>CM042039.1:69204699-70404699 GCA_023525975.1 Smallanthus sonchifolius | reverse complement strand
CCCTTCATGTTGGCATCTTTTAAATCCCAACTCTTTTAGTACTTCATCTAACCTTGTGTTCCAGGCTCTAAGTGCTTGCCTTAGACCATAAAGGGCTTTGGACAACTTGTACACTTTAAACTCAGAACCCTTCTTCATATACCCTTCAGGTTGTTGAACATACACATTCTCTTTAAGGTCACCATGAAGGAAGGTTGCCTTTACATCTAAATGAACACACCTTCAATTCCATTTTGGCTAATACTGCAAGAATTAATCTGATTGTCTCTCCTCTTGCTACAGGTGCAAAAACATCTTCAAAATCAATTCCTTTTTGCTGTACACAACCCTTAGCAACTAATCCAGCTAAGAAGCAAAGCATGTTAGGCACACAGTGGCGCCTCAAAGATGTCGGTCAGCGCAACCTTTCCCAAGACATCAAGAAAGAGGTGACATGCAAATAAAGAAGGCAGAATACATAGGGATGCACAGTGAACCTCCCGCCCCCCTTTTCCATTTTTGTTAATAAATATATCAAGCCCTAAGGAAGTATGGGCGCTTCAGAGATCGAAAGTTAGGATAGTCAACTTATTGCACCATTTTGGAAGTCCCTTTAAGAATCGACTATACCCTAGCTTACGAGGAAGCCTAGGGACCCGAAAAAGGAAATGTAAGGATATTAAGAGATCTTTCCGTTGTTCCAATATGATGGTCTATAAATAAGAGGACTTCCCTACCCAGGTACTTTCATTCACTACACATTACACTTTACGAACTTACTCACTTTTTATTTAGAAAGACCCTTGTCTGATTCTCACGTCGGAGGTAGATCGTAGGGACCCTCCCCTGCGGTGAGCCTAACGGTTTGTTTATCTTATCAGGATCTTTTGGACTTGGTCTGGCTTCTCGGTGCAACAACATTCTGCAACACTAAGGTCGACATGGCTAGGTCCAAATAGGGCAACTTTTGAAGTTAATCAATAATAATGTCGGTAGTTTGTCATTGAGTGTGCGAAAACATATATGGATGATGAGACTGTTAGAACTGAAGTGCAACCAAATCGATTTCATTTTGTTGGAAACATGGGTTTTAGTTTGGATGGTTGGCATTCTTATATTATTTTTGAAAATTGGTTTCTTGTTTAGTTTGAATTTATATATTTCTTACAAAGGTTTTTAAATTCAACTTAAAAATGAAGATCAACCTAGTTTCTTGTGTTATTGGGGTTGGTGGCCCAATAGTAGAGGAAAATCTTTTTTGTCATACTAAGTTTTGAGGATGTCATGGGTTCAAGTCTCACTCCCACATGATTATACAAATTTGTGTTTCAAATAGAAAACCTAGTTTCTTACTTTCTTGTGTTATTTTATAATCATGAAACGAAGTTGTTTGAGATTCATAATTATCATCTTTTATATTCCGTTGGCGTGAATTTTTCTAGTTCAATATAATTCAATTGGTTGAGTATCTATACAATCTAATAGAAAGGAAATAATTTGGAACACGTGTCGCTTTCATATTTAAACTCCTTCTATTTTGCCGGAATTCCTTTCTTTTTTTTTTTTTCTTTTTAGAAAGAAGAAGGCTCCTGAATCAGCGCAGGGAAAATCCGCAGCTTTGTTTTCCCGCTCATTGCCCATTTACCCGTATACATCTAGCGCGGATCTTATTACCCATTCTTTATGACCCGTATACCTTTGAGAAGATACCTAATTTCAACTTCATTCTAGCCTGTCGCCTCAACCCATTCCTCTCCTGTTCCTTTCCATTAATCGAAGATTGGTTCTAACCCTAAAGATTGAAGATGGTTTCATTTCTTAATCTGCAATTGCTACGGTTTCTCAGTCAGCCTACATCGACGAATTTTGCGCCTATTGATGAAGTGATGATCGATTTTTCCGGTCGGTTTCCTGATTATCAGCCTCTGTTTAACCGGCATGCTTTGTAAGAGTTTTTAATCTCGATTTTTCCGTGGGTTTCTGATTGTTTTATTTGAGATTTTGTTTGATGGCTTGGTGCACCATGATAGGGTAGGTAATAGTGTCTCCTTTGCATCTGATAAGGAGACGCATCTGTCTTCACCAGCCGTTGGGGGTTTTTATGCAGAATTTATTTGAGATTTTGTTTGATGATCGCTTTATTTTGCTCTAATGAAATTAACTAATTGAAAAGGTTGATTTAGGAAGAGCTTAAACCCCAATTTGTAGTCTACTACCAGAATTAGGGTTTATGTAAACAGAATTTATCCATTGAATTATGATAAAGTGTTGTTACATTTGGATGCTCACTGATTAGATTTTTTCTTCTTTTGAGTAGGTTTACTGGTACAATAGTTGCAGTTGAAGCCATATCTCAGCGGAAAGACTCTATGTGGCTAACATTGAAGGTTAAAAATTACTTATATAATATAATGGATTAATAGATGCTTTGTTTACATACGTGATTTGTCGATAAACTAAAAGGTCAAACCTTTCGTTGGTGAGCCGGCTTTTCTTATTTATTACCTTATTATATCCTATATGCATGTTATTAACCTCGTCTAATTTGTTTCAGACCCAACATGTTCAACTGTAACAGATCAGTTGAGTTGTACCAATGTAGGACAAAGGGATTCGTTGATCGAGTAGTCATGGTGATCTTCTTTCCAAACATCTCACATAAACTGAAATGTTTTTATTTATTTATATCAACAGTGTATTTCAATTCATAAATACATTGATTGGCTGCAAATTTTCTCTAAAGTGAATCAGGAATGAGTTTATTTTTCATCAAATGTAATCAACAACACTCATTTTCAATTAAAGATTTAATGACTATACTAATTACAAAGTCAATGTATTAAAAACATCCACATTTAATCATTGTTTATAAATCTTTCTGGTGATTTTTGGTTTATAATATTCTTTTTTCATTGCAGAGTGATGGAAGGGTTCCTTCACATTCTGGGTTTAAGTGGCCTGTTGGTGCTGATGTTGAAAGACTTTCTTTGTTGTCGTTGCGGTTGTTGAAGTGAAGTTTTCCCCTTCTTCTCAATTCTTTTTGTTTCATTGAAGGTTAGAGAGGCAGAATTACTAAATGGAGAATTTATGTTCCGATTCTGTTTTTGTTCATCCCTCTTTCTATATGCTTTCAGTTTCATGTGTGTTTATTTGTGTTGTTTGGATTTGATACTTCGTATTAATATAAGCATGATTAAGCAAATGAGCTGAGGGAATTGAATGTCATGATCTTTATGTATACGGTTTTTCCCCTCTTAAGTATCCAATTAGGTTTTTGTTATCTAATTAGACTTCATGTTTGACCAACTGTCTTTTTGTCGTACCACCTGTGTTTTTTAAAGTAGCATTGGTAGGATTTTATGGTCTTATATGGCCCTTAAACTTGATATTTGATGTTGTTTTGAAAGTTATTTTTTATTGTTAATGCTATTAATTGATGTTTTGAAAGCTGTTATGGATATGTTCAAAACCTTATTTTTGTTTCATCATGAAATACACAAGCAAAATGGTTGCTGTCAAATTATTTTTTTTTCAAGTTACAATTTAGATAGATATTGAAACAGAAAACTGCATCATCAGTATATGTTCAAATTAAAGTTTTAGATCCACGTAATCTAATTCATCATTATATATTTTAAAAAAACAGTTCCATTTAAACTAATTGAATATATTAGATGGAAATTTTTTGTTACATATACACAATGCATGTAACATTTGATGTGTTTCATATTGTAACAGTTTTGAGATTTGTGTAAAGTGATTTTGATTTTGTTTTGTCTTTTAGGATAAAAGAACAAAATTGGGATTTAAGATCAATTTATGGACTAAATGCTTTATTTTTCTTATCTTTTGTTACTTTTTTATTATTATGTCGCTATATCTTTTCATGATGATCTTTTTATTTATAAGATCCTCCAGCAGGGGTGACTCAATTAAGCTCTACCGGGGAGAACGTTTTTGCTGGCGATGATTTACCCCGTGCGGCAGAAACCTTGACCAACTTGAGGCGATGCTTGAATGCTGTTGGGGAGGTAAAAATAACTCAATCCACATATATCGTTTTATATCCCGCATTTGATACTTGAGAGTACATTTCGTTTAATAGGGTTTGCTTCTTTCCCATAAAAGACTGACAGTCAGTTTTTTATACATTTTATCGTAGCCTTTATATGCTACTTATGATCCTATATGACAGAATGCAAGTTGGAACCTGGAAGTTTACTTCTATGTTATGCTTTTATTTTTATTTCATTTGGATGCGTATATAAAAGTTTGGTATTGTTGTCTTCTGTTTAGCATATATGATCATTTTGATGACTAATAAATGCTTATCGTTAGTGGTGTCTAATGATGCTGACTTTGATCACTGCATTAGAATATTTTACATTGAAACATAAACAGTACTGCTTTTGATTGCTAGGAATGTTCCAAACTAGCAAATAAAAATCTAGAAAAAAAAATTGTAACAATTTATTAAACTTTGTTTCAATTTTGTAGAAGTATTTAGATATTTGTAAATTGTAATTGCATTTAAACATTTGTAATTTTTAATTATAACAGTTATCATTTCTCATTATTACATGTAATATGTAATTATTTTTATAAAAGTATTTACATATTTCTTTATTACATACTTTTTAGTACTCAACCCCGTGTAATATACGGGTCGCTAACCTAATCATGTAATAAAATATTCAGTTTGGTAACGGGGAGTGATTGACGAGAATTTTAAAGGCATCGTGGCCCACGACTTGACCTTTATTCTTATAAATCAAATTATCTTATCATTATAATTTGTAATCACAATCATTTATAGATCAAATTATTGAAATAATGGTCAAATATGTAGCTAGTTTAATGGATTTTAGTGTGTATCATGCAACTCTATGTAATGATTACTGTTTTATGACCAGATAATATGATATATTTTAACAAAGTTTACATATTAGTTTTGGGTTTTAAAAATTTAATTGTAGACCTCTTCTCCCTCCATATTGTCTCTCATCTTGCTCACCATACTTGGCCATCAAAAATTGACATTGCTCTTCCTCCTTTTCTTCATGGCTTTGAAGCCTTTCTTCATACGCTTTTAGTGTTCCTACCGCTTCTTCAAATGGCATACTCTCAAGGTTGGAGTATTATTCAATAGGAGCTACAATTGACAAGTACTTTTTTGGGACCGAATTCTTAACTTTCTTACAACCACTTCCTCTTCAAGGTTTGAACCGAGACTTTTGAACTTTTCCACTATACCACTTATCTTCCCATAGTAATCATTGATTGTCTCGTTCTCCTTCATATTAAGCATCTCTAATTCACTCCTTAGAGTTTGTAATCTTGCCTTTTGCACTCGTTCGTCACCTAAATACCGAACCCGGATTGATTCCTAAACATCTTTCACATCCTTGTGTTTAGCTAGCAACCTGTAAAAGAACATCTACAGGTAAGGTTTGATAAATAATGGCTTTAGCGGAATAGTTTTTCTTGTCATTCGTATTTGTTCTGGTTAATGCCCCCAAAGACTGTATGCCCTTAACACCGTCTCAACCATAATTGACCATGAAGTGTAGTTAGTTTCGGTCAATTTAGGGCATTAGATAGGTACATTAGCTTGGTCACAAACTCCTACCACAATTGTGTTTTCATTCTTCCTTCCACCTGCCATTGTTCTTTCTTTCTGTGAATTCTTTCTCTTTCTCTTACTGATCGATCACTGCTCTTTCTTTCTTGCTACTCTCGGGCTGGTTTCTTTCGTCTTTCTTGTGCCTCCTGCTTCTTTCTTTGCTGATTTCGATCAAGCCTCCTTTCTTTCTTGCAATATTTCACATGAAATCGTCTGCCTTCCTTCTAACCAGATGCAACCCTAGGTGATATGATACAAAATGTTGGTTAATAAGGCCTTTATCGACAAAAAACAAAACTTGAATAACAATTGATTAAAAAAAAACAGATTGATCGACTCTTTTTGGATTGAGAATGATAGGTACATAACAAAGACTAACAGACCAACTATTTAAAGCTCCAAACCTGTGAAAAAACTCAATCCACTAACCCACTAGCTACTAATTAGGGTCACTAACCCATTAACCCACTACTAGAACTTGCTAAATAAATAAACAATTTAAATGCATGACTAAATTAACAAACTTGACACATTAAAATAAAATACTCCTACTGGCCCATTTCTAATTAATCGAACCGTACCCGTTAACCCGTCAAGATTAACCCAACAGGGAAAAACAGCCTAAAATAGCATCTATCTCGCGGAAAACGATCTACGGTTTATTTGGTATGAGGTAATGAAATGAACAAACGAATGAAATAGACACGTGAATGGAATGAACAAAGATAGAAATGGTCCATTACAATTCCCTTGTCATGTTTGGTTAGCCTATGAAAATAAAAAAACCATTGATTCGCGATGTTTGGTAGCCAAGAAAATATTTTATGAAAAATAAAATATTTGTAATTAATAAACTTATACTACGGGTCGGGTCATGGTTCGGGTCATGGGTCTGGTCACGACACATGTGATGGTTCGAGGCATGGGACGGGTCATGGGTCCGGGCATGGTTCGGTGATGGGTCAGGTCACGGGTCGAGTCATGGGTCGGGTCATGGTCGGTCAATGGTTCGTGTCATGGTTTTAATCATTGGTTGGGTCATGGTAACTAAACAAAATAATTTCATTCCTTGAAGGAATGGAAAAAAAAAAAAACACATCCCCCAAGGAATAAAAATTATTATAAAATGAAGAATTACATTACTTATGTAATGGTACATTCCATTTTCTATGTGATACTAAATATGTTTTGTTTCATTCCAACGTAACGACTCATTTCATTCCACCTTTCATTCATACATACCAAACACTACCCTAATGATCCTAGAAGTTCTAGTTTTATCCCAAAATTGGATAATGGAAGTGGAGGGACCGTTCTGTAATTAATTGTAACTATTATAAATATAAATTACCTACCTATTTAATTTGGCTATTTTCAAAAGCTTGACCTAAAAATCACATGGGGCAACAAGAAAAAGAAGCGAATCAAACAAAGCAAGGGACCCCCACCATTTTAATTGATTGTTACCTTTAATTCTAGATTTTATTGCCACCCTAATTTATTTCACTCGAACTACTCCAATAGCATATTTCAAAACATATATATCAAAACAACTTAATTAATGATTAAATTAAATTTGTACGTTGTAATAAAATTTTAAAATTGGCAATATTGATTATAAAATATTTCATATGTACGTTTTAAAATAAACATAAACTAATTAGTTATTTAGTTTTACTAAACTTAAACTTTTAAATGATATAACTAATTTCTCTTAATTTTATTATTATTATTATTATGAATCTGGATAATAAGTAACAAATTATCTCCTATACATTTCACACCGATTAATTAGGAGTCTAATGTAAATATTTTCTGATTAAAAACGTTGCTTTTAGTTAGAAGTCCGCTAATAAAAGGAGCGCACACAACACAGGTAGCTTCCGCTAAACTTGTTTCTTTTTTTTTTCTTTCTGTAGTCCGATTTCATTTGTTACACCTCATGGCCCGGATCAAAGATTTCTTCGCCGGAGTCTTGGACTCTGGTGGTAACAAAAGAAAAAAGCTCTTTTTGACTGCTTTCGCTTCAATCCTATTAGTCTCAGCTTTAATCGGCATCGTCATCGGAGTCAAGTCTCGCAACTCCAGCTCCGAACCAGAGAGTCACGCAATCGTAAAGTCATCATGTAGCAGCACATTTTACCCAGAATTATGCTATTCCACCATCACCAGCCACCCCGATGCAACCAAAAAGGTGAAAAGCCAAAAGGATGTGATCGAGCTTGCGGTTAATATCACAAAAACTGCCGTCGAGAAAAACTACTTCCAGATAAAGAAGCTGAGCAGTCGAAAAGGTCTGACGCAACGCGAGATCATGGCGCTTCACGACTGTCTGGAGATGGTATCGGAGACTTTGGAAGAGCTTCAGGAAGTAGAGAAAGGGCTGGAGGAGTATCACACCAAGAAGGCGCTGAAGCAGCACGCCAACGATCTGAAGACGCTTATGAGCTCCGCCATCACCGACCAGGAAACTTGTCTTGACGGCTTCTCTCACGACGATGCGGATAAAAAGGTCCGCAAGGAGCTAGAAAAAGGGCAGGAGAGGGTGGAGAAAATGTGCAGCAATGCGCTCGCCATGATTTGTAATATGACCAACACAGACTTGGCTAAGTTGACCGGCCGGAGGAACTTGAAGGAAGAGGAGGACGACAACTCGGAGTGGCCGGAATGGTTATCTGTTGGAGACAGAAAGCTGTTGCAGTCAGGGACGGTGACGGCAAACGTGGTTGTTGCTGCGGATGGTAGTGGAAACTACAAGACGGTGGCGGCTGCCGTGGCAGCAGCGCCGTCCAAGAGCAGCACAAGGTACGTGATTAGAATAAAAGCCGGTGTGTATCGGGAGAATGTGGAGGTGCCCACAGCTAAAACCAACATAATGTTTATCGGAGATGGAAGAAAAAACACAATCATCACCGGTAGCCGTAGCGTTCAAGGAGGAAGCACCACCTTCAACTCCGCCACCGTTGGTTAGCTTACCTCTTAACTAATTTTCTCTCCTTTCTTTTACTAAATAATTACACAATAAAATATTAAAATTTATTATTAATATTAAATATTAAGTGATAAAATAAGCAGACTAAGAAAAATATAACAACCAATCACTCATTTATTAAAGATAAAATAAGCAGACTCAAAAAATTATAACAACCAGTCACTTATTTATTACTTACAGATTACTTTTCAGAATTAAAAGGTATATATGAAAGGGCTTTTTGTGGCTACAAATTATTAAGAAAAAGGGAATTATATATCACCTACAAAACGAAACACGTAACATATACTATTTACATTTTATTTTTCTTTTCTTTTCAAAATAAATAAAAATTATAGGAGACGTTGGATTAGTATAATCCTAGCCTACTAGGTGATGTTAGACCTTTCGGAAGGGTTTTCACGTCCTTACCGTGAGCCAAGATGACAAGTTTTTCATGTGCGGTACACCATGCCGGTTAGGCCTGGACCACGATAGTGAGAGTTTGCCATTACCAGCTCCACGGCCTCCCCTCACTTCTCTCTCCCTCTCTCCAGTCTCTTTTTTATTGATTTTTTTTATTTTACAAAAAAATGGTGATGTGGTATTGGTGAGAAATGAAAACCATTTCCGTGGTATAATACGTGGGGAGTGAAGTGATGTGACGTTATGAGTAGTGAAAACCACGCTTGATATTCATCGTTCACTCATTTATTCGTTAGACCAGCACTAACAAATTTAAGGATAATCCGTACCAATATATTTTTGTATAGTTTTTGTATTTTTAATTGACTGTTGTCTTTTATCACAATACTTAATAACTAAATTGTTTTTTAAATACTTTCTATATTTTTAATATAATACCACTATTATTATTATTGTGGATGTTACATAGGATTCTTGGTAATTCTACACAAATAAAAATTTTATATTTTTAAAAAACCGTGTAATACACGGGTTGAATAAACCAATATATTATTTCGGTTGAATAATAGTAGGAACTAAAAATGAACAGTGCAGTAGCAATAAATGCAAGAATATTTACTTCCATAATCCCATCGTTTTTTATTTTACAATAACTCAGAATTTAATCCCATAGAGATGATAAATCTTTCATCTGTCAATTCAATGAATGCATTACCTATCGATGATCTTGAATCGGATCAATATCATGAATAACAATATCTGAGCTATTAAATTAATTCGTCGCCGAGAATTGAATAGTATAATATATAATGTAATTTGTTAACAAACACATTTGTCAAAATATGTTTTTAAAAAATGTAATTTGTGGTAACAGTTATAAGGTCTGTTAAATTAGTTTTTAAAACATTTTTTTCAACCGAATATTAATTTTTTAATTTAATTGATAAATGTTGGTTAATATTAAGTTCATTTGATTAATGATATAATAACTATTTATTATTAAATAATAATATAAAGATTATTATTTAATAGGAGATAGAAATAGAAAATATAATATTTAATAGGAGAGAGACGAAAAAATAAAGATGATGAGTAACCAGAGAGTGACACGTGTACTAAAAAGATTTTTCATTTATTAGAGTAGTAAAATACTTAAAAATGAATATCTAGTCAATAAATACATTCAATCATTGTATAAAATAAAATTTTGAAATTTAAAGTTAAAAACTCCGTGCATGCATGCATGATGACGAAATAATCAGCATGTCATTTGACTTTGTTAATTAATACAAGTTTCCCATCAATTAAGCAGCCAATTATTACAAAAAAACACGATTTCATATTCTTATTCCTTCGCCAGATAATCAGAGTGGGGTCCATTTATTGATAAAATAAAATTGGATTTTGTAGTTGAATAGATATTAAATGAATTTTAATTGTACGTGTGGTTGCAGCAATTGTAGGCGATGGGTTCTTGGCACGGGACATAACTTTCCAAAACACAGCTGGTGCTTCAAATCACCAAGCTGTGGCCCTTCGTGTTGGCTCAGATCTATCCGCCTTCTATCAATGTGACATGTTGGCATACCAAGACACCCTTTACGTCCACAAAAACCGTCAGTTCTACATCAACTGCTTGATTGCTGGAACCGTGGATTTCATCTTCGGTAACGCTGAAGTGGTTTTCCAAGACTGTGACATCCATGCACGTCGCCCCAACTCTGGTCAAAAGAACATGGTGACGGCGCAAGGGCGCACCGACAGTAACCAAAACACAGGGATCGTGATTCAAAAATGCAGAATAGGTGCCACCTCTGAGATCTCCAACCGGTGCAATCCAGTTTCCCAACATACTTGGGACGACCATGGAAACAGTTTTCGAGGACGGTGGTGATGCAATCCAGCATCAGCAATGTGATCCACCCAGCCGGATGGTTCGAGTGGGATGGGAACTTTGCGCTGGACACGCTGTACTATGGGGAGTACCAGAACACGGGGGCTGGGGCTGCTACCTCAGGTAGAGTTAAATGGAAAGGGTTCAAGGTCATCACTAGTTCTTCAGAGGCTCAAGGATTCACCCCAGGAAACTTCATTGGTGGGGGAAGTTGGCTAAGAAACACTGGTTTTCCATTTTCTCTTGGTTTGTAAACTTCCACTTCTTGTCTTGTCATGTCTTGTGTGCTAGCACACAACCCGGCCAATAATCATCGATTCCCTTAAGGAATGTACGCATTTCTTTTCTGTATTTATCATAAATAAATCATGTATTAAATACTAGCTATTTGTAATTGTATGTTAATTACTTCGTTTTATGTGATGTGATTAATTAGACACCACCTCATGTATATATATCATCAAAACCACCATTCAAACAAAGGATCACCCAAATAAGTAATATCCTCATTGAAGGAAGATTGGCACGATATGTTGCTTTCTATTAATACTCCCAACTAATCCTATGTTCCTCACCATCATCGAGGTGATACACACATAAACTCGTTTGTACATGAGTCCTATTTAAGACAAACTCCCATCTAAAATTTTCACATACTAACATCTGTCCCCGACTGTGTTTTAATTAGATTGTAAAATGTTCTACCTACTTACATACCTCTAATAGTATACTCAATAAGACACTATTTTCCCATTCTAAGTATATATACAGTCACTCCCATAATCACCCTTGTACACACATATAACCACCTTCACCTAGTCCTTGTTAATGTTTATTTGTGTATGGTTATCACAAGTGCACTTATGCATATTACATTCCGAATCATCTTGGCCATGCATGATTGGTAACCCAATATACTTAAGTGTCATTGTCATCTCCATGCTACAATTCCCTTAAAAAGTTTCAGCGCACATAAACATAAAAACAATTAACGGACATTAATTAACCATTACTATCCTCCACCATTTAAGCTACAAGCCTCGGTCAAGTCTAGATTGGATTCTCATTCCCCCCCCCCATCAAGAGCATTAAAGGTTTGAGTTCAAGTGCTTGGCATACTCAAATCTCTCAAACCAATGCTCTGATACCAAGTTATAACACCAAAATTCAAACAATTTTAAACCTTATAAAAACTTGTAGAAAATGGTCCCAAATGAAAGCTCTTTACAAAACAAAGTGTGACATGCCCAACTCAAAGTAATATCATCATGTTAGATGATTCAATTTACACCAAACTTAAGTCTTATATCCTCACAATGAGGTTTAATCAAAAGAACACAAGGACATGTGCAACTTTAACCGAGAAATCCAAGCTCAAGTGCTTGAGATCACGAGCTTAAACCGGAGCTTTCCTACGCCAAAAACACCCAAAACATCAAGTTAGTAATGGTATAACATGTCATAAGACCCCCAAGGGCATTACCCAAGAAAAACTCAACAATCTAAACTAGCATATGAATCAACGTTTAAGCCAACATTCAACAGATGCCAACCGGCGTTTCATATGCTGGCAACTTTTGGGTCGCGCTCAAACCAGTGTTTGACAAAGGCCTACCGACGTTTAATATGTTGGCAACAGGCATGCATTTCTCAGCCACCACACATTTCTCTCTTCGTGTTGGCAATACTTGTTGAAACCTTAATATAGGAATCTGTTTTAATGGATATTTGTATAACAGAAATCCTCAGCCACCACACATTTCTCTTTTCGTATTTTTCTTTCTTTTTGTAATGTTTACTTTACGTTTTTCCTATACTCCATTGTAATTCAATTATTGAGAAATAAAGTGTTCTTTTTTATTATTAACTAGGTTAATATCCCGTGTAGGATCGTGAAAGTACAAGATGGCTCTGTTCTTAGTTGAAATTGGCGAAAACAATAACAACTACACAAGTATAATCGAGTAAACAGAAAGAATACTTATAAGAACACTGTTGTATTAAGCTTTTACAAATAAACGATTACAAATGAAAACTCAATAAAAAAGGACACATACAATGAAGTGTTTACACAGTATTTATACTCACTTAGAATCAAGACAGACCCTTGATTCTAAGGATCGGATCTAACACAGACCGTTGATCTTTTGTATATAGCTAACTATTACACGTTTAGTCTAAAACTAGTTAACTTTATTGAAGCGTCTTCTTTATGCATTATTACTTGCATGCTTGGAGAAGAGCATTGTTGTCCGTTATTGGATGCACCATTGAGGTTCCTTCTGCTTTGAGTGTGTCAGTAGCTTTTGCAGAAAGTTATCAGTGACGCTTGGCATGGATAGTCAGCTGCAACGATTTATCTTCAAGGCACAGGGCTGTCAGTAGCAACGATGATGATCAGCAGCAAGATGTGACCATCCAAAGCTGCTGATGATTTGCCTATCAGCAGCATCAAGTGTTGATGCTGCTGAGAGCTTATCCGCAGCAACTCTGGTCTTCAGCAAATAAGGTTATCCGCAGCAGATTTGTTCTTCAGCAGAAGAACAAGTATCCGCTGCAGATAAGCTTGTCCGCAGCAGTTTGTTGGTCAGCAGCAAACTCTGAGATCAACAGCATTTGTACTTAGAGAATTTTGTAGCCATCAATCTTTATTTCTACAAACTCCCCCTAGACTGATGCTACCAAAACTCTCTTACTGCTTTTGTTGCTGAAGCTTTTGCATGTTGCCGACTATCCTTTCAACCTCATCTCCTCTCTGGTCCATGCTGGGATTGTTAAGAGGAAGCTCAGATAGAGTCTTGATGTCTTTGCTTGCCATTTTGAAGATAGCCTTGCTTGAACACCTCATCTTCTGTCCTTTAACATCTGTCAGTGTGAATTCATTCTTTTCAGCATTGTAGGACCAGCTGATGAATGGAGAGTGGGATTAGAGAGGTTTGACATCAATGATTTCATCTTTGCTGGGGTTGAAGTAATGTTTGATTACCAGCAATAGATGTCTCCCACCTTCATTCTCAGGCTCATTGGCTTCACCCAGCTCCATCATTCTTCTTAGATCAGAATCTGGAAGCTGTAGTACCTCATCAACAGATGTATAAATTGATCTTTTAGCTTCTTTACTCCCCCTGAACACTTCAAACCATTGGTCTTGAGGGCTGTATGACCATCTGATTATTTCTCTTAAGTCTTCTAGTTTGGAAGTGAGTTTGTTTTTCTTTCTGGGAGGTTGTTGATGAGTAGGAGTTGGGTGTGAGGATTTGGACTTTGAGGGAGGAGAGGAGGGAGGTCTAGGATGGAGAGTGGAAGGTTGTTGGATTGAGGAAGTGTTGGGTGAGAGAGAAGGCTTGGGTTTCTTTGTTTTCCTTTCTTCTTGAATAATTGCCCTTTTCTTGGAGCTTTTCTTCTCCAATCTTTCTTCCTCATCCTTCTTGACTTTAAAATAGAGGGCTTGCAGGTTCATGAAATTCATGGGACCTAGCCTCTTTCCACTCTCTCCTCTAGCCTTAAGGAAGTCAATCATGATCTTCCTTTCTTCATTCTTTTATTAAAGGCAATGGTCTTTTTGGACTTGTGTTTGGCCTTTTCTTCTTCTTCAGCCTTTTTCTTCTTTGCCAACTGACCTTGCTGACCCATGAAGGCTCTGTAGATTTCTTTATTGAATAGTTTCTCAAGGTAGTCTACATCCTCACCTTGAGAAATCAGAGCCTTTACCCATTCCTCTCTCATTTCTTTGGCTAGTTCAGAATCAGTTATTCTAAACTTAGCCTCTTTCTTCTTCTTCTTTTGAACCTCTTCTTCTTCTTCAATTTGATAAACTGCAGGAATCTTTACTTTCAGATCATTCAGCTGTTTTGCATACAACTGGATTTGTTGTTCTCTGAGGAGAATGGCTGTGAGTCTATCTTGAGCTTTCTTTGTTTCAGCCATCTCATCTTCTTCTCTTTTTCTTCTTCTTTCTTCCTTCTCTCTCTTCTCTCTGAGCAACCTCTCTTCATCTTCTTTGGTCATAATTCCCTTTCCCTTATCTTTGATGGATGCCTCTGCTTCGGCTTCACTGATCACAACAGTAGATGATGGTGCTGCTGTTGGAATCTCAGCCTCTGCTTCATTGGCATTTTGGGGAATGGACAAGGGAGGGGAACTTTCTTCATCTTCTTCCCATTCCATACCTGTCACATCTTTCCATGCCTCTTTCATCTTTTCCTCTTCTCTTCTTTTTTATTCTTCTTCTGTGTTTAGTCTGACTGTTGGAGAAGAGAGAAAGGATAGGTCTGAGTCAGATCCAGATTCCTCCTTATAAAGAGAAGCCTTGATGATTTTGATCATTTCTTGACTTTCTAAGGAGTTGACATTGAAGATGAGTGATCTGAGCTCAAAGACCTTGTGCAGGAAGGCTGATGGTAGGAGCAAGATCTCTTTGATGTTGATTGATAGAGAAGATCCATTGCTCAGGAAGAAGGTGAAGTCATGGGAGTCAGTGCTTATCCATCCTTGCACTTCGACAACCCTGACCATTCTATTGTACAGGAATCTTCTCTAGCACAAAACTTCTTCTTCAGTGAGAAGACTGCTCCTTATTATTTCAAGCCTTATAGGAGTCAGTCTTCTTTCTGCTGCTGTTGAAGATTCATGATAGGCTACCCTTTTTGCTGCTTGTATTTGTCTTTCAAAGTTGGGTAGATTATCCTCCATCAAGTCATAGAACTTGCCAATGACAAGTTCTGCTGAGAGGTCCGTAGAGTTGTTAATGCATTGTAGATGGTATAGGTGAAGGACTTGGATGCTGTTGAGAAATTCCCAGTTTAGCTCTTCTACTCCGCCAAACTCCCAACCAATCCAGAACCTCTCATACTTTCCATCATACCCCCAAGCTAGTATTGTGTCAAACTCTAGCTGTGTTGAAGTCAGTGAAAATTAGGGGGCAGTGGATTGACTTATGATGGCTGCTGCTTCAGGGATGATGCTGAAATATGTATATGTTTGTTCTATGTCTTCAGCATCAGTCAGCATCTCATCAACAGCCCTGACGACTAACTTCCAGTCTTTAGATGTCTCTTCTTCTTCGTCATCTGAAGCTGGCAAGTCATGAACCTGTACAAAAGCTGGCTTGAATAGTGTGCTATGAAATATAGCCTGCTCTTGAATCCAGTCGTCAAGACTGTCTGAGTCTTCCTCCATTGGGACCATCTCCCCCTTTTTGGTTGCATCAGTGGACAAACAAGCATCAGTTTAGGTTCCCACTAATACAAGAGAGGGAGTAGGCACAGTTGGGCATTGATGGGCTTCATGCATAGACACTTGGTGTCTCAGTTTGGACACTTCAGCCTCTAGCATAGCCACCCTGGCCGTCAATTCCAAGTTATGAAGTTTCAGTCTGTCCTCATCCATAGTTGTGGAATCCTTGGATCCAGATGGGGCCTTAGGCCTAGCCTCTGCATCCCCATCACCCATGGTTTCTTGGCGCCTGGGATTCCTCTCAGTGAGGGGAGTTTCCAAGGAAGCATCCTCACTGTGAGTTGCCGTGGTTGAGGTCTTAGCGATGTTGTCACTGTCCTCCTGGTCATTTGATGGACCAGCAGTAGTGACAGCCTCTTCCACATCCACTCTTTCATAACTCCTAGAGTGGACCTTCAGGGTAGAAGAAATTGGGTTGGGTGTGTTGGAAGCAAGATCAATCAGTACCTCCGAGATAGTGGTGGTTGGAGAAGGTACATCATCTTGATCAGGTTCCTCAACACTTAAGTTCAGAAGAGAGAGGAGTGGCTCAGAGGGTTGCTCTATGGATCCGGGATGTGATCCTGTTCCTAATAGAGAGGCTTCCAAAGAAGTCTCTCTAGTGTTGTGGCTATCCTTTTGATATTCTCATCAGAATGTTGGGATTCTGAATGATGGCTTAGAGGTTGGGTTTGGGCCTTGGAAGCTAGAGAAGAAGGAGTTCTCTTGCCCCTTTTCCTGGTATATGTCCCTGTGTTCCGGTTGAACGATAACATCCAAAACAGGTGTAAGTAATTTTTGTACCTGTGCATCCTTAGTAGTATGCACAGGGTTCGAATGGTGGAAGCATACTGTTGTTCAGGATGTGAGGTGGAGGGTGTGGGATCAGTATCAGCTGGGATTGCTGAACTGTCACCCGGGTACTTTGTATGTTCAGCATTGTAGATAACAATGGAACATTGACCCTAGAGAAATTTTTGGAAACAGTTCTCATGCTTTGAAAAATATTATTTTTATGTCCCAACATGATGTAGATTCTTGCAGGTTTTGAAAGTTCTTTTAGTTCTTGATTGAAAACCTCCTGCAAGAATCTTGGGTACATAAAAATTGTTGCTTTGCACCCTCTTGAAGGTTATATCTCAAACCCTCAAAGATGAGGTGTGCAAAGTTGAAGCCTAGGTTAGTGACCATACCATGGAAGGCGGAGGCAAGTGCGGAGCTCACCTGATGCCATCCACTCCTCTTCTGAGATATGCATTGGAGAAGAGTGTGGCAGAGATACTTCCATGGAGGGCCCATCAGCGCCTTCTCGATCGTATACTCGGTCTGATTTCCAGTGTATCCAATGGATACAAAGGTCCTCATGTATTCGTCCTTTGAGTATGAGATGGCTGCTCCCTCATCTTGAAGCCTAAGATGTTTTCTGAGTGTGGCTTCCGAGATGGTGATATCCTTGCCGTCTACCTTGGCTTTAATTTGGGGAATCCCCTGTTCGGTAGAGTAGACGGTGGTACTCCAGAAATCCTCCATATGAGGGATATATATGGTAGGGTTGGTTGTGAGGGCAAAATAGATCTTTGATCGACATAAGAAGTCGATCATATCATTGAAACCTTCGGATTTCTTTCCCTTGGTAAGGTATGCTGTAAGGTTATGGTATGGGGAGAACTTATCGTCAGGGTTATTGATGTCTGCCATTGTTGTTTGATTTGGAGGGAAGGTTTGATGGTTTAAGAATATGGAAGGCTTTGAATGTGGTGGGGACTTGAGAGAAAGTGATGTGGGTTTAGGGTGAAATTGAAGGTGAAGAGATGGTAAGAAAATTTGATTTGTTCTTATAACGGCAGAGGAGGGAAAAAGCAAAATGACTTGTACAGTACAACCTAATTCACCTTTTACTGTTACAGCTGTAACACACCGAGGCAGTCATGGTAAAGACTGACGTTAATTTTTACAGCGGGTAAAAGTTAATTTGGACTTAAATTTACCCATTAGCAGAAAACTTGGTTGCTGTGGATGAATAAGCCTGTCCGCTGCAAACTTGGTTGCTGCGGAAGGTTAAGTCTGTCAGCAGCAAACTCATCTGCTGCTGATGGATTTAATAATTTGCAGCAAGGATATTGCTGCTGACAGTCTTAAAGAAATCCGCAGGAAACCTGTTCCTGCTGATAACTTAAAGCAGTCAGCTGCAAATCTTTTGCTGCTGAAGATTAAACATGTCAGCAGCTGAAGGACAAAAATGTTGTTGACTTATAACTTTTATTTACAACATAAGACAAAACACATTTTAAAATAGAATTTTAGAGATAGATTTTAATCAAAGTTCATCATACCAATCGATTCAACTAAATATCTAAATCTAGCTTCATCAAAAGGTTTTGTAAACAAATCAGCATATTGCTCATTCGTATAAACTTTGGTTAAAATAATCCTCTTTTTCTCAGATTGATCTCTTATGAAATGATACCTGATGTCAATGTTCTTTGTCTTGGAGTGCTGCACCGGTTTGTTTGTGATTGATATAGCACTCATGTTGTCAATGTGAATTGGAGTTGCCATGAAAGTCATCCCGTAATCCAGCATTTGATTTTGTATCCAGATGACTTGTGCACAGCAACTTGAAGCTGCAATGTATTCTGCTTCAGCTGTAGAAGTTGAAACACATGTTTGCTTCTTGCACTGCCATGAAATCAGTCTCCCTCCCAGAAACTGACATCCCCCTGAAGTGGACTTTTTGTCCAAGTTGCATCCCCCATAGTCACTGTCAGTGTATGCATACAGATTAAACATGTCATTTTTAGAGTACCATAGCCCAAGTCTTAAGGCACCCTTTAGGTATCTAAAGATTCTCTTGACGGCTTGAAGATGTGAAACTTTTAGAGCTGCTTGAAATCTTGCACAGAGACATACTGCAAACATGATATCTGGCCTTGAGGCAGTGAGATACATGAGAGACCCTATCATTGCATGGTACTGATGTTGATCAGTTTCTTGGCCATCTTTGTCTGGAGTTAGCTGATGATGCACTTGCATAGGGGTTCTTGCAGCAGAGCAGTCAGCCATTTTGAATCTTTCCAAAATGCTCTTTACATATTTGGATTGGCTGATGAAGATTCCATTTGGGACCTGTTTGACTTGTAGACCTAAGAAGAAATTTAGTTCACCCATGGAACTCATTTCAAACTTTGAGTGCATCAGAATCTCAAAGTCTTTGCACAGCTGTTTCCTTGTTGATCCAAAGATGATATCATCAACATAAATTTGAACTAGTAAGATTTCTCCCCCTTCATCTTTGATAAACAAGGTCTGGTCAATGGCACCTCTTCTGAAGTTGTTGCTTAGTAGATATCCTGACAAGGTTTCATACCAGGCTCTTGGTGCCTGATGTAGGCCATACAGAGCTTTGTCTAGTTTGAACACTTGAGTAGGATGTGCAGGATCTATAAATCCTGGAGGCTGTTTGACGTATACCTCCTCACCAATCTTCCCATGAAAGGCACTTTTTACGTCCATTTGATAGAAAGTGAAGTTCTTGGATGCAGCATATGCCAGGAAGATTCTAATGTCCTCCAGCCTGGCAACAAGAGCAAAGACTTCATCATAGTCAATTCTTTCTTCCTGAGTGTAGCCTTGAGCTACAAGTCTGGCTTTGTTCTTGACTACAATACCTCTCTCGTCTTGCTTGTTCCTGAAAACCCATCGTGTGCCAATAGCATATTTACCTGGTGGAAGATCAACAAGTTTCCAGACATCATGCCTCTTGAATTGCAGCAATTCTTCCTGCATTGCCTCAATCCAGCTGCTGTATTTGAGTGCTTCATCTATATTCATGGGTTCCACCTGAGATAGGAAACATGAAAACAAGCATATATTGGCCTCGTGAGATTTGCTTCTTGTGAGAACTCCTTGGTGTACTTGGCCAATAATATTCTTATGAGGATGTTCTTTGTGATCCTCTGTGCTGGTACCACCTCCAGTTGTATCCCTTGCTCCAGATTGCTTTGATTTTGATCAGGGGTCTCTTCATTCATGGTGGAAGAGTCTTCAACATCATTAGCCACATCAATATTTTCAGCAATAGCATCATCAGCATCTACAGCTTTTGCCGAGGAGTCTTCATTTAGATTTTCAGTTTTAGACAGGCTGCTGCCGGTTACATCAGACAGTCTTGTGACGGCTTCACTTGCTTCAATTGCTTCCATAACTGATGGAGGGTCAATTGATGGTCTTCTCAGACTGATAGAAGATTTGAGAAAATCCAGTCTGTGGTTAGTGGATGAAGTGGAGGCAAGTGTTTGTGTGGACGTAGACTCCATATTTGAGAAGGTGAGAGGCTCAAATATTTGGGAGAAGGAGTCTATGTCAAAGAGCTTGTTTGGACCTTTTCCCTGCTCACAGACTATGTGTTCTCTACATTCCACATTTGCTGATTCTTCCACAATTCTTGTTCTTGAATTGAATACTCTATAGGCCTTTGATTGAGAGGAATAGCCCACAAAATATCCTTCATCAGATTTGGCACCAAACTTAGGAAGAACTTCATTTGTGATGAGAATTGTGCATGGACACCCAAAAGGTTTTAGAAACCCAATGTAGGGAACTTTTTGAAACCAAAGTTCATAGGGTGTCTTGTTAAAGGGTTTGACAATTAGAACTCTATTTTGCACATAACAGGCTGTGCTAACTTCTTCTGCCCAGAATGTGAGTGGCAGTTTTGAGTCAGCCAACATAGATCTTGCTGACTCAATAAGAGTTCTGTTTCTTCTTTTAGCAACTCCATTTTATTGAGGAGTTCTTGGAGCACTGCATTGTCTTTCTATCCCCTTGCTTTCACAGAAACAGTTTAAAGTATGGTTTTTGAACTCTGTGCCCTGATCACACCTTATGATTTTCACCTTTTGATTGCTTTGATTTTCTACCCTCAGAATGTAGGATTTGAGAATTTCAGCAGTTTCATCTTTAGTTCTCAAGAAGTATACCCAAGAGAATCTGGTGTAGTCATCTGTTATCACCAGACAGTATGACTTTTTGCCCATTGATATGACATTTGTAGGACCGAAGAGATCCATATGCAGCAGTTGCAGTGGAGTGTCATTTGTATTCAAGGTCTTGGGCTTGTGAGAATTCTTGTGTTGCTTCCCCTTTAAGCACGCAATGCAGTGGTCTTCTAGCTGAAATTCTTTGTCAGGAATCCCTCTAACAAGATTATTCTTCACCAATTTGTTAATAGTTTTGATATTAACATGGCTTAATCTCCTGTGCCAGAGAGCTGATTCATCAACTGAGGCTTTTGATAAAAAGCAGGAAACACTCCCAGATGGAGTGACTTCATTCATGTCCAGTACATAGAGATTTTCTTTTCTCTGAGCAGTTAATAAAATGCTTTCTGGACGAGGTGTGGATAAGCCTGGAGACAGTACAAAGCATTCTTTATCTGTGAAGAGCATCCAATGCTTTTGGTCACAGACCTGGGAAACACTCATGAGATTGAAGTCCAATTCTTTGACATAGTTGACCTTATCAATGCTCATTCTTTCGTTGGACACAGTTCCTTGTCCAGTAATGGATCCTCCCTTTGAGTCACTTCCAAAGGCAACATATCCTCCATTGAAATGTCTAAAGTTGGAGAGGATGGATCTGTTGCCTGTCATGTGCCTGGAACAACCACTGTCTACCACCCAGGTGTTATTCTTGTGACCTGGCTGTCCCTGCACATGATAGATTTCTAATTAGTAGGAGGGACCCAAGAGTCTGCAGACTTGAAAAAGATGGTTGTTAGTTTATCCTTTTCAGTATGTTTGCAGTCAATGGAACCAATGATGATGCTTGGAGATGGTTTGGCTTTCCATTGCTTTGTTGGTGATTTTCTAGTTTTCCTCACATTATTAGCAGCGGATTTTGCTACTGATGTTTCTGGCTTGTCAACAGTAGATCCTGCTGCTGATAGCTTTGCTGCAGTGGCAGCATTCTTTGCTGCTGAAGGCTTTGCCTTGGATTTTGCCTTGTCAGCAGTGGACACTCTTGCTGCTGATGGCTTTACCTTATCAGCAGCAGATTTTGCTGCGGAGGATTTTAGCTTATCAGCAGCAGACTTGGGTGCTGCTGAAAGCTTCTGCTTTGTTTTCTTGGGCTTCACTTGACTACCAACATTTTTTCTAGCTATTGATGGTTTAACAACCGATGTATGCTGATCCTTCTTTACCTTTTGTCTTTGAGGGGCTTGATGAAGGATCTGGTTAAAGGGGTTAAATTTACAATTTGCAGCAAAGTGGTCTGATTCGATGCAAGTTTGTTGAGATTTAGGCAGCTTCACTCTTGGGGGAGATAGAGACTCCCTGAACTTAGTTGCTTTGACCTCGTAGCTTCTTACCTTCTTGTTTTTGTTATTCTTTTCAAGGACATACTGCTTTGAATTTCTTTGGTATTCCAGGTAATGAAAGCAGGTGCTGGCAGTGTGGTTATATCTGCCACACACAAAGCATGATCTTTCCAGTTTGTCTCTTGAAAGGTAGACATAGTCCTTTCTTTGGAACAGATCCTTGAAGTTCCATGGATGAGCTTTGTTATGTTCAAAAGTGGCTTCTTCTAGGGTCTTTTGAACATATGGAACTTTTTCTTCAGGCGTATGACATATATCAAACACCTTCCTCTTTGTGATCGGCTTTGACTGAGGCTTGGGGTTTGTGGGTCCTAATGTCTCTCCCTTTTCAATGTTTAGCTTTCTTCCATCTGGAGGATAGCTGATCTTGATCTGTTTGAATGGGACAGGGGCTGGAATAGCTGGAATAACAGCAGGAACTTCAACTCTATTTAGAACAGCTTCAGATGGGGTTGCACTGGTTTCATCATGGTCTGAACAGGTTGACTCAGATTCCGATGAGGTAGTGCAGTCTTCAACGAAAGGTTCATTCGTTGAAGGATCAAGGTTTCGATTTGCAGTGTCAAGATTTGCAACATTGAAGCTTGGTTCGTGAATGGCAATATAGTCAGCAGGAGGAGGAACAGATTTGTACTGATCACTTTTATACCCAAGTCTAGTCTTTACCTTCTCATGGACTTGAATATCTAAAAGTCTTTGTAACTTTTTGGAGGAAAAATCATATTTTTCAACATGAACTTTCTGTTCCGCCAGTTCAGCTCTGGTAGCTTTTAGTTTGACCAGTAGATCATCAATTTGAGTTTCAAGATTAGTTTGTTCGTGTTTTAACAATGAAATCTCTTTCTTAAGGCAGTTAATCTTTTCTTTATAAGTATTTTCAACCTTTTTGAACTCAGATTTCATCTGATGAAACTCTTCATTTTGATCTATAAGGTTTTGGTTATGCTTTCTATAACCCAAAACTTTATCAATACAAGCTTGAGAGCAAAGATGTTCAAATACCTGAGGTGGTATCTCTGCAGTGTCTACCATAAGAGCTTGGTTGTTGGCATGCAGCTCTTCATACTGGAAGCTCCAGTCGAAGTCAGAAGTTCCAACAGTTGCACAGGCTGCAGTTTGAACTGGAGGAGTAGCTTGTTGTTGTTGTCTGGGTTGGGCTTGGTGAGCTTGTCTTGACTGAGGAGTAGTTGGATTTGCTCTTGGTGCCTTGCATTCTCTAGAAAAGTGACCCAGTAGGTTACAGTTGTAACATCTTAGTTTGCTTTTATCCAATCCAACTCTGGTTTTGGAGTTGTTGCTTGGAATGGGTCTTCCGGTTCTAGAGTAGAACCTTTTTTGCTCTTATAGAGAGCATGACATACGAGTGCTGTATGTCCATTTCTTCTAAGTCATCTGGGTGGAAGCATTCCAGATCTTCCTTGATAAAGGACATGTTGCTTGAGTTTTTCAAAACAAAAGCAGCAGAGGTTGAGGTTTGAGGAGGAGCTTCTAGGAGAAATGGTGAGGTGTTTGTTTGAGAGGTTGGAGTTTGTGGATGGGTGACAATGGGAGGATAGTAGTTGCTGGAACTAGGAACTGAGTGGTCGGAGTGAAGCGCAGATGAGATGGTGGAGGAAGAGGAGGCTGATTGATGATTGGAGCTCCTTTCCTTGGCTTGAATCATTTCTAATTCATATGTTTTCAGCATGCCAAAGAGCTCTGTCATCTGGAGAGTTTTTAAATTCTCCGTTCTTCTTATAAACACTGTATATAGTGTCCAGCAGCTTGGGAGAGATCTGATAAACTTTTTGAGAATATCTTCATTCTCTAGCTTTACTTTGGAGCAATGCAGTTCTCCCACCAGGTAAGTGTACCTGTTATACAAAACGGTTAGTGACTCACCTTCCTTCCATACGAAGTTTTCGTATTACTGTTTCAGGACGTCCCTTCTGTTTTCTTTGACTTCCTCTGAGCCAGCAAACATCTTCTCAAGAGCCTCCCAGAGCTCTTTAGCAGTTTTATAACTTCTGAAGTTATGAAAAACTTCATTTGGAAGGCACATTTGGATAGTTCCTAGTGCCTTGAAGTCCACCTCCATCTTCTTTATGTCCTCTTCTGAGTACTTGGAGGGCTCCTTCGGAACTAGTGGTCCTCCAGAGTCAGCAGAGGCCACCATGGGAGTGTAGGGTCCATCCCTGATGGATTTCCATATTCCGTACTCCTGATAACAGAAAAAGCTTTCCATGCGATTCTTCCACATGTCGTAGTCTTCCCCAGATACCAATCTTGGTGGTCGGTTGATGCTGCCGATGTCTTCAAATCCATTGCTCTGTACCATCTTTGTTTTTATGTTTTTGGGTGACTTGATGAAAAAGAGAGTTTAGAATAGAACCAGAAGTGATTAAACAAGTGTGAGTTTGTTTAATCTGAGCCAAAGCTCTGATACCACTTGTAGGATCGTGAAAGTACAAGATGGTTCTGTTCTTAGTTGAAATTGGCGGAAACAATAACAACTACACAAGTATAATCGAGTAAACTGAAAGAATACTTATAAGAACACTGTTGTATTAAGCTTTTGCAAATAAACGATTACAAATGAAAACTCAATAAAAAAGCACACATACAATGAAGTGTTTACACAGTATTTATACTCACTTAGAATCAAGACAGACCCTTGATTCTAAGGATCAGATCTAACACAGACCGTTGATCTTTTGTATATAGCTAACTATTACACGTTTAGTCTAAAACTAGTTAACTTTATTGATTCTTTATGCATTATTACTTGCATGCTTGGAGAAGAGCATTGTTGTCCGTCATTGGATGCACCATTGAGGTTCCTTCTGCTTTGAGTGTGTCAGTAGCTTTTGCAGAAAGTTGTCAGTGACGCTTGACATGGATAGTCAGCTGCAACGATTTATCTTCAAGGCACAGGGCTATCAGCAGCAAGGATGATGATCAGCAGCAAGATGTGACCATCCAAAGCTGTTGATGATTTGCCTATCAGCAGCATCAAGTGTTGATGCTGCTGAGAAGCCTATCCACAGCAACTCTGGTCTTCAGCAGATAAGGTTATCCGCTGCAGATAAGCTTGTCCGCAGCAGTTTGTTGGTCAGCAGCAAACTCTGAGATCAGCAACATTTGTACTTAGAGAATTTTGTAGCCATCAGTCTTTATTTCTACACCATTGTAATTCAATTATTGAGAAATAAAGTGTTCTTTTTTATTATTTACTAGGTTAATATCCCGTGTATTACACGGGTTGATAAAATGTAATATTATATATTTAGTAATAAAAAATTTGTATTTAAAAAAAAACGTGTGTTACATGGGTTGATAAAATGTAATGTTATATATTCAGTAATAAAAAGTTTATATCTTTAAAAACATGTATATTACACGGTTTGAATACATTAATTTCTATTTAATATGATTTGACTTATATTACTATTTAGTTAAAAACAAAATTTACATAATTAAATTTCAAAATTTCTAAAAATAAGAGATAATTTAAAATAAATGTATTGATTTTAGTATAATTAATATTTTTCTTTAAATATAAATCATTATTAAAAAGAAGAACTACATTTAATAAGAGAGATATACAGGAAAAAGATTATGAGAAGAGATGTATATGCGACACGTGACATAAATGATTTTCATTTATTATATAGTATAGATTTGAATGGTGTTCCTACAGTTATTTGATTACTTAAAAAAATACATAATCGTCAAGAAAAAATGATAATCGGAAATGAAGAAAACCTTCTTTATGTGATTGTCAATGTCTTTGAAACTAATCTAAAAATTAGGTAATTTCATTTTATTTTGTAAATCAGTTTTCCTGTAACAAATTTCCATATTAAGGTTTCAACAAGTGTTCCAATTTAAAGTAATAAACTCTAGTTTTTATCATTTTCAAAAAAAGGGGGAAAAGTGTTAGTTATTTATAGTAGATGTCCTAAGTGATATTTTGATGGTAAATAGTGTACTTTTTAATTAAATGGTTATGGGTTCAAAATAATGTCGTATGTAAAGTTATGAACGTTTAAAAAGTGAAAAACAGTATAAACTAGACTGGTTTAGACATATCGTGTGTCTACTTAAATCTCCGTCACAATAATTAAATCCAAATTTTATTTCCGTAAATCTTATAAATATATGGCGCGGTAATAAATTTAATTTAAATTTTTATCCCATAAGATTTCATGTTCGACTGTTGTTCAATCCGGTATGCGTTGACACTGCGCATGCCAAACACGCTTACTCAAACAATCGATTTACGCTCCGACAATATCTATTAGTTATTAATAATAATATTATTAACTATAATAATAAATAATTATATATTTTATTGTGTTATTTCTCTAATAGCCGGTATTGCCTTATACCGCGCGCGTGTTCACACGTGTCCCCTCCGGGTAAAACGTGTCGCGTTCCGAAACTAGTTATTACTTCCTTAATAATAATAATATTAATATTCTAATATGATAGGTATAATGTAAATACTTGTTTACGTTATTTAATTATACCGGATCTAGCAAAACCCGCTAACGTCTACACCGGTGTTTGTTGTTGTCGCGTATCTAACGTTCGTGTATCTCGCGTAAAAATTCCTAATCAGTCGCCCGAATTAAATACTAGTACTTATCTATACTATTTATTTGGAGTTTGACGTCTAAATATTTTATTACGTCGGATAACAGGGAATAACCCGTACGAGCACGTTAATCGTTATAACAATTCTCCGCTTAAACGGTTTAGTTCGTAATTATCATAAATTATATCGAATCGTATAAGGATCCGTCAAACAAAGGTTTATTAGATTGTTTTGAATTCGGTCCGTATACTGGCCCTTTAGTTGGGCCGTTAATGGGCTGAGTATGTTTATCTACAGTTGGGCCAAGCCCAATGGGCGTAGTTCAGTTATGTAAGCACAATGTGTTTATTGGGTTCTAAATGGTAGCCCTAAGTGTTCGAGTTTGCTTTCCAGCAGTTCGAGTATCAAAGTAGATAACGCGTAATTAAATAAAAAAATCAGGCCCTAAATTTGGGGTTGTTACAAAAAGTACCAAGGGATATCAAGTTCCTCCTTAACTCTAGGATATGTCTTACACTATGCAATTCAATATTGGAACCATTGCTTAGATTAAAAGACACAGTTCCAATACCTTTAATGTTGCAAGGCCTGTCATCTCCCAAGTTAACACTGCCTTGATCTTCCATCCTTAACTCTTTGAAACAGCCTTTATCAGGTGACATGTGGTAAGAACATCTAGAGTCCATGACCCATTCTTGACTGTATTCTGACTTTGAAACCATCAATACTTTCCATAACCTTCAGAATAATTATCTAGTGATTGATTACCCTTGTTTCTTGAACAGTTTCCTTCACTCTTTTTCTTCTTCCATTCAGGACAATCTCTCTTGAGGTGTTTTTCATAATTGCATACAAAACACCTTCTCTTGACCTTAGACTTGGACCTATGTTCACCCTTTTTCTTTGTAAACCTTTGTTTTGTCCTGCCTCTGACAAACAATCCATCTGCCCCTTCATCTTTAATTTCAGCCCTCTTTTTGAGTTCTTTAAAACCTTTTCCATTGATAAACTTTCCCTCCCATACATCAATGTGTCAACAAAGTGCTCATATGATTGTGGTAATGATGTTAGAAAGATTATAGCCCTATCTTCCTTATCCAAACTGACCTCAATGTTTTCTAGATCTAGCACCAGTTTGTTGAATTCATCAGTGTGGTCCTCAAGAGACTTACCTGACACCATTTGAAAAGTGTACAATCTCTTTTTGAGATACAGTCTATTCGCCAATGATTTTGTCATGTATAAGCTTTCCAATTTGGCCCATACACCTGCTGCCGATGTCTCTTTGTACACCTCCCTGAGTACCCTGTCTCCCAGACTCAGTATGATTGCGCTATGCTCCTTCTCTAACGTGTCCTTCTTTTCTTTGTCACTCAAGCCTGCGGGTAAATTCGCTTCTCCTAGCAAAGCACCACTGATTCCTTGATGGACTAGTAATGCCCTCATTTTGACTCGCCATAAACTGAAGTCGTTTCTCCCATCGAACTTCTCGAGATCAAACTTTGCATTCACCATGGTTTCCGAAAAATCTCCGACTGTTTCAGTTGATTACTTCGTTCTTGAATCGATCCCAGTCGTGGCTCTGATATCACTTGTTGATGAAATTAGCGGAATTGATCAATCATACAACACCAAGAACAATCAATTAGAACAAGATCTATCACCAAACGATTTAGGGCTTTATTCACTATCAAACGATTACAATCAAAGAATCATCCAATGCCAAATTGCAATTGGAGATGATGAATTAGAACAGAAAAGAAAACAGAATGAATAGTACATCAAAGAGAATTGAACCATATTAATACCCTAAACCAACTACTAATTATGTTGTTAACAAACATTAACAAACTCACTTTCGACTTGTCACTTTCAACCCTTCAAGTATCAGCAATTGACAAATGTTACCCAAACTTTAAGAGCATAGCATGACTAGAAAAAGATTTGTTCATTTATTCGAACTAATGTTTTGCAGTCTTTTCACCAAGAATTGTCTAATATCAACCTCTGAATTAATACAAAATGGCATTGCGTCGGTTGCATTTGGATGGAGGCTACGAACCGTCGGAAGAAGATAATATAATCGGCCGGATTTCCACTCCCAAACAGCTGTGGAACATTTACTAATAAACCTTCTAACCAGGTCAAAGGGCAAAAATGTCTATTCTTGTAGGAGATGACGAGTTTGGAAAATAATTGATGTTAACATTGAGACTAGAGAAGATAAAACAAATCAATAAATACTAATCATTCTTATATATATATATATAGAGAGAGAGAGAGAGAGTCTAAATCACACTAATAAATCTGATATCGTATTTTGAATTTCAAATTACTTGGTCATTTGAAATCTTGTAACGTGTTTACTCTCTAGTATCAAATAAATTTAAAAATGATTGTTATATTGATGTGAAATGATTATTTTATTTATTAAAAAATACAAAATAAAAACGAACAAACTCTAAATGTCGGGCAAACACACGGAGAGCAACCATGAAAGCCATCAAAATACCTCCATATATTATATAGTTGTCATGTATCCATGGAATTATGAACATCAACATGAATCATAGGGGTGCAAGGGGCGTCAAGCCAGGTAGACCATCGGGTTAAGCGGCTACACGAGCGCAAGCATTTCGGGTAGGTTAGTGGGTAGGGAACATCGGGTATTACTACCCATACACAATTCCAATAATCAAGCCGTTGAGCATTAAAAAAATAAAATAAAAAGACTTAGGGTATTAGGTAGTGCCCCCACTATTTAAGGTATTTATTTGGGGTTTGATTTGAGTAAAAATGTGATGTCACTCCCTTATTGGGCATTTTTTTATTGTCAATTGTTGATGATTATTTTTAGATGTTGCTTGTTGGTGCCCAATCAACCCAAGACAATACATACGGCCGAACATAAACGAACTTTCAGCCAAACGATTCACTAACCGTTCGCTGAACATTCAGTTCGTTTACAACCGTAGGTATGTTTTCAATTTCCAATAACCAAAATTGTCGTCAATCAACAAAAGTTAAGTAGATTTTTGAAAAATTCAATCAATATTCAAAATTTGAATCCGTATGGTTATAATGATCTTAGTTTTAGATTTGGTTATAAAAGTATAATTTGTTGTGATGGAATATTTAAAGGAATAGAGAAATCAACACAAAGACACATGATTTATAGTGGTTCGGGGGTTTTAACAAACCTATCTTACATCTACTCCTTAGTATCCACCACGAATTTTTCTTCATTATCAAACTTCTCTCCAGAATTGGTAGAGATCATCGTCACAAGTCTTCTCACTAAGAGGGTAGTGATCACCTCTTAATCTTCTCACTAGGACGTACAGTGACAACCTTTACAAATTCTAACTAAACAGGTAGTGATCACCCATTTGAGCTTCTCAATAGAAATGTATGTGATTACCCTTACAACTCTCTTCTAACCTTAGTAAGATTCTATCTCACTAAATATGAGTGTATGATTAAGATATAACAATTAGCTTATCATAACACTCTAGCTATTACTCTCTTGAATCTTCAAGGTGAGATTGGATATATGTATAATCACTCAAGAATTTAAAAAATACTTTTTTTTGTACGTGCAAGAGTTAATTAATTTCAAATGTTGGAGAGTGAGGTGTTTAAATACCCCAAAAAGAGAGAGCCACAAAACCAACACAGTGAACGGACGGTCGATACACAGTCCGATCATGTATAAGTGCAAGAATAGTTATTTAAAAATAAATCTGTTAGCGTAAGTGCAAGAGAAAATTTTCTATAGAAATCATCCCTTAAAAAGTGTGAGAATCAATTTGAGTCATGTCGTACATCCTTACATTTGACAACATCTTTGTTTTGGGAGTGAACGTGAACTCTGCAATTCTAGTCGTGAACTTGGTGGAGACACTAGGCTTGTAAGTCCATAGTAATTCAATAAGTCATCACTTTCTGATTGTATAATGAACTCAGGATAGCCTGTTGCTACTGGGATAGCATATGCTTGGCCAGGAGAAATTGGTTGTTCATGTGCTTCCCTTTGATGCTTTGGTAGTTTGGTTGTATAAGGTTCTTGAAACCGCATGTCCATGTGGGGTGGTAAGCATTCCATGACCCTGTAAAGTGGGGTGGAAGTGAGCATACGACTAGTAAGGGAACGAGGAGACTGTCATGGTATACCCTTGAGTGTGAGGAACTTGGAAACATGGGGATGTTGGCGAAGTGTTTCTTGTGGTTGACAGGTTTCCAAAGCATGTGTTGAGATGGTTAGTTGTTATCATCACCAAGATAGGTTGTCCCATTGAAGGAGGTTGAGTAGAACTAAACAGGATGCCAAGTTTGTTATTGTATGGCAACCGAATAGCCATGCCTTTCAAACAGTCTTGTCTGACATGGTTGCTCACTAGCTGGCAAAGTCTAGGGAAGTTTTCACCTTCGTCGGGCATGGTTTCACTTGTTTTTGAACAAAGAAGACTGAATTTGAAGGAAATACGCTTCAAGTGACTAGATCGAAGCGTGCCCTATGATGGGCGCCACTTATTGCTCTAAAACAAAATGAGATTAACAGACCTAAGAGGGATACAATGTATATACTCTAAAGTTCTAAACATCCCCCTCGTTGGTGCAATGTCCTATTTATATAGACTTTGGAGTCTTTGAGACAAACTCGTGTCTTTCCTTATTGGTGTACCCTGCAATCTCCTTACCATGGTTCTTTCATTTGGCTTCAGGTGAGGTAAATATTTGACTTTGGTTACCGGTTGAAAAGGAGAACACATCCTTTCCTTGTCTATTTGTTTTGTTGCCCTTGTCTTTATTTATTATAGGGTTTGACTTACGTATCCTTACCCGAGGTGGTTGTCTTTATCTTTAGCAGTCCAACATCGGGTTATAAACCACACATTGGTTGTCCAACATAGATTATTACAGTCCTGTTAAGTTTTGTATAAAAAATTGTTTATAGTTTAAAATAATATGAATTAACTAATTTATAGAAATAAGATGATTACTCCTATATAAAGGAGCAGAGCATTCGTAAAGCTAAAAACCCACACCCACAACGAATGGAGTCCTTGAAGGGTTACATACAATCTTCCATTTCATAATATTATGATAAGGCTAAACTTTACGTTTGTCTTTCATTTTAGCCAACTATTTTAAATTCTAATTTGTTAACAATCTTTCACAATTCATTTTTAGCATAAACAATTTTAAAATGAACTTTTATATGACTAATAAATTTGAGTTGTTATTATAACTCAAGTCCCGAATCAGTATAAACAATTGGCTAACTCTCAAAACGCCTATTAACTCCCAAAACGCCAAGAACCGGGCCCGTGCTCAGAAACTTCGCCAACAATAACAAATCAACAAGTTTCACTAGCTTATATTATTAACTTATAAATATAAAAAAAAATATCATCATAGTTATTTTTAAGCATAAAATTGAGAACTTGGATAATTTCTTTAAACTGATTGGTTGTTTAGTCATTAGTAAAACAGTTATAAGAAAAGGGTTATAAGTCGTTTGCTTTACGTGTAGTGTAAAATTTGTTGCTGAGGGGAAAAAATACAAATATATTTCTGTTTTGCTTGTAACAATTATATACATTGAATCAATTAATAGGTGTATCGGGAAAAGGATTCATAGCAATGGATATGGGGTTCAAGAACGCTGCCGGTGGAATCAAAGAACAGGCAGTCGCGATGAGATCGAGTTCAGATTTTTCTGTGTTCTACAGATGTTCCTTCGATGGCTTCCAAGACACCCTTTATGCTCATAGTAACCGTCAGTTTTATCGGAATTGTAGCATCACGGGCACTGTTGATTTCATCTTTGGGGACTCCTCGGTGGTGTTGCAAGATCATGCCCCGACAACCATTACCCGACCAATTCGTAACTATCACAGCCCAAGGGAAAAAAAGACCCAAATGAGAACACTGGAATTTCGATCCAGAACTGTGAGTCTCGATAATCTCACTGCTCCCACTTACCTGGAAAGACTACTCCACAACTGTCATCATGCATCGGAGGCTTCTTGAATCCGCTAGGCTGGGCAGAATGGGAGCAGGGAGTGGAACCATATTCTATGCTGAGTACCGCAACACTGGATCTGGTTCCACTCTTGGGGTTATAAGCCAACATTAACGACCACCCAAGCTGCTAAATTCAATGTCAGGTCTTTCATTGATGGGTCAACATGGTTACCTCAAACAGACGTTATATTTGATTCCACTTGATTCATGTTCATCCATTTAATATATATTGTATTTATGTTCTTGTTATCATTATGTATATTGTTTATTTAATTTTATGAAGGAAAAAAAAACATATTTGTCAATTAAAAGAAAGGGAGAATTTGATGGCGCGCAAATTGTGAAGGGCATAACGACCAAGCCCCACCAGGCATACTTTTAATTGTTTACCCTTGATGTTATCAATCCATTACAATCTCCGCCCTATGGTTTCAACAAAACACCTTTTTTTTATCAATATTCATTGGTTTTGAAAAGTGCAAGGCGTATTGTGTGAGATGTGATACAAACCAAGATTTGAATTGGATTGGTGGCATGCGGAAGTTGATAACAAAAAGGCTGATCGTGAAATTGAATATCATAACCACCCTTTCTTGCTCTAATACATCATCACTCTATCCTTCTTACACAACCATGGCTTCTGTTACCGTTGAATCCCTCAACCCAAAGGTTTCTTCATTAATGCCTTTTCTTAACTATTTAGGGTAGGAAGAACAGAATATTAATACATTCCCTTTGCTTCACCAGGTATTGAAATGCGAATATGCTGTTCGTGGTGAAATTGTCTCTATGGCTCAGGTAATCAAATTATCCAATGGAGATATTATTCATATATGGAAGGCCTGGCCTGTTTTCTCATCTTTGATTATCACAGAAATTACAACTAGACTTGCAAGCAAAACCAGCTTCTCGTCCTTTTAAGGAGGTAATACATTTCTTCTCTTATGAATGAATAATGCTTTAAATAAAATATCATTTATTCTTTTTCTCTCAACGTTCGCAGATACTTTACTGTAATATTGGAAATCCACAATCACTTGGTCAAAAGCCCATAACTTTCTTCCGAGAGGTTGCAACTTTGCTGTCAAGATAACTAATTTCCACGTGGCACTACTCATATCTGTTATGTTATGTCAGGTTCTTGCATTATGTGATCACCCTGCCTTATTGGACAAGAAGGAAACAAACAGTTTGTTTAGGTATGGATTTATTTATCTACTCTTGGTTTTTGTTGTAACTGATATTCCTCATTTGCATTATTTATTCTTAGGAAATTTCCATTCTTCTTGAATTAAATTCCCATGGTTTCCTTTTAGATCAACAAACACCTTACTTAATGTACTACTAACTTCTTTCAGTGCGGATTCCATAAAACGAGCATCAATGATCTTGGATCAAATGCCTGGAAGAGCTACTGGTGCATATAGTCACAGTCAGGTGTTTAACTTCTTTTCAGCTCTGTAATATGAACAATTAGACACATTTGGGTCAAAAGAAGTCCAGGCTATTCAAGTAAGTTCACAGACACGTTACCTTTTTGTTTTGGTCTCAGGGTATTAAAGGATTGCGTGACACCATTGCTGCTGGTATTGAAGCTCGTGATGGTTTTCCTGCTGATCCAAATGATATCTTCTTGACAGATGGTGCGAGTCCAGGGGTAAAATCGACTCTTGCTGATTGATGTAGAAAATCATTTTGAAACTGCACAGGCATATAAAATTTGACCATTTTTATTATACTCCCTTCCCAGGTCCATATGATGATGCAGTTATTAATAAGATCAGAGAACGATGGAATTTTATGTCCCATTCCTCAGTACCCTCTTTACTCTGCTTCCATTGCCCTTCATGGTGGGACTCTTGTATGTATTTTGAGTGCTATCATTTTAGTTTAGCAAAATCATATTAGTAAATATTTTTCTTTAACCCTTGGCACGCCTACTTTAATATATGGCAAATGGTGCTTGAATTAAAGATTGATTTTATCTAATATCTGCAAGACATACAGTAGAATAACACTTGCTGTTGTTTTAGGTTCGTTATTATCTTGATGAAGCAACAGGGTGGGGACTTGAGATATCTGAACTGAAGAAGCAGTTGGAGGCTGCCAGACAAAAGGGTATTACTGTTAGGGCATTGGTTGTAATTAATCCGGGGAACCCAACAGGGCAGGTAAGCACATATAAATGCTCACTATGATAAGTGACTACCAAAATCATTTGTACCTTTGAGGTTTAATCATTTGTGCATAGGTTCTTGCCGAGGAAAACCAACGACAGATTGTGGACTTCTGCAAGAAAGAAGGTCTGGTTCTTTTAGCAGATGAGGTAAAGAATCTGCTCAATATTTTTCTTGCATTTCATGGACACGGAATGTAGTTATGTCTGAGTATTGGAAGTTTGAACTAAGAGGATATCCATAAACACTTTTTATTGCAGGTATACCAGGAGAATGTTTTTGCACCTGACAAGAAATTTCACTCGTTCAAGAAAATATGTCGTTCTATGGGATATGGTCACAGCGACACCCCCTTAGTTTCTTTTCAGTCGGTGTCTAAAGGTATATTGGTTTCTAACACAAATGCAAACTGTTGGAACTAGAAATAAAGAAAATAATTAAAATTTTGTTACTTATGGCGAATCAGGATATCATGGTGAGTGTGGGAAAAGAGGTGGTTACATGGAGGTAACTGGTTTCAGTTCTGAGGTTAGGGAACAATTTTATAAGGTGGCATCTGTGAATCTTTGTTCAAATATTTCTGGTCAAATTCTTGCTAGCCTTGTCATGAGCCCTCCTAAGGTCCCTCTCTCTCTCTCTCTCTCTCTCTATATATATATATATATATATATATACACACACACACACACATATATTTGGTAGATGCACAATTGGTATAATAAAGATTGATTAAAGGCCTTCCACTTTAGTGGCATACTTTAAATCCCATTGAGGTTTGTAAGGACCATGTTTAGATATCTTTTTGTGTGCATGCAGGTTGGAGATGAATCCTATGATGCATATTTGTCTGAGAGAGATGGGATCCTGAAATCACTTGCAAGACGTGCTAAGGTGAGTTCAAATCAAGAAAGTAGGATTTGGAAATAGTAGAAGCTTGAATTTAACTCTAAAATGTGCAATGATAGACGTTGGAAGATGCATTTAACTGCTTAGAAGGCATCACTTGCAACAAAGCAGAGGGTGCGATGTACCTTTTTCCACGAATTATCCTGCCAAACAAAGCAATAAAAGCAGCAGAAGAAGCTAAAAAAGCAGCAGATACTTATTATGCCATCCGTCTCCTTAATGCCACTGGTATTGTTGTGGTTCCAGGCAGTGGTTTTGGTCAGGTTAGAATTACTAGGCCCCTAAAAGCTTTTTTTTAACTGTTCATGCAACTCATGGAGAGAGGGTGTTCAGGTCCCAGGAACGTGGCATTTTAGGTGCACAGTATTGCCTCAGGAGGACAAGATTCCAGCCATAGTTTCATGGTTGACAGACTTCCACAAAAAGTTCATGGATGAATTCTGTGATTAGAGGAGGAAGTTCAAATCAGTGGAACAGCGTTGTTTCTTTTATCTATCTTTTAATTAGTTTATGAAAGGCCAATCTGTCAGGCGGGAGTCTACAAATGAATTGCATCTTTGGGATTTTAACATACACATGTTACCAATAAATATATGCAAAAATCATTCATTGCATAAAACGTGATGATTCAAGGACTTTGCAAGACGAAAAACCATCCTTTTTGACATATTTTTTTGTTGATTTCCGTTAACTACTTTAAAATAAATAAGCATTTAAACCTCAAAAAGACCAGCAGAGTACTAATTATTATATAGATATACAAGTGCTGATGGCAAGGAAACCAAACCAGTGGTGAGGTATAGCATTTGATGTACAGGGCTTGCTTGCTTGCATGCATCTTTAACACAAAATCTCATACCAACAAAAAAATCCCATCTCCAGATAGGATCATAGTTTTTAGAGAATATTGTCGTAGGCCTCCACCATGAATTTGTCAAACATAAAAAGGCCCTTGTGTTCAAATACCATACTTAGACTTGACAATGGAAGCAGAATAAAATCTCAACAGTTTAGTAAAATTACATGTCCAAGCAAACCAAACAGAGACCGTCTACATGTTCAAATACCATAAGACTCCCATTTTATAGGCGACTGATAACAGCATCAACCTCAGCCGGGGTGTACAAGTGATAAGTAGGAGCAACCTTTGCAATATCCACATTATTGGGAGTCACCTGAACTCAAAACACAAGACTTCAGTAAGATTTACATACTTGCTAACAAAAAGCAAATTAATAAATCACGAGTAATTTTCATTAACAGGCATGCAAACTGCTTATTACATTAAATTTTACACATAATAAAGCATAACAAGAGACAAAATATCTGATGGTTCTAGGCATGACTAAAAGCTGACCTTTTCTTCCATAACTTGCTTTAAGATGGAAAGAGCAATTGTTTCAGCTTCTTTTAAAGACAAGTCCTGAAAATATCCATATAATGCAAACACAATAAGCAATTAGCATATAACAATAGTTCTTGATTACTAAATTAATTTTCATTTTCATAGATATGGAGATGTGTTGATCACATTCTAGATGCTAGAAAGAACTGAACACTAAATAAGACCTTGTTAAACTGCTCCTGTAGAGAACTGTCAGCACCTTCAGAGCCTGAGCCTATAGCTTTCCCATTGCATTGCCAAAATGTGCCAGATGGATCCGTATAGTATCTGTATATAACAAACTTCTTAAACTTATCCTCACAAATCCCTACATCCTCATTCTCTTTTAAATTGTATAGATTACACACGAATATATAACCCAGAAAGAATATAGATACTTACAGACTAGGACCATTTTCATCATGACCTGCAATAAGAAGAGACACCCCAAATGGTCGAGACTGCAAAAAGGTAGAAATTTAGAAGATAGTAATTGATGACAGATACACACATGTCACACAGAGGGTGAATACCATTTGAATAATCATACTCGTATACAACAACAGTTAGAAAACATGCACTTGCAGCATCATTAACTATTTAGAAAAGAAAAACTAATATCATAGTGATAAGTTGAGTTGCTAACCATAGATTCTTCATCTCCTTCACCAAACCGCAGTGCTAGATCACACAGGGCTTGGGTAGTGGACTCGACGGTCATCGGCTCACCATAGGAAAACCTATGATTCTAAAATCAGAGAACTAAAATCAATATTCACAAAAAACTTATTCCTGGTAAATAAAATAGTGGTTGATGTTAATGTCACCTGAGTCTCAACTCGTGCATGTTCAACGAGCGTACGGGCATCTGCAATTAATCCACTCATGGCACAGCCAATGTGCTCATCAATTTCCATAATTTTTTCAACACTACTAGGCTCCTGCAATGAGTAATTTTCTCATCAATGTCCATAATTAGCTCACAGGAAATAAGTTACCACAGGAACCATATGGAAAAAGTATGTCACATTCCCATTACACACGCAGTATTCAAGTTTGGTTTGTAAGTGATAGTAATACCAATCCAGGGTCCCACGAATTCTGAAGAAACTTTTAACAAACTCTAAAAAAGATCCTCTTGTTTTTTTCATATAAGTGTATTGTATTGCTCACCCAGACCTTTGTAATCTACAAAAGACTAAGTCCGGCAGCAAAATGTGATTTGTCTCCTTTCAAGGGTAGACAGAACTAAGGCGGCGAGAAAGCAGATAGTAGACATGATCGAAGCCAAGATTGAGGATCGTCGCATGTTCTCCTCATCTTTATTCTGAACAATCGAGATCAAGGAAGAACAGAAGGTTGAAGAAGGGTTCTGTGTGAGCCAAAGACCGAAACTAATGAAGGGTTCTGCGTGAGCCAAGAACTGCAACCACCGAAAAAGTTCTCTGTGAGCCGAGGAGATCGAGAGAGTTCTGTGTGAGCCAAGAAGTTCAATGGAAGAAGTTTTGCGTGAACTAAGGAGAAAGGTTCTGTGTGAACAAAAAGAAGGAAGAAGAATCTGTGTGATTCAAAGGAAGTAATTGAACAAAGGGTAAAGAACTTTTTTGTGAAAAGAATAACATGAAAGAGAATGCAGGCGGTGGAAGTGCAATTGTGCCAACGAATAACCAAAGTAACGTCTCGTTGCAATGTCCTAAACTAACGACTACAAACTATATGTGTTGGTCAATCATGGTGGAGACGATTTTAAGAGCTCGAGGCCTTTAAGATGCTTTAGATCCGGTGACGAGATCAACGGTTGAAGCAAGAAAAAGTGTACAACTAAAGCGGTAATTTTCCAAACACTACTTGGGGATATTTTGGTTCAAGTTGCAATGTATAATCATGCAAAAGATGAGTGGGAAGCAATTCAAGTTCGATACCTTGGAACCAAACAAGTGCAAAAGGCGTGTATGCAAAAACTTAGAAACGAGTTAGAGTTGATGAAGATGAAGATGAAAGACAACAAGTCCACTGATTAGTTTGCGGGCAAATTAAGTGGCTTAGTTGCAAAGTTTAGGAACCTTGTTCAAATCTTGAGGATGGTTATCGTGAGAAAGTTACTTAATTCAGTCCAAAAGAACTACCTTCAGATTGTTGCTGCTATTGAACAATATTCGGAGTTTGATTCCATGCCATTTGAGGAAGCCGTTGGGAGATTGGAAACCTATGAAGAAAGAATCAGAAGTCAAGATGAAAAAGAAGAAGATCAAGGTAAACTCATGTTTGCTAGTTCGAATAATCAAAGGAAAGGTAATTATGGGATAGGCAACGAGGATGGGGTTGTGTCTGGCTACAATAACCAAGGACGTGATAATGGATCTAATATGCATAATCAACAAGATGATGGAGGTAATAATAAAAAAATCCCAAGGTCGAGGGTCGTGAATTTCGTGGTACAGGAAGAGTTGAACGTGGAAGAGGATATGGCCGACAGAACTTCAAGTGAAACTTAAGATGTTACGAATGTGGAAGAACCGGGCACTTTGCATATAAATGTCCCAACTGGAAAAGAGAAGGAAGAAGATACTAACCTAGCTCAAGTTCAAGAGGATGATGAAACATCATTGTTGTGATGTGCAAGCGGGGTCAATATTAGGATTAAATGGGAGAATGAAGGGTGTAATATTAATATTTAACACGTGAACAGGTTGAAGTGTTAAAAGGAAATGAATATGGTTTGGTTTGAAAGACTAGTAATCGAGATATACATAAAGGAAAAGAAGATCGTATGATGAGTTAGAGATAATTATTAGTTTATTGTTTTAATTAGTTTGAGTCATAGTATGTTTAGTATTAGTCAAGTTTATGTATCTCGTTCTGTTAATTGTTCTATTGTCGAGATTTTGAAGGGCAAGGTTTTCCATTGTTCATGTGTGTTTACCATCTGCGATTGTGATTAATAGAACAATATGGGCCTGATGCGTAAGAGAGAGGGAGAATATAAATTCACCAAATAATCACAAAGGAACTTAAAAAAATCAGCAGAAAATTTTTGTAGTATGTCAAAACGATTGATAGTCTACAACACTAGTGACGAAGCTCAAACATGTTGAAGCATAGCCACATGACAACGAAGAACATATAATGGAATGGACATACCAGAAGTGGGGAGGTAATACGCTTTTCAACAGCAAGAACAACCCCTTCCTTGGTCTTCAAACCAATGGCTGTAGAACCCAACTGTAACAACCATGGAAGTCATTACATAGAATTCAATCAGATTAACACAGGAGAAAAAACTTGAGAGTGCTGACCTTGATGGCCTCAATAGCATATTCAACCTGAAACAACCGGCCTTCTGGAGAGAAGGTGTTGACACCCCTATCATACTCGGTCCTACAAAAACATGAAATACACATTTAAAATCCAAAACTGGAATTTCTTCGTGATTGATTTTAGGGCACTCGTTTTCCAGATTTAATTCTCACCATCGATCATAAAGAAAAAAAAACGGATTCGTAATCAAATACATTTACCTGGTTAGAAACATCTTCGATTGAGTTTAACGGCTTGATAGATCTCTGCAATTGATCAACGTACATAATTAGGTTCCAGAAACGAAATGAATGAGATATAAGTGGTGAGCTAGAATCAAAAAGTAACTGAATGTTAAATCAGACTATGAATCAAAGACGTACCGATTAGCGATTATCACAGTTTTTGCTTCGTTCAGAGTATTTATGCACGGATGAAGCCCTTCTTGCGAAGCAAGCAAGCCAGCCAGCAGTGGGTTCTGGTTCTTAAACCAAACCGGGTCAAGACTCGGGTTTTACCCAAAGATAGACGGGCTGGGTAAGCCCATCTCTTTTAAACGTCCCCTTATCACGTATCCATTACCGGCTTTGTGGAATCGTGGTGGTAAGTAACCAAATTTTTGTCATTTTTTTTATTTTCTTTCAATTAAAATCATCATTAAGTTTTATCTGCCCGTCCCAGCGGCCAAAAAACCCTAGCGTGGCCCTCAATTTCCTTGCCAGCCAATGGTCTCTTAAATCTGGATTGCTAAAGCCAATAAAAACTTGTTTGATTGTTTCTCATCTGTGGCGAAGGTATGGAAGCAATGGCATCTCGAATTTCTTATTAGCCGGTAGGGTTTCAATTAGAAAAATCACTTTTTGTTGGTCATGATAATGTTTTTCATAATACAAATTCTAGTAACAAACATTTTGTTGAATTTATTTATTATCTTTATAGATATGTAGATTGTAGTGTATTTGCCTACCAGGTGTTGATAAAATCTAACTGAGTGTTAAATACATAATGGTCTTCATAATTTTACAAAGATAATGGCAACATATGTAGATGCTGTTTGCTTAACACAATGATATTACAAGTAATTAGGGTGTTCATAGTCCGGTTTTGTCGGTTTTTATGTCAAACCGTGAGCCAAACCATTAGTAACGGTTTCTTATTATGAAAACCAAAATCAAATCGTTGAAATTTAAAGACGAATCAAGCCGAACCAATGGTTTGGTCTCACGATTTGAGTTTTATTAGGCCAGATTACCTTTATGAAATCTTTGTAAAACTCTCAGTGGCATTTGGAGTAAAATTCAACATGTTCAAAAATACTAGACTAAAGTTTTATTAAATATTACTCACTTCGTTAGCTAAATAGTAAAATCTGCTCAACATATGTAAAATTCATCTCCTCTTATTTTCCTTCCAAAGGCATAAACTTCTCATAAGTACATACAAAAAAAATGAATATAGACATAAAAGTCATGGTTTGAAATTTAAAAAATTAAATAATCAAATACATGTAATATAAAATTTATAATATATTAAAATCTTACAGTTCGGTCTGTTTTTAAACGGTTTGGAAGTTTTGAAACTGTAAACCAAATTGTTCGTAACGGTTTAGAATATTTGAAACTGGCCGACCGAAAGTTAATAAAAAAACCGACCGTGAAACCAAACCGATGACCGGTCTTGGCGGTTTTACCCCTACAAGCAACTTAAATTAGATGCTGCAATAGTGTATTGTTATATCAAATGGTTTATAATTTTAATTGTCAATGTTAGGCATGTATTTAGACAATGGTTTTTAATAGTGTATGTTTTCCTTTAAATTGATTCATTAAATCACTGTATATACTTCAAATAAAAAAACCTACAAGTATAAGCAAAAACAGTCTACCATGGAGGAAGTGTAGAGTGATATCATCATCTTTTCAAAGCTGATGGTTAATTTAGGGCAGTTTTGAATGATTATATAATAAATTTATATGGTTTAGTTAACCTTTAAGGTCAAATTAGCTTTCACAAACAGTTTGTCAAACTAACCATTAGTTGCTTGAGCTGTAATTTTCATTTAATGTCATTCCCATTGCTTACTAAAGTTGTTCATAAGCAATCCTAATTACTAAAGAGAATTGTTCCCCAAAACAAATGTTGTTTACATATAGATAGATATAGATGTTATGTTGTGAGTGTGACATGCGGTTATGTCATGGCTTTTGATGTGATGATTGGAAAGCTAATTGATCTGGTAAATGTCTTGTGTATTGATAAAAGGAGAATACAATACAATATATAGGAAAGATAATAAAGACAGATAATAAAGACAAGACCCCTCAACTACTACATTGACTAATATTCCCCCTCAAGCTAAGGCCGGGAAGCGACCTGTAGCTTGGACCGTAAAAAGAGAAACCGTTGTGAAGATAGAGGCTTAGGGAACACATCAGCGATCTGGTCATTTGTAGAGATAAATTGGGCCAAACAGCTTCTTTTGAGCAACTTTTTCTCTAACAAAGTGAAAGTCAACTTCTACATGCTTTGTGCGTGCGTGGAACACCGGATTGGCAGACAAATACGTGGCTCCCAAGTTGTCACACCACAATGTTGGAGCAGATTTTACTGGAACATGAAGTTCTTGAAGTAATGCCTCAAGCCAAGTCAATTCGGCAACTGTATCAGCTAAGGCCTTGTACTCAGACTCAGTAGATGATTGTGATACGGTCTTTTGTTTGCGTGCAGACCATGAGACCAAGTTAGAACCAAGGTATATTGCATACCCCCCCCCCCCCCCGTGGATCGGCGATCATCTGGGCACCCAGCCCAATCCGCATCAGAAAAGGCATTCACAGAATTGAACGCAGCATCTGTGTAGGCATGTAAAGTTGAAGACGAGGACCGAGAGAGAAGAAGACCATGATCTGCAGTCCCCTGGAGGTATCTGAGAATGCGTTTAACCGCTGACCAGTGATTCACAGTTGGGGATTGTATAAATTGGCATACTTTATTAACGGCAAAGGTGATGTCGGGTCGGGAGAGTGTCACATATTGTAGGGCCCCAACTACCTTACGATATTTAACCGGGTCTTCAAACAGGGCGCTATCACTAAGAGCTAACTTGGCGGTGGAGGTACACGGAGAGGGAACCGGTTTTGAGTGAGATAATTTGTTCCGAGACAGCAGATCATGAATGTATTTGCGCTGTGAAAGAACAATGTTTTCTCCTTTAAGAGCAACTTCAATTCCCAAAAAGTATGATAGGGGACCCATGTCCTGAACAACAAAGGACTGACTTAAACACTGCACAACCCGGTCAATAGCGGTGGTGTTGTTACCTGTCAAGATTATGTCATCGACATATACAAGCATATAAAGCAAAGTACCATTAGCTGAGTAGATAAATAAGGATGGATCTGTCTTAGAGCCTGTAAAACCCAATTGCAGCAGAGCTTGAGATAATCGATGGAACCAGGCCAGTGGAGCCTGTTTAAGGCCATAAAGTGATTTGTGAAGTAAACAAACATGATCAGGCTTAGTTGGATCAACAAAACCTAGGGGCTGCTGTAGATAAACAGTTTCCTTCAAGTCAAAGCGTTTTGGACATCCAACTGTCGGAGAGGCAAATGTCTAGTAACTGCCAAAGAGAGAACAACGCGAACAGTGGTGGACTTCACCACTAGACTGAATGTTTCTGTGTAATCAATGTCGGGTTGTTGGTTAAAACCTTTTGCAACCAAACGCGCCTCGTAGCGATTAATAGCATCTGATTGATCCCGTTTCAATTTGTAAACCCATTTACAGTTGACAACATTGGTTCCAGAAACACGAGGGACAAGTGTCCAGGTACCGTTCCAGGTAAGTGCTGAAAATTCTTCTACCATAGTCGTACACCAGTGATGGTCTTTGTTGGCAATGGCAAAGGTGGCTGGTTCGGTGATGGGAGTGGTGTGGGTGGTGTGGAGTGAGGTGGGTTGGTAGGGCCGTGTTTGTTTAGGATTTGGACGCAGGTTGGAAGGGCGGGAGCGCTGTGAAGGAGCAGGAGGTTGTTGGGCAGACAATGGTTGGGATGGTTGCTGTGAGAACCGGTCAAAGGCTGAGGTGGGAGCAGCTGATGAGAGGGGTGTAGAGGTAGGTCGACGGCTGTAGGTTAGGGTGATAGGTGGAGGTGGTGGGTGGTTGTTTTCAGTGGTAGCAGGTGGAGGAGTGGCATTGGGAATAATAGGGGTGGGATAGGTGGAGACATAAGGGTTCGGAATGGAGGGCGAAGGAATAGGTTCTGGTGTGGTTTTAAAAGGGAAAAGGGTTTCATTGAACCGAACATGTCGGGCGATATACATACGTTCGGTGATGGGATCGAAGCACCGATACCCATGATGGGATGTGCTATACCCAAGAAAAATGCACGGAGGGGAACGAAAGTCCATTTTGTGGGGATTGTACGGCCTTAAGTGAGGATAACATTGGCACCCAAAAACCCTCAAAAAGAAAAAAATCGGATTTGTGTTTGAATACAAGTTCAAATGGAGAGATGGCAGAGTTGGCTCGGGATGGCATCCGGTTAATAAGATAAGTTGTTGTTTCAAAGGCAAAGTGCCAAAAATGTTGTGGGATATTGGATTGGGCCATAAGAGTGAGCCCGGTTTCAACAACGCGTCGATGACGTCTTTCAACTATGCCGTTTTGTTCACTAGTGTGGGGACAAGAAAGACGATGAATGATGTCAATGGAGGAGAAAAACTGGGATAGATTTCTGAATTCTCCTCCCCAATCAGTTTGGACACATTTTATTTGTGTAGTAAATTGGCGTTCAGCCATTGTAACAAAACGTTTGAATACTTCAAATACATCAGTTTTGCGTTTCAAGGGAAACAACCACATGAATTTGGAAAAGTGATCAACACATAACAGGAAATAATTGTGGCCATCAAATGAGGTGACCGGTGCGGGTATTGAGCTTATTTGTCTTCATAATGTTGCCAGTATTTTTTTGTTGCTACTATTTTCTTGAGCTTAGGTGACTAAATTAACTTGCTAGTTATACAGTGCTTAGTTGCTTTTCAGATTAACATGATATTAGATTCTAGCCTGTTGATGAACAACTTGTTCGTTTATCAAATGATAGATGTAGTTTGTCAGGAACCAATGCCCATCAACAAGTTTGTGCACTACTTTTGTAAGTTTTCATATCTTCTTCTTCTTCCTCTCTTAGGTGCTCAAACAATTTAAAAAGGCTAAAACTTATGGATTAAGACATTTTAATCCATATGGTCCTAAGCAAAATTAATGTTTTTATTTTCTAAAATGAACTCAATTTTAGAATTTGTTTTGGGGCCCAAAAAACGTTGAGCCGCCCTACTCTAGTTGTTCAAATCCTGCGCAATTATCAGGTTAATATGTTGTTATTTATTTATTTTTTTTTCATTTATCGATACGGTGAAGTTGTTGGTTTACTCTTTTTGAATTTCATTAGTCATGTCCATATGATGAAATCTAAGAAAAATAACATGTACTTGGTGATAATGGGTTTTTGACCCAAAAGAACAAGTTGACAAGCAAAGGCTTTGAACAGAGAGAAACCATGTGCCATTATTTACTGTAACCAGTGGCATGGCATCACCTGATCTGACTGTGGTTCAAAGGGGGTCTGGTCTGGTGTGGGCACTAAACAACTACAAGAGAGAGCTCACCATTTTGTGATTAAATTCATAATACGTTAATTTGGCGTATTAACTTGTTATCTAGTACAGTCCAGCCAACATGTACAAATCTGACATATATATCTTGCATTAATACTTGTACATTCTCTACCCTAAACAAATGCTGAAAGTCTATGCCATGAATTGACTACTCATGCCACCGGAGATGATGTTTTGGGTTGCAATTTCACTTTGAATAGTTTGTTTTTCTTTGAAGTTCCATTCCATCTCAAAGGTACAAATAATTAAAAGCCATCATTGATGATAAATAAATAAAATAAAATAAACTAATAATGTTGAAGAGGGCTACATGGAAAGCATGCACAAGAGCCAGAAAACTGTATGGTTGACTTTGGAGGTTGCATGTTGTGATCAGACAGGGCCGCTGCTCTCAGTTCTTCTGCTTTTCTATCAACACTTGTCATCCTCTTCTCCTCAAATTTTGATCTCATTTTCTGAATCTTTACCTGTCAAATCCATATCATTTACATACTATTAAAATGCTGCTCATTTGTTTATTGTTTTTTTCCACTCAGCAGCTTCTTTTTTTCAAATAAGCAAGTCACACTTTACCATCATATTATTCAAAGCACAATAAACCCTAAATTGAAATTTTATAACTAGCTTTTGGAAATAGTTAAATCACTTGGGGATTGATATCCAAGTTGAGTTCCCAAGAAACAATAGTTGAAGTATCTTCACATGGATTTGGAACATAGTCCTGCATAAAAAGGCTTGTGGTGACTAGCAAATTTTGCATGGAAACAAGGAAGATTACTCTAAAAGAGGTGCAACTAAAATATGGGGATGGGCTCCAGACCCCTCCAACTCTAGTCAACATAAACTACAACTTTCCCACCAACACGACAAATAATAATAAACTAATAATAATAGTTTTCCTTCAAGAAATTACATGTGTTTTTACCTCGAGCTTTCTTGATTGAGCTTCTGCTTTAGCATTTTGGAGGTTTACCCAAGCTTGAATTTCTTTGGTACCTGTAACCAACCAGATTACACAACTGTTGAACAAATTAAATAAGAATAATAATATTACAATTCGTATCCTTCAAAAAACATGATGTATACTAAAAAGGCCGGAGTTTGTAAAACTACAATTTGTCGACATCAAACATGTTTATTTGAAGACTCAGGCAGGGAAAGTTGTTTAATATAAGTAAAAGCATGATGAATGACCTTAGATGGGATCTAGCTTTTTCTTCTTTATCCCAAGCAGAGGCAGAGGCAGAAGGTGGAATTGGTTTTGGACATTCAAAGTGTCTTAGACTTTTGGATACGTCTTCTTCTTCCTCCTCCCTGGAGCTCCAATTGCACGATTCAAATGGCAGTAACTTACATCCTGCAATATCAAAGGAGCTGCTTAATGCTAATGGGCCTGACATACTGGCAGGGGTGGTGTGTCTTGGCCTTGGCCTTGATGTTGTTGAACCACTTCCGTGGATGCATCTTTCAATAAAAATCCTTCTTTTATTGGCACCACACATTTGAATTTGTGAATTTATCTGCAATCAAGAATTAGCAACAAAACTAAATTAATTGGTTGATGAAGGAAGGCATAGGCATGTTTACCTTTTACAAGTAGTTGATGATCCATAGATGATACAGTTCCATAAACAGAAACCTCTGTTTTATGATGATGATGATGAGGGGATATAAGCCACTTCTGGGCATTTGGAAGGAAAATTCTTTCTTGGCCAAACACCAACACTAAAGCTGAAGACGGGTCGACCCGGTGTAGGTGGAGCTTCAACAACCACGTTAGTCTTGTTGGCCATTGGGAATAAATCTCCCCCACCCTGTCAATCAGGAAGTTCTTTGAGACAGTGAATGTTAATTTAATTACCTCAGGAAGATGGTGAGATCCATATCCTAATAATAATGGAGTAGAGAGGATACTGTTGGAAAACAAACAAGGAATCCAATCCGTAGGTGTTTTAAATTAAAAAAGGATGAAATTTCAAAGAATCCTTATGTTTGAGTGACTGGTGGATAATAAGTTAACACCCCGTAATATCTAAAAAACACATCACAGATTTAAATCAGCCCTAGGGTTTAGCTGTTACGGAAGCTTAATCCAATCACGTATATGTTAATCAACCAAATATTTCAAGAATGTAAGTTTTGTAATTAATTTTTTTAATTGTTAAAATTTCATAACCTGTGGGTCACTATTAACCACCATGATATTTGTCACGATGTTGCAAAATGAGTGTGAGGTGTCAAATATGTGAGATCGTTTCAATCAAAGTGAAATACCTATATTACTTTTGCAAATGAAAAGTGAGTTAACATCATCATTGGGTGAATTTTATACACACAATTGAAAGTGAAATATAAATAATCACATTTGATTTCATAATCGACTCCACTGTTTTTAGTAAGGGTGAGTGTAATGGTACCGTAAAAGTGGGGGACGTGATCCACATAGGCAATTAACGTCGGGGAACACCGCCCCCCTTGGCGTGATTGTGGTGTGAGGGGGCTATCACGGTGGAAGGGGGAGTCAAACTATCCGTTTATAGCCGTTAGAAATAAAAAAATTATTAATATTTTAATTTTAATCTATATATATTTCATCATCTCAACTAATAATACCCCAATCTCATAATTTCTCAACCAATAACACCACATTCTCATATTTTCTCAACCTATTTAAAACGGAATGGTCATCTACGTCGTCGGGTTCAACGGAAGAAGATGATGTGATAATCGAAGCGATTCGTTACGCGTGCGAACTAGTCAACGAAGCCGAGAGTTCACGAAGGGTAACACAACGAGTTCAAGTAATGCGGGATCGGGAAGCTGCTAATGAACGTCTAATACGTGATTACTTTAGTGAGAATCCCATGTATGATGAAAAAAAATTCGAATCCGTTTTCATATGAGACGAAAACTTTTATTACGAATATGTGGTGATTTAGAAAAAGATTATCAATATTTCCAACAAAGGATATCGAACGTGCGTTTGGAGTTCTAAAGAAAAAATGGGCTATGATTAAAAATATGTGTCGTACTTGGTCCAAAGATAAAATAAGTAATGCAACGTACACTTGCATATTATTACATAACATGATATTGGAAGACAAGGGCCAAACCATTTGCCAAAACTATGATGATAACATACAGAAGTTGCCTACACAACTAAGCTTCGAAGAGAAACACACAATACAGCTCCCAAATGGCAGCCCCTTATCTCACACCTCTTATATGTGGACGACGCTATCTTTCTGGAGATAATGGAGGCCTTGATCGTCGCCTTCAGTCGATATATTAGTTGACGTCCCAAAAGAATGGTTGTCAATGCCTTTATATAGAGTTTTCCTCACTAGTCGTCATACGACATGTATGAAATCATAAGGCCGTGTGACATTTGTATGGTTATATGAAAATCATATGGCCGTATGGATCTTTTGATGTGAGTTTCGAACTTGGGAATTAACAGCGTACGACCTGTACTAAGGCATACGGTCGTACGGTGGTTTTTTTCAAATTCTTCATTTGGTATTCAAGTCCTTTATGTTCGTTGTGACGGGGTGCGCGTAGCGTTAGCTCGATTCTGAACAACGTAGCTAAAGATAAGTAAGTTGAATAATAAACAAATAAAATCGATAGATATAGTATAAACATAGATTTGAAACTTTACACAGTAATGATGAATGATTAGTTTAAAAAATATTTTTCAGTTTATAAAAATATTTAACTTATTAAATTGATAAATTGTTAAAAATGACTTTGACGAGTAGCTAAATAATAACTTTCTGATGGTTGCTTGGGGCTGAGAGGTTTTGCACCTATATCTAGCGCATGTGGCATGATGGAGAAGCAAAGATATTGTGTGTGTGGAACATCAAAAGGCTCGGCAGAAGTTTTTCAACAATTATAAACTAGTTTTTTTTTTTCGCACTATGCGGCGGAAGTTTGGTAGTTATCGATTCGGCTCGTCCACAAACGTAGGTGCAACAGTAAAAATAATGTTAATAAAAAGAAAATAAAACCAAATGATAAAAAAAGGAAAAAAAATTAAAAATAAATACTAGTTCGAGTCGTCGAAAACCATAAAAGCGAATACCGATACGGGTTCCGATAATACCAACACCGACAATGATGTTGTTCGCTCATAATAAATTCGGCTCGTCATGGTACCACAACGGTAATGACACTCGCTAAATGCAAAAATAAAATAAAATTAAAACGTAAGTGCAACGATAAAAATAATATTAATAAAAGAGAAACATAAAGCTAAATAATAAAAAATGAAATAAACAAAATAAAAAATTAATGGTTCGGGTCGTCGAAAACTATAAAAGCGAATACCGATACGGTCTCCGATAATCAATACCGAAAATGATGTTGTTCGCTCATAACAGGTTCGGTTCGTCACGGTACGACAACGGTAACGACTCTCGCTATAGGTAACGATAAAAAACCTTGGATTTGAATACAACTCCGTTTAAAAAAAAATTATATTGGAACGTTGACAAAAAAAAACTAAAAACAGCTACGCCCTCCGTATTTTGAAAAAAGTTAACGAATGAAAGTTATTAAAGGAAAACAAAATTAATAGAAAATGAAACATGCTAAAAACATACATTATTATATAGTATAAGGGTTGAAAACTAAAATATTAAAAGGGTAAAAAAAGAAAAAAAAAAGTAGAAAACTTTGATGACAAAATTGAAAGAAGCAAAAGTATTAAGGGTTAAAAATAAAAATAAAATAAAAAAGTTGAAAACTTTGGTGATTAAAATTGAAAAAAGCAAAACTATACTATTCTTGAAGGTTTTGTTTTAATATTATTAAATAATAATTAGAATTAATTACACGGATGGTCCTTGTGGTTTGGTTAAATTACGGATTTGGTTCATAAGTTTGAAAATTACGGATTTGATCCAACTTAGATTTTGTTATACCGACGGTCTGTAGAGTGAATGAGGGTTAAAATTTTCTATTAAGTATGTTTGAAAAGACCAAAATACTCTTAAATAAAAAAGGACAAAAAAATTAGTAAAACTACCTAACCCTAGATCCCCATTCATTTGTCTTACTCAAGAAGCAACCACCATTGCTAAAGCTCCCACACCGATCCCAAGCAGCCACTAGCTACCGCCACAACAGCTCCGCCACCGACACACCACACTTCATCTTCCACCGTCGGGATCTATATACATCTCATTTTCTCTGGCGACCACCATCCTTTCCTCCCGATAATGGCAGTGGTGGTGATGACTGATGGCACTAACAACGGTGGCGACTTTGGGTCTTTTAACCCAACTGGCACATACCGTTATCCTTTCCGTCGATGATGGTGATGACCATCATCATTCTTCACAACAGTCAGTTTTTTTTTTCTGAATGATGATTTTGATGGGTTATGATTGGGGCAATTCATGAGGCTATGTGGTGGATAACAACAACAATGAAGAGGGGCATTGAAAACCACTCAATACTTTCAAATCACGGGGGAAGATGTGCTAGTGATGCAGTGGCGGATCTAGGAAAAAAAAAAATTTCCCGCTGCGCGTCGAAAATTTCCACTACGCGTCGAAAGTTGAGGGGTACCATCAGGTACCCTCACCTCTTTATAGATCCGCCCCTGGTTTCCAGAAATGAAATTAAAGTCCTTTTCTTTTCATCAATGTTTGCGTACCCATGTATCCTTGAATGTCAAAGTTTTAACAAACCAATAATTTATTGAAATGTTTGACAGAGAAAAAACGAAAACTACAACCTAACAGTAAATAGGATAAGTTTTTTTCTGATCAATTTAGGACCTAAACAGAACTAGTAAACCAAATCAATGTTTTAATAATAACTGAAACTAAGGGTTCCCTAATCAGAGAATTTGTAAGCAAATGAAATTCTCAATGAGAATAGAAACCAAAATTCTTAACAGAGAATTGACTAATGTCTCCATCGGACCCCAAGTTTGTACTTCAGATTTTGGTTTAACATCCTTTTCTTCTAAGATCTCTCTGTCTGCTAATTAAGAATATTTATTGTGTTGCCGGAAGATGCAGGTTTGTGTGGCCGGAGAAGATGGTAGTGGTGGTGGTGAGGGAGGGGAGTTGAGGCAATGGGATAAGTATTAGTGGGACAATTTGAGTTTTATTTTTTATTTATAAAATAAGGGCATTTTTGGCTTTTTAAAAAAGTAACAGAAAAGTTAATCTTCATTCACTTTAGGGATTGTCAGTGTAACAAAATCAAACCATGTTGGACTAAATCCGTAATTTTTCAAACTTAGGGACGAAAACCATAATTTGACAAACCCACAAGGACCATTCGTGTAATTAATTCTATAAATTATATAAGTTTCGGTGGCCCAATGAAACCTTTCCACCTGTGCTTTACTGTTCATTAGACTTCTCCTTTAATCTTATCTATATCTATACTATATAATAAATAAAGATTTTTATTGCCACGTGTCGCATTCATATTCATTCTCATCATTTTTTCTCATCTCTCTCTTATTTAATGCATTTTCATATTTTAATAATAATAATTTTTAAATAAAATTATAATTATACTAATAAAACACATTTATTTTTAATTATCCCTTATTATAAGAAAACTTTGAAATTTATTTATGAAACTTTTATTTCAATCAAATAGTAATGAAAGTTAAATTATATTTCTGAAACCCAATTATATATTAATTTTTACATATTTTGAGTTGTATCTATCCTTAGTATATATGTAATACATTTTTAAACATGTAAAATATATACATAAAAATTTAAAAATTTTATATATTGATGTGTTTCACCCCGTGTATAAACACGGGATCTAAACTAGTAAATATATATATATATATTTATTATATATATATATATATCTATCTATCTATAGTAATAAATAAAAGAGTAAATTTCGTTTTGCGTCTTTGTGATTTGGTTAAAAAATCGCTTTGAATCCAAATGTTTCAATTGGACTTTTTGAGTCCTTGTGGTTTTATTTTTATTTTAATTAAACCTATGACACTAACAGAAAAAGCTAGCAGTGTTAGTGTCATGGGTTTAATTGAAACAAAAATAAAACAACAAGGACTCAAAAAATCCAATTGAAACATTTGGATTCAAAGCGATTTTTTAACCAAACCACAAGGACCCAAAACGAAATTTACTCTAAATAAAAATATGGTGGGACACGTGTCAGATAACTAGACTACTCTTATTCTATTTTTCCCGCCCATTCCTAAAACCCACATTATTTACACTCGGAGATCCGGATACCCACACTTGATTCTCACTTCTCTTTTTTGTGTTTTCCTTTACTCATTCCAAGCCCTAATCTCTTCCCCATTAACGACGGCATACCTTTTGAGTTATGTGGTTCATCTTCAAGGTGAATTTTTGGGGTTCAATCTCTTTTGAATCCTTGATTTTAGGGGTTTTTTTACCCTAACGAACCCCTCCTAGACGTCACCGCATATCATCATCTGTGCAAAATCTTCAAGGTTTGTTTATGTTTCTGTTTGTAATTTTTTATTCGTTGATTTTGCATTATTCATCTTCCTCATTAATCTATTTTCCGATTAGGGTTTTACAATCCTTTAATAACGAAATCCGCAATCAAGGTTAGTATCTACAACTCTCATTCTTATTTTGTATTACTTTATTTCAATAAATCATCTTTCACCATTCTTATTTTTGAGCGATATGGGTTCATCTTCACCATTGAAGATTTTTATTGAATCTACTTGGTTTTCTTTATTAAATCTGTTGTTTGTTTATTGAATTAAGGATTTGTTGAGATGATATTAGTTGATTTTCTTGAGTTGCTCTGATATATTTGAAATACAAATTGGTTCCTTTCTTACATTCTTTTACACGAATCTTGATAATTTATAATTTTATTGATATTTTCTTATGTTTAGGCATGGGGTTAGGGGTTATGAAACTGGAAGAGGTGGAAGAAACATGCTTGGAAGCCGTTCCTAGAATTTCAGAAACTCTATGCCAATAAATTAAGTGAATTTGTTGCAAGTTTTTTGGTATAATTTAAAGAATTGATATATTTGGTTTAATTTTAAGAATCTTTTATAACATTTGAATATCTTGATTTTACTTCCCTTGGATTAATTTTGTGTTTTTTTTGTGCAGGTGACATTTATCTTTTCCGTGTTCCTGTCAAAACAAATTGTTGCCTGTTTACCTGCTATTTTATTGTAATCGTCCTTCTTTTCAACAGAAATGAAGTATATAAACTGTCAAAACACAATTTGGCGAAAAGCTAGAGTTGCAAGTACGCTATCTTTAGCCGTGATTTGTTTTAAATTCTTTAGTATGATTTGCATTATTTGTTTGATTAAAATTCATCCAATTTGCAGCTGAGTCCCAGTGACTTTGTTATAGATGTGAGACAATTCCTTCTTGATGCTCCTGAAACACGCTTTTTTTACTTGATCTCAGAATAACGCCTTTTATTCTTTTCCTTTTTTGGTTGTTCAGTGACTGATTATTTTAAAACATCAAAACAGATCACCCCAATAAAATTGAGGTTTTGGAGCTTGAGAATTTAGGGTTCATGGAGGACGTTTCTGGTTCACTTTCAAAATTTGTCTTCATCTCCTTCTTAAAGAAATCAAATGTGTAGAAAGTATTGTCTTTTCATCCATTAACCCTCCTCCAAGCTACAGAAGGTTTGTTTGTTACCTTTTCTTTTAATAAATTTTTCTAATAATTTGTTTTTAATTATACATTATTATTTTTTTTTTAATTTTCAGGCTTATTGGGGACCTAATTTATCTGGATGAGGTGACACTGGAAGGGAGCAAATATTGTATAACTGGAACCACAACCACGTTTTATGTTAACTCAAGTTTCGGAAATACCTTTGACCCGAAACCGACTAAGGCTGATTCTGAAGCAACTACTCTTATCGGGCTCTTGCAAAAGATCAGTTCCAAATTTAGAAAGGTGAATATAAAAGTTGTATTTGTAATTTATCTTAAGTTTTCATATCAAAATTCAGAAATGACTTCAATTTTTTTTCTGTTTCTTTACTTTTGTTTTGATTTTATTTTCTTTAGCTTTCCGTGAAATGTTGGAATGCAAGGCTTCTGCTCATCCGTTTGAAAACATCCAGTAATGATTGCCTCCAAATTCGTGGCTTGGATTGCATTCTATTCCTGGTAATTTATTTGTATTTTACAATACGTTTTTAGTTGTTTTTCTTGCTATTATTGTTAATTCTTTTTTAATTGCATTATTGTTGTTAATTCTATTCCTGGTAATTTATTTGTATTTTACAGCGGAAAATTCACTTACTCTATCTTTTGGGAGTGAATTATTCGGTATGCAAAGAGACCGGAAGGAGGAACTACAAATCTTGTAAGGAGTTCCCCCATGCAAGCTCTCAAGAATGGTGTATAGTTTTTCTTTCTACTGTTACTTCTAGATGTAGCAATATGTGTGTGTTTGGTAGGGGTGTGAACAAGCTGAGCTGAGTACGAGCTCACCTAAGCTCGAGGTTGGTTCATTTAGAGCTCTATTTTAAAGCTCGAGCTCCGCTCATGAGTAGTTTTTCAAGTTCGAGTTCTGCTCACTTATTGTTTATAAACTATTTAATCATTTCAAGTTCTATTGCTCTCCTTTAAATATTAACTGATAAGTCAATGATCTTCGGTCCAAGTGGTTGAGGTGAGGTACCCAAGACTTCATTAAAATGGGGAGGTCTTGGGTTCAAGTCCCACTTGTGACAAAAAAAGAGGTTACAGGTTGGGTCAGGGGGTTTTCTCAGCGGGTGGTGGAGATGATCGGGTGGGCCAATGGCACGCTAGTAATCCAAATTGTTGTTCCAAAAAAAATATATATTAACTGATGTTGATGTTTCACCCACATATTAAAAGGTCCCAGCGGATGATAATAATTCTTTCATGTTAAATGATGGATTGACTGCTCCTCTTTACCGTATAAAGTTGAATTATATGCTAAAATAAGTATCATTTACATAATTAAGTTTATCACATTATGCCTTAAGCATCTCAATATGCTTTTAATGATGAATTTAATTGTGTATGTACAGGTTAATGCTATCCAGTTAAAGGAGAATGTGGAAGAAAATGCAAGCACTACTGAAAGAGTATTCCAAGATTGTAATAGGTCAACATCTTCTTATGCAATCAAATCATGTTAATTAATATAGCCTTGATCTCTAGATAAAAGGTATGATTCTCCCTCAAGCTGCAAATAAGCTCATAAAGTATTCAAGAACATCATAATGTACAACATTAAATTATCATTTAACTACAAAGTACAACTTAACTAACCTTGAACATTGTGTTCGGTTCGGTTTATTTGGGTTTTTTGTTCACCCCTAAATTACTTACTGTTTTCGTATTTTTTTAATAAATAAACTCTACTGCGTCATAGCACTTCCTTATTTCATATCATTTCAGTCATAAGAATTACGTACAGATTTATGAAATATATCATTTTTATTATTCAGCCCGTATAATACACGGGTTCTAACCTAGTTATATATATACCAAGACTAATGGATGATAAAAAACAAATTTATGGATGAAGCTTATATTTTACTATTTCTTTTTATTAGACATGCAATAACATGTCTAATCATGTTTTTATACTGAGAGATGTTTTGGCCTCTCGGGTGCATTAAAGATGTCAAACTCCAAAAGTCAAGACTGGGTGAAAGAAAAACACGATGCAACGTGTCTTCTTCATCCCTCAATAATTGATTATTTTTTAATGAAATTGGGTAGGGCAAATGAAAAAAAAGGGAAATTTACTAAAATGGACATTTGACCAGTCAAACTTACTAAAATAAAAAAACTTTTTTAGTCTACTTCGATATGATCATTTAGGCAAAAACTCGGCTGAAGACGGCTAGTTCAGCCGACTTAAAATTCAGTGCCAAAACAACATTTGTCATATTTTCAACCAACCAGAAACTGACACGTGGAGGTGTTGATTCCCAAGGCGGCTAAAGCCTACTTCCAAGCAAGCTCAACCGGTGTGTTTTTTTTAGCCTGCTATATGACCTTCCTTATCCTACTTGATTTTAGCCTGTTATATGACTTTCTTTAGCCGGCTATTTGCCTTTGTTTAGCACATTTGAATACATAAAAAATAGTATGACTTTGCTATATGAATATCCTTAGCTCACTTGATTTTAGCTTTGCTATATGACTTTCCTTAGCAAAGAAAATAGAGTTTTACAGATTGTATACCACAGGTACTCAAAGCGTTAAAAATTCGTGTTAGGGGCGCATTATGTTAAATCGTGTAAACCATATAGACTCAAACGGTAATTTATTCAGTGGTTTAAAGTGGTTGTTAGTGTAGGAGAGAGAAAATATTATTGTTCATCTGTATATATTTGTGAAAACATTGTTCACCTCTATTAATTTTTTAATATTTTTTTAAAATGGTTATGAGTACATGAGAGAGAAAAAGGTAACGATAAAGGTATAAAAATATTATTTAATTAATAAATGAGAGAGAAAGAGAAAAATAATGATTTTTAATGTAATTATATAGATGATGACAAGGAAACTGATAAGAATGCTCTTATCTTTGTTTGTAATTGAATCATTCGTTTCGAATTTCTGTTTAAGTTCTATTTCTAAATACCATTTTTGACTCATGGCTCTAAGGATTGCTGGCTCTTCAAAGTTATTCTTTATATCCATGAGAACTAGTTTTATATCCATCCGGTGGTCGAGTTCTTTTGATAGTGATATGACAAAACTAACATTCTTTTGTTATAAACAAAATTAGACAGTGTTGTATAAGCAAACAACTATTTAAGTTAACAAAAAACGACTACCAACAGCAAAACAATCTCAAAGCGATAAGCGTAATACTGATAGAACGATACAAAGTTTAACTTGCTACCATAAGTAGTCATCAAATGACCGAATATAATGAATACGATCCACCCATTTAAAAAACTATAATAGATAATAAATAGAAAATGTGTAGTACAATAGAAAGTGTAGTTACAAAGACGGAAAATAAGTTCTAAACTGTACATTCAAATAACGACTAAGAAACACAAAGCAAATGCACGAATCAGTCAAACATGAGATAAATATATACCGTTTTTAGATAGATGTTAATTGAGCAAACACTAACACATCATAATCTCATATGCTTTGCCTTATATAGACCAATAAAGACAAGGCACACAAATTATCCACATTACTCATCATTCTTTACTATAAAATTTATATGAAACATCAAGCTAAAGATAGACCTAATAAGACTGCATGCTATCGTCCCGAAAGAAAAAAACGATACCAAAGGCGGGGGCGGTGTTCCCGTCAGTACCACCATGTCACATCAGTTTTCACCCCGCTTCGACTTCTATTTCATCTCACTTCAACCACCTAAATCTTCATCTCTCACTACCACATCACCCATGTCACATATGCGTACTAGCCCTAAGGAGGTTGAATCATCATTGATGAGAAAAAAAAAGAAAATGTCTAAAACATTTCTCAAGAATTGAATAAATCATGGGTAGATGTTTTACATGTATATATGATTAGTAATAGCCAAAACAATCCTAACCACATAAAATTTAGTTTTGTTTTGACAATGACAATTTAGGTAGTCGGGGGTGATTGTTTAAGCATGAAGTTTGTTTAATGTATTAGTAAGGAGTGCGTATTAATATATTATGAGTAGATATTGTAATCTAATGTCCCATTCAATATTTTTACATACACATTCTTCAACTGCTTCTTATATAGCTTTCTATCTTGCATTTCTTCATACCTCAATCCACACTTATAGTTAGAGATGGCTGTTAGAATTCCGTATATGCCCCTGGTCTGTATTAATAATCATAAGCCTAAATCACCTTCAAACAGGGTCTTGACGCCTCAAATCCACCAGCAAGCTCCAAAAGGTATGAAACAAATTCAAAATAATTATTTGTATTCATTTACCAGCTGGATAAGATTTGATAGGTTTTTGAAGATGAGTCAAGCGGTACAGTGTGTTACAAAGATGAGAAAGGGGAGATAATATGTGAAGGCCCTAGGCTGCATCATCTTTCAAGATCATCATGTTCTACTCATCCAAGGTAGATATTACCCCTATTCGCATAATATTTATGTTATGAAGCTTAATTAATTTAATTGAATCTCAGAGATGCAGAAGCCATTGTTAGTCTTCTTAAAAGAAGTTTGCTTCAAGTTACAGAAGGTGCTAGTTAGCTCTCTATATATATATATGCTTGCCATGTATATATGTCACAATTCACCGGCGGATCGGATCCATTTAATGTTCAAATATGTACATATTGCTTTCTTCATTTTAGTATCAACTTCTTTTTTAAACTCAGATCATCCATCGTTGAATCTTACTTTGTATGTAAATGCAGTTTGTGTATGAAAAAAGGCAGTTATATATTAAAACAAGGTCTGATATATGATTGATTTAGATTGGATCCATTATATTCAATTTAACAAAGAGTTATCATGAATGGATCACCTCAAACGTATAACAAAATTATCTGATCAAGACTATCATAATAATTTATTTATTCTTCTTATCAACTAAAAAATGCATAGTTTATAAAAGAGTTAATTGTAAATTTATCTCTGTGCTTTACAAAGCTTGCACCAGAGGTCCTTTTTTTGATATTTGAGATTAGTCTTCATTTCTTAATGTAATTCGTGCATTCCCTTAACGATGCCATTTCTTTCCCATTAGTTCATTTCCTAATATATATTCAAACCAAATTTTAAGTCTATACTATATAATAAATAAAGGTTTTTTTCATGCCACGTAATATTCATTCTCATTATTTTTTTCTCGCCTCTCATTTTTAATAATAATAATATATATTTAAAGAAATAACAATTATACTAATAAAACATATTTATTTCAAAATTTATCTCTTATTATAAGAAAATTTTGAAATCTAATTATATAACTTTTATTTTCAATAAATGAAAGTCAAATTAAATTAAATAGTAATTAACACATTTTCGAAATCCAATACATATATATTAATTTTCTACATATTTCGAATTTTGTTTTCTATCCTTGCTATAGGTAATACATTCTGTAAAATATATATACATAAATATTTAAAAATTTTATGTATTAATATTTTTTCACATCGTGTGTAATAGACAGGTTCTAAGCTAGTATGATATATATATCCCTCAAAACTTACCAAATAACATACATATCCAAACCAAATCCTAAATACATATATATCCCTCTAAAATAATCAAAATATCACATATATATATATGAGGAGAATCAAATAAGAAGTATGTTTTCGCTAAGAAATGACCAAAACGTTTAGAAACGATATCAAACAAACTCCGATTGAGCTCATTTCAGCGGCTTTGGAACCGTCTCATCGAACTCTATCATCTTAGTTTTTAGGGTTTAGCTTTTAAGGTTTATATTTTACGTTTGAATTTTAGGATTTTAGCCTTAGGGTTTAGCTTTTAGGGATTAGATTTTATGGTTTAGGTTTTTTTGAGGGGGTGGGTTTAGGTTTTTGGGGGGGTGGGGTGGGGGGTTTAGGTTTTTGGGGGGTGGGGGTGGTGGTTTTAGGCTTTTTGGGGTGGGGTTGGAGGGGGTTTAGGTTTTTGGGGGTGCGGGTGGAGGGGGTTTAGGTTTTTTGGTCCAGATTAGAGTTCGATAAGACGGTTTCAACGCCGCTGGAATGAGCTCAATCGGAGTTCGTTTGACCCACTTCTTAGCGTTTGTTAGCGAAAAACCACTTTTTAGTGCAACCTTCTCCTATATATATGTGTGTGTGTGTATGTAACAATTTTACCATTCATTCCCTTGAAATTCTAAAATTTCAGTTTTATAACATCTTTTTATTGCTTTTTTATCGTATTTTTACTTTGTTCTTTTCATTTTTTACACTGTTTTTTTTAATTCTTTTTCAATTAATTTGATATTTTATAGCGATTTATACAGATTTAAAAGTTAAATACTATATCAGTCATTTAGAAGTTTAATACTATATAATCTATCAATTTAAAAGTTTATCTTTACATTTTATATTGTTTGTAAGTATGTCATACAATTAGTTTTTTATATGAATCACAACAAATTAATATGAAAAACATTAGTATATTTAAGAAGGAAATTCAATCAAGTCAATTGGGAAAGTAGTAAACAAATCAGTAAAAATTGTGGTAAAAAAATCGATTCAATTGAAAAAGCAGTAAAAAAGCATTGTAAAAAATAAAAAGGTAGAAAACAAAAAAAAAAGTTTAAAATATAGGTAAAATAAAATTTAAATATTTAAGAAAATTCAGGGTAAAATTGTCATATTATGAATTGTTTTTTTATTAAAATATGTTGAAATAAATGTATGTGATACTTTGGTTTTTTTTATGAAATATGTTAAAATAGATGTATATGTTGTGTTTGTTGGTGTTTTGAATTCCATGCCCACCAAAAACTCACCTCCAATGGTGATGTTTGAATACAAATGACACATAGGTTCCACTTGGTCACCCGTTTGCTCTCATTAGAGCTGCTCTAGAAAAGGAAAGCAGATGAACATAAAAACCAACTGAATCTGATAAGGTGTTACCAGGACTTAAGCGTTGGGCTGATTTTGCTGGAATAGAATCAATACCAAACACATAAAAACCAACCGATCTGCTTACAATAATGCTTCTGGTTGACGCGAAACACGTCTTCTCTCTCCCCTTTTGTCTTCCATGGGTGGTCGTCTAAGCCGGACAGTTATGAATTTGCCGCTTGTGGTAATTGATTCAACGTAATTGATGAGTTTAGTTGAATATCTCAATGTTAAGTCAATGTTTCATTTTTGATGGGTGTACAATTCTTGAAGACTACAGCTCAAAAGAATAAACATTTTTTTACTTAACTGCCTGGGTTTGTCTTTAAAGTTCCCTATTACGAACCAAACGACGGTTGATTGTCAAGTGCGAAGGGACGTCAAGACACAATTATAATTACAGGAACTATCTTTTGGTTTTTGTTGAGTGACATGATGATTAAATTCATAGGACACTATTTGTTTGATGGATGATGAGAACAATATATATTTGATGATGGTTAAATTCACATGACACTATTTGTTTTGATGGATGATGTTATCACTCATGTTTTTTGTTGCCGTGGATTAAAGGACTTCTTTGTTTCTATGTCTAAATTAACAGTGAAATCCGTATTTATAATTTTAGTGTATTATCACATGAAAACGCTTGTTAGAGGGCCCAAGGAGCCATAGGCACCGAGGACACTCCAAAACTCAAGTCAGTTGGGGCCTCAAGAAAGTGTGTAAAGATAGTGTGAGCTAGAGAGAGAGAAAGACCTTCTTCGTTTTAGAGGAGACCATTCTATTTATAAAGGGGGTGATATCTAACCCTAAAGTAAAGGGCATTCACTTGAACTTGTTGGGATTGGGTTAATTTCTTGGGTCTTGGTCCAATTAGGGGTATACCTCTACGGTGAAAGAGAAAAAACCTATTGTTTATCTGTTATGAGCTATCAAACAAATTATTATTATTATTGTTAATTGTATCAGGTTAAAAAATTAACAAAATTGTTTTTCCATCCTTCCCATGGGTGGAACATTTAAAGGATCCGATACAAAGCCTCTTAAAACACATAGTTTTAGATGTAAGTCACACGAGAATATAGAAATTCACCGTTGTAATTTAAAAAAAAATCATAAATAAGATGGCAAGAAGCAACAAATTGAAAAAACAGAAACACGTCATCAAGCGAAACCGAGTATGTATAATCAGTTCTGGCAACGAACATGATCCAATCCAATGATGAGATGCTGATCATACAACCAAAGGAGGAAATAAACAAAACAAGAAAGTTTTAGACATCTGGGGAAGAACCCTCGCTTTACATTTGATTCTTAAATCGGTGTGAATGAAAGACAATCGATGATGATTCGATAATACTTAAAAGTCGTCGATGTTTTGTAAAATGGTTCGAGTTTGGATATAATTTTCTTTCAGTTCCTATTTAAACGAAACAAAGTAAGAATAATTTATTTTTTTGGGATGATGTTTGTTGGTTTGATTAAAACGGTGTATGGATGGATAGAGGGTTTTTTTTGTCATAGAAAGATGTAGAGATTCTTTATTTATTTTTTTTCTATTAATTCCAAATTTTAATTTGGGTGGGTGAGGGGAGGGTTGATTTTTTAAGGACTAGGGTTTCATTCTTTACTTTACTCATCTCATCACCCCCTTCCCTTCCGCGATTTGGACTTCTCGATCCGTCGATTCCTTCAAATTTCTCACCTGCGTCGGTTAGTTTTTCATCCCTTCCTTGATTTTATTCCTTTTCACATAGTAAGATATTTGGATTCATTCATTCTGTAGTGTTGAAGATGTTTCATGCTCAAGGTACTGCAAAAAACACATGTTGCATGCTTGCAGTTTTATGTGGAAGAAATTCCAATGTTGAACAAACTGTCCTCAGATTCCCGTTTCCAGAAATCACTTCTTCTGGACGCTTGGAGGTATACACCCTGTTTCTCCTTCCTTAATCACTACCTTAAGCTAATTTAAACTTTCCTAATGCAGGTTCAGACTCTAATTACTCCTACAGCTGATGAATTTCGTAAGGTTATTGACTCTGTACAACCGAACATTGTGTATTTGCAAGGAGAAAGACTTATAAATGATGAAGTTGGATCTCTTGTGTGGGAAGGTGCAGAAGATTTACCAGGGTTATTCGGTTCCTCTTTGCCTACAACTGTATGCCACTGGAAACCATCATTATATATTCAACTTATTATCGAGTAATGCATTGCATGAATTATCGAAATAATTAATAAGATATGTCTAGGTTTATCTGCCTATTATTCATATGCTGCCTGTTTTTAGTATATATCTGTTATGCCACTCAGCATCACATTTAATAATCACTCTTAAGAAACATAAATTTAGAAACAAGTTGATGTTCTCAAACTTGTGAATAAGTTCATTAATTTGTTTTCACATAAACGTTTTTTCATATCATGTGGCAGCTAACATGGCATTAGCAGTGCCACACCAGCAATTTACAGGTAATATCAGTTAAAATGTGGTTGGTTGCTACACCTGTAATAAATTGTAAGTTGGTTTACACATAATTTGAAGTTGGTTGCTAAAATTGGGAAAAACTGAAAGAAGGCATCCTTAAGTGAGTTAGAGGTCTACTTAGTAATGTTTTTTTCCCAGATATAGATTGTATTCTCTGTTTGGTCTCATTTTCTCTCATCGCTTATGTAGGTATATTTGGAATTTCCAGATGGTGAAGAAGCAGCAGAGGCGCTGCACTTGAAGGTAAGGGAGAGCACTTGAATAAAAAGTTATGTCCAAGTATTTTATTTTAGCTTTAATTTTTCAATTGGTATTCTGAAAGTCAACATTGTGTGTGTGTTCATCTCTACAGGGGATTCCTTATGTGATTTTTTGGAAGAACTCATTTTCATGTTATGCAGCTTGCCATTTTCGACATGCACTATTTTCTGTTGTACAAAGGTAATTATAAACTTAGTGTTAGGGTTAACCCCATAAAAAAATCAGCATACTTTTATCTTATTGCACAGACACCTTTTAATGTTAGGGTTAACTCCATAAAAAAAATTAGCATACCTTCAACCGAATTCTCGCATGTTAAGGTTATACAAACTTGTGAAATTAATGGTAAATGCAATGTCAGCACTTACATAGCCGCCAAGTAGGCATCTTTTCCATGTGTACTATTTTTCTGACCCTATAAATTATACATTTCTTAAAATCCTTGCACCAAAAATAGTTATCCACATCAGCAAAAAGCTCCTACTTGTCACTTGCGTATGTGCTGACGGTGTAAGTAACCGGCATTTACCATTAATTTCACAGGTATGTATAATAAGTTTAGGGGCTTTTATATTCCAAAATTCGGTTGAAGGACAATTTTGTAATTTGTGCAAAATGAGGCAGTATGGTGGGTTTTTAATCGTTTTTTTAATATTAACCCTTAATATTATTGTAATTTTTTAATATTAACCCTTAATATTATTGTAAATTTTCTTTTATCATGGTAAGACCTTTCAATATTTTTCTAACATGAAAGTTATTTATGATTAAGTGTTAGTCCATACCATTTTTTTTGTTGCTTTTACTTTTAGTTGTAGAACTGTTAAATGTTACGTTTGTTGTTCTGTAGTTCTTCTAGCCATACTTGGGATGCTTTCCAGCTGGCACATTCATCCTTCAGGCTATACTGTGTTAGGAACAACCTAGTACTCCCTAATAATTCTCAGAAAGATAATAACAATTTGGGTCCATGCCTTCTAGGGGACCCACCCAAGATCAATGTTCCTCCACCTGAAGCAGGGGGTGAAGATGATGAAGAAAAATATCCTGAGGACCTTCCTGCTATTAAGATATATGACGATGATGTAAATGTCAGGTTTCTTGTTTGTGGATCTGCATCCTCGTTGGTAAGTGAAGGCTCAGTTCTTGTTTGTTTCTCAAGTCAATTGGGAATTGGGATAGTTTTTTTATTGGCTTATTGCGTTTTCTGAAAACAGATAACCACGTTTTGAGTGTTTGGATGAAAAAAGTGCTTATGCTTATGTGGTTATTTTAGAGAGAAATAAGCTATTTTTAATATGCATTTTGATATTGCTTATTTCTATTTGATTATTTTTGGTGGAATTGAAATCACAAGTTTACACTTACGGTGAAAAAATAACTATTTTCAATTATCTGTTTATGTTCAGGATGCTTCTTTATTGGAACCTTTGGAAGATGGACTGAATGCTCTTTTGAGTATTGAAGTAAGTAACTAAGTATGCAGTAAACTATATTTCACAGAGTCAAACAATTTCAAAATACCCATTTAAAGATTCTTTTCACAATTATCTTTTCTTTTTTGTTATTTGCAGCACCCAGTTATGTTCCTTTGATTAAATTGAGTACTAATGGCCTTATTTTTGTTCAGATGCGTGGGAGTAAACTTCACAATCGAGTTAGGTGTGTTGACACATCTCTCTCTCTCTCTTTTTCTCTACACACACACATATAGGGGTATGGATCGAATGAAAACCGTAACATAGTTTTACAAATACGTAACCCATAGTATACGCAACTTCTCATTCGACATAGTGCTACATATACGTAAGACTCCTCGTTCTTGTATTTATGTTCAACATATATGCTATGTTGTCAAAAGCCCTTCGGGCATGCGCCTACCCCTCAGGCGAGGCGAGGCGCAGGAAAAGCACATTGCTGCAACCCAGGCCCTTTGGCGACCTTTGAGCAAGATTTCGGTCGGATTCCGGCCAGATCCTGAAAGTTCTAGCAAAATTCTACAAATTCCGGGCAAACTGGTCTTAACAATCCAAAAATGGCCCGCAACTAGCCCTAAACAAGCCTAAAACATGTCTGAAACCCCAAAAATGGTATATTTGTGCTATGCGCCTTGCTTATCTCGGGCCCTCGCTTTTTAAGCGCATTGCGCCTAGGCCCAAGGCTCACCCTTTACGCCTTGCACCTTTGACAACTATGCATATATGTAATAGATACTTAAATACCCTTTGGACAACTAAATTATGTTATTGTTTTTGTTGGTTTTCTCTAGTTTTTGCATAACTATGTGGTTTTCTTTGGGAGGGTATGTGTGTGTGTGTATATATATAGTGGAGACATGCATTATCAATTACGTGAGCTACTTATTATTTGGTTGTACATAGAGCAACCCCTCGCGTATGTGAGGCTTTCGTCTCATGCCTCACGGCTCACGCCTCGCGCCTCGGCTTTTGAGGCCTAAACGCCTTGGAGCGCCTCACGCTTTTTAAAAAAACCACGGGTTTGATAAATTTCACTGCTGATGTGGCATTTTATATGTTACAGTGCACTTCCTCCACCTCTTCAGGCAGGAACCTTTTCTCGAGGTGTAGTAACCATGCGATGTGATATTTCAACTTGTACTTCTGCATATATTTCACTTTTGGTATCAGGAAGTGCACAAACATGCTTTGATGATCAGGTGCTCACTAATCATGAATTATCATCTATTCTTTGTGTTATTTATTTCATCTGATTTCTGAAACATTAGGTGTTTCGTGCTTTCTTGTTTTAAGCTTTTGGAAAATCATATAAAAAGTGAAGTCATTGATAAAACTCAATTAGTTCAAGCAGTATCCAATTCTGATGAAAATAAACTCTCTGTTTGTGAGCCTCGGGAATCTGCTTCAATAGCTTGTGGAGCCACCGTATTTGAAGTTTCCATGAAGGTCCCTTTATGGGCTTCACAGGTTCATATATTTCCCTCTTTTAACTTATGGTCATTCTCGTCCTTTGACACCACCAGTTATGTTTTTCTTTTCTTTTTAAATTCTCAGGTTTTGAGGCAACTAGCACCAGATGTTTCTTACCGTAGTTTAGTTGCACTTGGTGTTGCTAGTGTTCAAGGGTTAGCTGTTGCTTCATTTGAGAAAGATGATGCAACGAGATTGCTTTTTTTCTGTAAAAAACTAGAAAACGATATCCACATCAGGAATAGGATGACCCATCCCCCCATTCCTCCATGGATGAGACAACCTCTCCCAAGTAGAAAACGACACATCATCAACCAAGATACAGGTCGTAATAACGGTTTGATTCAAGAATACAAGGGAGTGGAATCAGGGAATGGGTATGTAGTTGTTAGGCAGAAACCAAAAATGGCTGCGTTGAGGCCAATTCCACACATTCGCCACCAGAAAATGCTACCGTTTGCGGGGATATCAGAGACAAATGGACATGATTTTGGAGGACAAGTGAAGACCAATGTCTCATCCATGCCCTCGAACAAACACAATAATGCAGGATCAGCCCCCGTGACTCATCGCAAGTCAGTATCTAGCTCATATCAAGCCAAACAGCTAATTTCATTAAACCCACTTCCTCTCAAGAAACACGGTTGCGATAGAAGTCCAATACATGTTTGTTCTGAGGTTAGTCACATTTCTAGAAGTATAAAATGCCATGTGTGTATCCTTCAAGATTTCATAATATCTTATTTACCTTTCTTAAACATTATATATCCATTCTATAGTAAGTGAAATAAAATCATTTACTTACAACTTGTTTCACTTGAAGAGAACATTATGTGGTTAGATGATTCACCTTGTTATGGTTGCTTTCCTATCTGTTTATTCAGTGAAAAAGACTTATTTACTAGGAAATGGGCAAATATGATATTTTTAGTGATTTAAAAAATGTAAATATTAAACTTGGAACTTTTAAAAGGCACATATGAAATTAACCCCTCCAAATATACGTCAAGATTGTTCCAAAATCGTCCTAAACTTCCAATTTTTATACTCTTTCAGGAGGAGTTTTTGAAGGACGTGATGCAATTCTTAATCCTCCGAGGGCATAATCGTCTTATTCCTCAAGGCGGCCTCGCTGAGTTTCCTGATGCAATACTCAATGCAAAGCGTTTGGACCTCTACAATTTATATAGGGAGGCGAGTTATCAAACATACCCCTTTGAATCAATATAAACATATAAGATGACTAATTTACCTTTTTTACTCTCCCTATGTTAGGTGGTTTCAAGAGGTGGATTTCATGTTGGGAATGGAATCAATTGGAAAGGGCAGGTTTTCTCAAAGATGCGGAACCACACAGTTACAAATAGAATGACGGTAAGCCCTTTCTAATGAAAAATTGCCATTTAACATCCATCATTTATACTCTGAATTTGCACCTTATCTTTCTGTGAAATGCTATAGGGTGTTGGAAATACACTGAAGAGACATTATGAAACCTATCTTTTGGAATATGAATTGGCACATGATGATGTGGACGGGGAGTGCTGCTTGTTGTGCCACAGGTTGTTACAGTTTCTTCTAAGGGGTGTTATTAACGCTGTTATTCTGTTTTAATATAACAGTTGGCTGTTTTGAGGGTGTTTGGGATTGCTTATCCCAGACTTGCTTCTTATCTGAATTAACTTACTTGAATAAGCAGTTTGCTTATTTCAAGAAACAATAAACCCTAATTATATGTGGTTGATTATGTTTGAATGTGCTAATGTAGTGTGTTTTATAACAGTAGTGCAGCCGGGGATTGGGTGAACTGTGGGATATGTGGCGAGTGGGCCCATTTTGGTTGTGACAGAAGGCAGGGTCTTGGTGCCTTCAAGGTATGTATGTGTGATTTCTTCATAAATAAAATTGAGTGTTTGAATTGAGGTGTTGTGTTTTTTTTCTTTGGTGTGCAGGATTATGCAAAAACAGATGGATTAGAATACATATGTCCTCAATGCAGCATCTCTAACTTCAAGAAAAAAGTACCCAAAACCACCAACGGGTATTCTTAAAGTCATATTTTGGTTCTATTTTTCTTGTTTCTAGCTTATCTTTCTAGTTTAATGAAATGAGGGTATCTGTGTAATATATGTATATTTACACCATTTTGTAGCTTTTCATATCATGTTTTTGTTTCTTATATAATATTTACTTCCTCGACCGGCCAGGTGAAGAAGATTCTTAGAAATTAACAAAAAAATATATCTTGAACCGCTTCCGTCATATTTGCCATCGTTAATGAAATTTTTTTGGGGTAAGCTCCTTATGATGACTTCTTCGGCCCAACATACTTGCGTCACATCTCGACCTGAACCACTTCTGTCATATATGTTACATCTGTGTTGTCTCACTCGACCCATTTCGTTCCAGAAACACTCCTGGCATGCATGACATCTCCAAGCCCAAACACGACGGCTTTGATCACTCCTTCCCCTCTTCCTTATAACCCAAAGCACGTCCCAACTGGAAGGATGTCATGATTGAGTCTCTTAAATCAAGAAGTTATAAAGGTATATCAGATGGCCTAAGTGATTGGAACAAAAAAATAAATTTAACCTAGAGTAAAGTTTTGTAAATTTATGTTATAACATCACTAATTCATGGAATTCATAATCATCGTTGAAATTGATTTAGAAGTTAATCCATGTTAAATCATAAAAATGTTGATTTTGGTGATGGATTTGGCTAAATTGAACACCAAGGTAGTTATTTGATAATTTAAGGAACCAACTTGGGAATTGATGGTTTGGTATGGTTAACGATCCTTCGCTAAATATGTTTAGATGTAAACATACATATGAGAACTAAAACCAATTCGATGAATTTACAAAACTTTTGGTGTAGGTTGAAATTTGAATTAATAAGGCTCAATTGGACACCAACAAATTGATGTATAAGAAAGACGGGTGGGAGGTTGGGTCTAGTGGTAAGAGGGGAGTTTTACAATCAACAGGTTGTGGGTTCTAATACAACTAATTAAAACTATCTACATCCGTAACAATTAAGTTTGTAATTACGTTATTTAGAGTCTCTCAATATCACGTAACCATTATTATTGTTTCGTTGTTGTTAAAGAATCATAACTAATTAAAAGTGAGTGATATAAATAAAATAACTATTTAAACATGAAACTAATGACTATTTAATTTAGAAAAAAGAGCCGTCGACCAAAGTAATCACGTGAAATGTAAAATAGTGAGTCAAACAAATAGAAAGCATTTGGATTGATATTAAAAAAGAAAAGCAAAGGTCCATTATGCAATCATGAGTCAGCCTCTAATAATTACAAAAACCAGTTTTTTTTTTCCTTTTGCTTTTTAGATTTCAACTGCCTTCCTGTCTGCAATTACAAACAGCTTGCAATCTCTTTCATGGACTAAATAACTCCACTCGAACTTAACCATGGGATGGGGATCTCAAATAAATAATTCTATCAAGGATGGTTTATACTTTATAGTGTAAATATTACTTCTGGAATTTATACACTTATTATTAAAATTTACTACTATTTGTGTTTTTCACTTATAGGTTAATTGGAAAGCTCGATAAACTTGGTTCTTGAGTTTATAACCTATTATAAACTCAAATTGATAAAGCTAGTGATTCAGGAAAACAGGTTTATCGGTTTTTTCAAAGTTCTAATGACATTATAAGTTAAAGAAATAAACTAATCTGAACATCTCTAAATAATGCTTTACGCATTTTGATTTATTGTTAAATCAAAAGTGTGTGTTCAACATAAATTAAAATGAAATGATGAATACTTCCTGGTTTTAGTTGTAAAAGTTGTGGAGTTTTATTTATAATTATGAATGTCCTTTTTAAAGAAAGAGGTTTGGTTATTTGGACACATAACCATTTTAATTCATCTATAGGGCTATACGAGGCGCATAGACCCTAACCTTTAAAGTAATGATAGAAATAGATCATACAATTGCTATGTGTTTATGTAGAAGTGTTTGTATGACTATGTCGTATGCAAGTTAATTAACCCTATCCGTGTAATTTAACTATGTCGTATACAATTGTTGATTGCTATGTGTTTATGTGGAGTATTATTTTCATCCTGTTAGTTAACCCTATCCATTTTTAGTATTAAATGAGGGGTATTTCTCATACACTGTTGTATTTCACTAAATTTTGGTTAATTGTTTGCCTGTAAATCATCAATAAGTGTCTCGTCCCGGACTCCACCGATGGGGAATGCATGGAGAAAGAATAGAAAATTATTCTGTTTGATTCGATGTGGAAACTGAAGGTGGTTGATTAGCAGTTCAGGATGAGTGAGAATGGGTGATGACCGGAGTGGTTTGGACATGACATGGTACTATGTTGCGTCGAAGGTGGTGTTAGAGAGAATATAATGAGAAAAATATAATATGTTAAAATATTATTATTAAAAGGAATATGTAAAAAAAGTAGTTTTACTTGCGGCTGTTTCGAAATAGTAATCAATTATAACTTAATAATGTATATTTGATTTGTGATCTTAAAATACAATGGCATAGTTTTAGGTTTTCCATTATTATATCCAAAAGTGTGTAGCATTTAAAAAATGTTCATGTGGTTGCAATGTTTTGAAACCCGGACCGGCCGGTCGGATCGGGAACCGTGACCTCCACCGGTCCGGTTACATGCTCTGAGACCGTTTGCTGGTTGAACCTGGCGGTCCAAGCGATTTAGCGGTCGAACCGGGTAGTTTAATTTTTTATTTTTTTTACTATTTTTTTATCTTTTTTTATTCTATAGTCCTCCTACTTACTTCTATTTACAATTTTAACCCAATTTGGCTCTTTCCTTTTAACTTATACGCTGTCACAGGTCCTTCAAAACCCTAATCAAAATTAAAATTGAATATTCAAAAGAATTAAAATTCCTACAAACCTACAACTCTCGTTCTTGACTCAAAATTGTTTAAATGGTTGTATATGTAGTATTTGGAATTTTTTATATTTTTCTATATATTTTTATGAATATTTATATCATTTATTGCGTCATCCGGTTCTTGAATCCGGTCCGACCAGTGAACCTCTAAGACGTCCGGTTCGTTGTCCGGTCCGGTTCTGAAAACATTGTGTGGTTGATCAATTGAGGTAGAGATAGGTTTTAAAATGTTTTAGAATATATTAATATATAATAATTAGTTGATAATGTACAGCGTTTGATTAGGAAAGTAATAATATTGTGTTGTGTGGTGGAAAAGTTAAGTTTGGTGTATTTATTTATGAAAGGTTAAATTATTTAAATTTCTTATTTTGGTTTGGTGGGGACGAATCGGAGGTTAAGCCCAAAAGAAACACGAGTAGCAGCTGACACAAACCCAGCTCACTACCTGTACTGTACCGCCATTTTCAAAACCCCCTTCTCTCCTTCCTTACCACCGTCGGTCACTGGACCATGGCCGCCTTCCGGCCATTTACCCTCCTCTCAACTTACTTATTTCTCTGCCTCACTATTTCTGCTACTGACCAGCACCGCCAAACAACTTTCATTGTTCGTGTTCAACACGACGTTAAACCATCTGTATTCTCAACTCACAGACACTGGTACGATTCTTCCCTCGCTTCTGTTTCTGATCACCAAATCCTTTCCTCACGCATTATTCACACATACGACACGGTCTTCCATGGTTTCTCCGCCAAGCTCTCCGCTCTCGAGGCTTCCAAGCTCGAATCTGCTTCTGGAGTGCTCTCTGTCATTCCCGAACAAGTTCGTCACCTGCACACCACGCGCTCACCGGAGTTCCTGGGGCTCAAGACGTCCGATAGCGCCGGTTTATTGAAAGAGTCAGATTTCGGGTCGGATCTGGTTATTGGAGTTTTGGATACTGGGATTTGGCCTGAGAGACAGAGTTTCAACGACAGAGGGTTAGGTCCGGTGCCGGTTAAATGGAGGGGGACTTGCGTTGCCTCCGCTGCTTTCCCCGCTACTTCGTGTAACAGAAAGTTAATTGGGGCTAAGTACTTCTCTGCCGGATACGAAGCGACAAATGGAAAAATGAACGAAACATTGGAGCACCGGTCGCCGCGAGATTCAGATGGTCATGGAACTCACACAGCTTCAATCGCCGCTGGCAGGTACGTGTTTCCGGCCTCAACTCTTGGTTACGCCCGTGGTGTCGCTGCTGGAATGGCGCCAAAAGCTCGTCTGGCCGCCTATAAGGTTTGCTGGAACGCTGGTTGCTTTGACTCCGATATCCTTGCCGCCTTCGACTCCGCCGTGTCCGATGGCGTAGACGTTATATCCCTAAGTGTCGGCGGCGTTGTTGTGCCCTACTACCTGGATGCAATTGCCATCGGTGCTTATGGCGCTTCCGATCACGGCGTTTTCGTCTCCGCTTCAGCGGGAAACGGTGGTCCTGGTGGACTCACTGTCACGAACATAACACCATGGGTCACTACTGTAGGTGCCGGAGCAATTGATCGTGACTTCCCCGCCGACGTGAAACTAGGAAACGGTAAATTGATTCCAGGTGTGAGCGTCTACGGTGGACCCGCATTGGCACACCACCGTCTGTATCCGCTAATTTACGCTGGGAATGAAGGCGGAGATGGTTACTCTGCTTCCTTGTGTCTAGAAGGTTCTCTAGATCCCAATTCGGTGAAGGGTAAAATCGTGTTATGCGATAGAGGCATCAATTCAAGAGCTGCCAAAGGGGAGGTCGTTAAGAAAGCAGGCGGTGTCGGTATGATATTAGCAAACGGCGTGTTCGACGGTGAGGGTTTAGTAGCCGATTGCCACGTCTTGCCGGCTACATCTGTCGGGGCATACTCTGGCGACGAGATAAGGAGGTACATCACGTCAGCTTCCAGATCCAAATCTCCCCCAAAAGCCACAATTATTTTCAAAGGAACCAGAATAAACGTCCGGCCAGCACCCGTAGTTGCCTCATTTTCAGCCCGGGGACCTAACCCAGAATCACCGGAGATTTTAAAGCCAGACCTAATTGCTCCGGGACTTAACATTCTTGCAGCTTGGCCGGACAAAGTAGGCCCGTCAGGCCTTGCATCTGATAACCGGAAAACAGAATTCAACATATTGTCGGGCACATCCATGGCTTGTCCTCATGTTTCAGGTCTAGCCGCTTTGTTGAAAGCAGCCCACCCGGAATGGAGTCCAGCTGCAATCAAATCAGCACTCATTACAACTGCTTATACGGTAGATAATCGAGGGGAAACAATGATAGACGAGTCCACTGGAAACTCATCCACAGTAATGGATTTTGGGGCGGGTCATGTTCACCCGCAAAAAGCCATGGATCCTGGTTTAATATACGACATTAGTTCATATGATTACATCGATTTCCTGTGTAACTCGAATTACACAACTAAAAACATCCAGGTGATTACCAGGAAACACTCGGATTGTAGCCGTGCAAGAAAGGCGGGTCATTCGGGAAACTTAAACGTGCCGTCAATGACAACTGTTTTCCAACAATACGGAAAGCAGAAAATGTCGACGCACTTCATAAGAACAGTGACTAATGTGGGTGTGGCTAATTCAGTTTACAGTGTGAGCGTAAGGCCACCGAGAGGGATGAATGTGACAGTGGAACCAATGAGGCTGACATTCAGGCGGGTGGGCCAGAAGCTCAACTTTTTGGTGAGGGTGAAAGTGGTAGCACGAAAGCTGTCTCCGGGGAGTTCGATCACAAAAAGTGGGTCAATTGAGTGGTCGGACGGTAAACACATTGTAAGCAGTCCGGTGGTTGTGACAATGCAAGATCCTCTGTGAAATACAAATATAAATATAATGGTTGGGTTTGTTTGTTAGTGAGTATGTATTTCAGAAAGAATGGTTAAGTATGTTTTTGTATAAAAATTGTGATTGTAGTGAGAAAAACAAACCAGAGAGAGGCCAAGTATGTGTGTCTTGTCTTGTTATATCAATATTTGTTACAACTCAAAAAAAAGATTTATCTATCGAAGAAACAACCAATTGAATTTTAATAAAATATGACATATTAGGTGATAATAATAAATAATGGTAATTTAGATTAATGACTATTTTTGTTTCGTATATGAAAGAGGTTGATGCATATTAGGTTGCGTATAAGGCTCATGTATATGGACCATTCATGTAGCTAATTAAAAAAATATGAATATAAATACCCAAACCGCCTCCCACATATTGCAGATTCCTCAATTCTTGGTGTCATCTCCATGAATTGAAGAAGCTATCTCCTTTCGATCCATTCGCATTCAGCGGTATCCGCTGAGACAATTTTGGTCACTTTTACGCTCACTTTGCTTTTGATTCATAACTAATAGCTAGATGAAAATGAATTCACAAAAAGAAACCTTAATCTGATTTTGTCATAACTTTTCCTACCTTAACCTTTACTTTTAATCAAAAAGTTTTTTTTTAAAGGCTCGGTCTATTGAGACACACCCACAAAATCTATTTTGGCACTCGATATATTTCATATTGGCTAATATGGAGTATATCAGTACAACGTTACTTTTTTTCTATTTAATTAGTTTAATCGTTTTTAAGTTAAAGAAATTAGTTTATTGATGTCTTAAAGTTTTGGTAATTATATTTGAGATCGTGGAGACGTTGGTGAGTACTAGTTATACAGAGGATAACAAACACAACGGATGGTATGTTTTGTAACGAGACGTCAATTGTCACTTTATGTTATGTAACAAAAATATGTGTAGGACATTGCAATTATCAACTCTTTAAAGGGGATGAGTAAATAGTACCCCAACCCCACAATAGAAGCCTGTCACCTGGTTACCAATAGTATTAAATTAACTTTTCTTTTGTTTCAGGCGAAATTTTTGTTTGGATATGATGGTTTAAAGCAGGAAACAAAACACTAAAATGTGTCAGGTGAAGTGGTCAAAGGCGAGCACACTTCTAACCCGGCTGACGCGAGTTCAAGCCTAGAGAGCTTTGTTTTTTCCTTCTTTTTTTAAACTCAAAACTTTATTTTATTGTTTTTCATTTTTTTTTAACTAAGAACATATTTATCTGAAAAAAAATAATTTTTTTATTTACTTTGGGTTTTTTTAATGCTTGAACATGTTTTTTTACTTTTGGATTTTTTAATCGTTGAACGTTAGTTTTTTCGTTGGTTCAGTAACATTAGAGGGTCGTCAAAACGGAACGTTACACGCTTTAGCCTTCCTGCCGTAACACGTTGGTTTAAAAGGTTCTTTTGTCAACGTTTGAAAACAGAGTTGTACTAAAAAATCGGGATTATTTTTTGTATAGTAGGTTATAGTGAGTCTGCGTTCGACGTAATCTTTATCCTCGCAAACATGTCGGGCCCAAAGGGAGAGGCAAGGTGGGCCACAGCTCCAGGCCCCGTCTTCCGAGAGGCGCGAAGTATTTAAAATTTTTGTATATGTTTTAAATAGTATATATAGTTATACATCCATTTTATGTTCATCAAAGTTTCCTTAGTGTAACTAGAAGGACCATTGCAAAAAAAATGTAAAGGTCATAGGTTCAAGTCTTGACAACAACACTATTTATTTTTATGTGTCATATTTATTCTTTTCTCTTTTCTTCTTTTATTTTTTTTTCTCTCTTTAAAAAGTTGTCCCACAAAAACCCATAATTGTTTAAATTATTAAACCAAAACTAAAAAAAGATTAAAAAAAATGTATATATTTAAATTCATTACATATAAAAAAAATTATTGAGTCCCGCTTTTTTATTACATGTCCCCGGCCCAAAACGTTTCGAGAATTTTCGGGGCCGACCATGCTGCTCGCAAACGAGCCGAGCTAATAACGACCAAACTCTCGCCGCATAGCGCGAAGAAAAAAACTAGTTTTTATCTAAAATTACCTTTCGGACTAACATAATGCTAACCTTTTTAATAGTATATATTATTTGAGTTTTTTTTTTTTTTATATAATTTTATATTTTTCAATTACAATTATTATTACCAAACATTTCTAATCTTTAGCTCACGTCTTATTGTGGGAGTTTGGAGACGAAATTATGATTACTATTAAAGACAAGTATCGGTGGCAACTTATTGTCCCCATAAACCCACATGCTTGAACCCTTTTGTTTAACGTTGTACTCATATGCTCTATATTAGCCAATATGAAATATATCGAGGGTCAAAATAGATTTTATAGGTGTGTCTCAATAGACCCAGCCTTTAAAAAAAACTTTTTGATTAAAAGTAAAGGGGATGGTAGGAAAAGTTGGAAGGAAAAAATTATTGGAGTACAAGGGTAATATCGTAAAGTCGGTTAACATCTATGTGTTCCTGGAAGCTATAAAAAAAGTCATCTCCGCCATACCTTTTATCTTCAAAATCAAAACTTTACTACTTCTTCCGATCAGTTTTCTGAGTTCAAATTCGTACCAACAAAACAATCTGCAGATATGTGTGGGGGTGCAATCTTGTCAGATATCATAGCCCCGCCGGCCAATCGCTCTCGCCGGTTGACCGCCGATCTTCTTTGGAATACCAATAATTACTTGTCTCAACCACCACGATCTGATGCCTACGATGAGTTCGAAGCCGATTTTCAGGGATTCAAGAATCAGGTTGAGGATGACAACCCCTTTGCTTTCTCCGCCTCCAAAAACTTGGCTCCTGCTCCCGGTATTTTTTAATTTCCCCCCTATCTCTCTCTCACAAGATGGTTTATTTATGGTTATTTGAAGCGGAATAAATTGATATTTTGTTTGTTTGTTTGTTTTAACCAAGCATCTGTAGTAGATATTAGATCTGATATTTGTGTTAGGTGGTTCGAAGAAAAGGAAGAACCAATACAGAGGAATCCGTCAACGTCCATGGGGCAAATGGGCTGCTGAAATACACGATCCAAGAAAAGGGGTCCGTGTTTGGCTTGGGACCTTTAATACCGATGAAGAAGCTGCCAGGGCTTATGATGCTGAAGCCAGAAGGATCCGTGGTCCCAAGGCTAAGGTCAATTTTCCCGATAATAATAATAATAAACCTACACCACAAACCAAACCCTACCCCTACTTGTGGGTGTGTGGAAGAGACAGTCAAACGATCCGAAGAAACCTTTCATTTCACTTCTGATCATAGTACTAGCAACTCAGAACCTGAGATCTCATCTTATTTCATGGAAGATGCCAAAAAACTGAAAACAGAGTCGCTCGATTTGGTAAGTTGTGACGACAATCTCTTCTTTGCGATGCTATTTGTTCAAGGCAACTGGGATATTTCTTCTATAGATGCTTTTCTCAATCAGGATTCTGGTAACGTGATGGATCTCTGGAGCTTTGATGATCTTCCTAATCAAGTATTCTAATTTACAACTCTAAATTAGGAGTTTGCTTTTCATGTGTGTTTGTATTGTATTGTATTGTAAATAAGGCTTTTCATTGTTAGTGAATTATCTGTCTATTGAGGATCTTTGAATTATGTAATGCTTTGTGTTGAATTCCATTCATATCTAATGCTCTGCTGCTCATATTTGATTGATGGTGTTCATCTTTCTTCAACTCAAAACATCAGAACCTCCCAAGTTTGATATTTTAAATACCTCACCCTAATTTCACAACATCCAAATAATCAGAGTAAAGATGTCAACAATGGGTTAAGTCGTAGGAATCCCATAGTTTTATCAGCCATAATGTAAGAATCCGAATTGACATTTATTTTGTTTTTTATTTCTCAAACATCAGCACAATCATGTCTGAGAGTAAAAACCAATGTGTGATATTCTATTTCACCTAAAGGTACTGCATATCAAATTTGTGTTTATGTATTCTTTTAGGTGTTTGATGTTAACATCTACCAAGAAATCTCCACTTCTAAAGCAATCAATTATCAAATACAATAAATTCTTAATAGGAATAAATTCAAATCTTTAAATTCTATATTTAATAAGTCAATTTGTTACTGTTGTAAGTGATCATGGCCAGGCTATTATGTCATTCGGCAGAAGTTTAGTTGTTCACTGACAACTAGTAATAGTTTAAGGGGTGAAAGTGTACTTTGGTTGTTTACCGCTTCTAGCAGGTTGTTATTAGCTTTATTAGGTCGGATTAGACTCAGTTTTAGTTTCGCTGAATTCTCATTCGTTTCTTGTCGACTTCTTTTGTAATTGATTTGTTTGTTGTAATAATCCCTAAGTCGATTGATTGATTTAGATGTTGAATAAAAGTAATCGTTGAGGAGTTTTCGTTTATGTGATCTCCGTGTTCTATTAGCCTGTAATTTCCGCTTGATTGATAACATTTACAACCTTTCATATTTTACAATTTGTTTAATTTAAAACTATAAGTGTTTGGTAATCCCCTATTTTTTTTATTTTTTTTTTATCATTTTAGAATACACCCTCTTAAGTATTTCATAGAAACACTAATTTATGTATCACAAATAAAGAAGTTAAAGATATACAAGTTCTAAGGGTGGAGGGGTTCGACTCGGGTTCACGGCTACACTGCCGCAACATACTCGGGTTGAGTCGGGTTGGGAGGTTCGGGTTCAGTTCACGGGTTCTACAACCCGTGTGTTTTAAGCTTTGCAATTTGAACATTGGGTAGTTTAGGGGTTCACGGGTTCCACTCCTTGTGATGTGATAGATTAGGGTAAAAACGACGTGACAAATTTCTATTGGGTTTAGGGCTAGGGAAGTTTAGGGTTGAAGGTGTTTCACCCCCTCCACCCTAACGATGTGTTTAGTAGTCATCCCCACCCTATCTTCTCATCGGTCCACATCACACATACGCAGAGAAGCTCCAATCACGCCGTGATCACACTCAGAGTAGCACCCCACGCCACTCACGCCCACCACATCAACCTGCCCTCTCCGTGCATGATACAATTACACATAACCTTGCATAAACGTCTCATTGATGATGAATAAAAAAAGCAATTTCATGCTTAAACCCACATTTTTATAACATATGTTCTTTGAATATTTTAATTTCTTCATATAAATACTTTTTAGATATGAACTAGAAATGTTGTTTCGCGCTACGTGGCGGGATCCGGACCTTAAATTGTTGAGGCGGTGTGTGAATTATAATTGATAAAAATTGTTGAGACGGAGCTATTATATATAGGGAGACGATGTAGTATGATCACACCGCTACTTAAAAGGAGACGATGTAGTATAATCACACCGCTACACGACGACCTATTGGAGAGCACACTCCCCCATCAAGGGGCAAACTTCTTTTATTATGTTAGAAGTAGGATTTGATTTACTTATCAAAAATAAATATATTAAATTTTGGAATGTGAAATTTAATATATTGGATTATATTTTGTTTTATCAGATTTTTACGGCTCAAAATTTGTTCCCTTTGAACATAAGAATCATCCATGCGTTTGAAATTTTGCAGGCAGGCACATTTTGATGAGGCTCTCTCCAAACACAAAAAAGTGGTTACTGGTGAACTTGTAATAAACGATCAGTACAGGAATAGAATAAAAAGAAAACCTTAACCTTACCATCACTAGTTTTTTTTATTATAAAAGATTTGTCATCATCCATGTGATTGAATTGAATATACCAGGAGGTTCTAATACAACTTAACGGTGGTAGGTTGATTGCAAACTCAGTCTCGTCATGGCTGCTGCAAATGGTAAATCGGTCATTCTAATTATTATTATTATTGTTGTTGTTTGGTCTCTATCAGTACCTAGTGGCTGCCTGAGGAATTCCGACCAACAAGTGGCTCTCTTTGTTTTCGGTGATTCATTCTTCGATCCTGGAAACAATAATTACATCAACACCAATACTGATTTTCAAGCCAATTATTGGCCGTATGGCCAATCCTACTTTACTACTCCAACTGGAAGGTTCTCCGATGGCCGTCTCATTCCCGATTTCATCGGTGAGCAACATCTCAAATTATTAGGTTTTTTCTTACTTTCTTTTTCTTAATCAGTTAGTTATGATGCAGCCGAGTATGCGAAACTGCCTCTCATTCCAGCGTATCTGGAACCTGGGAATAATGAATATACGCACGGAGCAAACTTTGCCTCTGGAGGAGCCGGTGCCTTGATTGACAGCCATGCTGGATTTGTATGTGTTTTCAAAAGAATAGAATATGCCGCTTTTATGTTCGACGAAATGCCTAGCTCAACTCAACACAAGATCGACTTTCTATAGAAAGCTGCTTAATTAATAATATATAACAAGCATGTGTTAGTTAGTATGGGTTTGTGATTTTCATTTATTTGTAGGCGGTTGACCTTCATACACAGCTACAACACTTTGGCGATTTAGTAAACCAGTATAGGCGGAGTTTAGGTGATACTAAAGCCAATCAGTTGCTATCAAGTGCTGTCTACCTGTTTAGCTGTGGATCCAACGACTACATAAGTCCTGTTGTCAACAGTCACAGTATCTACTATCAGTATACCCAGGAGCAGTATGTGGACATGGTCATAGGAAACTTGACCACTGTCATAAAGGTTAAGACCTCAAATTGAAACTCTCTCTCCCTTTTATTCTGTTTTTGATTTTGCTTTCTGTCAACAGGGAATATACCAAGTAGGAGGAAGAAAATATGGGGTTCTCACTGTTCCGCCTCTAGGCTGTTGGCCGGCAATTCGGTTAACACAGCCCGGCAATACTTGTAGCAAAGAGATTGATGATGTTACAAGACTACACAATCAAGCCCTTGCCACTAAACTTGAAAATCTAGAGAAGCAATTGGAAGGGTTTATGTTCTCTAAATTCGATATTTACAGCTCCACTAGCAATAGAATGAAGAATCCATCAAAATATGGTACTCATTGGGTTACTGAAATTGACATATTTTCTATCTTTTTTTCATATGTGAATTGTGAAATGAAGGTTTCAAGGAAGGAGAGACAGCATGCTGTGGTAGTGGTCCTTTTGGAGGGATCTACAGCTGTGGAGGGATGAGAAGAATAAAAGAGTATGAAGTATGTGAAAATGCTAGTGAGTATTTCTTCTTCGACTCTTATCACCCTAACGAATTGGCAAGTCGCCAATTCGCAGAGATGTTTTGGAGTGGGGATTCCAAGCCTTACAATTTGAAAGCACTCTTTGAAGGTACACATTTTTGAAGAAGATAATAAAGTGTAAATTACTTAGAGTATTGTTATTATCTTTCCTGTGAAGGATTCATTTGTGTGTGTATGCATTGCAGGAACATCATCAACATCCTTCCTCCCAAATGATGAATTATAATGTGGAAGCCATGAAAGCTTCTTGGAACAAGTTTTAACTTGTTGCTTATAATTGATGACAATGAGTATTTTTTTTTTATCAATCTAGTAATGTTTCTTCTGATTTGCTTTGGTGGAAAATTTTATTTTCTGTTACTGTATGTTTGTATTCTATCTATATATACAAGAAATAACAGAAAGCTTAACTACTGACAGAAAGCTAACCAATTTGTTAAATACAACACGTGACTAGCACACGACTAACTTATATCTTCCGTATCAAGAAGACTCTCATCCGTAGCAAATATTGAAATTGCATGATTGTTCGTCTGCATCATTTCATTCGGACACTTAGCCATATGTATCAAACATGCCTTTGTTCGTAGCAATCAGTGTGTATATGTATCATATTGTTCCTCCGTATCATTTGATACGAATTTCATAACCAACAGAGTGATCATCCGGTCAACATTGAGTTGATGCAAAGCAATGTTACAGATAACAGCCCTTCAAGTTGGAGGTGTATACAACCCCAACTTAGAAAGTAGATCCGCGTGTTGATGGTCGACCAGACTCTTAGTAAATAAATATGCAAGCTGATTAAGTGTACGCAGTACGCGTGTGAGTCAAAAGAATTAAACCATATATAAATATATAGTTTCTTAGTCAAAGTAATCTTCTTTAAATACAGTATAATAAGATTACTTAACCGAAGTAACATTCTTTTTTATAGAAATTAGAGCACGAAGATGATAGGGTATAAGGGCGGAGGGGCCACCTAAGCTATTAAGCCACACACCCACCAATGAGACTGTGACACTTCATTTGAAGCCACAAAAAGTCTCGGAGGTGGGGGCACCCGAGCAATGAAGCCACAAGCATAATTTTTTTAACTAAAAATTAAAAAACACAATTTAATTAACTAATTCATTTAATTCATTAAAGTAAAATAAAAATAAAAATACATAAGAAACCAAAAAAAATATAGTTTTTTTTGTATTTTGGGCTCTCGACAAAATAATCATTCATAAGAACACTTTAAGCTTCTACACAATCACGTCGTACAATCCTTTTAGATGAACTTTATATATCTTCAATCTTGTCTTCGGCTTGGTCGACAAGGGTAAGAAATTTTAGACCGTCAGATTCGGAACTACTCGAGGAGGAGGGAACAATGAGATCACGTCTCATTTTTTTTATAAATAAAAATGTTTTTGAGAAGTAGAATGAGAGTGTATTGGAGTAGAGTTTGAAAGTATAATTTTAGTTGTGTGAAAATTGTTTGTTAAATGGTTGTATTTTATAGGTTTTTTCTTGTTTTTTTAAGAAAAAACCCCAAAATACCCGTTGGGCTCCTATCGGTAAAAAAAACTTTCACCTTTGACCACGAAACACGACACTAGGAAGCCGCAAATGGAGCTGTTAGAGGACGTAGTGGTGGTGGCGGCGGTGGTGTTGTCGTGGGCACTGTTTTATCAATCACCACAGATAATATATTTTTTGAACAACAAAGTGAAAGAAATTGATGAATGATACCCATACAACCTCTGGATTTTTCTTATACCTCCATAACCATTTGATGAGAACGGCTAAGTTCATAGAGTGTATACCCCAAATTCCCAAGCCACCCCTTTCCTTTGGACGCTACTATCCTCTCCCACCCATGCCACCCAAAAGCAGGGCCGGCTCAATGGGTTTGCGGGCAACTCACCCGTAGTGGGCCCAACATCTCGAGGGGGCCAAAAAAAAAAATTATATATATAAAATTTTCTAGGCTTTAAAAAAAATTGAGCATTTTTTTAAAAAGCAATTTTGTCACTTGGCCCTTCTATGTGACCTGGGGTTAAAAAAATTGAGCATTTTTTTGTGACTTGGGTCTTTTGTGTGACTTAGCAGACTTAAAAAAAAATAATAGCTATGCTGCTGGGCCAGACCAACCAACAAGTCCTTGGACCTGCTGATCGACTTCTCCACAGTCCTAATTTTTTATATAGAATTGTTAATTAATGACTTAATGGTTTAGCCATAATTTGTTATATCTATGCTATAACATTAATTGTCGATAAAAAAATTAGTTTATAAAATTATTTATTTCGTTATGTTTTTTTGCTCATGTAGGGCATTCGAATTCTCGGGACCGGCACGGCCCAAAAGATCTTTTCAGCCTCTTGACCCTAAACTCTAATATTATATACCTTAGGGTGAAGGGGGTGTATGCGGGTAAGGCAATCGGGTACGCGGGTGCACCGCCGCCGTCACTTCGGGTTCGCTCACGGGTAGCATTTTGCGGGTACTTTTACCCGAGTTCAATTGTGCATTATAGCCGTTGATCAAATGGAGATTGAATGGAATCGAGCTGGTTTATTAAATGGAGATTGACAGGAGGATGACTATTTTTTTAATATTTAATATTTGCAGATAAGTATTTTTTTTTTAATATTATCAAATGAATAAGATAGAATATTTTTTTAATCGAGGTTTGCTGGCTTTTTAAAAAATTTAATATTAAATTATTTAATATTTACATACTAAATAATTTAAGGTAGATGATTATTTTTTTATATATTTAAACTTAACAAATTGTATATTTGTTTTAATTTAAAAAATGAAATAAAAAAAATTTTAGGGTATTAGGGTTGTGCCCTCAACACTTTAGGGTATTAGGATTGGATTTGGATAAAAGTGAGATAACACACCCTTAGGCTATCCGTAGTGGTTTCACGCCCCTCCACGTCAGCGCCACATCAGCACAGGAGTTTTCACTGCCCATTTTCACTAAGGTGCGTAGTGGTTTTACGCCCCAAATTTAATTTTTAATCATTAACTAATAATTAACTAAATACCAATAAAATTAAATTAAAGTAATTAAAAAAGTACATTCATTAAAAAAATAATAAAAAAATTACATTTAAAAAAACAACATTTATAAAAAAAACTACATTCATAAAAAAAACTACTCGTCATCATCCTCGTCGTTTATGTTTTGGCGTTCGTATATTTTTTTTCCGCCTCTCCGCTAGTTTACGAGCAACTCCGGTAAGGTGGTCGAAGTTTATACTTAAAAACTTGATATCTTGTAGCTGTTGTTTATCTTGTCTAAAAGTAAGTAGTTTTTCAAGCTTCTCGTCTAATTTTTCAAAGCGGGTGTCCGGTGTTGACGAAAAAGTAACCCGTTTACCTTTGTTTTTTTCGGGCGGACGAACCGGTGCTTCAACTTCGTCATCGGTATCGTTTAGATTAATTCTTGAATTGATACCAGGCGAATAATCGCCGGTAGAAGACGTTTTAGTTCGTTTAGACGACGAGGACATCAACGAGACTTGGCCCCACTTGGGAGAATTTTTAATAATCTCCCATGATTTATGGGAAATAAAAGCCGAACCCAATACGGCTTTGTACTCCTCACAAGCTTGTAAATATATATCGTGGTCACTTTGACCACTTTTACGATTGTTGTAGTGTTTGTTGTAAAAGTTGTTAAACTTAGTAAGCTTGCGGTTATAGTCCCGCCATTTACCCGAGATCTTGTCTGGGTTCCGGTGTTCGCCCCTCCCCATTGCCTTGTAAAATTTCTCGCGAACACGCAACCAAAAATCATTTCCTGTTTGATTATTTCCTAAACAAAAAGTATTAGTAACAATTTTACTAAAAATAACATATCAATTTATAAAATAAATTAAACGCCTAACCAATTTTTGGGTCCTCCGACACGTCTACCCAAGCTCTAGTTAAAGCAAATTCTTCTTCCGGCGTCCACCTTCAACAACACGAGTCGGATCTTTGGTTGTTTCGACAGTTGATGGTTGTTTCTTTCTATGTGAACGTTTCTTCGGTTTAGTAGACGGTTGTGTCTCGGGGATGGTAAATTCTTGTGTTTCGGGTATTGAATCCGATGTGAGAGGAGTTTGTGTAGGAGTGAGCATTTGTTGAAAATTAAATCCACAAGGAATTTGTTGAAAAATGTTTGGTTCCGGTGACGTACTCGGAACGTAAACATCTTCAACATTTCGATTGAAAATGTTACGCGGGTCGTTGTTTGGGTTGAAAGGGTTGTTACGAAGGTTTGAAAAAAATGGATTATTTGGGTTATGTGAAAGGCTTTTTGTGGCTCACGCCCCTCCTCCTCACACCAGTGCTACGGATGCTCTTATTAGATATTTTTGTTAGAGTAGTTTTTGGGTGAGGGTTATCGATAAAAGAAGCACTATTTTATTATAATTTTCTTATATCGCAGATTTATGATTTTGTCGATAAAAAACACCACATGAAAACAAACTGATTACTTGTGAAAATGTTAAAACGGATAAACAAGAGCATCCTCGTCGCTCAGCCCCAATGCATCAGCGCCTAATTTTGTGAACACCGCCACCAAAATCTTCGGTTCTGCATTTCATAGTCGAGACGATCCGGTTTCTTCAACATCTTGGAATATTTGTAGGTAAGATATTTCCCCTTTCAGGATTTTATTTTAATTAGGGTTTTGTTCTCTGACTCTAGTGGCTGTTATACTAAATTCACTATGTGAAGGCCATTTGATTTAGAGAACCACAACCAAAGTATGTGATTATTATTGGGGAACATGTTTTCTTTTGTCATCCATCTTGTTGTTAACTTATATCAATCATCATCAGGTACTACGCACCCAAAATCAGTTTGTATGATCCTCATTTGCTTCACATAAAAAAATTGAGTGGTGGTCATTTCTAAAAGTCATTTTTCATTTTCAACAATTTAAAGTTTCCTTCTGCTCATGGAGTTATGTTCACTTGCTAGGGCTTCTAAGGAGCTGACAAAATGTCCAAAGTTCGAGCAATATGGCAAGCATCTTTAACTGCCACTAAAAGAGGTATTAGCCAGCCACCACTGCTTCATTTTTCCTTTCAAGATAAAGTGGTTTATAAACTGCATCTCAATCACTTGCTGCTGTATTGAAATAAACACTCGATCTTGGAATGGATTCATAGGTCAATATCCATTGCAATGATCTGATTAATTTTCCATCTGTCATCATGTAGCTCTCACATGGAACATTGATGACTTGATTCCTCCTAGCGAAAGATTTATATACAACTTCAATTCAAAACAAGAGCTTAAGAAGTGGCATTTGTATTCAGATTCTGAATACGGAGGTATCCTACTGCTTTATATCCATAGTCAACAATAACATAGGGGGAACTTAAGTCATTTTGTGTAAATGATAAATCTTAACACTAACGAATTAAACTTGTCCTGCAAATTAACTTTTATCATGTTCATGCATGCTTTTTAAATGGAAATTTATGCTTGGGAGGTTGTATTTTATCATCTAAATCTTTACACCGAAAGTACAGATTACAATTCAAATTATTTACGCACATTTGTGCTTCTCTTGAAAACAAACTATATGTCATAATTAATGTGTTGTGCAACTATGTATCATTATACAGGTTTATCATCAGCAGCATTAGAGATCACCGACTCTGGGAAGGAACAAAGTGGCACTGGTTAGTAAAATTAGCATATCAAGATTTCTGTCCCCACAACAAATATGTGCAGAGTCCTCTCTGTATTTTTTAAACATATCTATTTTTGATTTTAGACCCTTGATTCTTGAAAATATTATAGGAGTTTTCTCTGGAAATCTGTCTTTGGATGTTATGGAGGGTACAAAATGGAATATTAGCAGGAGCGGCTTCTGTGGAATGAGGTCTAAAAAGGTGGGCATTTCTGTTATTTGATGGCTTTATCTATGTTGATCAATCGTTTGTGGTGTTAATCTTTCATTAATCATGCACTGCATGACATTAAGCTTTCTAACAATTTTATTGGTGGATCCCTTCTATCTACTGCAGTTTGATGGCTTTATCGACTTAGATCCTTATGATACTATAGCAGTAAAAGTTAAAGGAGATGGGAGAAGTTATATATCAACTGTAAGTTCTCTATTCCTTTGTCTTTCATAACATGACCCTATAGTGCATTCTTTTGGGTTTTAAGTTACATTTTAGTTGGTACTGAATCTTCAAACTTTAATGCAGATTTATACAGAGAATTGGGTAAATTCTCCTGGACAAATGGAAGATAACTCATGGCAAGCATTTGTTGCTGTGCCTAAAGACAACTGGGTTGTTGCAAAAGTAAGTAATTTAAGCTCTCTTTACTGGGTTAAAATCAAAAAGTACTTTCTGGTTTTCTTAGGATGAAATTTCTGCAATATTATCAAACATGTTGGTGCTGAGTGAAAAACCACAAGTATGTATATATATATATATATATATATGTATATATATATATATATATGTATATATATATATATACGCAGGCACAAGGACACACATGCATATATACAAACACAAACACACAAACCACAACTTTTACAAGAACTAAGATAATCAATTTGGACCCTTTTTTTATTTCAATCTTAAAAATTAAATGAAAAATGTATAAATGTAAATAATTAATTGATTTTCTCTCTCCGATTACTTAATTTCTCTCCTCTTCTACTCTCGTACATGCACATGTGCATGATACGTGTAGTATGCACATGTGCACGGAAAAGAACACAAATGCATACACGTCCAAACGAAAAAGATATGACATGCACACATATGCATGTAGTTTTCATAACCGCAAAAACTCTCAAGTATATATAATGTGCAAGATTAAAAGCATAATCACCTTCAAAAAAATATGTATGCACATGTGCATGGAAGAAAAACATATATGCACGATACACACAAAACGGAAAATACGTCATGCACATGTGCACATTCAAGTTTCATTATGGTTTCGTGTGATAGCGCTCATCTTACACATGTGCACATTCAAGGTTCTTTGTGCTTTGGTGTGTTCTAGCGCTCATCATTCACACATGCACATACGAGCTAGACGTGCCTAACATCTTGTTCATTAGCTTCATACCTTATCCATGTTGTGCGTAGCATGCAATGATGCACCATAATCCATAACCCATGGATCCACAACACTCTCTACGCAACAAACCAACGCGTCATCCGGGTCTTCTGCTGCAACATGCATCTGAGTCTTCTACTGAAATGCCCTACATGCTTGCAATTCCAACAAGTAACTTTCTTTCGATGCTTGGACTGGCTTCTTCTTCTTCCCTGGTTGCTTCCTCTTTCATTCCTTCCTCTGCCTTCTGTACTCAATAGTGAACTCGGAGTATCCCCTGAACATCTATGTCTGATATCTTCTCCTAGAATTAAGTCCTGAATACCTCCAAAAGTAAATTCAGTAGTTCCAGATGAACTACTAACTGCTGTCACTGTCCTAGACCAACTCTCAGGCAACGAAGATAGTAGAAGCAATGACTTGAAGTTGATCGTGTGGTGCTATCAAGAGCTTGGTGCTCTAATACCAGTTGTTAGGTTATCACACGTACACACACAATAAACGAGAATAAAAGACACGAGATTTAATGTGGTTCGGTTGGTGTGACCTACGTCCACGAGTTGCAACTTGCTGTATATAATTCAGGTGCTCTAGTATGAGGAATTACAAAGACCCTACCAATCTATATATAATCACTAGATAAGGATAATAACTTTGGGATTAAGAAAACGTAAATATGGCAACTTGCCATTTAACCCTACTAGGGTCGGCTCCCTTGTGGATTGCGGCCAAAGCCTCCACAGGACCCAACAGTTTGAGTTTGATAAGCCAAATTCCATTATTCCTCAATGGCATTATACAAACCCATTTATACTACACCATTCGAGTTTGAGATGCAAATTAGGTCTCCAATATGTGAATTTGAGCTTCATTGCAGTTAAAAGACCAGAGTTGATCATTGAATGGCCTAGATTGGTTCTCCTATCTATCTCTTAAAAGATGTGGCTGAGGGTTGTTCAAATCAAAACTAACTTTAAGTAAGAAGTGCGAGTATAAATAAACTATTGCTTTAATTGTTATATATAAGATAAGACGGTCGTGTAATTGCAAAATCCACAGACACACTCTCTCCCCGTCCCTTCGTATCTACCTAACACTATGCACAAGTGCTAATGCGGTTCTCGCTGTTATCTGGTTCTGTATTATATTGAATGTGCCATATACATATATTACATGAAACTAAATTCCACAACTTTAATTTTGGGCAAATTGCAGATTCCTCTGGCACATTATCTTCCAACATGGAGAGGAAATGTAATAGAAGCAGATATAGAAATGAACCCATCTCGAGTTGTTGGCATGTCACTGTCTGTGAATGCTGAAGGTGGGGTCCCTGGTGCTCAAACTGGCCCAGGTGATTTTCGGTTAGAGATAGACTGGATCAAAGCTTTGAGAACACAATGAAGTCCCTTCAAATTGTAGTTGATGCTGTTATGTTTTGTTTCTAACATAATAGTAAGATATGAAAAGGAACATGTTCCTTTTGGATTTTTCGTTCATGAGTTGAGTTGGTGAGGATCTTAGACTAGTGTAGCGTTTATTTGCAATGTGCATCCTCACCCTGACCCTGCTCCTCTATAAATGATCAATACTTGATAAATGAGCAATTTAAACCATGTTTGTATTAGACATGGCAAATTGCATATATTATTTTCATATCAGGAGTTCCAAAATTGAATTATATTAACTGAGTTTTTGTTGTAAACATAAAGTCAAAGTCGATAAAATAAGAAATGGACATATATATAGGTTGATGAAAACATATATTTTTTTTTGGAAAGCTTGATGAAAACATATTAACAGAACTTTTTTATAGGTTGATGAAAACATATATGCATTTAAAAAAACGATTATAAATTCGAGGTCTTTTAAAACCAAACCTTAAACATGTTGAAATGTACATGAATTCTAGTCAATTTATATTATAAATAGAGCAAGAGTTACTGCGGTTCTCACGGTTCTTAACATATTGTTGGTTCTCAAAAGAACATACCCCTATATATATATATATATATATATATATATATATATATATATATATATATATATATATATATATATTTATAGCTTGTTGCAGCATGTGTCATGGATACTGATCCTCCCTCACAAAAACATACGAATTTCGTATGGGTGATTTTTATAAAGTTTTGGGTTTGAACAAGGAATGCACTGAAGCAGAGCTCAAGGCTGCTTACAAGAAGCTTGCGCTGGTCAGAATAATTCATTCCAATTAATTTACTACGTTTTTGAAACCAAACCAATCCCAGTGTTTTCTAGTACTTTCCGATGTAAATAAAAGATTCCTGTACGACGTAGGAGTTTATGACAGCGATGATGACCAAGATGTAAGATCTTTTTCATATCACACGAATTGGGTGGGGGATCTCATCAAATTTAATATTCATTTCTCCCACTTTTCAAAATATAACATTCGTTTTCTTAATTTGCATTTTAGACTTATAAGCACTTTCGAATAACAATTAAAACTCACCAAAAAATATAAGCAAGCACATAAATGCCCTTAAGCAAAACTCAAATATATGAATTTGGATCTTTGTTTGTTGTTATTATTTATGCAAATTCTTCATGTTTATTGAAAGCAGGGGATGGCTGAGTTTATGAGCGAAATGACTGTGTTGATGAGTCAAAACAAACCAAATGTAAGCTATCAATTCCATCTCAGTACACATATTCATCAAACCATTAATTCAAATTAGAGGCAGGACTTAAGTCATATGGAATAGTGTATATTTCTTTTTAGGAATCATTCCTGAGGACAAGTTGATCCAGTCAAGTGGTTCTATACAACTTGGTTGGTTCTTCTAGTAGACACTCTTTGATGTATATGGCCATGGGACCGGCATCAACTTGTTTTGTTTGGTACCATGTCACTTTTCTTGTTCACTACAACTTAAATCATGAGTCTAAATTTGGAAATTTCAAATAAAAAATAATTAACATGGTGATGGTTTTGACAGGCAAAAGGTGAGAGTTTTGAGGAACTAAAGGACTTGTTTGAAAGCGACATCGAGTCACAAAACCTGTCTTCAAGCTCAAGCTCAAGCTCTTCTAACAAAAGAGGTTCTTCAGCTATGTCAAACGAATCAAGGATTTTCACTTGGGGTTAGTTCGTACACCATTTGGTCTTAATTATTAGTTTTAAAACATGATGATATGTATTATAAGTAACTCGTTTGGATTTTTGAAGGCAGGCGGGAGATACGACAGCAGGAGGAAGGGGAGACATGTCTTAATCTGATGTTGTAGTTGTTTCTAGCTACTTCGATTCGAATATGTGTCAAAATCATCAAGTGGGCGGGCTATAAAGTGTTATGCACGTAATTAATGCTTCTTTATTTCAAAAAAGTGGACTTTTTCTTGTTATAATCGACTTTGTCGCATTTTACAACTTGAAATAAAATAATGTATAATGTATAAACATGTCCGTTTCTGGAAAATTATTTTCTTATTATTATCTTTTTAAACGGCAAAGACCAATAGTTCATTAACCATAAACAGGGACTAGCTAGCTTTTTTTTTTTTTTTTTTTTTGGCGAAAGGCTAGTAGCCGTAACCTGAAAAAACCCCAATTTACACTTCACTTATGAAATTAAAATTACATCATACACTTCAATTAATACAACTAAACTTGACTTTATTTTTAATCCAAAGATGGGTTTACCTTTTTGTCCTTAAATATTTTATTATCTCCAAATATATGACGAGGAAATCTGAATAACTGCTTTAATGACATTGACCTGCTGCAAACAAGAAAACTTGGTAACTCCATGATCTTGGCCACCGAGAGGGAGGGAGCTTGCACCACCTGTAAATTAACATCTTTTGCTAGACCACTCCTCCAAAATAAATGATCTATGAATTCTTCAGCCTCATCGCAGACAACCCCTTTTTTGGATTCAGTTTTAATGGTTGAAACACACGATTGAAAAAAAAGTCGTGTTCTTATACATTTGTTTGTATAATTATTAAAGATGTAAAATATAAAATTAAATAAAACAAGTTGGATTAGGAATAATGTAACAAGTTGATACAAAATATATTTAGGGGTTGTTTGGTTCATTAAGAGCTGAACTATTTAAGAGCTCTTAATGGTTCAACATTGTTTTTTAGCTGAACCATTAAGAGGTTTGATGAAATATCAAGAGGCTGGCAAAATCTAAAACAAACACCTTCTACCTCTGACCAATTCAGAGGTAGCCTCTTAATGAAATCATTAAAAGACTATCAAACAACCCCTTACTTAAACAAGTTGAATTAGGAATAAGATAATGTAGTGGCGATTGGCGACGTTTAGGATATATATCTTTAACACAAATGTGGTTGATTATGTGCAAATTAATAAACCTTCCACTTTGGGCTCTGTCGAAATAATCTATTCTATATAATTTTTTTTCGGACCAATAGAGATGAATCAAATCTTCTTAGGTAATAGCTTGAATCCACTCACATTGATTCCAATGTAAAATAATTAATTACCCTGTGGTTTATGAAGGAATAGCTTCTTGAATCCACAAAGTTCAACTAATATATCTTTATGAAGGCTTTTCAATAGAGATGAACCAAATCTTATTAGGTAATAGCTTGAATCCACTCTCTATCCGCAAACAGCACCACGGATAGTCCCTGACCTGTGGTCCAATAGTTGTAATTAACTCTTTTCGAAGGAATTCCGCATTTATAGTTTTTGTTAATTTAAGGACAAATACTTATAAAATAACTAAATGGTACCCAGGCCGGGTGTACCCATACCATTGTACCAAAGCTTCGAGAATATTAGTACTCAAAACTGGACAAGGGTTTTGACCTTGTTCGGTCCTAACCGTTGTGACCCTAATCTTTTTATCAAAATGATGTCGTTTTAAAAGAAATAAAATAGAAAAAAAGGGTAAGAACCGGACAGAACTATAAATTAAACCAAAACTTTTTGGATCAAACTTAACTGGCCCCAAATATACTTAAGATTCTGGTTTGATTTTACGGTTCCTCGGGTTATAACATATCAAGTGCATCAGATGTTAATGTGATATAATTTTGTTCAAGTACAATGACGGAATATTAAAATTTATATATGCATCTCTGAGTTCCCTTTTTTGTTAACTCCTCAGTAACCACAACAACATATAAAACTTATGTTTTCCAGTCTTAAACCATGAGGGAGTAAAACTATAGCCATAACATGAATCATGATATTGGATCTTTAAAGAAATAAACCAACAACTTTTGAATCTCAAGAGGATTGACTTGCTGTATCAATGTATGCATAATTTCCCATGAGATGATTGATGTGGTGCATGAAACCAATTCTCATTTGGTTCTATATATTTTCTATTTTGTTTTTGAGAAAATATATACATATAGAAGAGGCCAAAATTTTGTTGTGATCCAAAAGTAATATATATGCTCAAGCTAAATGATATGATTTGCATTTAATTTATTACAACATCGTTCCGTCTAGAACGACTTATAAAATCATGAGAATGCAAAGCAAAATTTATATATATTTGATCATATATAGGTTAAGCTTCTGACTTCACTTTTTCTATCAGATCAGCAGCATCTTGAACGGTTGAAATGTTCTCTGCTCCACTTTCGCCTATTGACACTCCAAATTTTTCTTCCAATGCCATCATTATCTCAACCTGTTTTATAATATATCCATCAATGATTCTATCTGAGTGTTTGGGTTTGTTTATTAAAACTGTTTGTTGCATAAACATTTTTATAACCAATTTATAAGAAGTTCTGAATAAACAGGTGGTTTTAATATACACCCTTTACCGTGTCAAGAGAATCAGCACCAAGATCTGCGAATTTGGTTGCAGGGGCGACTGTGGTCTCATCAATCGACAACTGATTAGCAATGGTGGCCTGCACTATTTTCAGAGTCTCCGGTTGAGCCTGCACAGAAATTAATAATTATATGGATGCTAATTAAGAGACTAGGATTGCTTCTTGTGTTTTCTATATAACAGTAAGTTGTTTATTTTAAATAATTGTTTGGTTACTTAATTATGAGTAAATAAAGCATTTGAAGCTGCAACTGTTTTGAAAGCATAAGAGATAAACAAGATTTGAGTTTGTTACAAGTGAGCATGAAATGGTGGTCTTGAAGCAATGGGAAGATCTTTTCTGTGACTTGAAGATTACAAATGTTTTTGCACCCTGCAACCAAAAATTGAAGTTTCAAAACAGATTGAATAAATTTATTTTTGAGCAGTAGGTAGGTAGTCTTAAATTACAGAGATCATAGAGACAGTGATTTTGGGAACAAGGGAGGGTGATGCAGCGACTGAAGTAGAAACAAGGGAAGCCATGGAAATTAAAAAAAGAGTTGATTATATGTGAAATGGAAATTGATGTGGGTTAATTTATAGAGGGTGGCATTGATACAAGGCGAAATTTACAAGATGACAGCCACCCAGCCTACAATGTTAATTTTTGGCGGTCAAACCCATGCATTTTTGTCAAAATTCAAAGTTTTTATTAACAAAGAAAATCATGAAATTGGTGACTGAACCAAATCTTTGAAATTAGGGGATGTAGCTCACATGGTAGAGCGCTCGCTAGAGGTACGGGGTTCGATACCCCGCATCTCCATTTTCCAGTTTAAATAAATATTTGCTACTCTTTTTTATTGTGTAACCAAGGTAAAGTCATCAAGAGCCACATAAAACTTCAACCACGACGTCTCTCTCATCCGTGCACATCTTTATTACGATCACAAAGGTACGATGTGTCGAATTCGTATTCCCTTTTCAAATCAAATCAGTAAATTTATTATTGTAGTGAGATCCGTAAGTACCAGAAGAGTACAAAGCTGTTGATCCGAAAACTGCCATTCCAGAGGCTTGTTCGTGAAATCACCCAGGATTTTAAGGTATGTATAAAATCGCTTACTGTAATTGGTCAAGATCATAAGTGCAGTGATTCATATCTGATATGGAATTTCAAATTTACTTTTGTTAGACATATTTGGAACTATTTGAGATCCTTGAGTTTATTGTTCATTAACTTAAGAAATTGTTTATGTTTAAAAAGGTTATCTTCGTTATTTGAGAATGGTAGGAATGGTAATGAACTCGGGTATAACAAGATCAGGATAAGGAAACAGGTCAAACAATGAGGTAGAGGACGCGTGAAAGTAAGGACGTGACTCGTGAAAAGTGACATCAACACTGGTAAAGTATCAACGAAAAGAGTGGTTGTAGCACCGATACCCTCTCTGAACATGTGAGTAACCAAGACAGACACAATGAATGATCCACATACCAAGTTTAGTGGGCACTAGACGACGATGCATGAGGTGTAACGAAGGAGCCATCGATCTTTAAGTTTTTTCCAAAGATCTTTAAAAAAACCATATTTTTGACGGATTTTTGTAGAGAAACGATGGAATTGCAGATCGAAGTATGAAGGCAAGTAATCACTTTCATTGATCTTCAAAAAACCCTAATCGTGAACTTGATCCTAGTGGCTTCCGATTGGGCCGTGGAATGTTACTGGATGGAAGCCGATTACATCATTGATGGTTATTTAAAGAACAAACAAGTGTAACACTTAGTGCTACATACATGTAACACTTAATGATATATATGTAACACAGTCTATTCTCTTATTTCTTTTTAATTAAGATATCTCATTCATAGTATTACATATGTGTAACACCGAGTGTTACATACGAGTTTGCAAGGTTTCATTGATTTTTGTGGTTGGATTACACAAAGTTATATACGAGTTTGCAAGGTTTCATTTTTAATTTGGATTTATTTACTTAAATTCCATTGTCCATATCAACTACTAATCTAATAAAAAGATTGTTCTTATTATCCTTATACAAAAAAACTTGAATAAGTGATTTTTTTATTTTTTTTTCATTTTCCGGCAGCTTTAAAAAAAGTACATATCGTAGTTGAAATGCCGTTAAAGAGCAGAAAATTCGAATAAAATTAAACGGTGAATCTGAAATCAGGATATTCAAATGTGTGTTTCTTAATCATGAGTTATTAACATTCTTGATTAATATTAATTTTGTCTACACACGCAAATCACTAATCTCTCAATCTCCATTCCATAGAGTGATAATGGTGTTTGAGTAAAGCCAAAACCTTCTACTAAACTTGTGTAGCGTAGGGTTTCCGTCTTTTCTCATTTACAACCGCAACGAAGAAAATCCAAATTTCTATATCTTTCAATACTCAACGACAATGTTGCCTCGTATTTCGGTTGCTTCCTATTCAAGATCTCAATTAATTAGCAAGGTAACTGATCAGTTTCTTGTTTTGATATTTGAATTTTGTTAGGGTTTTTAATTATAATCGAAACTTCCTTGATACGAATATGCCGATTCTTGTTTCTACAACCGAACGATTAAATATTTGATTTGAATGTACGTGTAGAATCAGATCCCTGGAAGTTCTAGTTTGTGTTTTGTGAAATAGTTCACTCTGGATTCAATTCACATAATTAATGTTTTGCTTTGAAACTTGCAGGTAATTTGATATCTTCATGAATTCCGACACCCCTATTGATTACGCAACATTCCATCTCTCACCAAAACGATCAAGGTATACCATACCAATCTTTATGTTTTATTTCTAAATTCATTTCCTCACGCAATTTACTTTTTATGTAGATGTCAACTATTTGTTTCCAGTGATGGAAACACTGAGAAGATTGCATCTGGTTTGGTAAAACCATTTGTCGCACATTTGAAAGTTGCAGAGGAACAGTTTGCATTCGCGTTGCAATCTATAAGCCTTGACATCGAGAGTCATAAAAATGTGGAAACATGCTTCACAAAGGGAACACTGGACAGGTACTGCAATTAAAGATTACTTAATTTAAACTTATTATCTGTTTATTGCCTATTGAAATAAGCAACTTCAGATTGCTTATTTGAAACAACTTATTTACTCACAGATCAGGATTCCCATGCACCATTAAACAACTTATTGTTGTAAAAGTAAGCCGTCTTAATTACCAGTTCCAAACATCCCCTTAATAACTTTTATTTCTTGACACGGAGCTGATCCAATAGTTGACAAATTTGTACTTGAGCAATTGGATAAAAGCAAGTGGGCGGCCCGACTTAAAACTAATTTGCTCCATTTAGAATTACGGGGTCTGTAAAATATGGAAGGAAATGGCGTAACGAGCCGGATGTTGAGACGAACCACCATAGGCGGACTCTTGGACCCAAATTTTCTTATCTGGAGCCCGATTTTGACTCTTACGATTTCTCCCCAAATTTAGCCATCTTGGTTGATTTCTTTCCTTTGTAAGAACGCATGAGTCATGGATGTTATTGGTTCATACGTTTATCTAATTCCATTTTATGCTGTCAATTTCAACATCCCAGTAGATTTTCCTTACAAAAGGGGGCATGATGTACTTGTTAATTGATTCAGAAACTTATCAGTTTTCCCTTAAAGAGATTCTCTTTTATTTGTGCTTCCACTTTGCGTCATTTATAGGTTTGTGCGCTTCGTTAGTACACCAGAGGTTTTAGAGTTCGCAAGCACATATGATGATGAGATGTCTCAGCTAGAAACAGCCCGCAAAATATGCTCACAGGTATGTGTTTCAGACTATTAAATATCTCATATGATTTGATAAATATTATATAGTTTCTGCGGATATAAGTTTTCTGAAACTATTGCAGGGATCATCAGACCAGCCTTCCAGTACGCCGGGTATTTCCCATAGCCCATCTTCTACTTCCTAAGTTTATCAGAAAGCACGAGTAGGTATTAGTTTGAATACATTAGTGGTTGTTGTCTTATATGTAAGAATAATATCTGCCCAATGCCCCAATGCATTTTCTGGTCTATCTTAAAGTCTAATTTTTATTCGATATGCCTAAACATCAACCCCATCATCCCTATTATTAATCATTCTCTCCCCTCTTCCTTATTGATAATCATTCTCTAACTTTGTACACAAGAATAACTAAAAAAATAAAATGACTCTTCAAAGGAAGCTATTGTTTCTCAGTATTAGTTATTAATTACAGTCAAAAGACAACACCCCCACCCCTTGATAATTTTAATAATTACCTGGAACCCCTTTTGCTTGCTTTGATTAGTTTGTATCAAGTCAAGTTGCTTTAAACATGTTATTGTATTGTTGGTATGGTTTTGTAGATGGTGTCCTGTTGAATTGTACTTTAAAAGATTGGCTACAAGAACTGGCTGAAGACTAACATTTCACATTTAAATGGGTATTTTGATGTGACAACTAATTCATTGGATTTGACATGACGTATAATTTTTGGACATGCTTTTATGCTGCATGAACTATAATACATATATCTAATCTTTACTGAGCCAAAATAAGTGAAGCATTATTATGCGTAAAAGTCTCATAATAATTTATGATGTGGTATATATGAGGAATCTTTGTGCAGAAAATGTATCGTGAATGATGGTGCATATTTATGTTGTAGGTTCATTATCTTTAATATCTTAGGCTACAGGATATGCCGACAACTTTACATGATACAGAGCATTATCATATTTTGTTTTGTTGACAGTCGTGTTTTGTATATGTTAAATATTGCAGCAACTTGATAAGGAATAATGATTTTATGTATATCGAAAACTAGCATGAGTATGGCATCCAAAATCACTTCAGGCAAACAAGTGCTTTGCACTTCAAGTTTTGAGCAATATCCCCCCTTTTCAGAATTTGTTTAATTTCTAACTTTTTCTACGTTATGATGCGTGGGAAACTGGGAATCTATCTGTAGTAGATCTAATTTACATTGTTTTGTTTAGGAAGATTGCTACTTCATTTAACTTTGTTATATTAAGTTACAGGACTTCTATTATAAAGCAATTTTTCCGTGTTTCTCTTGTATCCTTACTTTACCATCCTTTTTAAAGATGAAGAAATTGTGGAAGTATCTAAGCATGTTTTTGTGTTCCTTTGTTTATTATTTCTTAAAGTTTCATAACATGTATTTACATTTAGACTAGATTGTACATTAGGTTTAGATGCTGATACTTTTTTGTGCTAATGGTTACCTTTATTGTAATCCAGGTGGCAATAGATCAACCTCAACAACAGGGGACGATGAAACAAAGTAAACATAACATCCACCTTTTTTTTTTTTGGGGGGGGGGGGTGGGGGTTTGCTCACTCTATCTTTTTTTGTTTGTGTTTTCTCAAGTTTCTAATTTGTTTCATTGTTAAGAAATATCTTTTAAAAATTGATCTGCAACACCGGGTTAATTGTGTAAAATAGATGGTGTGGCATAATTGGTCAATTATACTTGCTGGTGTCTCACATAATTATTATTATACACAATCGGCATGCCACATCAGCTATTTTACACTGTTATCATCACTGTGCCAGCATATGTGTTTCAAGATAGTTTCACAAAATTGAAACTTGAGAGGCTAAGCCGCTAAAAAAGTTTTGAGTGACTTAGTTGAAACAAATATGAAACTTACTTTTATTTAGTTTGTTTGTTATTTGTGTTCATGTTTGATTTTACATACAGGAAGGAACTTTTGAGGGCAATTGACGTAAGGTTGGAGAACTTAAAACAGGACTTGGCTACAGCTTGTGGTCGAGCTATGGCTGCTGGGTTTAACCATGACACTGTTGCAGACCTTCAATTGTTTGCTGTGAGGTTTGGTGCCACCCGCCTAAAGTAAGAAACTCTTCTTTTATAAGCAGTTATTATTATTTTTTTTCAACTGAAAAGCAACCAACATAAATTCAAGATACAACCTTTTTGGATTAATTTTTCTGGGCATCCCAAAGTGACAAAAATAATCTCATATTTAATGTAAAAATAATCTAAGATTGTCATGTTAAATTTTGTGTTTAACTACTACCGTAAAATTAATATTGAATTGATGTTTATTTATATTTATATTAAGTTCAACTTTGTAAAACTTTTTTTTAAATTTTCCAGTTCTTTCATCAATACAGAAAATTACGTAAATTTATTCCTACAAAAAGTTTGGAAGTTCGTAAGTTGTATCCTATCTTGAAATTGTAAGGCTATGTTTCATTGTTAGGGGGGTTTGGCAAGTGCTGAAGCATTAAGTACTGAATCATTAAGAGGTCTGAATGGTTTAGCATGGTTTTTCAGCTGAACAATTAAGAGGTAAAATGAATCATTAAGAGGTGGCCTATCAGCGAAACAAACACTCCTTACATCTGAACGATTCAGAGGTAGCCTCTTAATAGAATCATTAAGAGGCTACCAAACAGCCCCTTAGTGAGTGCCAAAAAGTGTTGTCATGTAAGTGGCACGTGACACTAGGTGTTTCCACACTCACACTCCACTCATCAAACATTTAAAAAAAAGTCCACTATGCTCAGAGTCACCAACCATGACATGTTTGATGAGTGTGATTGTCATGGTTGGTGACTCTGAGCAAAGTGGATTTTTTGTTAAAAATTTTAGTGCATATTTTATAATTATTTTTGAACAATTGATATCAATTTCTTTTAAACATTTATTAATCCAAAATGTCGATCCAAACATGTGTCAAAACCACTTACAAGACCAAAAATACTTTTTTTAAACAACCATGTTTTCGTTAAAATTTATACCAAAATGTTCAGAAAAAAAATAAATTAAGCAAGCTCGTGTATTTTTTTTTTAAAGCTAATGAGTAAAAGTTATTTGAGAAAAATTAGATTAAATGTTAAATGAATTTTCATAATTAAAACATGAAATGATAAGGTGTTATGATTTGATCTCAAGACATCTCACTAAGGTGCGACATGGTGTCTGTATCGTGAGTGGCCTACGTGGCCCCCTGGTCATGATACTTGGCCTAAAATAGTTCTCCCAAAAGAAGTTGTAATATTTTTTTTGCTGCTTTTATTGGTCATTACTTAAAATTTGTAACTTTCATCTTGATTGAAACACGGGTAGTGGTGGGCCACGTGCCTCTAAATCTGAAAGTGTTTGTTGTAGCATCGGATCCTTTGTCCTTGGTGGGCCACGTGCATTATGCAATGTATACTCACGGATTATTTGTGATTTGTCATCATAAATCTAATTTTAGTTTTTGGCTCTTAAAATAAATTATACAAGTGTTAAGCAAATAATTTACACCAATCGATTATAGATCACAAACAAATAATTTTCACACTTTCGTTTCATTTTTTAAAAAGATATTACGAAATATTCTCTCTTCTTTTATTCCAAATTAAGAGCAGTGTGGTACTACTTCCTTTTCGAGTAAATATTAATTTTATTCTTGATGCTTGAAAAAGTTGCTACACTTTAAATTATGAACAAAACCACATTTATTTTTAAAAAAATATATAAGGTTTCACATATTATTGACGCTCGCATGAATTTACGTAAAAGTTTTGCTTTTTTTTATGTAAAGTTTTGAAAACGTTAATTAATTTATTTCCCTGTTTAAGTAGCCGCAAGTGTAAAGGTTTCCGTTACGGTTTATTACATAATTTTCATCCATATTTCTTCAATATATATTTGAACATGATTATCTTTTTCCTGACAGACAGCTGCTTGGTTTATAACATATTTGATTTTGGTGCAGTGAAGCTTGCTCTAAATACGTCTCAGTCTACGACAGACGACAGGAGTTATTCTACAATTCATCATGGAAATCCGACATCGGAGATCAAGCCTCCAATATGTCTGTGGAAGATGACCTACCATCACCATTACCATTACCATTACCAACCACCAAGTCCTCTTCTTCCGCCACCTTCCCTCCCACTCAGACTCAGGAGTCAGTTTCATCTCAGAAAATATCTTCTAGGCGGCTCAGCGTGCAAGACCGAATTAGTCTCTTCGAGAATAAACAAAAAGATGTTTCACATTCACACTCTGCTGCCCCTCTCAAAAGATGGAGTGCTGCTGCTATAACGGAAACAATTTCTTCTTCGGTCAAATCTGAAGAATACGTCGGGTCAAATACTTCTAATTTTGAAAAGGCTCCATCTTTGAACAAGACCGATGACGATTCTTTGACTGCTTCTCAAGTCAATTCCTTTGGCTTTTATAGTGATGAAGAAGAACGATTTGAGAATTCTGATACTGCAACCATGACTTTAAAGACTCCTCCAAAGAAATCTGGTTTAAAAATTCAGGAAGCTTCACAACAGAGAAGATTAGAGGTGTCCCGGTTGAATTCTGAGCAAGTGGAGCAATTTGTTCCCCAAAAACTTGACATGCTAAAACAAGATCCAAAGGAAGACAATGATCACTGGTATACAAGTACACCACCGTCTGGGAAGTTTATTCAGGTGGGATCTGGTTCAAGCCAATTGAAAGGGAATCAAGAACTCAATGACCAGCTTCAAATGAAAGCAAATGAACTTGAGAAGCTTTTTGCAGAGCATAAACTTCGACTTCCCAGAGATCAACTTAACCCTACACGTCAAACCAACGATCAGACGTCCACAAAACAGGTTGCAGATCCTGTTCCTGAAACCACATCTGAGTCTCCAGTTCCAGTGGTGCCAGATGTTCGGAATCTTAACTATTTACCTCAGCCCAGTTTTTCTGAGGTTCAAGTTTCTGATGATTCTAGAGGAAAGTCATATGATAATTACATGAAGAAAAGAGATGCAAGGCTTACCAAGTTATGGGATTCTAATGGAGTAGAGAAAGAAGCTAAGATGAAAGCAATGCATGATATCCTTGAGCGCCAAAGTACCGAAATGAAAGCCAGGTCTGCAGATAAGCAGAATTCTGCATCTAGTGCAAGGCGGCATGCAGAAAGGCTCAGATCATTTCATGCTTTAAAGAGAGAGGAGGTATCATCATCATTTTCGTTTACTTCATATTTTTAGTTGCTTAAAACATGATGTTTTGCTTTGATGGCAGCCGCTAGATTTTGGGCCCCTTCAAGATGATGGAGATTCATCTGGTTTTGGTGTTTCGAGAAACATAGAAGGTAAAAAGCCACTACCTCGCACCCCAGTTGCTGCTATCCCTAGATCCGCAACCAAACTGGCCTCTACTTCAGGTAGACGGCGACAGCAACCTGAAAACAATCCTCTTGCACAGTCCGTCCCTAATTTTTCTGACCTGCGCAAAGAGAACACAAAACCTCATTCTACAGCTACCAAAGCAGCAGCACGTTCTCAGTTAAGAAACTACACACTCAGCAGAAGTACCAATGAGGAGACGCCACCTGTCAAGGAAGATAAGTCACGGAGGTCTCAGTCGTTGAGAAAGAGCTCTGTGACTTCACTTGAGACCTCAGAAGGTGTCGTTTTGACACAGTCAAAAAACATGGAGCCAAAGCGGTTTGTGAGAAAGAATACTAGTAAATTGAAAGCTTCAACGGCGTCTGAAGCTATAAACAAGGAGGAAGAGGATGAACCACTAAGTGTGGTTAAAGATGATTACAAGGAAGAATTGACTGAAACCGCAGATCAAGTTGTGGACGGGATTGAGTCGAGAATGAGTAATGAATCAGAGAAACTGATGGATTCTGAGTCAGAACACGGCAACACGTTACAATCGTTTTCACAAGTGGACCACACTTTGGTTGCTGAATTGCCTGGTGAAAGCCCAATGTCATGGAATTCACACACTGATTATCCCTTTTCTTATACTCACGAGGCATCTGATGTTGAATCTCCTGTAACAAGCCCTGCCTCTTGGAATCTAAACCCGACAGAGGCTGCTGCTCGAATGAGGAAAAAATGGGGGATCAGTCAAAAACCAAATCTTGTTCCGAGTTCTTCTGATCTTCAGTCTCGTAAGGATATGAGCAGAGGATTCAAACGGTTGCTGAAATTTGGAAGGAAAAGTCGGTACACTGAGAATTTGGCTGATTATATTTCTGCGACAACTTCAGAGGGAGATGATGAGACTGAAGATGGAAGATTAGAGGATTTGAGGAAGTCAAGAATGGGTTACTCACATGGTCTCACTGAGAGCGATTTTTACGGTAAATGGACCTTTTATTTACCATTTTTTAATATGAAATGGTAAAGAAGAAGATTGTTATAATTTGTTGTAGAAAGAAAGTGAAGCCTTTTTGTATTGCAGGGCATACAACATTGCAGAGTTCGATCCCAACACCTCCAGCAAACTTCCGTTTAAGGGAAGATCATCTGTCTGGAAAAGGTAGCTTTTAACAAATCATTGGTTATTAGTATTGTTAATTAAGTGACTATGTGGTTGGTTTTGAATCAAATTCTGACGTTGTGGTTTTATGTTGAACAGCTCCTCGATCATTCTTTTCTTTGTCAACATTCCGGAGCAAGGGAAGTGAGTCGAAACCAAGATGAGTTTCTGTAAATGGTATGTGTTTGAGGTTGACATCGTATACATATTATTTTGTTGACTCAAAAACAATTCTTTGTTAGATCTCCGGTTGTTGTTAATTTTTGTAGGTTTGTAAGATACAAACAACATATGATCTATCGCCTCACCTGTCTGTGTATTTTCTTTCAACTTTGCGTTATGATTGAGAAGTGAAGTCTGTATATGCCGCCGGTATTCAAAATTTTATGTTTTTTATCTATTCTTTTTATAAAATCTTTATGCTAATTTCATTTTGTTTAAATTTATACGAGTATTGAAAAAATTAAATTAAATTCTTGATTATAAGAAGAGTTAATTGCACAAGTGGTCCCGTGGGAAGTCCAAAATATAGATGTGATCACTCTTTATAGTCTTTAATTTTATAGGAGTGTGACTTGAACTAATGATCTGCTTAAACCTTAGTGTTTCAAAATGGTTTCTCTCTACCATTGGACTACCAACCTCAATTTAGTCTGTAACACTACACCAATTCTAACTAACATTAAAAATATATCTTAAATCAACGTGAAATGGTTAATTTACACATTTTATTAAAAAGAAAATAAAATTTTAAAAACCTTGAACTCCCTCCCTTTCGTGTTAGGTTCTAAAATTGATCTAGTTAAAAAGCAAATTCAGAATATGATGGTAATGCGTAGAGCTGGTGATCAACAAATTGGGATTTGAAGCGGAAATTAGGTTTAGAGGCGTGAGGAAGAGACTGCAGGATAAGTTTACTTGGGAGATTTAAGATCTGTTGAAGTTAGATTCAACACTAGATAACTCAAATCAAGAACATGCTAATTCTCTCCATCAAACGATTGTGACTTGTTCGGTTAATACCAAACGATTGAAAACTACAAAAGCATAAGAACTCAATTGGAGAACTAATTCTATTTAAAGCTAATCTCACCTCTCTAATCTCCAACTAACCAAAGAATGGTTATAACAAAAACATTGATGATCTTTAAGTATACAAGATCAACAAGTGAAAACTGACATTTAATTATAATTATAAGAAAGTCCTACGAGACTCTTAAATCCTTTAATCAAATTTAATTATAAGGTAGCACATTTACTTTACCAATATTACCTCTAGATTTATCTTGCACTCGCCAGAATAACAAGCCCCGAACTATTGGCCGAAGACTGCAACCTAAGAATGGTAAATATCAATCCTAAAAGAGCATGCACTCACTTCAAAACTAAAATTACCAAACAAATCAGATATAGCTTCAAAAATAGTGAACACGCATGCACATCATAAAAGTAGTTATTAGAAATTAAATAAAGCTTCATATCCTCGTCAAACAATTAAATCATTTGTGATCAAAATTCATCTAAACCTAGATGATGAATAAAGTTTAATCAATCATAATCAAAAGCATACAAAACTCAGTTGGTTTATTGGCTTTAATCAAAAGAAAGACAGAAAAGATGACCAAACTGAGCCGATTAACGCGAATAAACGTTAATCGGATGCGTGTTCTTGATCCGGGCTTCTAGATATCTTCAACAAAGCTCCAAGATACCCCAAAATGTGTCCCCAAGTCTTCTGATTGTCGCCTCTAGTTAATATTAGTTGCTCTTTTAAAAGAATGGTTGTCAACGTCTTTATATAGGGCTTTTATCGCTGCTCGTCATACGGTTGTATGACAGTCATATGGTCGTATCCGTACGGCCCATATGACATTCATATAGTCGTATAAAAACCATATGGCCATATGGATCTTCAGATGTCGGTTTCGAACTTGGGCATTAACAGTGTACGACCCGTATGATGGCATACATCTGTATGGTGGATTTTTTGGCTTCTTCATTTTGCATCCTAAGTCCTTTATCTTTATTATCTACATGGTTTTCCTTTAAACTTCATACAAACAAATAAGCATATAACCTTTAAATTCACTTACAATGCAATTAAGCATATAATCTATGAATTCAGAGTAAAATATATCTAAAATGTGGATTAATTTGAATATAAAGTATGTGTAGTTAATGACCCATCATCAAACAAATAATATAATTTGTTGAACAAGCTGTAATTAGTTAAGATAATGCAAATTAAAAAACATGAAATCAAAAAAACGAAAAGACGGTACAGATATTAATATTAATATACCTAACAAGAAGTAAAGAAACATACAAACAAATACATATTCAACGAACCAGCATAAGATAAACCAAACATAAAAACAAAAAAGTTGTTTTAGGCAAATACTATGCACATTTGAGCTTTTTTATAATGTTAAGTTTGTGTTCGGAGAAACATAGGCAACTCCTTCAAACTAGTTGGATTAATAATTTTGTACCTAAACATTAATTATGCATGACATCCTTCAATGGCTCATTCCTCCTTTGAGATAGAGTCCTCCAACCGCCGTGGCCGCCACACATCTCCGGCACTCTCTCCCGCCTTCTCTTTCTCGAGCTCCCATGCGTCGTCTCGTAGGACTCGTGTGCCGCCCACCACTCCTTTCACCTCCGACACCGACCAGTCTTGGCAGGCTGAAATCTCGTGGCGGTTCGAACCAACAGGCTTCCATGGCAGCAACCTCAGTGCCGCCTTAACACCATGGGCTTCGGTGGCAGTTACGCCTGACAGCCGTGTATTTCGCCAGACTGCAAACGACTATTACCTTTCTCGTGGTAACTTTACAGATGAGCAATCCAGCCACGTGTCATTGGGCAGAATTGAGCTACAAAGCTACGTTGCCAATGCCAAGACTGCTACTCATCATCATCCACAAACTAATAAGTCTGCTACTTTCACACACAAAGCTGGTCATTTGGCCACTAACAATCATGAGCTTAGTCATGTGACTGATGATGATTCAAAAAGAAAACACGATCATAAATTTCATGATCTTGATGATGAGGAAGATGAAGATGAAGATGAAGTTGCACCGCCGAAACAAATAGGGGTGTTTGGTTTGTTTAAATATTCAACAAAGTTGGATGTTTTCCTTGTGATAGTAGGCAGTTTGGGTGCTTTGATCAATGGAGGATCTCTACCTTGGTATTCTTTGCTTTTTGGATTGTTTGTCAACAAAATCGCTTTAGATGATAACAATGATGAGATGATGAAGGATGTCAAAAGGGTAATTAACTTAAATCTCTATTCACCATATAATATATAATTTCTCTCTCTGTTTAATATATATTACTTCCTCTGGCAAATGGCATATATATATTAACTTCAGATATGTTTATACATGGTGGGAATGTCCGCACTGGTCGTTATTGGAGCATACTTACGTAAGCCTCAACTTCTTTCACGTTTTAACATTTTTCATTTTTAATTATTTACTTTAACATGTCATTAAATCTTCACATGCACTTTTATTTAAAAGTGTGAACAAATCTACACAGTTATTAAGTATGAATTACCTTTTCTTTTTTTCATTCTATGATTAAACTGTATTTATGCACTTACAACTACAGAATTTCTGATTTACAGAAATTTCTTGTTGGCGACTGGTGGGAGAGCGGTCAGCACATAGAATCAGAACTGCGTACCTAAGGTCGGTTTTAAGACAAGATGTCACCTTTTTTGACACAGAAATTAGTACTAGTGAGATCATGCATGGGATCTCAAGCGATGTGGCTCAAATCCAAGAAGTTATAGGGGAGAAGGTACAATAGGATTCTTTTTTCTGTTAATTATGTGCTTATAATAAATAAGCTTTGGTTGATTGGTGTTTCTGAAACGCAGATGGCGCACTTTGTTCATCACTTGTGTACTTTTATATGTGGCTACATCGTTGGGTTCATAAAGTCATGGAAGGTCTCTTTGGCAGTTCTTGCAGTTACTCCAGTAACGATGTTCTGTGGCATAGCGTATAAGGCAGTTTATGTCGGTTTAGCTACAAAAGAAGTGGTACTTAACGACTTGTAAAAGAGCATTCATATTCAAGCATGCATTTTTATGGGTTGAATTTGTTTGCAGAACTCCTACAAGAAAGCTGGCGGCGTAGCAGAACAAGCCATAAGTTCAATCAGAACTGTTTTTTCTTTTGTAGCAGAACAGAAATTAGCCGATAGATACGATTCATTATTGCAGGAGTCTATTCCTGTGGGAAAGAAACTTGGTTTTGCAAAAGGTATTGGAATTGGTGTTATCTATTTGGTTACTTACTCCACATGGGCATTGGCTTTCTGGTATGGATCCATCTTGATTTCAGAAAATGAGATATCTGGTGGTACAGCCATAGCCTGCTTCTTCGGAGTCAATGTTGGTGGCAGGTAATTAACTAACCACTAAAACGTGTACTTAGGGAGTGTTTGGGATTGCTTATCAGAACAGTTTATCTGCTCAATATAAACTGTTTATCTAATTATTTGTGACTGAAACAAGCAGTATGTAAAACTAACTCGTTTTTTCAGGGGTTTGGCGCTATCACTGTCATACTTTGCTCAATTTGCACAAGGGACTGTAGCAGCTAGCCGAGTGTTCGAAGTTATAGAGAGAATCCCATCCATAGATCCTTATTCTCCTATGGGAAGAAGGCTCTCAATTGGACCAGGAAAAGTTGAGTTTGAGAATGTTTGTTTTGCTTATCCATCTCGTCCGACTGTTCCTATTCTCAACTCCCTCAATTTGGTGGTCCCATCTCAAAGAACTTTAGCACTAGTTGGTGCAAGCGGTGCGGGGAAATCAACTGTTTTTGCTCTTTTAGAGAGGTTCTACGATCCTCTTCAGGGTAAGTTAATTAGTTTTTAATCATCTTAATTAGTTTTCCTACCATAGTTTAAAAGTGGCATCCTAACGGTATATTAGTTCTAATGGCTTACACACATGAATATGCAGGTGTTGTAAGGTTAGATGGTCATGATATAAGAACTTTGCAGGTGAAATGGCTAAGAAGCCAAATGAGCATGGTGGGTCAAGAGCCTGTTCTCTTTGCAAACACAATTCTTGAAAACATTATGATGGGAAAAGAGAATGCTACAAAGAAAGAAGCCGTCACAGCTTGTGTTGCTGCAAATGCGCATAAATTCATAACAAATTTACCACAAGGTTATGATACACAGGTAGGAGATAGAGGAACCCAACTCTCAGGGGGGCAGAAACAACGCATTGCATTGGCTCGATCCATGATCCAAGACCCTAAGATCCTTTTATTAGACGAACCCACAAGTGCACTACACCCTGAGTCTGAGATTCTTGTCCAACAAGCCATTGATAAAATATCAAGAAATAGAACCACCATGGTGATTGCTCATAGGCTGGCAACCGTAAGGAATGCTGACCGGATCGTTGTTATGGAACAAGGATCCGTTATCGAAAGCGGGAACCATAAAAAACTTATGGAAACTAAAGGAGCATATTTTTCTCTCATAAAGCTAGCATCTGAAGCTGTATCATCAAACCCTGAATCCAAAAATGGTGAAATGGTATCCAAACATGAAGCATCTAGTGCTCAAGATCTTTTAAAATCAAACCACGTGTATGAGATTTCGAGATCGGAGTACATGAAATCGATTCAAGAAGAAGAACAGGTAGAGCCCAAAAAAGAAACCAAACCAAGATCATACATGATTTCAGAGGTGTGGAATCTACAGAAACCCGAGGGGGGAATGATGTTTATAGGCATAGTTTTGGGTATGGTTGCAGGTGCTATTCTGTCCATCTTTCCCTTAGTTTTAGGTGAAGGACTCAAAGTCTACTTTAATGTCGATACCCATACATTGAAAAGAGATATTAGGAACCTTTGTTTGGTTTTGGTTGGACTTGGGGTTGTGATTATTCTAGCCATGACAGGTCAACAAGGGTTTTGTGGTTGGGCCGGCTCAATGCTCACCAATCGGGTTCGCAATTTACTCTTCCGGTCCATACTGAAACAAGAGCCAGGGTGGTTCGATAGTGATCAAAACTCCACTGGAATACTTGTTTCAAAGCTGTCAATTGATTGTATAAGTTTCAGATCAGTTTTAGCTGATAGATACTCGGTTTTATTCATGGGCTTGAGCTCGGCTGGTGTGGGTCTAGGTGTTTCATTCTATCTCCAATGGCGGTTAGCCCTTTTGACTACTCTACTAACTCCTTTTACACTTGGAGCTAGCTACTTTAATCTGTTAATCAACATTGGACCAAAGTTGGATAATGCTGCATATGATAAAGCCACTAGAATCGCTTCTGGTGCGGTTTCAAACATTCGAACAGTGGCAACTTTCGCTACTCAAGAAAAGATTGTTAAATCTTTTGAGCAATCTTTATCAAAGCCAAAATCAACGGCTGTAAAAAGATCGCAGATCACGGGGATTGCATTAGGGTTCTCTCAAGGTGCAATGTATGCAGCTTATACTGTAGTTCTATTGTTTGGGGCTTACCTAGTGAAACAAGGCCATGCATCCTTTGGGGATGTTTACAAGATTTTCTTGATTCTTGTTTTGAGCTCGTTTTCAGTTGGTCAACTTGCGGGTCTTGCTCCGGATACTTCTACAGCTTTAACTGCAATTCCTGCTGTTTTTGATATTATTAACCGAATCCCGTTGATTCGTGGGAAAGGAAGAAAGATTGAAGGTTCGAAACCGTTTGATGTTGAGTTCAAGATGATCACTTTTACATATCCCTCTAGGCCTAATGTGATTGTGTTGAAGGATTTCAGTTTAAAGGTGAAAGGAGGGACCATGGTGGCGGTGGTTGGGGGCAGTGGGTCCGGAAAATCAACATTGATATGGTTGACACAAAGGTTTTATGATCCTGTGAAAGGTAAGGTTTTAATGGGAGGAGTTGACTTGAGGGAGCTTGATTTGAGATGGTTACGATCTCAAACAGCTTTGGTGGGTCAAGAACCTGCACTGTTTGCTGGTACCATCCAAGAAAACATAGGATTTGGAGACCCTAATGCTTCATTTGCGGAGATTGAAGAAGCTGCTAAAGAAGCTTACATTCATAATTTCATATGTGGCCTCCCTGAAGGCTATGAGACTGAGGTATGCATGATTGATGTATTCAAGAATCTGCATACGTAATAAAATTCAAACTTTTTAATCTTTGATCCATGACTACAGGTAGGCCAGAGTGGGGTTCAGCTATCGGGAGGTCAAAAACAAAGAATAGCGATAGCAAGAGCAATTGTGAAGAGATCAAAAGTGTTGCTGCTAGATGAAGCAAGTAGTGCACTAGATTTGGAATCAGAGAAAAATGTTCAACAAGCGTTTAGGAGGATAACAAAACGCACCACCACCATCGTGGTGGCTCACCGCCTCTCAACCATCAGAGAAGCCACTGTGATAGCGGTGGTCCAAAATGGGAAGCTGACTGAATATGGAAGCCATGATAGGCTCATGACATCCCATCATGATGGTGTTTATGCTAGCCTTGTTCGTGCTGAAACAGAAGCAAATGCTTTTGCTTGAGACCTCTGCACCATTAAATTTGTTGCCAAACATCCCCTTTCTTGGTACTGAGAACGGTTGTGTGGCATAATGTAGGCTTCTTTTTTCTTTCTTTCTTGTACACCGAGTTTGTTGGCATAAAATTAATACTCATATTTAAAGGTTTTACCAACTATACAAGTGTCTTGTCCATTAACTAGGATATCAAATTTTGAGAAGCTAGTCTTCATGAAAAGGAAATGAAGAAGGCACTCTCAGGTAGAAAGAGCTCTTCTGACCAACTGTCATAACACAACACAATCTAATAACAACGCATTATGCATTTTTCTACCAAAATGCAGTTATTGCACTACAAAATAATACTACTTTAGTCTGAAATATGTTTAAATTTTCAAAAATCACAAAACCCTAACAATTAGCTATGGAATAGTACAAGTAAAATATACGGATACAGAAATTCAAGCAGCCGATCCCTCAACAAATTCCATCTTCCATATACAGTATTCCCTCTCAAATAACAAAAATTCCTGAATATCAAATCACAGATTACCACAAGTCAGTACTATAATACCATGTCCCATCAGTACATTACAAGCCTAAAATACACACACAGAAAGAATGAAAAATCACCTGCAATTGGTTCTGACTAAACAAGTGAAGCATCCCAGTTTCAGATCCAGCAACCAATTCAATCAGCTCGTCATGGCTTTCATGTGCCTGACCAGACTCCATAAGAGAAACAGAAACCTACAATTTTAAAAAGAATACAAGTAAGACAATAATAGCAAGTTTACCTGTCACACATCAAATGAGATATATTTAGGGAGAGGGGGTTCATAAATCAAAGGTGTACCTGCATACACCGAAGAATAATTTCTGGAATACAGCACCTACGACATAAACCCCGCAAGATATATGTTGCAGGGATTCCCAGAGAACCATCAGTTCCACAATACCAAGCATCTAGTTTCAATATTTCCATCGTTACACCAACTTGAAATCCTACCAGCTCACCTGCAAGATCAAATTTGTCAATCAAGTAATTTGGTCATACAGTTGTTGACTTACAATTACCTTTAACACCAGCTGCAATAACTGCAGCAAGAACACCACCATCAGCCAGTTTATTTGGGCCAAATCCATCATTCTCTGTTGCCAAACACCGAAGTGCAATCTCAACAGAGGAACTGTCCTTTGCAGAAATAGATACATTAACCTGCAACATAAAATAACCACATAATAACAATGCATAATAACTGTGATAGCAATATATATATATATGGGAGAGATTTTACTAGGTATGGTTGTTCATATATGAGAGAGATCTATGCATAACACTATATATTGCGAGAACACGTAAAACAAAATGAACCATACATTTTTTCAATCTTAAAAGATATAAAAATAAAGAAATGGTATATAGGTAATGTTTTCAGTCATCTCTCCTAAAATTTAAAAACAAAACTTAAGAACAAATTCCGTTCATGTATATATCCTACATGTGTAGGTTATATTGCTACACAAGCATAGATAAGAGTAGAAAATTAAAAAAACATATGAACAAATTAGTTTGATGATTTTTATGTACATAAGATACGCATGTGTATGTAAGAAGTGCAAAACTTTAAAAATGAGCCAGTGATCAAAAAATATTAATAGGTTTAAATTTGTTATGCGTATTCTTGCAAAAAAATTAATGTTCTAAATTGATCCTCTCCCTAAAACATAAACACACGCGCGCGCACACACACACACACGCACACATATATATATATATATATATTGACATTTTGTGTTTGTAGAAAAGAAGTGTACATACCTGCAACTGGCGATCTAATACAACTTCATCACTTAATGAAGAATAAAAGGCACTTGTGAGAGCTGTGCATAAGGTGGGATCTGGATACATACATTCTCCAGAAGGTAGAGAAAGCATTGCAGTGGCATGCAATTCAATGTTTGTAGGTTCCATAAATTCATAGATATGATCCTCGGTAGGTACCAACCATGGGTTTTCGTCTCCTATTATGTTTATTAATAATTACTCAAGAGTAACAATTTAGAAATAAAAGATAGACAAAAGAAATAAACTCACTCAGTAGCAATGTCATTGATGAGGATAATGTTTCCCTGGCTACCAAATTTGCTCTTGCTTTTTCTTCATTTGAAAGGTCAATTCCAGCATCATCTAACTCTATTTGTAACCAATTGCGGTAGGTTGCATCACACGAGTAGTACTCATTCTGTTGAAAAACATATATTAAGGGGCAGAGTTTCATATGCAAAAACAAAATCCAGAAAGGAATGAAAAATAAGAAAAAATGTGTTAGGAATGAAATGGATGATTGATGATTCCAAAACGAATGTGATTTATTTCAACAATTTTCAGTCCTTTGGAGAGGAGTGTTTTTTTTCTCATTCCACATTGCCACCAAGAGATGGAATGAAAACTTGCATTAATTCCACACAAAAAAGTGAAATATATACACATTTGTTGTTTTCTTAATCTATTTTTATGTTTAGAATTTCAATTTTCCAAATATAATTTCTTCAGATTTTTTATTAAATTACGTACTAACCAGAAGTCCAGAAGTAACATAAATAGATTAATATAAAGCATGATGTATGAAGTCAAATTTACTTAGAAGCATACCCAATCATGAAACTCTCTCAAACTATCAGAAATTTCATGATCTTCAGTGGAAATCAAAGTTTCTGATGGATGTTTCAAAGGCTCGGCAAGTAAACTAAGCAATGTATGGGCCCCAATTGGCATTGCGGGAACTCTCCACATAGAAATTAAAGCAAATTCCCGGAACAGTACATTGCTGAAAGAAGAAAATACAATTACAGCAAGTATAAATCATGGCCGCGTGTGATAAATTCATGAAGCTTAAGTTCACTAGACAACAAAACTACAGAAATACTTAATTACCTGTGCATCAATGCTCGGTGAAGAAGTTTTGAGCCAACTCTTGTAGCATCATTAATGGTGGAAGGAGGTGTAAAGCAAAGCCACTGAATGACCATAGCTTTTTCAAGACTCTGCAACCGACATTGCTCTGCCACGTCAGATGACTCGTCAGCTTTTCCAGGTTTAACTTCTCGTGATCTTGATAAAACCCTGTTGGAGTAGATGGAAACAAAAAAATGAGACCAGCAACAGAATGAACTGATACAAAAAGGTGAAAATAATGTACATCTCAAGATATTTAAAAATGATAATTAAGAACCTCTCAATAATTTCTTCAAAGCTTCCCTTTTCGAAACCGACGTCTACTTGATCCCCGGGAGAAAATGGCAGGTATTCTATAGCAGAGAGGAATATTTTATATCTGACGTGAACACTGTTAACATAAAAGCATTAACAAAACATTAAACGTTGTATTAATGGACAAAGAGAGCATTTAAATAAACATACTATTCCAAAGCTAACCAGTAAATATATTGTTAAAATATACACTAAAAAATCAATAATGAGTAGATGTACTTTTCATTGAATTATTGATTTGACATGACTTAACTAATCGATCTATTTTAGATTAATGTTCTTAATATAACTGGTGTTTTCAGTGTTAAAAACAGCAGCAATAATATAATACTCTCTCCTTCACAAGAAGAAAAAAGTTTGACTAAATATGTATGCCTTTGCCTAATAATCAAGTGCCTCTTAATAAGAAAACACTGATATAACTTGTGGACCAAAATCTACATTTTGTGATGGTTAGCAATGGGCATAGAGATGTTAATAAATATTATAATAACAATAAAAAGATAAAAGCAGAGTTTTATGTCCCCATAAACTTTACCTGCCATTCAGTCGTAACTCCATCATATGTACAAATAAATCAATGCAACGGTGGCGTGCAAGCTGAGATGCATAGATACCGACCAACTCCTCATGTTGTTTTGAAAAAAGAAACATCACATACCTGCCAATGTCCATCCTAGTCAGATATTTGCACAAGTTATAGGAATCACACATGACACGTAAAAAGAAATACCGTTCCGAATTTCAGAATGATGATTTTGTGTTAAAACTAGAACAAAATGAAAAAGATTAGTTTGTTAATTAACAAAAGAACAAAACTACCGAAACAAACACTCTAAGATGCATAAATCAAACATTCAAACATCAGAATTTGCAACAAAAATACTCACATGTGAAGAATGAGGTCACCAAGATTCATTATCTTCTCCTTGAAAGTGTCCTTCATTTCATCAGCATGTAACAGACGGAGCACCAGAACTAAATGTGCCCCAAAACGTATCATCTGAGGATCACCATAAGGGCTGCCAGAAATCGCAATTTTGCCATATGTAAATTGCAATATCTTTAAACAAATGAACCTACTTAACAACACCCTGTAACAAGCCCATCAGAATTAGGAAACTCAAACATGTGTAAGCCTTCCACATCCCTGAAGCTATTTTATCTAGTTGAAAACATCGCTACTCATGATTGAGAAAAAACTGCTCGCTTATTTTCATGCTATGGTTATTGGTCTTCTTCGGATAAATTGTTCTATCAAACTTGAAAGTAGTCCAGAATGCAAGCATAGTATCTAGAATTTATTTCATATATAAATCCTTATAAAAGTTCAAATAAGTATAATATTATATTTACCCTTTAAAAACACTAAAATACCACACCGATTCATTCCATAGTAAATAAAACAAAAACTGTTACTGCGAATCATCTCAGTGAAGAACGTTCTCTGCAGTTACCCGGTGAAGCAGATTAGTGTAGGTAACTGATTTTATTTTATTTTCGGCAGAATGGATAAGCATGATATCTGTAGTGTTTTCAAAAAGTAAATAAGATTTTATGAAAATTAAAATGATACGTATGAAACTTTGAACATTTAGAAAGATATATTTGAAACTGCCCCAATTATCTATATTGAAATCCAGCCACGTCACTTTTTTAAAAATAAGGACTAAAAATTACCTGAAGATATCTTCATTGCCTCCAGAAGGGGATATCCATGACCATATAAGGTCAAGTAGACCAGGGACATCCCCGGTCATTAGATTCATCTGTTCAAAAGTGATATTTAAGTATTCACATAGATACATATGTACATAAAAAACAAGCTTCAAGTAGAAAATCCTATGTCATAACCCAATATGAGCTTTATGAGTAAGAACTTCAAGTTGAATGATAACTAACTAATATACATTCACTAAACTTACTAATTGTGTGTACATGAATGGAAAGATAACAAGAGAGATCTGTTATTAATCCTATCGAACTAAAAAAGAAAAATGACGAGGTAGATAACTAAAGATCCAATTTGAAAATGGGAGTAACCGAAAGTTTCTCTTTAATCAATAGGAATGAAAGTTCAATGTCTGACAAATTTAGAAGTGAAAGTTCAATTGTTGAAAAAAAAAACCTGTTACCAACTCACTCCTCAATTTATGAAAATTGAACTTCCCGTCCAAATGGTGTGTTTGTTTGAAGGATTTTGGAATGATGGAACGGTTATAAATGTGATAGAAACTGTTTGGTTGATGATTTAGGAATAATGTATGGGTATAAAACCCACAGACCTTAAACTATGGGCCCCTCTACTCCCTTCTTTTTTTAGAACAGCTAACTCAGACACCTACTAATCCTACTCCTAAATCTACATCTTTGTCCACCATGATTAATTTTAATATTTATCCAAATGTATAGAAGATTTTTATTAAATAGTCATACATTTTCTCTCCTTTTCTTTCAAACCTACACCCATTTACTAACAAAAGGCCACCTAAATTTGACAAAAATAGAACTTTCTCACCTGTTGACGATAAAGAAAATTCCGTATTCCCAACATTGTCAAATTTGGGATTTTTGGTTACTTCTTTTGGAAATTTTCCCAAATAAAAAATGTAAAAGATATAGATAATGTGCTAACCTCAATTTGACGGTGTTGTTCCTTGCATCCCCGGCTTACAGCTTCATGTACAGACTCGCTAAATCATCAAGAGAAAAATAATGTTGCTAGGGAAAAGTAAGTAATACCAACATCGTGTACTAAAACAAAATCTCAGCACATCTACCTTGAATGAAGCTTTTGAAGAAGGGCATAAAGGTCAAGTGGTTGTTGTTTTAAGACTTGAAGTGGCCAATTTTCAGGTCCAAGAAATGATTGAGGATTAAGATCCACCTGTCCAGGGCTTCTTTCGGTTGCACCATCAGAGCTCCTGAGCTTATCAAGCCCACCAGATAATTCCACATCAACTTGAACGTCAAGCCAAGACTTGGTTAAAGCCCAGCAAGCAGACTGCAATCACCAGCCTTTAAGAGTTGGTACTTAAATAATAATTTGTGACAATGTATAGACCACCTAAAATTAAAACACTTCTAAAGGCCACTCAAGCGTCAACTTCATTTCCTTTATGCTAATTCCAGCAAAAAAAAACTTGCCAGAAAATCTTGAAACGAGTACGACAAAAAAAAAACTTTAAACTTAAAGCTTCTGTCATTTTACAGGGATATTTATTGTCATTTTACATTATCGCAATTTATTATTAGTTTAGTACTTGTACTAACTCTTAAAGGCTGGTGATTCAGGGATATTTTTGTCATTTTACAACCCTAGAATTAGCAATAGCTTAAAAATTGTACACATTTTGTTACTTTACAACATATTTTCAAGATTTGCCAGAATCGGAAAAAATGAAACCAAATAGATACTTGGGTGGGCTCTATAGTTGTTTTAATATTTGGGTTGCCTTAATGAAAACAATTGAATAGTTGGGTGGCCCATGTATACATTATCCCCAATAACTTCAAATAAATGGTGAGAAAGGTAAGTTACTGCACCCTAGAAAAAAGAAGCAAGTGTTAGGTGTGTAGTCTCGTTTAGAGGCGGCCGGCCCTAACTAGGGTTAGCCTAATGGGCCTATCTATACGGTTTGGGCCTAACTTGGAGAACAAGTTAGGAACCCTAGTTTTAATCTATAAATACTCTATGTTGTAACTGTAATCTGTGTGCCCTTGAGCTTAATGAAATAATCTAGTTGCAGCCCGTGGATGTAGGTCCCCCACTGGGACCGAACCACGTAAAATTCTTGTGTCGTTTATTTTTCTGTACCGCATGATTATCGTTTGTGCATGTGTGTGTGTTGATTCCGCTGCGCCACGTTGTTCCTAACAAGTGGTATCAGAGCTTTGGCTCGTTGTTTACACACGGTCTGCACGGTTTTCGATCGAGAAAAAAGGGTAGAGGCTGATCGAGGGTTGATTCAGATCTGCTGCTACAGTACCGTCGCCGCCGCTACAGTACCGTCGCCGTCTTGAACAGTGTTTCCGGCGTGAACGGTGTTTTCGAATTTTTTTTTTTTTTTCTTTTTTCTGCTGCTGTTCCAGGGCTGATTCGCAGCCTGGTTTCTTGTTTTTTGGGCCGCCGGAATTAGGGTTTTTTCAAATCCTAGGTTGCGCAAAAGGGGAAAGAAAACAGGGCTGTTTTGGAGGAAAACGGGGCTGTTTTGGGAGAAAACAGGGCTATTCGGGACTGATTTGGAGTGATTTTGCAATTAGAGTTTCTGTTGTGGATCTCTTGGAGTTGCTGGTTTCACTCGGGTTTGCAGGTGAAGCGTCGGGTCGGGTGTTTCGGGTTTGTGTTGCGGGTTAACGGTTTGATTGTTTCGGGTACCGGGTTAAACTCTTTGAAGCCGCCGATTAGGGTTTGGTTATAAAGCTCTTGGATTCGTCGGGTAAAGGTTAGAGTTTTGTTTAGTTCTGTTTGACTGTTTATTATCAACTATTTGGGAACCGGGTTATGTGAAATTCAGTATTCGGGTTTAGATTTGTCTGCGAGGTTTATTGCAGGAGCAGATCGGTTTATTGACAGTGTTTGGTAGAACAACTGTCAAGTTCAGGCACGTGACATTACTGTGTTTGTTTCACTGTTTCGATATATTTTCTGTGTGCTATTGTTATGGCTGGAGACAGGATGGTTGTTATCGAAAGGTTTGGCGGTTTGGATTTCGGTTGGTTGGTTTGTCAAGTGAACTTGGATGTGGTACTAACGATGGATAAACCGGGAGAAAATGGAACCAGCGGGTGTGCTGGTGATGACATAAGTGAAAAAAGGGAAGTCATGTGATATTTGCTCGGTTGAAAGATTTTTTCGGTTAGGATTAGATGATCGGGTGTACGATCACAGAATCCTTGGTACCGTTTGCTTTCATGAAAGCTCTGCTGTTGTTATAACCGTTTGCCGGTTAGCTGGTCTAGAACTGTGAAGCGGTTTCTTGTTCGGTGGTGATCAGTGGTACGACATTTGGCATGGGTTGGGATAACAGGGACAGTGGGAGCTGAGCATAGTTGACTTGGTGGAGCTGCATGGAGGTATGTGACATTCTTTTAGAGTCGATGTCAAAGATAGTAAATTCTGCTTCTGAGAATGTGTCTGGGTTGATGCATTGGGACTCAGTGATGGCAGTGGAGACTCTTGGGTTCAAGATTCTGGTACGCTTCATTACTCACTTCTATGAAGCATTGGTGAATCTATTGTTTGAAGACTTTGGGAAGATACAGGATTATGTATCGCTGGAAGAAGGGAACCAACTTTCGAGTATTAAAGTCTTGACTCGCTGCATCGGGTAGAGCTAAGTGGATTCATTTTGCAAGTGTGAATCTTGGAGCCACGGGGATGTCAACTGAGTGCATTCGGAGGTTTAAACCAGGTTAGGGGTTTTGGGAACAGTGGGAGCATGGGACGTGTTCTGGGTACAGTTCTAAACACCGTTGGGTTTTGAAGACCGGAATTCCGAATGGGAAAATCTCTCCATGGTACTTGCAGGTTTTGGAGAGTGGTGTTTCCTCTGGAAGTCTCTGGAGTCGGTAGTTCGAGTGAGTAGGTGCCGGTTGAGATTGAGGATGAGTCAATGGCGGGTTTTGCCATGGCTGGGTCAGTGATGACTGCTGGGTTGGAGCTAGGGGGAGCTTCAACGGGCCCTTCTGGTAATTGAGGAGTGGGCTGCTGCAACTAGGAGGATTGGATTGAAGTCTTAGCTTGTTTATAGGAACTGAAGGTTTGGAGGACTTCTGTTATTTGAAATCTTAGCTTGTTCTTGGGAGCTGGAGGCTTGGAAACTTCTAATAGTGAAGTGTTAGCTTGTTCTTAGAACTAGAGGCTTGGAGGATTTATGTTATTGAAGATTACTGGAGTTACTGGTATAGGGTCTGCTTGGATGGTGGATTGAGGATTGCTCGAGCCTCCAAGTGGGAGATTGTTAGGTGTGTAGTCTCGTTTAGAGGCGGCCGGCCCTAACTAGGGTTAGCCTAATGGGCCTATCTATACGGTTTGGGCCTAACTTGGAGAACAAGTTAGGAACCCTAGTTTTAATCTATAAATACTCTATGTTGTAACTGTAATCTGTGTGCCCTTGAGCTTAATGAAATAATCTAGTTGCAGCCCGTGGATGTAGGTCCCCCGCTGGGACCGAACCACGTAAAATTCTTGTGTCGTTTATTTTTCTGTACCGCATGATTATCGTTTGTGCATGTGTGTGTGTTAATTCCGCTGCGCCACGTTGTTCCTAACAGCAAACACTACAAAAACCAAAACATATGCATATCCATTGGTAAAATAATACCTCCCAGTCAGTACACATGGGTAGAATGCGCTTCACATTACTGCAATTAACTGCATATATTGCTGTTTCATATTTCCCACTCTCTTGCTCTGCAATTTTCTTTAATACATAAAGATTAATTAACAAAATAATAACAACCATAAGATGAAATGCTGAAAAGAACAAAAAAGGTATCAGGGATGCCTGGAAAACACTGCAATAAGTTATCGGAAAACTGCACGAAATAGAAAAGGACTTTACTGTTTTTCTCAATTTTAGCAACCAACTTTAAGTTAGGTGCAAAATAGAAACCAGCTTACACTTCATTGCTGATTTTAGCAACGATTGACATGTTCACCTGATGGATCATTTTTTTTTTGCTAAATTTTCAAAAAAATTCATGCAGCATCATATTTGATACTTTAGTAGTTTACTATACGCAACATGACACACATGAACATTTACGAATACTTTTCAAATAATAATTTAAAAAAAAAGATCTTTTTCAGACTTAAAAATGTTTTTTCCACAAGCCTTTTTTCCGCATGCGTGGCATCTTATGTGGCAGCAGGCATGGCATCAACCAATGCCACGTCAGCAATCTAAAGGTAAAATCAGTTAAAATGAGATTAATTGCTAAAATCAGTAATAAATTGTAAGTTGGTTTCTATTTTCCACCTACTTTAAAGTTGATTTCTAAAATGAGGAAAAAGTGTAACATTCTTTTCTATTTCATGCAGTTTTTCCATACGCGTTGTGCTTTTCAGGTAATAATATAAAGTAAATAGTTAAATTATCCTCCCTTACCTCTGACGCACAGTATGAAGCCCATTTCCACAAGCACCTCTGATGATTTATACCACTTTCCAATTCCATGGCTTGCAGAGATCTGCTCTTCCCATTTCTTATTAGTGCTTCAATGGAAGGAGAATGGTCCAACCCTCCAAAAGGGCACAAAGTTGCAGCTCTCCATGACTATCCACACAACAATAAAATAAAATAAATTATAAAAAAAAACACTAATACCTCAAAACTGAGATAGATACCTGTCCTGCAGCACGGCAAAGACTGCATGCTTCTTCCAATCTTCCAGCCCTTAATAGGATCCACACATCTTCCAAAAGAGATTCATCTTGTTTCTGTTCGATAAAAAGGTAAAACTTACAATTCACAAAGAGATGAAAATAACATTCTACATCTACAACTATAATAGACATTGTCATTTGTCACGTTGCTTGTTAAACAGAATGTGCTGATTTTAAAGTTCAAATCTAAGATAACAAGAACAAAGTAAACGATTGCCTGGCTGGCTTAACAAGCATCACTCATTATTGTGTAAGAATATCAGGAAATATAATGCTCTCAGAGTCAGTAACAGAAAAAGAATACCTTATCATCAAGAAGTGGTTGAGCATGTTCACGGGTTGGAGCATCAAAATCCAAATGCTGAATAATCTTCTCATTTGTGGAGCCTTTCTTTAGAAACCTTTGGGTATGATTCCAAACTCCAGAGGTAGGGAGATGTGTGCCAACATGAGAGCCTCGTATCTGAAAAAAAAATAAAGATATAAATAAATAAAGCATTGATATTTATTGATGATATCACTCATAAAACAAAAGGATCACCTTGTTCTCTAAATCAAGGGCCTTGGAGGCTAATCCTTCAAGCCATTGGATGAGTCTAAGGCATAACTGAGCTGTATGATCTTCAGCAACAAACTCGCAAGCCACGAGATGAGAAGTTGTTGGTAACTGAAGTGAAAAGGGCAACAAAACGTTAGCTCTAATTAAAATTATAAGATACAGAATTCTGGCATTAGGAATATAGGTGGACACTAGACAGATGATTAAACATAAAAAGCTTCATACCACTATCAGATCTTCAGGAACCTCTTCATTCCCTGTATAAAATTCGAAAAAGAAGAAAGATATAAATTGATCATTAGACCCAAAATAATATTAATAATACTAATAAAATGATACTAAAGTAAAGTTAATGAATCATGCCTTTCCCATATAAATACCACAAAAGAGACCAAGAAGCAGCCTCATCAAGTAGCACCCTAGCCTTTTGTCTCATCAGTTTGTCCTCGACAATCCTGTGTCTCTCACTACAACTGCTACTGTAGACCACCAAGGAAAAAAAGTTGTCAGCATGCTCACTAAAGAATATTTGTCTCAATTTAGCAAGAAATAGAGTCTATTATATTTTGCATGCTTTTTTTTAGCATAATGTAAGCCAGAATATGATTTCAACCAACCTCCTCGATAAAAATATAAACACTCCATCTTCCCCCTAAGTGCCCAGATTTAACTTCTGAAAGTTGAACAAATAATTCAACATCATATTTGGTGTAATATGGATAAGAAAATAAAATTTCCATCTACAAAGTGTTAAAAAGAACATAAAACTTCAGATTTGTTTTGACTTTCAGAGATACTCCCTTTGGTATAAAGTTGTGTTTATAATGGTTGATATGTTTCTCCTATTTTATTCTAATTGATGGATGATGGAGATCATGCATTTTTACTAAAATATATTCGGTCAAGCATTCCGTTTCTCACGAAGAAGAGAGTGCCAGTTTGATATCCAGAAATAGGAAATGGTCACTTATTATGCAATGGAGAGACTAGCTTTCTTAATTTTCTTTTATTCGAGCAAGTAACACAAAATATAAGAATTCCACTAACATAAAAGCTATTTAGGGGTATGACACTTACTTAATTGATTCTGAAACATTGCGGCATGCTCCTTCAAGTCTTAATATCAAATCAGGAATGGACATCAATCCTGCAATACATAGAGTCATAGAGTAAGCAATATAGTACGGAACCATTTAAACCAACTACCTGTGATAACTTAATGTCTAAATGGTTCAAAATGTGTTCATAAAAATTTAAGGTGGATCATTCATTGATTGTCTACAATTTACATCCTTCTGTTGAAAAAAAGTAAAATAAAACCTACCTCAGCAAGGTGCATGTGATCCTGAAGCATGAGGCTATGAACCAAAAAACAAACAATACAGACATTATATTTACTGTCCATGAGTAAGCATCTCAAATGCAAACAAATTCCAGAGTGCCTTCCAACTACACTACATTAATCACTCCTTTCAAACCATCTGAGTATAAAAACAACTCATCTATGACTCGAACAATAAACATCTTCCACGAACTGTTTATCATTATGCCTAAATCAGTAATGTGGAAAAACAATCCTAAACTAAAGTGAGTTATTCATCAAACACATTTAATTATTCTAGGTTTCATGTTTCTTGCTACTTGTTTTATGTTTCTTTTATAGACACCGGGTAAGCCAGAAATTAAACAAGCACCTTGAAGAGCAGAATCAAAAAGAGAGGCAAATAAAGAGAACGTTGCATCTGCAGTATCCACTGATGAACATTCTTCGTGCTTAAAAACTTTTAGGGATTGCGTTCTTGATCGACCAACTGAATCGTTAGCAAGCCCAATCTCAGATATTCCACGACTATCAGTCGATGGTGATCTCCTTTTGGAAGAAGATCGAGTTCTTCCATGAGTTCCTTCTGATTGATCACCATCAGAGTGGTCAATTTCTTTCTTAATATTTTCAAGGTATAGAGCAGCATTGCTGAACTTCGATTGATAATTTTCGTGATGCGGTGAAGGCGAAAGCCTTTTCCTGAACGTATTTAACAGAAAAACAACCGGTGGATGATAAAATTAACGAAGAGTTTCAAGGATTAATTTGACAATCGGAAACACAGTAGCAACACACTGATTAAATTCAAGTGAGAAAAAGCGTTAAAAGTTCTGATTCGTACCCGTACCGCCGGTAACGCTCTCTGAGACTTGAATCCTGTGGATCAAAATAACTGGGAGAAGAATCCATGTCCACGTTCATTGCAATTTCTCCGTTGAAGATGGCTGTAATGTGCGTCTTGAGTAGGCTTTAAACCCTAGAAACGCCGATTTGAGCGCGGAAAGGGGGAGACGCTGTATTTTACAAAACTAGTCCATAAACTATTTCTCACACTTTAACGCTATCTTCCGCGGGGAAAATAAAACAAATGATTTCTTTCTTTTCCTTTCTCTTTTCTTTTTTTATTCTCTTCAAATCCTTCCAAATTAAAAGGATACAAATAAATAAGCCCTAGAAACGCCGATTAATTAAAAAAAAATATTAATAATACTAATTGTAATTATTTACCTGTCACTTTATTGTAATCGTCCTATTTTAATTAAAAAAATATTTAATAAGCCTCATTTTTTCTTTCTTTCTCTTTATTTCCTTCCTTAAAAAAAAACTATGGAACACTTTTTTTTATTTTCCTTTCTTTCTTCCCTTAAAAAAAACTCTAAAACAAGGGTTTACCTTCACTTCCTTTCTTTTCCTTTCTTTTCCCTCTTTAAATGAGACTCGAGAATACAACGTAAATGTCCATCAACAATAAACTAAAGGAAATGATTAAACGGGTTTTGTTTTATTAAGTTAAGTTTAATAAATATGCAAATCAGCTCTTAAAAATTACAAGTATAATAAACCTTTCTTTTTTTGTATAAAATATTTTCAGAAAATAGATATTATTTAAAATATTATATATTAAAAAAACTTAAATAAATAATTGTAAGGACCTGTTGTTTTGGGTTAGGTCGGAGGTTAGGTGGTCATCCACGTGGAAGTGGAGGATTTTGAGCGGCGGTGAAGCGGTAGTGCTCTCGGGTGTGAGAGAGGGTGTCTCGGATGTGAGAGAAAAGGATGTGAGGGGGCTGGTTTGGGATGTCACATGTGTGTTTTGGCTGGTGTGTAATGGTGGGAGGAGGGTCGGTCGAAACGGGAGGTAGAGAGGAAGATAGTGATGTTTGTTGAAAGGTCCTCATTGAAACGGATATGACAAACGATGTAGATACACCTAGTAGTGGGTCTAGACACTGGTAACCATGATGAGATTGAGTAGGACTCTAGTCCAGAAAGACACACGGTATGGAACGAAAGTCCATCTTGTGTTTATTATAGGGACAAAGATGTGAGAAGCATTCACAACAATATATCCTTGGAAAAAAGTGTGGGGAGTGTAGTCACGTTGAAGGGAGAGCGAGAGATCACGTGCGGTTGTATCTTGAACGTGTTGAAAAGATGCTTCCTAAATAGTGGAGATGATGAGCATGTGTACGTGGGCATCAATAGCGATCCATATCATATAGTTAGGGTTTTCTTTGGGTACGGTTTCCTTGTCGGCAAGGGTTAGATGTGTTGGAGGGCATGGGATTGTTCCATATATGTAACTGAAGAGATTGTTTATGACAAGAAAGGGATGAATCGTTGTCTTCCAATAGCCATATTTTATTGGAGATAGCGTGAAGGCAAACTTGTGTGATTTGTGGGATGTTTTGTCTGTTGTGGAGAAAGCTACGAGCACAACCATGTCAGCGTGATGAAATTGTAAGGTGGGTGGTGCTAGGGTTATCGCCGGTGGTTATACGACAGCTCTAGGGTTAGATTTAGACTTGACTATGATACAAAGTTAAACCTTGTAACTGTATCTGTGATTGATAATTAACAAATGATTACAATAGTGGTATAAATAGAATACAATTACTCATATTCTATATAAGTGTAGAGACTTTAATATAAGTAAAATTAAGTTGATGAACTTTTTCGTGGTTTTTTACATGTGCAAGAACTTTTATATGTGAGTGATACGTTGAGAAAACTTTTTCGTGAAAAAAAGAGAAAATCTATTGTTTTTCTAATGATATTTTAACATTATATAGCTAAATGTAAAATTTATGCTATTGAAGTTGAGTTTAAAAATAGTTAGAACAAGTTTGCAATAAAGTGTAGCTACATATTGAAGAGTGATACACGTGGCAGAGGAGAGCCTCCTGCAATTCACGCTTGTACTTAAAGCTATGTAACATACAACTTACTATTCACCAGTTGGTATTTGTTAAGATGATAATTATATTAAAATTATTCTGAAATTAGATTAGAAAAGAAATGAACAAAATGGGGGGTTTTTGGTGAGGACAGAAAAAAATATATGTTAAACTAAAGTCTTGTTTGGGATTACTTATTTGAAACTATTTTTGGTGAGGACAGAAAAAAATATATGTTACACACTTACTTATTGAAGATGAAATAAATATGTGAATAAGTTACCTTATCCAAACACCTAATTAACTTATATAAGTTAATAAGTCAATAAGTAGGATAAATAAGTAATCCCAAACACCGAGCATTTCCAGCCTGTTCTTTATATTACGTATCATTATCCTTATAATTATACTAAAAAACACTATTTTTTTACCTTTTATCTCTACTTTTCTCTCTCCTTATCCTTATAATTATACTAAAAAACACTACTTTTATCCTTATATTTACAAAAACCTTATATATTTTATCTCTCCTCCACTCACAACCACTTTAAACCACTCCTTAAAATATACAAAACTCACTCACATAATTATATCAAACGGGTTGTGAATGCTCTAAGGTCTTAAATCTATACTATATAATAAAAAAAGTTCTTCTATGCCACATGTCGCCTCCATATTCATTCTCATCATTTTTTTCCTGCTTCTCTCTCTTATTTAATGTAATTCAATTTTTTTTAAATATATATTTAAAAAAATACTAATTATACTAATAAAACATATTTATTTTAAATTATCTCTTATCATAAGAAACTTTGAAATCAATCGAATATTAAATGAAAGTAAAATTATATTAAATAGTAATTAACGTATTTTCGAACCCAATTATATATTAATTTTTACATATTTTGAATTTATTTTCTATCATTACTGTATCTAATATATTTTTACATATGTAAAATACATACATAAAGATTTAAAAGTTTTATGTATTGATGTTTTTCATCCCGTGTATAGATACAGGATCTAAACTAGTGTAAAATATATATACATAAAGATTTAAAATTTTTATATATTAATATATTTCACCCCTGCGTGTAAAATATATATACATAAACCTATTATATATTTTAAACTACTGTATCTAAATTAGTGGAAAATAAAAAAAAGGATAGAAGTCGGACGGATAACAAGAACCACCGTATTAGATTCCCAGATCATCGAAGCGCGAGTGTTTATCCACAATGACGGTGGTCACCGGTTGCTCCAACTGCCTTCTTACCCAACCAGTTTCAACGGCACGCTCTCGGATAACCTCCGGTCAGGAATCAAACTTTTTATCTGCTTACAGATTATTTTCAGCAAAAGGAACTCCAGACTTTTTGCTGTGCATCATTTCTTACAATCATCCCATGTATTAAGTTATTAACTTCAATCTAAAATTCATATTAATCATGCATTTGGATTCTACTGTGACTGAATGTGGTAACAAGACTCAAATTGCAGCCCCCTTTTGTGTTAGGTTTAATTATTACAAAAACAGGTTTTTATGTTCAAGCAAGAGTAGCTTTTAATCACTTCCTGTCACTTTTTTTTTTTGAAGGAAAGCTAGATTCTCTTGTCATGAATGTCCAAAACTTGGTATTCCTTAGAGATGAAACTTTGAAAACCCATGGATCTTTACCTAAGAAGCTATTTCATGTTGGGGCATCAAGAACTGAAGAAATTGGCCAATGGTTTTGTGAAGCTGTAAATGAACTCTCCACTTTGCATCAGGTATGGTCTTGTTATAGTGTACTCTAAAACCATATGCTAGACCTTTTGTGATCTTTTATTCATTTGGCAGACAATGGGGATTGTAAGATCCTTACCGGCTGGAGTCGTTTTTGCTAATGCATTGTTGTTAACTACACCTTTAGAAGCCCTAGCAGAAACCTGTGAGGCCGACCAGTCTATCTTTAGTATGAACATGCCCCTGTTGCTACTAGTTGCCCTAATCGGGGCCACAGTTGGAGGTACCATTTACATTGCACCTAAAAAATCATCTCATAACATTGACCTTTCATCTTGCTTAAAGTTTCCACAAATCACAGGACTGCTTGCTAGACAAAGAAAAGCAGAACTGCAACGCTTAAATGAGCAGCTTCGCCAGATCAACGCTGCTCTAAAAAGGCAAGCAAAGATAGAATCATATGCACCAGCGTTAAGTTATGCTCCTGCTGCTGCTAGAGTACCAGATAATGAAGTCGTCGTTGATCCAAGGAAGCAAGAGTTGATATCCCATCTCAAAAATGGCAAAAACTTTCTCAGAAATCAATATCCAGAAAAGGCGTTTTCAGAGTTCAAAATCGCTCTTGAGCTTGCTCAGAATCTTAAAGACCCGATTGAGGAAAAGAAAGCAGCAAGAGGATTAGGTATGCTTTTATTTCCCTTTTCTTTTCTTTTAGTGTGCATAAGTTTAATGAACCACTTGTGTATTCCACATCAGGGGCATCGTTGCAGAGGCAGGGCAAGCATAAAGAAGCCATTAAATACCATTCCATGGTTCTATCAATTTCAGAAAGAGAAGGTGAGGATTCAGGAAACACAGAAGCATTTGGTGCCATAGCTGATTGTTACACCGAGCTTGGTGATCTTGAGAAAGCAGCTACTTTCTATGATCAATACATTGCTAGATTGCAAGCAGATTGATCGCTTTTTTTCTTTACCAGATCAACAACCAGTTTTTCCTATCAGTGGTTTGTGGTTTTTTTTTTTTTTTAACATTCTTGAAACCAAGTTTTCTGTGATTTTGAAAGACATGTAACGATCATGATGTGATTACATGTCATGCTAGCCTAAGATTTAGTATTATTAGAATAAAGACATGGGTTAATACCATAAAAACTATAATGCCAATTTTCACGCCATAAAATTGTTAAATCTCAGGTAAATATAAGTTTCACTTTTGTTGCTTATTGGTGTAATTTATTTGGATGTCATGTAAGCATGGTTGTAAAAATCCCAATTAATCCCCGCCTAGGCACCGATTAATCGCTAGTCTCCACATCACCTATTAATTTGGGCTAATCGGCCAATTAATCCCCGATCGGTCCAAGTCGGGCCTAGGCAGGTGAAGTCGCGGCTAACCGGCCAAAAAACGGTGATTCTGGCGAGATTTCGACGAGTTTCTGACCAGATTCTGGATAGTTTTCTGGCCAAACCCTTGAATTTCCGGCAAAACTTTGGAACTGCCAGTCAAACCCTTCAAATTCCAGCAAAATGTGTGTACAAATACTTTGAACTAAACATTTTTACCAAAATTACATATAAAAATGCGTGTGTATATATATAATATTGAAAAATTACATATAAAACTTCAATCCGATTAATCCCGATTAACTAGTCCCTATCCCGCCGCCTGACTAGCGCCTAGCGATTTTTACAACTACGCATGTAAGCCAATTTTTTCATCACTGGCTCTTTTGTCGATATAAAAAAAAATTATATTATACACGTAAGCAAAAAAATGACACAGCGTCATAGCCTATAAACTAATTCAAAAAAATTACACAGCGTCATGACCTATTAATACCCTAGAAACCAACGAAATTGGGCAAATCGTAGTTGCGCTGGGCATACGGCATTCAAGAGTTTATGACATGAAACCAGTAATTTAATTATGAGACCTTTGATAGAGGAATAGGTTTTAGCCATGTTCACCGGGTAAAAAAACATGCCATCCCCAGTAAACATATATCATTGAACATACACCAAAAACATCCATACTCATAGCAAATATATAGGGAGCATAACAACAGTTCCAATTGGGAGGCAAATGCAAAAGTTAGAACAGAAGGAAAAAAGAAAAAGTGAACATGAAGCAAATCAAAAGAAAACAACCAAGAATGAGAAAAGGGGTTAACCCACAAAAGCTCACTGATAGTACATTAGTTGTTGGGCAGCAGAAACACTCTGGAAACCACCATCATATATGGCTTGGCTGGCTCCTGCAGCTGCCATATCCATTGTGGCTTGTTTGAGAGGGTGTTGGCCTTGAGGGTGCATAAAAGCCATCTTGCTCATGGCTAGTTGACGTTCATATGCCAACATATCAGCAGCCGATAGCATTGGTGCAGGCACCGGTGGAGGTAGTGGGTTTGAGCTTGTTCCTGGAGATGTGGGCTTGCTGCCCCATGAACACTACATTAAATACAAAACAGCAGTTAGCTCTACAACCATATCATTATTCAAATACACTTCAGTTATGACTACTTTATAGAACCTTGTCAAAATAAATGCTGAACATAGAGAAGGTTGTTGGTTACAAACATAATAAGCACCTTAATTTGTTTGCCATAAAGTATAGATTGGGCGTTTCCCATTTGAATAGCAAGTGCTGCCTCCGAATGGCTGTTGTATCTGACAAAACCAAAACCTTTGTCACGTTGCACCCTAACTTCCTCAATCACCCCCGCACCAAGGGCATGAAAGTGGCGATGAAGCTCAAACTGTGTAGCCTGCAATTTTTTGACGAAAATATATCAATCCCTTTTATTTTGTACCGAGAATAGCATCACCAAATATACATATATATGTGTGTGTGTGTGAACGTCACTAAAAATGTTTTGAAAATTAACTTAACTAAGCACAATTGAAGCATTATCTAGAAGTGTTAAAGCACTTCTCGTGGTACTTAACATAATTGGGGCCCATATATATAGTTATTCTTACTTCTGGTGCAAGGTTGCCAACATAAACGGTTGTGTACTGTGGATTATTCTCAGGAGCATCACTGCTGCTAGTTGGCTCTTTACCCTCCTCTGTAAAATCAGGAATATCAGTAGAAATGGATTACTATTAGTCTGACTTTTCCATACGCAAGATGACAACTTTTGATGGTTTGTTGTTAAGCCTAAAGTTCTAACGTTGCTCACCTGAAGACCCATTTGTTAGCTCCACCACACTTTTTGAATCTAAAGACTCTTTCTCATCACCAATACCAGCACCTTTTGTGGCCCAATTGCAGCGAATCTGCCTACTTCCAAGCCACTTCCCAGTTATGTCATTTATAGCACTTTGAGCATCCTGAACAAGACATACGCTAAATATTTTTTGCATGAAGAGATGAATAACAAATAAAGCATTCCAAATCTTTTTCTTCTAACACAGGTGGGGAGAGTCAACCCACAAGAGATAAATGGGTCCATTTAAGTTATATCTTATCTTTGGGAGGTCAATAGGTCAAGTTTTTAAGTTCAAAGAATTCAGGTCAAACAGGGATCAAATGTCCGCAAATTGTATTTTTAATGCATTAAACTCCTAAATCGTTTTAATCAATAACTAAATTATTTATCAAAAAATAACGTTTGGACAAAAAGCGGTTTGGGTAACCCAACCCATTGACTCGCAAAAAAAACCAGTTTGACCCACTACCCAACCTGCTAGCCATACTCATTTTGCCATCCCTATCTACAAGGGCAGGTCATGCAGTAAAATTATTTTTTTAGCAAACTTCAGAGGGTGCCAGGTCATTCTGTGAAAGTCTCTCCCCCTGTAATACAATATAAAATGGAAGCTCAGCAAACCATTTCCTTGCATAGTTCCACAAAGAAAATATAACCTGTTGGTTTCGAAAAGAAACAAACCCAAAACCACGTGAACGTCCAGTGTTTTGATCCCACATAACCCTTGCATCCCTATAAAGGAGCAAAACACAAACATGTGAAAAAAGCATCCATAGCATGTGTGTGAGCGTGTGAGAGAAAGAGAAAGAGTACTCACGAGCAGCTACTATACACAGAGAAGCATGCGTATAACATAGCATCAGTAACCTCAGGGCTAAGATCACCAACAAATATGTTATAATGACCTGCAGCAAGAAAGTAAAAAATGTCATGGGGCCAGATTACCACAAAAAAGTGAAGTACGCTACCACTTGTCTTAAAGCAGCATGTCAATGGCCTTGATTTGTTATATATTATTTTCCAAAAATGAAAACAAAAAATTATAAGGTCTACCTGATGTGTCCTCCCTCTGTCCACTGGCATATGCCCAGTTAACTTTGATAGGCTGTCCAAACCTGCAATGGTTCAATAAGAGAAATGCCTTGAAAAAAAATCATAGTGATTCATAAACACTACTTACAGATGCCTCCCATTTAAAGACAATATAGCAAGTGCAGCAGATCTTCGATCAAAGTAGTGAATGAATCCATATGATGACTGCAGATATGAAAAAATCAGGAATCTTGAGTACATAATATAAATCCCAGGTATATTTGCTTGAAACATGGGCAGGAAGCAACCTTATCTTTTCTTATAAGCTTGCAGCCTTCAACAGGACCAGTACTTGCAAAAACCTCTTGAAGAAGTGGTTCAGTCACTTGTGTATGAATATTCCCCACATACCTACATTTTCTTATCATAAATATAACTAGAAGTGTACAAAAGGCAAGAATGAATAAAACAGAATTTAGCTGGAGAATCTAACCATGTAATACATACGTAACAAAACCCAAACAATATATGTTACATTGTAAATCCCATGAAGTACTGTAATAATCTAGTTATTTGGACTAATATACATTTTTAATTAAGCTAACAATTATCAAGCTGTTAATCTATCAATCCAAGTAATAGGAATATAGGATAAACCCCCAACTAATACCCATCTGGTTCAACTAATTTTGCTTAATATATTGAAACACTTAATCTAGCAATAGTTGCTATACAAATAAGTGTAGTTGCTTAAGGCTAACTGGCAATTTAAGAAATTTGAGCAATCATGATGCTCAAACATGCAAATTTACATAAAAAAAGGTCATTTGTAACCACTCACACACTGCGGCATGTGTTTGGATCAAACCCAGGAGGTAAGTTTCCACTTGGTATTGGTTCGATCTGCAAAATGAAAAAGCAAAAATTAGAAACAGAACCCAAATATATATATATATATATATATATATAAAAGCTAATACCAGAAAAGCATTTATAAAAGGCACTACTCTATGCCCGAAAAAGAATGGCCAGAAATGAAAAATGAAATAACCAATGCATAGCTAAAATGATATAATTTCCTAGACTCTACAATCACGCCCAAATACTAGAGACGGCGAAAGCTAGAAATAGATACCAAAAATGCATTTACAAAAGGCACTGATTAAGACCAGCAAAAGAATGGCTAGAAAAGCATAAACAAAAAAAACAATGCGCAGATACAAGGATATAAAGAATTATCATGCAATTATGTTCTGAACTTGTGCAACAATGATAAAAATAAATTAACTAGAAAATGACAACGAGCATTTACAAAAGGCACTGATTTGTAACTCATAGCAGATCCGCTGTAATTTTTCATCACAAAACTCCGAATGAAAACCAGCATTTTTTCAGCCCTCTGCCACAATCTAAATCAATCTCTTGGTCGGTCCCTCCATCTAACATAAGAAAATACATTCTTGTAATTGGGATATGCTAGCCTTCCATTACAGATCCCAAAGCGCTTCTCCAAGCCTCCAGTCTTACATTGAAATGTTTTCCAGGTCCAGTCAATCAACACTACATTGAAATACTCCTATCTGGAGAGGTTTTTAGTCACGAAAAAATAAAGCAAATCCTTTTACTTTGTCATAGTGGATGTTTTGGCATATGATCATTAAAACTAATAATTTACTAGCCTAGCCAACAGACTAAAAAGACCCTAGTTTGCTTAAAATAAATGAAAATGGCTACTGAATTAAAACAGAAGCTGCCTATCATGAATAGAATAGCTAATCAATCCAAAATGACAGAACTAACAAACAAAAGGATGACAGACTGCAAAAATGAGATAATTGTCCGTACGAACCTGTGGTGGAGCCAAGAGGCCAGGATGATAGAGAGATTGTTGTTGAAGGAGAGCTTGCTGCATCAATGCTTGGTGCTTCTGCCTCTGGTGTTGATGTTGCATTCTTCACCTCACGTATATAAATAAATCCTCCACCTCGACACTGTAATTTTAGGGTTTCGAGACTCCTCGTGGAAGAAATAAAATGACCCCAACGCCAAAGGGACGGAACTACAAAATCAACCCTCTTATTTCCATTACGCCAACATTTCACCCCTCTCTCTCACATCTTTATTACGTACATACCCACTCCATTTACTGAATATTTATTTAAGTCGTAATCTAATCTGTCTTTTGCAAAACCACATAATAAAACACACACACAACACAAGTTACCAATGTCCACCTTTCAATTTATCATCTTTCATTAAAGTATCTTTAATGCATTCTTTCAAGATTATCGTTAAATACCAACTATCTAAGATCCTAAGCGAAGTAAAAAGTCTAACGTCCTAACTTACTCTTTTCCTTTATAAGCTAACTGATTTGTATTTTCGATTTTAAGTTATATGTTGATTCATGATATGTTTGTTTCTAATAAATAATAGCTTAAAAGTGACAAAACTACAATTTAATTAATCAACAAGAATACAAAAAGGCAACCGCCATGTGTACACCACTTGACATCTATACTAGTCGTATAGATGGTATAAGAGTCGTATGGGATATAGTTTTCACACAAGGTTGCATTGCTTTTCACACAAGGTTGCATTGCAGTGCCTATACGACTTGTATATGCTTCAAACGATCAAATTTCTTGTTTGAATTAATGATCCGTTTTGCATGTAGGATAAGCTTTTCTCGTTATCTGTGCCAATTATTTGATATGACACAAGATTCCGAAAATTATTTTATACGACACAAGATTTCGCCAATTATTTGATACGGCATAAGATTCTGTCAAACATATTATATAAACGACTATATGTTTCATCCATTTATTCATTCAATTATCTCTAAATCTTATTCATTCCATTATAAGTATTATCAATTTTATTAAAAACGAGTAGCAATGTTGAGTTTTGACGGAAACTATATAGCGTTAGATGGTGACTCTTCTAGCAATATATCAGAGTTTTCCATTGATCATGATTATGTTTGTATTATCTAAATATACATTTGTTAACAATAACACATTTTGTTCCAGGTGTTCATGGTTATTTTGAATTGTTATTGGAATCCAACCGCGGCGCGTTGCATCCTATCGACAGGGCGCTTGAAGCGGGTGAAAGTGGTAATTTTGGAGAGGACTTTGTGTACCCCAGGTTTGATGGGTCTTTCGATCTTAACGCCGCTATGGCGCTCATAGTGCATGTAACCCTATTTGTTTGTCCGATCAAACCACAACCATACGATAAAATAAAATATGTGTGTGTGATGTTAATAATGTCATGGTTTAAACTTTTAACTTAAAAACAACTTAGTTTTGCCGAGTTGTACATCAACTGTTGTCTTTACTTAATACCTAAAAGTAGTGGTGAAAGTTAGCGGAAAGAAAACGTGAAATAAAATGTTTTTATATTTGATACATCCATTGACTCTTGAAGTATACATTTAATGTAAACGGTGTTGAAAGTTTTAGTTTGTTTTTGTAATTTCAAATAGTAGAGGGACTAGTTTTGTAATTCATGTATTTTGCTTTGTTATAATAGCTGTCAAGGTGGATTAGTTTGTTAACACTTTCAAAATTAGTTAATAAACAGATTTCAGTTTCTCTTAATCTTCCTGTTCAATTCCTGTTACCTGCATCAAATTGGTATCAGAGCTTCAGGTTGAAGCTCGATTCGAAGGATCGAATCTCGATATCACCAACGGAATCCTCTGATTCGAAGGATTGAATCTGGATTTGTGTTTCGGCTGAAAATACGAACGACGGTCAATAACAGAGATGGGAGAAGCAGAAACCAATCGAGCCGTCATGATAAGGGATAATTTCACCACTATTCCGCTTCAATGTCCCCTCCTTACTTCCACCAATTACACTATATGGGATGTACAATTGAAGGCGATCTTCAATGTCCATGGATTGTGGGAAGTAATTGAGCCAGGTGCAGGTGTACAAGTCGATGCCAAGAAGAATAACGCAGCGATTGCATACCTGTTCCAAGCGATGCCGGAGGAATTAGTACTTCAGGTAGCAAGTCTAACAACTGCCCAAGATATATGGAATTCTCTGAAAACCAGATTGTGGGAGTTGACCTGGTCAAGAAAGCCCGATTGCAGACATTGAAGAATGAATTCGAGACCCTGAAGATGAAAGAAGGGGAGAACATAGACGAATTCGCAGGCAAGATAAGTGCAATCTCTTCAAAGGCAAGTAACCTAGGTGAACCTTTTCAGGAAGTGGTACTGGTAAGAAAACTTCTTGACTCAGTGTCATACCCCGCCAAGGCGGAAACGCGAGGTGTCACACATTTAGTTCATAGCACAAGGTATAAAGACATTTACTAAGGCATCACAAACTTTATTAATTTCATAATTGATTGTTCAACACTTGTTAAAATAAATAAACAAAATCCCAAACAAAAACATTGCAAAAATTTCTTTAACTAGGTCCATAAGCAATCCTACATGATCCTTTCTCTCTTAGTTATTATTTCCTGAAACATGTAAGAAAATGGGTCAACATAAAGTTGGTGAGAGACATAGGTTTTATAAGTTATAAAGATAAATTGTCATAAAAGATATAAACAAATTCAAACCAAGTTTAAACAAATGTGCAAGCATATTAACACAAACGTTTTGCAATCAACCCTAAATGTTATATGTTATAAGCATCCACAATCCACGATTGTGCCGTAAAAATGTTATATGCATCCACAATCCCAAAGATTGTGCCGCTGTTATATCGGTTTCCCCCATATGATCATACTAGTACTTCCTTAGGCTTGAAAACAAGTTAATGATCGCAATAATGTTATAGTGTTCAAATATCAAGCACATAATTGAAATTACTTGTTTGAGAATTTGTTTGGAAAGGTTTAAGTTATCAAGCCATAAAAATATACATGTTTCACCCCAAAAGTTAAAAAGAAAAAGGGGCTATGTTCTCACCTTGCAGCAGGTGGGTAGATCTTGATTACTGAAGTAACTTGCTTTAGGAGATGCTTTAAGAATTTCCTAAGTAAGTTTGAGTTTAAGTTAGTTTATAGAATTGTGAAAAGATGAGGGGTTGTTTTGTAAATAGAGGAAAGTAGTTGTCGTATACTAGAGTGGTTATCGTACTAGAGTAGTACCTCTAACAGCAAAGTTCCCAGGAAAGAGTTGGCCGGATCAGAACCCCGTCTTTCCTAGCCAGAACCTTACTGTTTGTCAGATAACTACATACCAGTTTGAATGTTACTCTATTCGTATACTTTAACCGAGTTTAGGACGTGTCTGGTAAGTTTGGGAACGTATAAGGACTAAAGTGCAAATGTGCATTTAATAAAGATTGAAATAGATAGGTTGAATACTAGAGGGTTTTAATAGAAAATCAACATTTATAATAAAAATATAATTCTAAAAATGAAAAGAAATTAAGAAATATATAGTTTGTAAATAAAAGGTTTGAACAAGTTTTAAAGGGTTTATAAAATATATTTTATAATTATTGCGTTTTAAAGAAATCGAAATCTTTTAAAACAATACTTAATAATATATATATTTTCCCATTTAAATAACGTTATTAGTTTTAAATAAAACATAACTTTAAAATATTTTATAAAAATGTTACATAATTCCCTTATGTTATTTAAAGGAAAAATACATTATTTATTTATGTTATTTTAAAATAAAATTAAAAAAGATGTTTTACACTTCTTTCGTTTTAGAATAGTTTAAAAAAAATACAATGATTTATTAAAAGTTAATTAATAATGATTATAATACTAAATATGTAAGTGTATATGTATTCGTGTGTGTGTGAATGCAAAAGAATCAAAACAGAAAAAGAAATGGCTGGAGGTGGGTTAGAACCCGTGACCACGTTGTTGAAGTTTACAAGCTTTAACCATTTAGTCTAGAAAGCCATGTTGGTTTAAAACATAAACAAATTAATTTAAGAATTTGTTCTTAGTTGTCTTTCTCCAAAAGAACACACAGACATGAAACCAAAACCCATCCCCAAAACCTAAAATCGAATTTGAATGGAAACCAGAAACAGATCAGAGGATGAGGCGATTAACAGGAAAATGATTACCTGGAGTTGAAAACCACACGGATTAGATCTCAAGTCGTCGACGAGCTAAGACCCGTTAAGCTTCCTTGCGTCGATCGAACTGGGGGAAAGAAAAAGGACGGATTTTTGTGGTAGTTTCGTTTTAGGAACCGTGGGTATTTATAGGGGTTTTAGCTCCATTGTAGACGCGAATTCAGTTGGATTTAGAACGAGAATTAAGGAACTTTGAAGCTTGAATTATCATAAACGGGTTTTCAAATTGGATTCTCAAATGTTTGAAATTGATAACGTTTTTACACGAATTACTTGTTCCACTCGATGGATAATGATTAGAAACGAGTAAGGAAGGATTTAAACTTCCGGATTCTAAGGATTGAGATGGATTTGAGACGGGTTTGACTTTTTGAGGTCAAAATTGTTCTTGTTGTTCAAAAATGAGAAAAAAGGGAAGGGGTTCAAAAAGGTTCAAGGGATTTAGAGAGGGTTCAACATCAAAATAAGGGTTCATGGTCTATTTAATGAAATTCTTTTTGATAAAAGAAAATAATACAAAAAAAGGACATTTAAATTCATTTAACGTATAAAATTTTATAACTTTTAAACTTTTATAAATATAACTAATCACTTTAATAATTTCCATCTTTGTTTAAAAATATTAATGTAATTACTTATTAAGAATTGAAATTAATTTGACATATTAAATAAAATGAGGCAAAACGAGACTCGTACATTACATCGAAATAAGATTACACGAAACAAGAATCATACAATTTTTAGAGATGTCACACTCAGTACCAGAAAGGTTCATCCATATAGTTGCTTTTATAGAACAGTTTGTGGATCTAGACACAATGCTTCTACAAGAGGCTATTAGGAGATTGAAAGCTTTTGAAGAGAGAACTGGCATGAAGAACAAAGTTCGTACATTTAAGGATGACCAATTACTTCTCACATATTCTGAATGGCAGTCTAAGAAAGATCATGAATCAAAAGGTAAGAAGTGGGAAAAGAATGATCAGTCCAACAAATACCATAAGGGTGGAAGTTATAAGTCCAATCAGAAAAGGAGATTTGGAGATAATGAACACTCAAAGTCATAAAGGCAAGGAAACTTCAAGAAGAAAGATAAGTCCAAAATAAAATGCTTCAAGTGTGATGTATATGGACATTACTCAACTGAATGTCCAAGCTTAAAAACAAGAGATACAGAGGCTAATTTGACTCAAACAGTGGAGGAGGAGCCAGCCTTGTTAATGACAATAGGTGAAGAAGTCAAAAAGCAGATGGTGTTCTTGAATGAACACAAGGTGGTTCCAGCCAACTATGAGTCAGACTTTTCTGAGGAGTCAGAATGGTATTTGGACAATGGTGCCTCAAACCATATGACTGGAAACCAATCAGTGTTTTCAAGTCTTGATAGAAACCATTGAAGGAAGAGGGATAGTAGTTCTTGAAGGGAAAGGAATGGAACAAAGGCTAATGACTGATGTATACTTTATCCCTCATTTGAAAAGTAACATTCTGAGTCTTGGCCAAGCAACTGAAGGTGGATGTGAAGTAAAAATGAAAGATGAATTCTTATGGATGTTTGATAGTAAGGGTACTAAGGTCACCAAACAGATTGTACAATATAAACTTGATGATTAGGGTACCAATATGCTTTCATGCCAAAGTGGATAGTGTGACTTGGTTATGGCATGGAAGAATGGGCCACACTAATTTTGAATCTTTGAGAGTTATGACAAGTAAGAATATGGTACTTTGCACAAGTTTGTGAGGCATGTTTGGCAGGAAAACACTCAAGGCAGCCTTTCCCAGTGGAGTCTCACTATAGAGCTACAAGTCCTCTTGAATTAGTCTCAATTGATTTGTGTGGACCAATTCAACCCACAACTCAGGGAGGTAACAAGTACTTTATGCTTATTGTTGATGATTGCACTAGATACATGTGGGCTTATATGTTGAAGGCAAAGGATCAGGCATTTGGTGTCTTTAGTTCATTTAAACTCAAAATAGAAAATGAACTAGGATATAAAATTAAGGCCTTGAAATCTGATATGGGAGGTGAGTTTCTGTTTCAAGAATTTGCTAAATTCTGTGAAAATAAGGGAATAAGGAGGCTACTAACAACACCCTGTTCACCTCAGCAGAATGGGACAGTGGAAAGAAGAAATAGGTCAATCCTGAATATGACTAGAAGCATGCTGAAAGCCATGGGGTTACCACAAGAATTTTGGGGAGAAGCAGTGAGACATTCTGTGTATTTGTTAAATAGAAGTCTTACCAGAGCATTAAAGAATAAACCCCCTATGAAGCATTAAAGGGCAGGGTTCTAAATCTTCAACATTTGAGAATTTTTGGATGTGTTGGTCATGTAAAGTTGATAAAGCCTGGTTTAAAGAAGTTGGATGATAGGAGTATGCCTATGGTCTACTTAGGGGTTGAAACAGGCTCAAAGGCTCACATAATGTATGATGTTGTTAATGAAAGAATAGTGATCAGCAGAGATGTGAAATTTGGTGAGAGCAGAAAGTGGAATTGGTCTGAGTATGTTGGTAAAGAAGACAGTAATAGCTCAGATTGGAATGCATTATGTGTGAATAATGATTTTGAAGGTCACATATTGAATCTGGATGGTGGGTTTAGAGTTCAAGAAGATAGTACATTTGAACCAGTCCAAGAAAACACAGAAACTGAACCATTTGTTGGTGTGGAGACAAATTCACAAGAGACTGATGACAATGGGTTGAGGAGGTCAAGTAGAGTTCCAGTTTTGAGTACAAGGTTGAATGATTTTGTGCTAGATGGAAGGGTTAACTATGGTGCTAATAGGCAAGAAGAAGCTGATCATGTTGAATTGTTATTAGTTCAAGAAGGGGAACCAATGTCTTATCAAGAGACAGTAAAAGAAGAGGTATGGAGAAAAGCAATGGATGAAGAAATTCATGCAATTGAAAGAAACAAGACTCGGGTATTGACAAGCCCTCCATTAAAATGCAATCCAATAGGCTTGAAATGGGTGTATAAAGTAAAGAAGGATGCTGCTAGTAATGTGACAAAGTACAAAGCAAGGCGTGTGGCTAAAGGATATGTTCAACAATTGGGCATAGATTTTGAAGAGGCCTTTGCTCTAGTGGCAAGGATAGAAACTACAAGGCTAATTCTGGCTTTGTCAGCTAAACTGAACTGGAAGGTATATCATATGGATGTTAAAGCAGCATTTCTACATGAAGAATTGAAAGAAAGTGTAATACCCAGGATTTTTCCGAACGTACCTTTTCAAAACCCTTGTATGGTTGTCGTTTAAAACTTAAATTCTTAGAACTTTATACTTGATATGTATATATATATATATATATATATTCATATATACAACTTATTTGAAAGTGTATATATATACATTTTTCAAAAAATGAATGAATCAAAAAAAAAAAACATATGATTTTATTGTATGAATAATAAATTTCTTAAAATCTTATTAGTTAATTATAAGATAAACTTTATAAATTATTTTATAAGGTTATAAAATAACAAAACTTAGTTAGCTTTTATAAAAATAAAACACATTTATTTTTATATAAAAACCCAGGGACTAAAACTGTCATTTATCAAACTTATTTTAAACTAAAACACATGGTTTAACATAAAGTGAAAATAGCCTCAAACTTCAGGGACCTGTTCCGTATTAAACCCAAACACCCGAAACCCAGAAACCAGTCATGGGTTCGAGTCCCGCAAACCCCGAATTTTCACTCCTTTTACTCGAAATCTCGAATCCCGGCCACATTCACTGAACCTCGGGCATCCTAGCTCGCATGCGACTCGAAACCAACAACCATCAATGCTCGACTTGCCACTACGGCCGCGCATGGGTCCGAATTTGAAGCCGTCGGCTTCAATCCCATCTCCCCAACCAACTGAGCATTAAAGACCGAATTTCCTATAAATACCGATCCCAGTAGCTCATCAACATCATCCCAACACTTTTTCACTCTTCAATTTCACGCATTGGGTTCGCAATTCCTCGATTTAAATCGGCGACCGCCGACGAGCTCGGTGAGGCCAATCTCCCTCGTTTTCGCATCAATTCAGGTAAAACTTATGCTCAATCAACTCGAAATTTCCTAATGATCAAAAGCCCTCTGTTTAATTCCATTAACAGAAGGCTAATTGTAGTGTATTTGGTGGATTAAGTTTCTAGGGTTCATATGGGTTTGGGGGATAACCGGAACTGTTGTTTAAAAATTTATGGTTTGGTTATGTTACCAGCGAGGCCCGTAGCCGGGTTGGTTAAGGCGCTTGAGTGGGAACCGGGCGACCCGGGTTCGAATCCGGGCGACCCAGTTTTGCTCCCTTTAATTTTTTTTAGCCTTTTAATCAAGCTTTTGATTTTTATATTTATTTTTATAAAATCTGTCATACTTTTATAAACCTAAAAACAACTTTTTCTTATACATTTGGAATCTAAAACTAAGTTAATTAATTGAAACTTGAAATAAATAAATCTTTAAAAATAGTTTTAAACACTTAAAACTATAGAAATATTTTTAAAACTTTTATAAAACTTATAAATTCACAAGAACTATTCAAAACAGAAAACTTAATTTATTATTTAAAACTAAAGGAGTTCTTTTAAACCTTTAATCTTTTATTTAATTTAAAAAGAAAGCTAATTATGCTCTGTTTTATTATTTATAAACTTATAAATAATATAATAGAGAAACTTTAATAAATGTTAAACTTACACTCTTTTATAAAAAAAATCTATAAACATAAATCTATTTGTTTATATAAATTTTAAAAAGAGAAATAAAGATACTTTATTTATTTCTTAGATAATTATAAAGTTATAAACTTTATAAAAACTAAATGAAAACTTTAAACATTTATGAACTTGTAAAACTTTATTTAACCACTTATAAACTTATAAATTAATAGAAACTCTATCTAAAACCTATTAAACTTATGGTTTTCTTTTAGACTTTGAAAATATTTATAAACTTATAATTAAGATATAACCATATTCTATTTGATATCTTATAAACTTATAAGTGTTATTATCTATTTAAACGTATTTATATTACGAATCTACTTGTATTATAAATACTTAATACTTAGAAACTTAATCAAAACTCAAATGATTCATGTTGATTATTCTTGTAAATTATTTAATTCTAAATACTTAGATTATTCTTACCTAACTTATATAATTAATAAGTAGTGAAACTTTTTAATAATTATTTTAAATTAATAATTATTCTAATCTATAAATCTATTAAACTTTGACATACAAGTCTTGTATCAAAACCTTTATTATGAACTTGATTTAAATTTCATAAACACAAATCATATCCGTATCCCATTTGAAACCCTAGTCAATCCCAGATGCTAGATCCTTGTCTTAGACTTTTTACTTAAAACTTTAGACTTACATTCTTAGGGTTGTTGTGAGGATATTCTCCCTCAAATTCTTGCTACACTCTATCCTTGTCGGGTACTCTTCATCCAATCCAAGTGAGTATACTTAGCCCCTTTTTCCTTTTATGCTTTTGGGGTGAAACATGTTCACAATTCTTAAACTTATACAATTCTTGTACAACTATGACTACGTGTTTATTCTTATGTTAAACTTGAGACTTGTATGCTTAGACTAAACTTAAAACTAGCACATTCATTAGCTTTGATCAAGCCGATAGTAACAATGATAGATCTATTGTATTTGACCAATCCACCTTGATTGATTGACCCCTTCGGGGGGGGGGGAGCCCTTGGTGTTTGTTACTACATTAAACTTTAAACTTGAGACTTATAAGGGTAACCTGCGGGTTATGCCTAAACTTGGTTGGAGGGTTGATGTGCACAATGTCTAACATGCTTGTTTTCTCATACTTACATTAAAGAATGCATATATCATAGTGAATTGTAATTCTTCTCAAATACTAGTTAAACTGTGTCAAAACCTTTGTATCTCACCAACTATTTTGTAGTTGACAGATTCTTTCACATGTTTCAGGTTCTACAACATGAGACTTTATCGTGATCACATAGGATGCTTGGACCTAGAATGCTTAATCAATTAGACTTGTATTCTTGCTATGTATTTGATTTATTCTTTGTATTGAACCTTTGAATCTATTTATTAATGAAATATTGAAACTTTAATAGTCAACCTTGTGCTATTGGACAACCGCGTCCGCCCCGACGTATAATCCGCCGTCGGTTGGGGTGTGACAGAAAGTGTGTATGTGAAACAACCTAAAGGGTATGAAAAGAAAGGGGCTGAGTCAAAACTCTACAAACTGTCCAAAGCTCTATATGGGTTGAGACAAGCACCTAGGGCATGAAATTTAAAATTGGATGCAGTTTTGAAAGGATTGGGATTCAAAAGATGCCAACATGAACAAGCAGTGTATGTTATGTCAAAAAAGGATCATTATTGATTGTTGGAGTCTATTGTCACACCCCCAAATTCCACTAACGGAGTTTTACCGTTTGGAAGGTGACACACCAGGATCTCAGTCATTAGTTACATCAAACGACACTATATGGGACTTGAATTGTCAAAACATAAAAGTTCAGAGTTAATGCGGAAGCGTAAACATTAATATGAAATCAAAAGTAATTACACGCAATCGGCGTCAATCATTGTAAATAAGTAAACTGTTACAAATGTTTGAAATGGATAATATGACAGTAGGACTCCATGCATGTCCTAAGTGTGCAACCTGTGCCTTAGCGACCTGAGAAACATGTAAGAAAAAGTGTCAACACGAGGTTGGTGAGTTCACAGGTTTCAAGTTTGCAATAAGGGTGTGTTTGCCAAATTATGTACATTCAATATGCATATCTATAGGTAGCTAACCTATGTTCATGTTTTACTAAAGCGCTCGCAACCGAAGCTGACTGTGTTTGTATGCCTCCTGCCAGGTCTATCAACTCTGGCACATGTGAGTAGGCTAACATTTCACCCGTTCGATATCCAATCGAGTTAGCGCGACTAACGCGGGTGGGATTTGTCAAACCCAGTAGTACTACTAAACATTACCTCGCTAAGATCCATATTAACGGTTCGAAATAAGATGAGGACTTTCTGTGATAGCATGTTACGCTTAGTCTCAACAGTGATATCATATAAAGTACCATAATCAAATAGTTGCGTCATGTTTTCTCCCCTGGCGGGAAAAACAATATTTGCTTGCGTACCTGTTTCTCCCCCACGGGGAAAACAAGTAAAAGTATGATAATTGGTGTTTCATGTTTGTTTCTTCCTCAACAGGAAAACAAGTAAAATACGTTTGTGTGTAAGCATGTTTCTCCCCCAATAGTAAAACAGGTAAAAAAGGGCCGTAAAACTCACCTGCGTTGCGTTGTAGGTAGTATCACCCAAGTATGAGATTTGAAATCTCAAGTGTTAGCCTGCACGGCTTACGTATGCCCTAGAATTATAAACACGTAAGTTAGGGACATATGGGATTTGTGACGACGACACGGAAGATTAGAACGTCTTAAAACATTCTAAGGATTAACGGGTAGACGAACGTGTCTACGGGAAAATAGATTTCTTAATATAATAATTAAGATCAATGGGTTACGTGTCGAACGTTAATAACGAATAATATTAATTAATAAATAAATTCGTACGTTTGTCATTTAAAATGGTTAGGATAATAATATAACTATATATTATTTTTAAATCGTATGATTAACAAGATAATCATTTGTCTGGAGAAAAGAATAAACTTATTATTTTAATTCGATATTATAAACGTGGGTAAATAATATAAACAATTATATTATTAATTTGTTTAAAAAAAACGTCACACGAAATAATAAACGAGGCGAAATAATATAAAATATATATATATATATTATTTTGTACTAGGAGTCAAGGGTTAAAAATAATATAAACATATTATTTTTATTCGATAATAACATAAATATATTATTTTTAAAAGTGAGAATAATATATAAAAAAATAGGTTAATAATCCAAGCCCGAGTCTACGGGTTGTTTTCTGGGTTAAAACATTTTACTATATAAATATAATAATATAGGGTTGAGTTTTATAGTAGAAAGAATTGTTTAAAAACTAAATATGCTAAAATAAGGGTGAGGAGACTCGAACCCGGGTCTCCTCCCCATCAACACACAGCTTTAACCAAGTTAACCAGCCAGACAATCGCATACAGAACCATTTCCAAATGGTTTTAACTTTACGGATCAGTGGGTTTCCCCCCATATACACAAGCGATCGATCCTAGGCTCACATTCACCAAATCTGATCGCGAATGGACGAGGAATCACAGGGCTTTTGTTCATCGGTGCAATACGAATATGGGGGTATGTTTAATTGCAAAAATAACAAGTTTGGGTTCGTTTAATTTAAGTTTGAAAAGTCAAAACTCTAGATTATGAACACGGATTTGATTTGATTAAATTCGATAATGTTCGGAATTGGAATCATGGGGCTTTTACTGATTAGGATCTTTCGAAACTACTAATATAGTTTAATTTGATTGGGGTCGTGTCTAGATCAGGGCTCGATTATATCAACTATGCGATGAACCCTAGATCTTGATTATAATCAATTCGATGTTGTGAGCCCTGGATATGATGGGGCTTTCAATCAGTAGACTAAAACGAAACCGAGAGAGTGTTTGATTACCAGAATGGATGCCGTATTGCAGGTACACGACTAAACATCAGATGCGGCTTCAACGGTTACTCCTCCGCGTCTACGGCTGCGTCTCCGATCAAGTTGAACTTTGCAGAAGCTTTAGTGGGGTTCGTTTATCATGTGTAGAGGGTTTGATTGTATAATGACAAGCGAATTGGTCGAGTTAGATAGAATTCGATGAGGGAGTCTACGGTTACGGGTTTTAGGTGATAAATGGGATTAATTCGCACATAATGATGGTGTTAATTGATTCAATAATGTCGCAACTGATATTTACATCCATTTCGGTTAGGAATTCGAACGAATTTCGGTTATCGTTTGCGAATTTGGATTAAGAATGCTCGATTTTGACTTTCAAAAGTCAAACACTCGAGTTTTGGGTATTTACAGCATCAGTCCCTGTAGTTCATGTGTAATTGTTTGAGTTTGACAGATTTGGTCCTTGTGGTTTGTAACTGGACTAACTATAGTTGCGAGATAACGGGGTTTGGGTTAACAAAGTTAACGGAATTTGTCGGGTGTCACATCATCTCCTAGTTGAAAGAATTTTCGTCCCGAAAATTAAAATAAATTTTTTTTCCCGAATGTCACATCATCCCTTAGTTGAAATAATTTTCGTCCCGAAAATAAAAAAAATATAAAAAAATAAAAATAAAAAAAAAATTCCCGGATCCAGAATTCACACTTGGAAAACTTAGCATACAGCTGCTCCTTTTTAAGTAACTCCAGGATTAAACGTAGATGTTCCTCCTTGTTCTTGGAATAAATGAAGATATCATCAATGAAAACGATGACGAACTGATCAAGGTAGGGTTTACACACACGGTTCATGAGGTCCATGAATACCGCGGGTGCGTTGGTTAATCCGAAAGGCATAACCATAAACTCATAGTGGCCGTACCTTGTCCTGAAAGCAGTCTTAGAGATATCCTCATCTCGGACTCTCAATTGATGGTAACCAGATCTAAGATTTATCTTGGAATAGAAGCTTGATCCTTGGAGTTGATCAAATATATCATCTATGCGGGGTAGAGGATAACGATCATGGGTCGTTACTTTGTTCAGCTCACGATAGTCGATGCACATGCGGAAAGTCTCATCCTTCTTTGTTGACAAATAGGACTGGAGCTCCCCATGGCGATGAACTAGGTCGGATGAAATCTTTATCCACAAATCTTGCAGTTGTATGGATAGTTCTAGAAATTCACTAGGTGCAAGTCTACAGGGTGCCCGAGCAATAGGCGTTGCTCCGGGTGCTAGATCAATTTGGAATTCGACTTGACGATGCGGCGGAAGACCAGGCAGATCTTCGGGAAATAATTCTGGATAATCACGAACGATCGGTATGTCGTCAATCTTCTTCTCCTCATATGGCTGCTCGGCGACGAGAGCCAAAATGTCAGTATGACCTTTAAGTAGACATTTTTGCGCTTTCATGAAGGATATGATGCTTATGACTGCACCACTCCTTTTGCCTTAGACAAAAAGGATTTCCCCTCTAAGGAGAGGAAGGCAAATATTTTTGTCACAACAGTTGGCCTCAGGTCGATTCTTGGATAACCAATTCATACCGACAATAAGGTCGAAAATGCCAAGTGTAACTGGTAGAAGGTCAATGTCAAGTTTATGACTAACCAATACTAGTTTACATCTGTAAGAATGCGAGTTGTTTCGATTTTCTGAGCGTCTGCTATCTCAATAGTATACTTGGCTTTTAACAGAGTTGGAGCACTACACACTAATATGGGGTTTGTGAAGTCATACTGAGGCTTCTAATGAGACCCGTGCTTATAACGCAAGTGTCAGTCAATGCATAGGCTAAGGGAATAGGTTCACATGTAAGAATGAAAAGTCTAATGAGATATAGATTCCAGTAGCATAAGATACAGGATGTATGTCTAAGTAGTTGCGTTCAACTGATGGTTGGTTAGGTTAAATCTTCGTTTCCTAATGTCATTGGATCAACAAGATCATTTCGTGAAGAAAGAAATCTGTTTACAGGATTGAATATGCTGGGGTAAAATTCGAAGTTAGACTAAGGATTAGTCACAAGATGAGGTAATAAGGTCAAATGCGATCTATTGTTGGAGTGTAAGGAATAACGTGTTAGCATAGAAAGAATTTCTCAAATTCGGTGTACATAGTTGGAATCGATAAGTTTGCTATGAGATTCTATTAGAGTTTCAATCAAGATGGTTTCTATGATCACGTTTAGATGAGTGTCTTAATTTCACTAAGACTCTTACATGAGTGAGAATAACATTGATGGATTTCATTAATGATAGTTCTATGTGTCCATAGACATCTTCAACCTGATAGTCGCGTCTATCAACTGTTGAACGAGTTTAACGATACCAACTAGTCGTTGAGTAGGTTACAAGAACTTCTACTGACAGTGGAAGTTTAAGTTTGTAGATCACTGATTAGGACCATTTATCCACACACTAGGTTTCACCAGGACTTACATGCACCTCAAATTATTATTACGTGTGCACCCGTAATAGTAATTTGCTTTGCATGTTCACCCTAGTTCTCCCTATCCTATGTCATGACGTCCTTTAGTTTGTATTTCCGAATACAGAGTATTGTTAGAGATGATAAGTTATCGGAAAGCTTAGTCACTATTCATAAGTTGATCAACTAGGACTCATATTATGATGAGTAGTCAGAAATCGTTTGATCTGAGTATTCACTCGAGTTGAAATACAATACAAGAGTCCAATCCAGTGGATTGTAGATGAGAGCATGAAGCAAACATGTACACGAAATGCGACTTCGAGAAATGAAACTAATTCATGAATACAAGTTATAGGAAGCAGCAAGGTAGCCGTCCTTTCAACTGAGTCAAGATAGGGTTTAAGTATGCATTGAACAATGCGTTCTCAGATTTGTGTTCGATCCATTCTCAACAGAATATCGATCAAAGACGCGAGCCCATGGCTCGGTAAAGTGATGACATCTACGTTCCAATGGATTCGGAAATAATGCGTGCAACGGTCTGCCTTCATTCGGCGTATTGTTGCTAGTGTGTACAGTAGGGACTCGCCTCCGACGATCCTAATTCCCAAGGAGATACGCGTTAGTGCTGAGTGTCGTCCATAACATGGACCTGAGAAAGCCCACCATACCCAACAGGTGATGGTGATGTAAGTGACTCCTCCGAAGGCTCCGTCTCGCTGCCCTCGAACGGGAGTGGATGATGTTCTAGTGATTCCCCGAGTGTCGCCACTGGGAATGATGATGCAATGCAAATGTTGTGTCCCTCGCCAACTGAGGGTGCTACGGATGGTGTTACATACCTGCACTACAATGTATGTATAGATGCTATATATATCAGGTATGAGTGTCTGTGCGGTGTAACCAATGCATGTGTACGGTTATAGTCTAGTATGCAATCCTAGTTCTCTATAACCAATGTCTCTGATACCAATCTGTCACACCCCCAAATTCTACTAACGGAGTTTTACCGTTTGGAAGGTGACACACCAGGATCTCAGTCATTAGTTACATCAAACGACACTATATGGGACTTGAATTGTCAAAACATAAAAGTTCAAAGTTAATGCGGAAGCGTAAACATTAATATGAAATCAAAAGTAATTACACGCAATCGGCGTCAATCATTGTAAATAAGTAAACTGTTACAAATGTTTGAAATGGATAATATGACAGTAGGACTCCATGCATGTCCTAAGTGTGCAACATGTGCCTTAGCGACTTGAGAAACATGTAAGAAAAAGTGTCAACACGAGGTTGGTGAGTTCACAGGTTTCAAGTTTGCAATAAGGGTGTGTTTGCCAAATTATGTACATTCAATATGCATATCTATAGGTAGCTAACCTATGTTCATGTTTTACTAAAGCGCTCGCAACCGAAGCTGACTGTGTTTGTATGCCTCCTGCCAGGTCTATCAACTCTGGCACATGTGAGTAGGCTAACATTTCACCCGTTCGATATCCAATCGAGTTAGCGCGACTAACACGGGTGGGATTTGTCAAACCCAGTAGTACTACTAAACATTACCTCGCTAAGATCCATATTAACGGTTCGAAATAAGATGAGGACTTTCTGTGATAACATGTTACGCTTAGTCTCAACAGTGATATCATATAAAGTACCATAATCAAATAGTTGCGTCATGTTTTCTCCCCTGGCGGGAAAAACAATATTTGCTTGCGTACCTGTTTCTCCCCTACGGGGAAAACAAGTAAAAATATGATAATTGGTGTTTCATGTTTGTTTCTTCCTCAACAGGAAAACAAGTAAAATACGTTTGTGTGTAAGCATGTTTCTCCCCCAATAGTAAAACAGGTAAAAAAGGGCCGTAAAACTCACCTGCGTTGCGTTGTAGGTAGTATCACCCAAGTATGAGATTTGAAATCTCAAGTGTTAGCCTGCACGGCTTACGTATGCCCTAGAATTATAAACACGTAAGTTAGGGACATATGGGATTTGTGACGACGACACGGAAGATTAGAACGTCTTAAAACATTCTAAGGATTAACGGGTAGACGAACGTGTCTACGGGAAAATAGATTTCTTAATATAATAATTAAGATCAATGGGTTACGTGTCGAACGTTAATAACGAATAATATTAATTAATAAATAAATTCGTACGTTTGTCATTTAAAATGGTTAGGATAATAATATAACTATATATTATTTTTAAATCGTATGATTAACAAGATAATCATTTGTCTGGAGAAAAGAATAAACTTATTATTTTAATTCGATATAATAAACGTGGGTAAATAATATAAACAATTATATTATTAATTTGTTTAAAAAAACGTCACACGAAATAATAAACGAGGCGAAATAATATAAAATATATATATATATATATTATTTTGTACTAGGAGTCAAGGGTTAAAAATAATATAAACATATTATTTTTATTCGATAATAACATAAATATATTATTTTTAAAAGTGAGAATAATATATAAAAACTAAATATGCTAAAATATTTTACTATATAAATATAATAATATAGGGTTGAGTTTTATAGTAGAAAGAATTGTTTAAAAACTAAATATGCTAAAATAAGGGTGAGGAGACTCGAACCCGGGTCTCCTCCCCATCAACACACAGCTTTAACCAAGTCAACCAGCCAGGCAATTGCATACAGAACCATTTCCAAATGGTTTTAACTTTACGGATCAGTGGGTTTCCCCCCATATACACAAGCGATCGATCCTAGGCTCACATTCACCAAATCTGATCGCGAATGGACGAGGAATCACAGGGCTTTTGTTCATCGGTGCAATACGAATATGGGGGTATGTTTAATTGCAAAAATAACAAGTTTGGGTTCGTTTAATTTAAGTTTGAAAAGTCAAAACTCTAGATTATGAACACGGATTTGATTTGATTAAATTCGATAATGTTCGGAATTGGAATCATGGGGCTTTTACTGATTAGGATATTTCGAAACTACTAATATAGTTTAATTTGATTGGGGTCGTGTCTAGATCAGGGCTCGATTATATCAACTATGCGATGAACCCTAGATCTTGATTATAATCAATTCGATGTTGTGAGCCCTGGATATGATGGGGCTTTCAATCAGTAGACTAAAACGAAACCGAGAGAGTGTTTGATTACCAGAATGGATGCCGTATTGCAGGTACACGACTAAACATCAGATGCGGCTTCAACTGTTACTCCTCCGCGTCTACGGCTGCGTCTCCGATCAAGTTGAACTTTGTAGAAGCTTCAGTGGGGTTTGTTTATCATGTGTAGAGGGTTTGATTGTATAATGACAAGCGAATTGGTCGAGTTAGATAGAATTCGATGAGGGAGTCTACGGTTACGGGTTTTAGGTGATAAATGGGATTAATTCGCACATAATGATGGTGTTAATTGATTCAATAATGTCGCAACTGATATTTACATCCATTTCGGTTAGGAATTCTAACGAATTTCGGTTATCGTTTGCGAATTTGGATTAAGAATGCTCGATTTTGACTTTCAAAAGTCAAACACTCGAGTTTTGGGTATTTACAGCATCAGTCCCTGTAGTTCATGTGTAATTGTTTGAGTTTGACAGCTTTGGTCCTTGTGGTTTGTAACTGGACTAACTATAGTTGCGAGATAACGGGGTTTGGGTTAACAAAGTTAACGGAATTTGTCGGGTGTCACATCTATGTTGATGATCTGCTTGTAACTGGAAGTGATGTGGAGGAAGTTGAATGCTTTAAGCAACAGATGAAACTCAAGTTTGAAATGACAGATTTGGGCTTATTGTGTTACTACTTAGGTATAGAAGTTGCAAAAAGTGAAGAAGGAATTGTGATAAAACAAACTGCATATGTAAGTAAAGTGGTAAAGATGGATGGGCTAGAAGAATGCAATGAAACAAAAATACCTATGGAACCAGGTCTGAAACTGTACAAGACAGAAGGTGGGGCAGAAGTGAACCCAACTGAGTATAGAAAGTTGGTTAGTTCTTTAAGGTATCTAACTCAAACAAGGCCAGATCTCAGTTATATGCAGTAGGTTATTTGAGCAGGTTTATGCAAGAGCCTAGGGAGTCACATTTAAAGGTAGTGAAACATTTGATTAGATATATCAAAAGGACACTCACTTATGGTATTAAGTTTGGCAGAAGTGAAGGAGGTGCTCTTGAAGGATACAGTGATAGTAATCATCTCACTGATAGTGATGATGGCAAGAGTACTTCTAGGAATGTGTTTTATTATAATGGGACTTTAATTTCTTGGTTTTCTCATAAGCAACAAACAGTGGCATTGTCTAGTTGTGAAGCTGAATTCATGGCTGCAACCTTTGCAGCTTGTCAAGGTGTCTGGTTACATGGATTGCTTGAGGAAATCACAGGAAGAAAAGAAGAAATTGTAGTGTTATATGTGGATAATAAGTCAGCAATAGCTCTTATGAAAAATCATGTTTGCCATGGGAGATCAAAGCACATAAACACTAGATATCACTTTATAAGAGAATGCATAGAAAGAGGTCGAATTCGTGTCGACTTTGTGAGTGGAAGTATGCAAAAGGCAGACATTCTGACTAAAGCTTTGCCAAGAGTGAAATTTGGTGAAATGAGATTTTTGTTGGGAGTTGAAGATGTGAAAGCTGCAACTTGAAATTAGGAGGGAGTTTTGTTGAAAGTTTTAGTTTGTTTTTGTAATTTCAAGTAGTAGAGGGACTAGTTTTGTAATTCATGTATTTTGCTTTGTTATAAATAGCTGTCAAGGTGGATTAATTTGTTAACACTTTCAAAATTAGTTAATAAACAGATTTCAGTTTCTCTTAATCTTCTTGTTCAATTCCTGTTACCTGCATCAAACGGGATATACATACATTTGAGGCAGACATATGATTATACTAATTATTAAAGGGAAAACACCACAGAATATTAATCAAGCTTTAAAAGTGTTCCAATTAAGTCACTCATCATAGTATACCTGAGGGTCTATACTGTGTAAAATGTGTACTAAGTGACTTAATTGGAACACTTTTAAAACTTGGTTACTATTCTACAAAGTTACCCCTTATTAAAAAGCAAGTTTCAATTATGAGTGTAAATCATTGTTCAAAAAGTACATTTTTTATGCATAATGTACAAGCATGTATGCATTCTTTTGTAATTTTTATTTTAAATTCCTTATACTAAGCATTTGTTTAAAAGTTTGATTCTATAAATGAATACCATGTTGGAGGAGTGGTGTCTGCGATTTAGGCTTTGGTAGCCGGCTTGGGTTCGAAACCCGCAACCCACCTTTTGACTGGTTTTGATGGATTTAATTCTTTTTTTTTTCTTGTGTTTTAATTTAGAATCATAAATCTTATACGTTTTTCTCACGCATGATGGGTTTACCTAAAAGTTTTGGTTTTATTTTATAAGTTTTCGAGTGTTAATTTGTTTCACGGTTTAACACGCCGTAACACGCGTTGATAAAAGCTAACATTGTCGCTTCACCCGGAGGTCGCCGCACCATGTGAGACCTCTTCTAGTTGCTATTATATTATAACCAAATAAAGTATATATGGAATAAAATAGTATCCCGTATGATTTGACGATGGCTATGAAAGAAAATCACATTATTCTAACATTGACTAAATACAGATATATCATAAATTCTAAATAAAGCAAAACAAAATGATAACATTACTGGAAATAAATCAATAATCATCATCAACCAACCTCCTAAAGGCTACAATACAAACAAATAATATATTGGATTTACAGCAAAGTCCTCCAATAAATGGATATGTTGCATAACAGTCCCAAGTACAACACTTGAGGCAATCGATTATTATTACATATTCAAGTCAAAAGTATGTTCGGCGGAGCCCGGAGACTGGCTTTGTGGTTGATTTACGGTGGCCCTGTCTTTTCTCTTGGCCAAGAACTTATGCAACGATGCTCTCCTCGCAATTGGTAACTCCGAATCCTTCCCCTGCAGCAGCTCTGCTTTTGATGTTGACTCCAAATCAACTCCGTTGTTCGCAATTAGCACCAGATCTCTGGCTCTATCTGCCGGAACGTCATCTACAACCAATACCTGCCCTTGGTAAAAAATAGTCATCTGTCCAGTTTTAGGCTTCGCCGCTTCACAAAAGGACTCTAAGATAACATATTGAGGAAGAACAGTCTCCGCCTTTTCACCATCATCGTCTATGTTGCTTAACAAGTCAGCAGTCGTAGCTCTTGCTGATGATACACCTGTATGTATCGTATTCATTAGGTTTCAGATCAGATGTAATTGAAGAATCAAAGAGTATACTATTACCTGTAGCGAAACTGAGATCTCGGATGCTGCCTTTTTCTTTGAGATACAGACTCAAGCGATTGCAAGTTTGCAGAAACTTGGATTTTTGTTCCGGTGGCTTGCCGCCTGTTCCGGTGGCGGAAAGGTGATGTTTGGGAGGCGACATGTCGAGTGGTGTAATAGTAATAGTGATAGTGATGGACAAGTGTGTGTGGGGATTGATTGGAAACGGATGGTTAGCAGCATTTTATATTAAAAGCAAGCAGTTCATGGTAGGGACGGCATTCCATTTAAAATCACCAGCGTTTCTCGTGTTTAATAAGCACATGTTAATTGTTTTCCGGATAAAACTTTGCAGACTCTCGACAGCAGTAACATTTGAATTTTGTATCCTTTATATTATAATAATAAATTATTTCTATAAATGTCTCTTACTTAAAAAAAAAAACCAATTTCGAATTACAAAATTCAGATACATATACTCATTTCTTAATAGGTTTAGGTTATACATACCTCCACACTTTTTTTTTTTTTTAAGGACATACCCCACACTTCTATGTCGTCTGAAAAAAAAAAATAACTTTTAAACTTGTCATTTTAATTATTTTAAAAAATTATTATTTTTAAAATTGTTCTTTTAAGTTTAAAAACACTTCTATAAAATAAAACGTATACTTCTCCCCCCTCCCCTCTCCTTGTCGTACCCTCCTCATTTTACCCCATTAGAATAATCATTATTTATAAACCGTTTTTTAAGTGTAAAAACTTTCTATAAAATAAAAACGTGTTATGTCATACATATCCCCCTCCTACTTGTCACACCCACCTTAAAAAATAACTTTTAAACTTATGATTTTACTCAATTCAAAAAATTCTAATTTATAAAACTGATGTTTTAAGTTTATTTAATTTTGAGATGCCAAAAAATTCTTGACAACGATGACATTATTGTAATAACTATTTACTCAAAGTTTGGCATCAACTTGCATGACAGGACAAAGTTTTAATAGTATTAGTGGCAGATATTTTGACCCTATTTTTTGCAATTTATCAGTAGCCGCCCAAATTCTATGTAAATAGCTAGCATTTCTTTCTTCCTACAAAATAACATCTTTTGTGAATAACATACGTTTAGCGGTCAATATTAATAGAAAAGTCTTAAATCTTAAACTCTATATCCTAATCACAAAAGACATGAAAGTGTTAGTTAATGCAATATGGACAATGACGGGTGGGGTACTGGCCGGGTATTTATAACATAATAAATTAATAATATTTTTTTTTCTAAAATAGTTTATAGATTTGTTATTCTATACGCACTGTCACAATGTAAAATATATTTATTATTTTGACAACAATAAGAATATAAACATGTGATATAAGTGTTAACTACAAATACTCGTATTTCCATATATCACATTCTTAATCATCAACAAATAATGTCTAAAAGATTACTAAGCGAATAAAACCAAGAGAAGAAAGAAAAGACACCATAGAGGACAAATGATACACGGTACACTTTTGGATCGATTGTATTATGTTTAGACATGTGAACATTCCAATACTTATGTCAAAAGATCTCACATTGGTGTAGAGGAATAATAATGCACATTAGATGCATAATTGACAACTTATACACGACTCTTGGTGTTAATTATGTCAATTTTATGATGAAGCTTGATTATTCTTCAATAAATGTGTGTTTGTTCTAGTTTGATGAAATAGTTAACCTTGTAGGTTTTGTAACTATATTATGTTGGGAAACTGTATGTGTTATGGCATTCATTCATAAATTTGCATATTTTGTATGTATTTTTGTGGTATTTGACTACGAATGGTAAATTAAGGTTGATTATTTAGTAAGATTAGTTGAATGTGCACCCGTATACTTATGCTTGAGAAAACCATGGTGTATGTTATGAATCTCTCATGTTATTGGTTATGTAGTTTTATGGTTTAGTAGCATAAACTAGCTCTTAGGTTTTGTAATTTTGGTGTGATATTAATGAGTTGAATAACAGTTATAACTTTGTCTACTTTACGCATTTTAAGGTGGTTACTATGTGTTTATCGTGTTGACTTTTCAAATATTTATGGAACTTGATAACCCTGGAAAAAGTCTTGGTCATTTTTAACTTTGACATAATTGTATCAGCTGGTCTTCTTTGCATACTTTAGGTGGCTATTATATGTTTATCGTTCTAGCTTTTCGATAAGTTTTATGATTAGGTAGCTTTGACGGAAGTCTAATCTATATCCATTTAATATGTGTATGAATGGTCTCACATTGAGTTTTTGCTTGTTGTCATTGTATTGCTAAGTTGATTCGAAGTTTGAGTGATATCTTTCCTTGATTGTTATCTTCATCGTTGCATTCTCTCGTTGTTTGGTTAAACTTTAGTCATTTAGTTTAATTTAAATATTCACAAATCACTCCTTATTTGATTGGTTATATAATAATGCATGTTTAGTATTGGGAGACATTGTGCCCATGGATCGATAATCGGTTTTACCTAAAGCTACACTACTATACAACATGTATACTTGTTTATTGTGTGTGTTTATGTGATAATCGTTTCTTTATTTAAAACCCACTTCGTGTCAAAATTCTTTATTAAAAGTCTATATACACTTAATACACATCAATTCACTGATCGTAAACTCTTGATCTCTATAACACCATAGCAGCTTTGAATTCCATCCTCTGTTAATCAATGAATAATGAGTGCTCAATACAAAATATCATGCCCAACCATCGGTGATTTAATGTATATTTTTTATATTTAGTTGCATAATTTACGGGCGAGTTTGTGTAAGAACATAAACTTGGAAAATATTTAAGATTTACTAGAATCTTTTCATCTATATACATGTTAATATCATTTTGAGTGCAAGTGTGACATCTGTCAGGTCACATGTTGTACACGTATCCTGAAGCTGGCTTGGAATATCTGTAGTCTTGATCTTCGATCTCAAGTGACGTGATTTTTTACTTAGTAAATAGATGTAATGACAACTCATAGCTTGAAGCTTCTTACCTTTTACTAGGAATATCGGGCTCATTAGACATTCTGCTAACTTACACTTGGAGCATCCTACTTTTGTGTAGAGTAAATGTTCTTCTAACTTACATTGTTAAATATCTTACATAAAGAAGAACTGACTTCCCACTTGGAACTGACTTGAGCTACTGATGCAGCTCAAATCTGGACCCAAGAAGAACTGACTTCACACCAGCAAGGAGGTTGATCCGAACTGGGTTTACCCTCTCTTAGCAATGTTACCTGAAACCGAGCCCATAGGTATGAATTTTAATAGCAACGTATATATATATTTAACGAGAAGCAACAATTTAAAGAGTTGACTTAAAGTTAAAGTTAAGAAACTAACGGATAAATAATTGGTTTAAATGCTATTGATAACATTTTATATACAGTTATGATTTTAAAGTTTAATTTGTGAACAAAATCACACGTTAAAATATTTATTGTTATAAAATAAAGGAAAGAAGTTAAAGTTTGAGTGTGGAAAAGAAATTACTATTGGCTTTTGATTGCCGACATAAGTGGATGGGGTTCGGCATTCCGCACGATTCACGTTTTTTTGTTTATGCGAATATCGCACATGTAAACACTTTTAGATCCATGTAATCCAATGTTATATTAGTGTAACTCTCACATCGTTGTATGTAAAACAATTATGAAAGTTTTTTTTTTAAAAAGGAGGATTATTTTTATTAAAAAAAAGAAGGAAAATGAATGTGATTAAAAATTCTTTTTAGAATACTTAAGGAAAACTCACTTTTTATTTAATCCTTCACATATATATAGTAGGTTAGAAACCCCGTGTATTATATGTTCTGAATAAATGTAATGTTATATATACTTACTAATAAAGATTTACATATTACATATTTATAACATATTACATAGTTTTTTAATAAAATTTTTAGAAACGTTATATAGTTATTTTTTTTAAAATGTTTTATAAAACGAATGAAAGAAATGTTCAATTTATAAAAATATATTTTTGAACAAGCCTATTTAAAAAAAGGTTTTATAAAAAGAATTAGAGAAATAATTATTATTTAATAAAACAGGGAGACGGGAAACAATAAATTATAAAAACACAATTAAAGAAAAATTGTATAATTAATAGGAGAGATAGACGAAAAAAAGTATGAGAATGCATAAGAAAGTGACACGTGTCCCATCAAAACCTATATTTATTATAGAGTATAGATATCTATACATTTTTTTAAACGGCCAACAAACATAGAATTGCCTAGGTACTCCGTACGGGGTGACCCATTGGCAAAAGGCCGCTGCCAGCTGGCCCAACCCAGCCGTACGGAGCGCTTAAGCGCCCAAAGTTATCTCCAGTTCTGGGAAAAACCCACCCACCTGAAAGCCACTGGTGGTAAAACCCGGACACCCTCGGGATCGAACCGGAGATCACAAAGATCTAGGTCTTCCTTCATTGAGCCACCATGCCCCTTTTCAAAGTGATGCTAGTAAGGATAGAACCCGAGTCTTTTTTAGAGAATCCAGGCTCTACCACTACACCACATTGGAAGTTGCTATAGATATCTATACTATAATAAATATCGAAATAACAAAAAAGTAATTTCATCAAATTTAAGAGTTTTACTTAAATAAAACTTTAAAATATTGGTACAACCCTTAAAAACATATGATTACATTTTAAACCAACTTACCCTACGATTTTTAAACGATCATGATTTTTTCACAAGCTAATATTTATATAAAAAAATATATCATAAAATTGAGCATTTTATTCTCTTTAATTTTAATTTGAGTATGGTATTGATCCAGTTTAAAAAAATAATAATAAGTGATTATGCGTTTTACCAGTGTTTGTGATAGTGTGTGTTCACCGCCGCATCAAGTGGGCACCTCTCCAGTGTGTGTGTGTGTGCATCTATATCTATACTATCTAATAAATAAAGGCTTTTTCACGTCACATGTCGCCTCCATATTTATTCGCATCATTTTTTTTTCGTCTTTCTCTTTTAGTAAATACACCTCTATCTTTTAATAATAATATTTTTAAAGAAAATATTAATTATAGTAATAAAACACATTTATTATTAATTGTCCCTTATTATAAAAAACTTTGAAATCTAATTATATAACTTTTATTTTCAATCAAATAATAAATGAAAGTCAAATTGTATTAAATAATAATTAACGTATTTTCGAAACCCAATTATATATTAGTTTTTACATATTTTGAATTTTTTTCATTGTTAGTATATGTAATACGTTTTTATATCTGTAAAATATATATATAAAAAAATTTAAGAAATTTATGTATTAATATTTTTATCATATTTATATTACACGGGTTATAAGCAAGTATAAATAATTGATAAAAGAAGTTGATCATTAGATTCGATGGATCTGAAGATTTAAATTTAAATTTTCTTTTCCATTTATTTGCTAAACGATAAAAAAAAACTTGGCTAATAAGAAGCCACGCTAAGTAAAACATGCATGTGGATGGGTTAATTCCTAGAATGCTTTTATTTGAAATTGTTTCCTTAAAAGATTTTTGTGAATTTTTGACATTTTAAACCTTTTTTTTCAATTTTCAAACGAGCATTATGCATTAGACGCGTCATTACATCCGATCATAATCGTCGCCGTAAATACCATTGTTGTTATGAAGTAAGTATTTTTATTTTTTATTTTATTTTATCATTGATTACTGATAAGTATATAATACAACGAGATACATATAATATGTAACGGAGAAAAACTTGTTGAGGAAACTTAATCCTATCAATTACCATCTCCGGCCCTGTGCGTAAGTATTATTTTGGCCGGATTTACTACTCGACACATGGGAAATTTCCATTTAAGAGAATTGAAACAAGAATACATTACCACCACCACACATTTCCCACACTCCATTCTCATTCAATACATTACCATCTTTTTGTCCCCGTCAACTTTGACAAAGTCACTCACGTTATGATATTGTGCCATGGATCGATATATAGCATCGTGTTTTTTCATAATAGATCAGTAAACATTGCTATATTTATTAGAATGAAAGATTGTCTAATTGTGTTTTTATTGATATAAATGTCTAAATTATAAAGCTTACTGATGAGGTTGATAACAAACATAAAAGCACATGAGGCTACCTAAAGGTCCTATAACACTCACTTCACTTATGAGGCTGCCCGAAGGTCCTTTAGCGATTCAACTTTCACAAGGCTACCCGAAGGTCACTTTTATCGTTTATGAGACGGCTTAAAGATCCCCTACAACGATCTTACTGCTACAAGTCCAGCTGAAGTCTGTTTATTGCATACGAGGCTGCTTGAAGGTCCTCTACTACAACATAACTTCAACCAAAAATGTTCACTGTTGAAATTGGTAGTACAAGTTTAATTCCAATTATTCCAATTACAGACTAAACAATTGCCAACTGGATGAATAGTAACGTGCAAGCCTATCAGCTTTTGATACAACCGCTGATGCGTAGGTACCAATGATAAATGTGCCATCTCCTTCTCTCTCTCTCTCTTTGTCCTCCGATGTTACTTCTGAAGACACACAGACGAAGGAGAAAGAGTGGGTTGTAACATCCCAAATAATAGAAAGTAAATAAAAAGGAAAAGAACAAGTGGGCTTGGCCCAGATTTCGGTCCATGGGCCGATAATAGAAGGAAACCCTTCTACATCTGCACACAGCCTCTCCCCATCCTCTCATTTGCGCAAGACTAGAAAGAGAAAGAGAGAGCTCAGTCTAGAGAGAGAAAGATCGGGATCAAGCTCAAAGTCTCGAAGATTTGTTGCTCACTACCTCTGGAGCATAAAGAAACAGGAAAGAAGCAGTAACAGGTAATCGCTATACCTAAATCTGAGTTTTTGTAACTTTCGGGTTAAAGGGTAAAAATCGAGTGAAGAGGTAGATTTTACGTGTGAAACTTGAAACAAACCACATATTTGGGTTCATGGGAAGTAAAGGAACGTTTCGAACGTAAAAAGTTCAAAGCTTGATCGATTAGAATAAATGGCCAGATCTAGGGTTTCTGTTTGGGGAAGATGACTGAGTCATCGAAACTACATAGTTTCGATAGACAAAGTATGACTCGAAACTACCGAGTTTCGATTGTAGCAGACCCATCGAAACTACATAGTTTCGATACAGACCCTAAACTTAAACTACTAAGATTTTACACAAGTCACCACTCGAAACTACATAGTTTCGATAGGCAAAGTATGACTCGAAACTACATAGTTTCGATAGACAGAGTACCACTCGAAACTACATAGTTTCGATAGACAAAAGTATAACTCGAAACTACATAGTTTCGATAGACAAAGTATGACTCGAAACTACATAGTTTCGATAGGCAAAGTATGACTCGAAACTACCTAGTTTCGATAGAAAGGGTATGACTCGAAACTACGGGGTTTATACTTAGTAATGTCTAGTGTCATTTAGGAGCAATACCTTATGCATATAACTTTATTATACAGATCGTGAGTAACCCTAGTGACGCTCAGTGACCAATTGAGAGCATTTCTGAGACCACCCATCAGGTGAGTTCAAGATCCCTATTTTACTGTTTTAGGGTGGTGTGCATACTCAAGAATTAGACGTTTATAAATAAATGTATATTATTTAATTAAACGTTTTGTAAGAAAGAAAGATAACGGTTGTTAAACCGAATGTTTTGACAGGAAGAAAGATAACGGTTGTTAAACCGAACGTTTTGAAAGAAAGAAAGAAAGAAGAATGGTTTATTTAACTATATGTTTTATAAACAAGAGAAAGAGAAGAAAGAATGGGTTATTTAACTATATGTTTTATAAACAAGAGAAAGAGAAGAAAGAATGGTTTACTTAACTATATGTTTTATAAACGAAGAGAAGAATAATAAGTCAAATACATTGTCTAATCTGTAAGAGTATGCTTATACGACGAAAGACTTGGAGTAGTAGCGTAGTCCTAGAGGCTAGTGCTACTCTAAGCATAGTAGCAAGTCTTGAGGTAGTAGTATAGTCCTTGAGACTAGTGCTACCCGAAGCCGATGCTGCGTCATGGACAAGTCCATGATGTACCATGAGAGAAATCGGGACAGTGCTCGGCAGGGCATTGTAACGAGGATGTTGCAACTGGTTAAGATGAGTAACGACGGTTACTCTAGCGGCGACGGTCGCTAAGAAAGAATGAAGAAGCCCGCTTGGGGGCACAGAAAGTCGGTTATCGGCCTTTGGACGTTGAGCCTTAGGGAACAATAACCGCGAGAAAGAGTCCCTTCGGGAAGTAAGAACGAAGAAGCCCGCTCGGGGGCACAGAACAGATTGTAGACATTAATGTATGACTTAAAGAAAAGAGTACAAAGTAAATACGTATGAATATAGAAGAAGAAAGAAAGATTTTTATACGTATGTATTTTAAAGAAGGAAGACATATTTTAATGTGTATGTATTTAAAGAATAAAGAAAGATTTCATTGTATTACGTGTATAATATAATACGTATATTTAAAAGGGAAAATCCTTTATATATATATATATAAAGCTAAAGAAAACTTGAACTCACCAGCGTTAGCTGACTATTTTAGTATGCACATCAGGTAGCAAAGGAAAGGAAAAGAAATGATGCCGCGAGGGCTTAGGAGTGAATGGCTGGATGGCTGCTGCTGATGAAGACTGACATCCCCATTTGCTAGTTTTAGATTGTTGAACTATGTTTAAATTTTAAGTTTTAATTGACTCTGAATTTTGTAAAGACTTCCGCTGTTAGTTTAATGTTTGATTCAAAGTTTAAGAACTATGTATATGCAATGTTTGCCAACTGTGAGAGGTACCCGGTTTGGGTTCTTTCAAGTTGGTATCAGAGCCATAGTTTGAGAGATTCGGACATTCGCCAAAATGTCTGAACTTGAACTGAGAATGGGACAGAAGAATGGGATGTCAGTCAGAACAGCCAAGCCACGAAAGGAGAACAGTAAGGCCTTAGTAATTAGTGACTGTAGAAACAGTAAACAGTAAAGGGCCTTAGAATAGTAAGGTAGTCCATGTCCTAGTTTAGAAACATAAACACCAAATACCTTAGAATAGAAAGTAGAGCGAAGGTGCCTTGATGTAGAAACTCTGGACTTGAGTACAAACGTCACTCTGACGGGGAATGTTCAGAACCCAGGAAGTAAAGTAAATTAGTAATTTCATACCGGTCTCTGTAATTAGTAATTTACATTACTCAAGGTGTTCTAAATAATTACCTATCAGGATAACATGAGTATCTCCTTGTTCGCAGTGAGAAAACGTCATGGCTGGAAGGAAAGGTGCAAAGGGGGGAGCCGGTACGGGACGTAGGGGCAGGCCCCGTGTCAACCGGGTTGAAATAGAAGAAAGTGAACCCTCTGTTCATGGGTCGGTGTCGATCCATACTACTAATGAGGATGCTCCGAGTAACCCCGGAGCACAGGATGAAGAAGGCTTAGTTTTGGAGCCAATTGTCAGGAAAGCGATAGCCGACGAAGTGGCTGCAGTTCTGAAGAATACTCTACCTGCAGCACTCGCTGAAGCCCTGAAGACTGTGGAAGGGGAGAGAGAAAGGGGCTTACGGGCCGAAGATAGAAATATGATCGAACCTGAGTCTGAAGGTGAGGACTCTGACTATGAAGAGAAACGCGGATGCGACTACAAGTCCTTTCGAAATTGTGATCCGCCAACTTTTGATGGGAAGAAAGATGCTATTGCCGCATACTACTGGATTGACCGCATGACTGCAGTCATTAAGATGAGTGAATGCCGTGCTGACCAAGCGGTAGGGTTTGCCGCTCATTCTTTCGCCTTCGAGGCACTGAGCTGGTGGGAGAATGTGAAGAAAGCTAAGTCTGAAAGGGATATTGATATAATGAAGTGGGAAGATCTAAAAACACTGGTTATTCAGAAGTTCTGTCCCCAAAATGAGATTGATAAGATGGAAGAAGCCTTCGTGGAACTCAGGGCTGGTAGCCTGACTCATCGACAGTTCACCTCCAGGTTTAATGAGTTAACTCAGCTGGTTCCCCACTTGGTGAACACAGAAGAAAGAAGGATCAAATGCTATATCCAGAAGCTACCTCCAAGAGTTCGCACAATCATTAATGCCAACACCCCTGGAGACTTTGACTCGGTGGTGGCTATGAGTGGAAAGATTTTTGATGATGTGGCCGCAGAAGGCGTAACCCCCGCTGAAACTCAAAAGAAATAGTCTAACGCCACTAAGCGCTCGGGCGGGGATTGGTCTGCCTCAAAAAGTAAGAAGCCAAGACCGGAGGAAAGGGTCAACTGTAGCAAATGTGATAGGCCACATCTTGGGGAGTGCAAGTATGGGTTGAACATATGTTACCGTTGTGGCAAGACCGGGCACATCTCTCGTGAATGTCCCAACGCTCCCGGTTCTGCAAACAATAGAAAGTGCCACAACTGTGGTGGATCAGGACATTTCTCCAAGGATTGCCGTAAACCAAGAACAACAAACAATGAGAAAGCAAAGGAGGCTGAGAAAGGGGGAGCAAGAACCAGAGCCTATGCCCTGACACAGGAGGAAGCAAGGGGAGATCCCAACGTGGTGTCAGGTACGTTCATCCTTGGCCACACCTTTGTTTCTGTTCTGTTTGATTCAGGTGCTAGTAAAAGTTTTATATCCTCCTCGTTCTGTAAAAGACTGAAATACAAAACTTCCAAGATAGAAAGAGCCTTTAATGTTGAGACTGCAGTGGGTAGAAACACTAAAGTGGTAGAGTTGGTAGACGATCTTACCATAAAGATAGAGGGCCATAGATTTCCGGTTAGATTATTCGTTATAGCCTTGGGAGGATTCGATGTAGTACTGGGAATGGATTGGTTATCTGCCAATGAAGCTCGGATTGTGTGTAAACGAAAAGTGATTCAGCTCAACGCTCCTGACGGCAGCGAGGTCGTAATTTATGGGGAACGAGACATTCCGTTGACTAATGTAATCTCATAAATGAAAGCAGAAAAGTATATGAGGCGTGGGTGTGAGGCCTACTTGGCGTACGTGATCGATAAAGACGTAAAAGTAAAAGAGTTAAGCGAAGTACCCGTGGTGTGCCATTATCCGGAAGTGTTCCCTGAGGAACTGCCCGGATTGCCGCCTGATCGGGAGACAGAATTCCAAATAGATTTAATGCCAGGTGCCCAGCCCGTTGCCAAAGCACCTTACCGGCTAGCGCCACTTGAGATGAAAGAGCTGATGACCCAATTGGAAGAACTTTTGGAAAAGGGATTTATCAGACCGAGCATTTCACCATGGGGTGCTCCGGTGCTGTTTGTCAAAAAAAAAGATGGTGCCATGAGAATGTGCATCGACTACAGAGAATTGAACAAAAGAACTGTGAAGAATAAGTACCCACTACCCAGAATCGACGATCTATTCGACCAATTACAGGGCGCCAAATGGTTCTCAAAGATCGACCTGCGGTCAGGTTATCATCAACTAAAGGTAAGAGAGGAAGACATACCTAAAACCGCATTCCGAACGCGATATGGACACTACGAGTTCCGAGTGATGTCCTTTGGGCTTACAAATGCTCCCGCAGCCTTCATGGATATGATGAACAGAGTGTGTCGACCAATGTTAGACCGGTCAGTGATAGTCTTCATCGACGATATACTCGTATATTCTAAGAGCAAGGGTGATCATGCATGTCACCTGCGAGAAGTTCTAGACACATTAAAGACAGAGAAGCTTTATGCTAAGTTCACGAAATGCGCGTTCTGGCTAAAGGAAGTCCAATTCTTAGGTCATGTGATTAACGCTGAAGGCATCATGGTAGACCCAGCAAAGATTGATGCAGTGTGGAATTGGGAAATTCCGAAAACACCAACGGATGTACGAAGTTTTCTAGGTTTGGCAGGCTACTACCGGAGGTTTATACAAGACTTCTCTAAGATAGCCTCACCTCTAACCAAATTGACTCGTAAGGACGTAAAATATGAATGGGGCCAGGCCCAAACCACTGCCTTCGAAGAATTAAAGAAGAGATTAACCCGAGCACCGGTGCTGACCCTACCCGATGGTAACGAGGACCTAGTGGTGTATTCTGACGCCTCAGGCCAGGGGTTAGGCTGTGTGCTTATGCAACGAGGAAAGGTGATTGCATATGCATCACGACAATTAAAGACTCACGAAGTCAACTACCCGACTCACGACCTTGAACTCGCGGCCGTTGTCTTTGCCTTAAAGATTTGGAGACATTACCTCTATGGAGTCAGATGCACCATCTACTCCGACCACAAAAGCTTGAAGTATTTCTTCGAACAAAAAGAGTTGAACATGAGGCAGCGGCGATGGTTAGAATTATTGAAAGACTACGACTGTGAAATCCTTTACCACCCCGGAAAGGCGAATGTGGTGGCCGACGCCTTGAGTCGAAAGGAGGCGACAACTCCTATCGAAGTGAAATCCTATCAACTAATCGTGACTCCAGATCTTATGACAGAAATAGAACGTGCCCAAGATGAAGCCTTGAAAGAGGAAAATGTCAAGAGGGAAAGGATAGTGGGTCAGCAAGAAAAGTTAGAAACCAATGCTTATGGGGTACGAACTCGGTTCGGGAGGATGTGGATACCCAAGGGTGGCGAACTTAGAGTCAAAATCCTTGACGAGGCTCACAAGTCTCGTTACTCTATCCATCCCGGAACTAACAAGATGTACCATGATTTGAAGAAGGAATACTGGTGGCCCGGCATGAAAAATGATGTAACCGATTATGTGAGCAAATGCCTAACTTGCTCTCAAGTGAAGGCCGAACACCAGAAGCCGTGCGGAAAGATGCAACCACTATTCATTCCTGAATGGAAGTGGGAACACATTACCATGGATTTCATAACCAAGCTACCGCGTACAGCTAAGGGACATGATACTATATGGGTAATTGTGGATAGACTGACGAAGAGTGCTCACTTCTTGCCCATGCGTGAGAGTTACTCGTCAGAAAAACTAGCAGAACTATTCATTAACGAGATCGTGGCCAGACACGGTATGCCATTGTCAATTGTGTCAGACCGGGACACGAGATTCACATCAAGGTTCTGGAGGCAATTCCATGAGGGAATGGGTACGAGACTTAATATCAGTACAGCTTACCACCCGCAAACCGATGGCCAGTCCGAAAGGACTATCCAAACTCTAGAGGACATGCTGCGGGCATGTATCATTGACTTTGGAGGTAGTTGGGATAGTCACTTACCACTGGCGGAGTTTTCTTACAACAACAGTTACCATGTGACCATTGGAATGCCGCCTTATGAGATGTTATATGGAAGGAAGTGTAGAACGCCCGTATGTTGGGGCGAAATTGGGCAGAAAGATTTCGCAAGCCTTGACGTAGTCAAAGCAACTTCTGAGAAGTTTGACCAAATCAAAGCGCGAATGAAAGCCGCTAAGGATAGGCAAAAGTCTTACGCTGATAAGAGAAGGAGAGACCTTGAATTCCAGGTTGGAGATAAAGTACTATTGAAGGTGTCTCCGTGGAAGGGAATAATTCGATTCCGAAAAAGAGGGAAACTAAGTCCGAGGTTTGTCGGACCATTTAAAATTGTGGCACGAGTTGGAAAGGTGGCTTATCGACTAGAACTGCCTGAAAAATTGAGTGGAATCCACCCTACTTTTCACGTTTCGCAATTGCGAAAGTGCCTAGCTGACGAATCGGCACAAGTGTCACTCGATGACATCGAAGTAGATAATAAGCTTAACTATATTGAGGAGCCCACAGCAATCCTAGACAGAAAAGAGAAGCGACTACGCAATAAAGTTATCCCGCTAGTCAAAGTTCAATGGAAACATCGAAAAGGATCAGAAGCCACGTGGGAGACGGAGTCGGAAATGAGGGAGTTGTACCCTCAGATGTTTGACCCATGAAAGGTTTCGAGGGCGAAACCTCTAATAAGAAGGGTAGACTTGTAACATCCCAAATAATAGAAAGTAAATAAAAAGGAAAAGAACAAGTGGGCTTGGCCCAGATTTCGGCCCATGGGCCGATATTAGAAGGAAACCCTTCTACATCTGCACACAGCCTCTCCCCATCCTCTCATTTGCGCAAGACTAGAAAGAGAAAGAGAGAGCTCAGTCTAGAGAGAGAAAGATCGGGATCAAGCTCAAAGTCTCAAAGATTTGTTGCTCACTACCTCTGGAGCATAAAGAAACAGGAAAGAAGCAGTAACAGGTAATCGCTATACCTAAATCTGAGTTTTTGTAACTTTCGGGTTAAAGGGTAAAAATCGAGTGAAGAGGTAGATTTTACGTGTGAAACTTGAAACAAACCACATATTTGGGTTCATGGGAAGTAAAGGAACGTTTCGAACGTAAAAAGTTCAAAGCTTGATCGATTAGAATAAATGGCCAGATCTAGGGTTTCTGTTTGGGGAAGATGACTGAGTCATCGAAACTACATAGTTTCGATAGACAAAGTATGACTCGAAACTACCGAGTTTCGATTGTAGCAGACCCATCGAAACTACATAGTTTCGATACAGACCCTAAACTTAAACTACTAAGATTTTACACAAGTCACCACTCGAAACTACATAGTTTCGATAGGCAAAGTATGACTCGAAACTACATAGTTTCGATAGACAGAGTACCACTCGAAACTACATAGTTTCGATAGACAAAAGTATAACTCGAAACTACATAGTTTCGATAGACAAAGTATGACTCGAAACTACATAGTTTCGATAGGCAAAGTATGACTCGAAACTACCTAGTTTCGATAGAAAGGGTATGACTCGAAACTACGGGGTTTATACTTAGTAATGTCTAGTGTCATTTAGGAGCAATACCTTATGCATATAACTTTATTATACAGATCGTGAGTAACCCTAGTGACGCTCAGTGACCAATTGAGAGCATTTCTGAGACCACCCATCAGGTGAGTTCAAGATCCCTATTTTACTGTTTTAGGGTGGTGTGCATACTCAAGAATTAGACGTTTATAAATAAATGTATATTATTTAATTAAACGTTTTGTAAGAAAGAAAGATAACGGTTGTTAAACCGAATGTTTTGACAGGAAGAAAGATAACGGTTGTTAAACCGAACGTTTTGAAAGAAAGAAAGAAAGAAGAATGGTTTATTTAACTATATGTTTTATAAACAAGAGAAAGAGAAGAAAGAATGGGTTATTTAACTATATGTTTTATAAACAAGAGAAAGAGAAGAAAGAATGGTTTACTTAACTATATGTTTTATAAACGAAGAGAAGAATAATAAGTCAAATACATTGTCTAATCTGTAAGAGTATGCTTATACGACGAAAGACTTGGAGTAGTAGCGTAGTCCTAGAGGCTAGTGCTACTCTAAGCATAGTAGCAAGTCTTGAGGTAGTAGTATAGTCCTTGAGACTAGTGCTACCCGAAGCCGATGCTGCGTCATGGACAAGTCCATGATGTACCATGAGAGAAATCGGGACAGTGCTCGGCAGGGCATTGTAACGAGGATGTTGCAACTGGTTAAGATGAGTAACGACGGTTACTCTAGCGGCGACGGTCGCTAAGAAAGAATGAAGAAGCCCGCTTGGGGGCACAGAAAGTCGGTTATCGGCCTTTGGACGTTGAGCCTTAGGGAACAATAACCGCGAGAAAGAGTCCCTTCGGGAAGTAAGAACGAAGAAGCCCGCTCGGGGGCACAGAACAGATTGTAGACATTAATGTATGACTTAAAGAAAAGAGTACAAAGTAAATACGTATGAATATAGAAGAAGAAAGAAAGATTTTTATACGTATGTATTTTAAAGAAGGAAGACATATTTTAATGTGTATGTATTTAAAGAATAAAGAAAGATTTCATTGTATTACGTGTATAATATAATACGTATATTTAAAAGGGAAAATCCTTTTTATATATATATATAAAGCTAAAGAAAACTTGAACTCACCAGCGTTAGCTGACTATTTTAGTATGCACATCAGGTAGCAAAGGAAAGGAAAAGAAATGATGCCGCGAGGGCTTAGGAGTGAATGGCTGGATGGCTGCTGCTGATGAAGACTGACATCCCCATTTGCTAGTTTTAGATTGTTGAACTATGTTTAAATTTTAAGTTTTAATTGACTCTGAATTTTGTAAAGACTTCCGCTGTTAGTTTAATGTTTGATTCAAAGTTTAAGAACTATGTATATGCAATGTTTGCCAACTGTGAGAGGTACCCGGTTTGGGTTCTTTCATGGGTGCAGTCTTCTGCCTTCGATCTCCGTCCCCTTGGCCGGTCTTTGGTCGGCCGATCCTCTGTTCGTCAGTTGGTGACTTGTCCCTCAACCTCTCTCTCTCCTTTTCTCTGCGTTCTTTTGAACCCTAGGTGGCAGTGGTGTGGTGGTGGTGTTTCTATGGGTTCCCGATTAGGGGAAAATCAAATGATTTTTGTCGTTTGTCTCTCTGTCTTCTTCTGAGTTCTTTGACAGCCGCCATTACCGATCGTCGCTGCCGGGTTCTTGAATAGGGGTGATAGCTGCCGGGTTCTTGAATAGGGGTGATAGTTAGGGTTTGTTTGCCCAAATCAAACGACTTTTGTCGACTGATTTTTGCCTCCCCGGAACCCTAGGCGGCGGCGGTGTGGTGGCGGTAGTTGAGGACCGCTAAATTCTTATGGTTTCTGCGCCTCCCTCATCCGGTGATACACCTGTGTTGATGAACTTGGATTTGTTGCTGATTGATGTGTGATTAGCCAAGACTTGAAATTGGACGGTACTGTTTAATGTTGTTTTAAAGTTTCTTTTGTTGGTGTTGATAGATGTGAAATTAGGGTTTGATCATTGATGAAATCTTATTAATATGTTAACCATACAGCAAGTATGTGAACTTTTGTGGAACTTAGAACTCTCTAATCTAACTGCAAATGCTCAGAATTTAGAGCCTGATGGACTAACAAGAGCATGTATTAATTGTCTTTCTCATAGTCATATTGATATTCAAAAAGGTTAAAAACTATTTGTAATTATTGAATTTTGTCACAAGTGCATCAAGATGCTCATCGTATTCTTATTTTGATTTCGAATCAACATTTTAGTTTTAGAAGAATCAAATGATGAGTGTCATTTGTTCACACAGTTTAGGATTAAAATGGCTTCTTAAGTCTTTTTTGTTTCTTAACATTTTGGTTTCAATTCAGGTGGCATTAAAGACATTGATACTTATCCATAGGACACTAAGGGAGGGTGATCCTACTTTCAGGGAAGAACTTCTAAATTTCCAACAAAGAGGACGTGTTCTCTGGTTGGCTAATTTCGAGGATGATTCAAGCCCTGTTGGTTGTTGTCTAAACCCTTTCTAATTCGTTATGAATTTATAATTAGATTTTTACGATGTTTTTGAGTGCTTACTTATTTCTAAAATATCTTCTGCTAGCTTGGGATTGTTCTGCTTCGGTGCGTACGCATGGAATTTTCTTAGAAGAACGACTCGAGTGCTTTAGAGTTTTGAAATATGATATTGAATCTGAGCGAATCCCAAGACCCGCTCAAGGTCAAGATAATAAGGTATGCACTTGGATGAGCTTGCATAAAGTTTTTGCTTAATTATTAAATATTAAATGTATAGCAAGTAAAACCAAAATAATTGCAACATAACATTATAAACAGAATAACGTTGGCATACTTGATGTATCAATTAAAATAAGTTTTTAGTGTATCCCCTTTTAGAGTGTAGTAGAAACAGAAGGCTTGAAAATTTTGAAAAACTTAAAAGTTGTTAAAACTAAAATAGTTAAAAATATGTAATATCAGTGTAGAACTTTCAAGTTGAAATATGTAAATATTTTTGCCGTATTTTTGTTGAATAAAATATGTATTCATGTTCTTCAATTTGTATGTCGATTTTTGTTTGTATGATCTAAAGAATACATATGCGATTTGATGTTCTGCGATCTGTATGTGCGTCACTGAAAATGGTTACTTTGGTATTGCCAACACTGAAATTTTGGTATTGCAAATACTACAATATGTTTTTGATTTGTATCATGTTGTCTACAATAGGCTTGGATTTTTTATGTAAGATTTTCTTGATTTCAAGTTCAAATTTAGTGTAAAAAAAAATTCATGCAACCATTGTAACTACCTAAGCTATCTACCAAATACCAAAAAGAAGAAAAGATTAGTTCAGTTTGTTATTTGCAATTTAAAGTATGGCCGTTTGACATCAGACCTCACGATTTGACTATCTTGCATTTTTCTGCATTAGCATAATGGAGTATGTGTGGTATTGCACTGACATTTATGGTGAACGTATTTTCCAACACCAAACCACGTCTTTTGCATATGCTTATTTTTTTTACAAATATTAAGAACTATTTGGATGATAAATATGTATTAAACCTGTTTTAATACAAAAATGGGCTATTGGCTTGGTGGTTTGCTACTCACCTGTTTGTCCACATAAGTGTTATTTATTGACTCAAACTTATATAGTTTTTCTAATTATGCGCTTGCTTAATTATCCCTTTAATTTCTTTTAACTTTATGCTACTTTTAAACTATGATAAAATCTACTCAATTGACTGCAATTCACATGTTCAGATGCAAAGAAGAGTAAACAATGTGCAATCATTTGGAAAGCTTCGCAAGGTAAGCTTCTCTATTTATTTGGAATACCAATTTTATTATTAAAAGACGGTTATTTTCATGCCTAAGTTTTATGTTTTTTCTATCTAAGTTTTAATATAATTACGTATAACTTGAGCCAAGAAAACCTGACCTCGCGTCCATCCCCGCATCACTTCTTTGAGTGGTAGGCATATCATTGTGGTTCACTTTTTAGTGAAACCACTATGGATGGCCTTAGATAAAAAAGTAATATTTCATCACGTGAGGCGCAACGCAACCTCGACCAAACCAAAAACTTAGTAGAGGCTCAATCATTTTTTGTAATGTGGGATTTAACTGTTTGTTAAGATTTTTATAATTAATACTAACCCCCTTGCAACCTGAACAAAAAGGGTTACAATGTAAAGCCAAAGTTGTGTGTATTATGTGCTTATTTTTTTAGCGTGTAATAGAGTATTTTCATTGTGGCTTCATTGGATGTTTTGGGTTTGTAGGTTGTCGTCCTTTGTTTACATATTCATATCCACTTTTGCCACCAATGTCTACTAGCTTGCAACAATAGATTCGTTTGCAACTTAAGTTAAGAGATTTTCTTCTTATGCGCATTTACCTTTTCACTTTTCCTTGACATTTGTATTACCTCCACTGTCACAGTCATTTTAACGTCGGGTTAGGTTACCTAACGGTTGAAAAATATCTCGATTTTGTTTTTTATAAAAAGTTTTAATCAGGAATTAAATTTGGTACCTTTAAGAGGTTAATTAATATTATGGCGGTTCGGGTCAGCTTAGGTAACATGTGAGATAAAAATCGGTCGTTTTAAAAAGATCTCAATTTCTTTTGGTGAAGAAAGTTTTAGGCATGATTTAAAATTGATATATTTAACAGGTAAATTAATATTACGGTGGGTCAGGTCAGGTTACTTAACGATTCAAAACAGGTAAGGCCAAAGCGGTGCGCTTTAAAAAGATCTTGAATTTGCTTTGGCCAAGAAAAGGTCATCTCAGGTTCAGTCCAAACGATTATGTTTTAGTAGGAATTAAAACGGGTCTGGTCAAGTTGGTTTACACTTTGTGATTGCGCTCTTTTTTTAATAAGTTTAGTCAGTACTAAATGTGTTAAATATGGTTATAGAAACTATGATATTGAAATAATAATCTAATTTTTGAACACAGGTTGAGATTCTGATGGGACATGAATCAATTTGGAATTAGTGTGGAGGAAGAAGGTGCCCAGACCATTGTAAAGATGCAACATATATGGTTGAGAAGCTCATATCAAAGAATTAAGAAAAATCTTTAAGTCAAAAAAATCCAGTTCCAACTTATTATAAATATAGTGTTTCGGGAAGGTGTTTTTTTTAACCTCAATTACTCGGGAGACACGTTTCTATCTTTTTTTTTAATAAATTTATGTGAAAAACTAATTATGTTTTTAGTTTTGGGTTCTTTTTAATGATTTAACGTTACTTTTTTTGTTGGGTCGTCAAATCGGAAGGTTACAGGTTTTAACCTTCCCGCCACAATGCGCGGTTTTAAAAAGGTTTTTCGGCAACGTTTGAAAATTGATTTGTATTAAAACTGGTTTTTTTTTGTATTATAGGCTATAGCGAGTCAGCGTTTCAACGTAAGTTTTGTCCTGTAAATGAGATGAGTAAAGATAACAATCGAACTCCCGCCGCAAAGCGCGGGGGAAAACCTAGTTTAACTACAAAGTAGTCTTTCATTTCATGTTTATGTTACATTCATATTACTTAATATTATTTTCCTTTATTATTTCTTGGGTTTGGAGTCTGGATTTTTTTTATTACTACTGCTATTGGAATTTTTTACTAAAATGGGCTAGAGGAGATTGTGTAATCACATTTGGGGTTGTTCTCTCTAAGTTTATACGTTTGAGGTTTTCGCCATTTGGATGAGCGACAACTTCCCCAAATTCTCACTCCAATCATTTGATGTGTCTGGTCAGTCAGTGAACCCAAAGCTGTCGCCCTTTGGAATGACGACAACTTCCAGTCATACCTCCATCTCAGCTTCAAGATCCTAGTCACTATCCTAGTCACTATGCATGTCAAAGCTGTCGCCATTTGGAATGACAGTAGTTTTCTTCATTGAATACAAAAAACAGCTTTTGGTGTGTTGTCTATCAAACAGAAAGCTAAGATGGAGGTGTGACTGGAAGCTGTCGCCATTCCAAAGGGCGACAACTTTGGGTTCACTGACTGACCAGACACATCAAATGATTGGAGTGAGAATTTGGGGAAGCTGTCGCCCATCCAAATGGCGACAACCCTAAATGTATAAACTTAGAGAGAACAACCCCAAATGTGATTACACAATCTCCTATAGCCTATTTTAGCAAAAAATTCCTGCTATTGGGATGTTGAGATAAAGGACGGGCTTTGGGTTTGATGGTTGCGGATCCTGGCTGGGCTTATGGGTGTTACTAGATATATAAAGGAGTGTGTGTGGCTGGAGAAAATCATCGAGTTTTTCCACCTGCAGTCTCTTTGTTATCTCGTTCATATGTGATTTAGGGTTTTCTGTTTCTCTTGTTGTAGAATTTTGAATTAACCGAGGATGATCTGAGAGTCGTACAGAATACTTTCAGATCAAAAACAATTTGGTGGTTCTCCAAATTCTTTGATCGGATAAAACTCAGAGTATTGAGACAAGAATCAAGTATTATTTCTTGAGAGAATTTTATGAACCAGAGAGCAAATACGTATGACCAAAATCCATGGATAAAACCATATACACTACAAGAATTTTAGGCAGATTCAACGACATGTCGTCGAAATAGCCTTTCTTGACGACATGTCATCGAGAATGCCCCGTCGAGACTGCTTAAAAAGTCGTCGAGATAGATTACCCTTTTCTCGACGCCGTGTCGTCGATATTTCCCCGTCGGTAATAACTTTTCACTTAAAAAAAAGATAAAATAAAATTTAAATAGGCAGTCTCGACGACATGTCGTCGATATTGACCTATTTAAATTTTATTTTATCTTTTTTTTATAAAATCTGGAAACCTCAATCTCGACGACATGTCGTCGAGACTGGGTTATTTTTTTTTAAAATATTTTTTTGAATTTTAAAAATTTTTCAGTAATTTAATACACAAAAATTCAGAACCTGTCAAACCTGTTATATATTAATACATTTCACACCAATATATTACATAAAACATCTAACAAAAGTATACAAATTGTATAAGTTATTACAAATCGTTCATATAAAAATTACAACCAAGTTTATTCATCTTCATCGTCGTCATTTTGGTTGCCGGATTGATTGCGGTCATGTTGCATCTATTTCACGGTCTCATTCAGTTCACGAATCTGTTATTTTAATTCGTCGAATTGAGACTCGGAGAGAGCCGAAATATTAGTGGGCATGTTTCTAACATTTCTTCCAACTCCTCGGCTCCAACCGCGTCTCTCACCAAGGGCACGTTTTAGGACCTCTTCCTCATCAACATCTCCGCCGGCTTGTTGCATCTGGGTCAATTCTTCTTGAATTGTATTCTGTAATAAACAAAAAATAAACATATATATAAAAAAAAATAAAAAATCCGACAGCATAACGACTGCAAAATTGATAGACAACATACTTAACAATACTCAATAAACTTAATAATTCAACAAAACTCTATAAAAACCTATAATAACACCAACAATAACCAATATGATTAATATTCTAGTGTATTTCCCAAACTAGAAATACAATATACAAACTTATTACTCAAATAATTTCTCAAACTACAATAAAGATATATATATATATATATACACACTTACCCAATCGTTTTGTCACATCCTCAATTTCAACTAACGGAGTTTTACCGTTTGGAAAGTGACAAACCAGGATCTCAGTCATTAGTTACATTGAACGACTCTATATGGGACTCAATATCAATCAGAGTAAATGCGAAAGCAATAAAAGAAAGTAAATGCGCAAAACAAACGCGCCCAAAATGTCCCAAAAGTCCAGTCCAAACATAATTCAGAACAGTCCAAACAAAATAATAAAATATATTTCAATTAAAGGACTCCATGCATGTCCTATATGTGCACCTGTGCCTTATCTTAGCGACCTGAGAAAACATGTAAGAAAAGATGTCAACACGTGGTTGGTGAGTTCACAGGTTTCAATATATAAATAAACGTTTACCAGAATATTGTACATTCGATATGTATCTATAGGTAGCTAAACTACGTTTCATGTTTAACTTAAGCGCTCGTAACCGAAGCTGACTGTTTGTTTATTTGCCTCCTGCCAGGTCTATTAACTCTGGCGATGTGAGTAGGCTAACATTTCACCCGTTCGACCTCAAATCGAGTTAGCGCGACTAACGCGTGTGAGGCCCCTTTCCCGAAAGGCCTCACTTATTGGATTTACTCATCGACAAATAGAACTTAATCATAAGACATTCTTTAACACAGCGGAAACGATTTAAAACTTTAACATACGCAGCAGAAACACATAACATGTCTAAACATAACTTGTCAACATACAAACTGAAACTTGTCTGAATCAACTAAAACAATAACATAGACAGGATGCCAGACTCTGGTCTTCGGGTAACTCTTCTCGCCAAGCCAAGCATCCACTTCCATCTACTGCCACCTACACTTAACTGATGTGCATACTAAAAATCAGCAACGCTGAGTGAGTTCTAACGTTTACTTTAAATCATTTATACAAAAGATTTACTAATACATACATACTGCCCTTAAGGCAAAAACTTATCATACTTTACTTTTCAAACATATATACTGCCATTAAGGCTAAACTTAACTCACTTTACTTTTCAAACATATATACTGCCATTAAGGCTAAACTTAACTCACTTTACTTTTCAAACAGTTTAAAACGTATAATAAACCGTCAATTCCTCTTTACTGTACTGCCCTCATGGCTTACATCCATGAACCGACAAGTACCTGGTCAATGCCCCCATGATCAACGATCATGAACCGACAATACCGCTTATCCGTCAATTCTTTGTTACTACTGTACCGCCCCCATGGTCAACGACCATGAACCGACGAGTACCTGGTCAATGCCCCCATGGATTCATCCATGAACCGACAATACCCTGGTCAATGCCCCCATGGCTCACGTCCATGAACCGACAATACCGCTAAGGGGAGGTTGCGTGGACCTCCCGAGCAACCGCCGTCACTCATCCCAGTTGTACAACCGTTAACGAACCACAAAGGTTCTTACTAATGGGTAGAACCCATATCTGACATCTTGTACAAGTAACATCTGTCCCAAGGACCTTTATAGCTGGTACATATTCCCGAAGGAAAACTGTTCACTTTACTGTTCATAAATATTTCTGTAAATCTTGCTCATAACTTAACATATATCATGCCTTTGTTTATGTATATAAAAATATAGTAAACGCTTGCCAAATGATATATCTTTGCTTTTACTGAAATATATCTTAACACATATATCATGCCTTTGTTTATGTATATAAAAATATAGTAAACGCTTGCCAAATGATATATCTTTACTTTTACTGAAACATAGCTTATCATAAAATACATCTTACTTTCTGAAACATAGCTTATCATAAAATACATCTTACTTTCTGAAACATAGCTTATCATATATATCATGCCTTTGTTTATGTATATAAAATATAGTAAACGCTTGCCAAATGATATATCTTACTTTACTGAAAACATACTTGCACATATATCATGCCTTTGTTTATGTATATGAAAATATAGTAAACGCTTGCCAAATGATATATCTTACTTTACTGAAAACATACTTTTGCCTCTTTTAAACCTTTCACTAAAACATAGCTTTTCTCTTCAGTTTATAATATATAAAATATAATAAACACTTTACACTAAGTATGCACACCACCCCTAAAGAAGGCAAAAAGGGGATTAGAACTCACCTCTTATCTTAGCTGGAATGGTCTACTGGATCTCACTCAATCTGAACAATCATAACAGTTGACACATATCAGACCTAATCCCGACTCTAACGGTTTACTCGTTCTGTTACAGGTGAATACACTGACTTCACTTACTGATGCAGACCTATCGAAACTACTTAGTTTCGACAGGTGCAGGCCCATCGAAACTTCTAGTTTCGATACCTGCAGACCTATCGAAACTCCTAGTTTCGATACATGCTGACTATCGAAACTACCTAGTTTCGATACAGGTTGACTATCGAAACTTCTAGTTTCGATACATGTCCCAGACCTATCGAAACTTCTAGTTTCGATACACGTTGACTATCGAAACTACCTAGTTTCGATACATGTCCCAGACCTATCGAAACTTCTAGTTTCGACCTGCGCAGACCAGCCTTCTTCCCCGTGAAAAACCCTAACTTTCGCAATGCAGGTCCAACCTGGTCAAGATCCGGACTTTTTACATTCAAAACGTTTGTTTTTCGTTTAAGAACTCAAATCTATGCTTTTCTTTCAGTTTCATCTGTAAAAACGTTCCCGTTTCACCCAAAACCCGAAAAACCCAAAAATGAACTAAAACTCAGATCTAGGAGAATCGGTTACCTGTAATCACTTCCTTTTCGTTGCTAAACACTCGCGAGACTCTTGCTAACGATCTTTGAAGCTCTAGTCCGAAAACCGGGACTTTCTCTCTCTAGGCTCTCTTTCGCTTTCTCTCTCTAGAATTCCGAAAATGGTGTTGCAAATGAGGGCTTTTGGCTGATCTTGAGGCTTATAAGGGCCCAATCCTTGCCCCTTTCGGCCCATACACCCCGGCCCAAGCCCGATTCCTTTCTTTTTATTTAAGTTTTAATTCCTCGTGAATTCTCTCGTGCTCTAAAACTCGGGATGTTACAAGTCTACCCTCCTTACAATAGGTTTCGTCCTCGAAACCTGCCGTAAGCTATACCGATAGCAAATCACAGAATGGGTGGCATAAACCGTAGCTATGCAAGGCAGCTTGGTCATGAAGGCCATTGTGATTAACTACCGCTGAGGATCTAATCCGGGTAATATCTAGTTCTAAGGCTCCTAAGCTGATGGGGCTAACTAATCATTCAAGGAAATAAAATCATAAACTTGGCTTATCACAAATAAGAGTTTGCAACGTACCTTACTGAGTCATCTGGTAAACCCTTGCTGTGGCCTTGTTGATGTAAGGTTCTTTCTCTGCACCCTTACCCTTTCCGGATCCTCCCGCTTCCGGCTCTTTGCGCTTCCTACAATCTCGGCTCACGTGTCCCTGTCCCCCACAATTGTGGCATCTTGGCCTTTCCGGGCAGTCCCGTGATTGGTGTCCAAACTTGCCACACCTGAAACATCCCACCTGACCCGCCTTACATTCACCTCCATGTCTCCTCCCACATTTACCGCATAGACCCTCTGCTTCTACCCTTGCCCTCCTATCGTTAGGACCCTGAAGTTCCTCAGCAGTGCGCTTAGCTGCTTGTTTCTTGGGTGCTTCAGCAATGACTTCAGAGGCAATGTCATCATAGACGACTCCGCTCAGAACAACCACCGACTCAAAGGTACTCGGTGTGTTGGCCTTTACAAAGGTACGTATCTTTGGAGGCAACCCTTGAACATAGTAGTGAATTCTCCTTTCCTCAGTCGTTACAAGATGAGGCACCAAGCGTGCCAACTCGTTGTACTTTGAAGTATATTGCCGGTGAGTCATGAGTCCGGCTTGTAGAGTCAAGAATTCCCTTTCCACCTTGTGGACCTCATTTTTAGGACAAAACTTTTCAGTTACCAACGCTTTCAGGTCACTCCACCTCATCAATCCGACCGCTTGGTCACCCTTAGCCTGTTTCACAGTTTCCCACCAGTGTGCGGCTTCCCCTTTCAATGACTTTGCAGCGAACATGACTGCTTGTTCCGGTCGACATTCACTAAGACGAATGGTCGACTCCATGCCGTTAATCCAATCTAAGGTATCTGATGCTTCCTTCTCCCCAGTAAGCACGGGTGGATCACAACCCCGAAACGCCTTATAGTCACAGCCGCGAGCAGGCGGTGCAACATTTTCTACTAGATTTGGTCCTCCCATTGCTGGAAGCACCACAGGCTCTTCAGTTGTGTTAGGGCTCTCCTTGGCCTTCCTCAAGGCTTCGTCTAGTATGGCCGGTAAGGTTTCCTTCAACAGTCGGGTAAACTCACGGCCAATAGCTGCTTGCACGGCCGGCTCGAACTCGAATGTCTGATCATCTTCTGCCGCATGTTCAACATTGTGCTGACTGACTACCGTATCAGTATGGGTAGTGTGAACACTCCCTTCAATCACTTGATTTGTGCTAGCTCCACCGTGGCGGCCTGTACGCCCACCACGCCTTCCTCCTCCACCCCCTCTAGTTCCTCCACGTCTAGCCATTTCTAACTGAAAGATAGAGAACAAAAGATTTAATTTCACCATGCTAGGGAATATGTAGAACACAATAAGTAAGGTAAGATGTTAATACACACTGGCCATCTGCAATTAACCATTACATCACATCTTGTTTTCTATTTATTCGCTTTCATGGTTCCACTAAAGCCTCTATTCTTATCTTGACACTCTAAAGGTAAACTTTACTTACTATACGCTTCTGATGCTTTGACTTGAGTTACCCGTACTGGCATCCGCTTCTTGTCCCATTCTCAGTTTAAGTCTGGACATCGGGGATGTCCAAATCTCTCAAACTATGGCTCTGATACCAACTTGTGAGGCCCCTTTCCCGAAAGGCCTCACTTATTGGATTTACTCATCGACAAATAGAACTTAATCATAAGACATTCTTTAACACAGCGGAAACGATTTAAAACTTTAACATACGCAGCAGAAACACATAACATGTCTAAACATAACTTGTCAACATACAAACTGAAACTTGTCTGAATCAACTAAAACAATAACATAGACAGGATGCCAGACTCTGGTCTTCGGGTAACTCTTCTCGCCAAGCCAAGCATCCACTTCCATCTACTGCCACCTACACTTAACTGATGTGCATACTAAAAATCAGCAACGCTGAGTGAGTTCTAACGTTTACTTTAAATCATTTATACAAAAGATTTACTAATACATACATACTGCCCTTAAGGCAAAAACTTATCATACTTTACTTTTCAAACATATATACTGCCATTAAGGCTAAACTTAACTCACTTTACTTTTCAAACATATATACTGCCATTAAGGCTAAACTTAACTCACTTTACTTTTCAAACAGTTTAAAACGTATAATAAACCGTCAATTCCTCTTTACTGTACTGCCCTCATGGCTTACATCCATGAACCGACAAGTACCTGGTCAATGCCCCCATGATCAACGATCATGAACCGACAATACCGCTTATCCGTCAATTCTTTGTTACTACTGTACCGCCCCCATGGTCAACGACCATGAACCGACGAGTACCTGGTCAATGCCCCCATGGATTCATCCATGAACCGACAATACCCTGGTCAATGCCCCCATGGCTCACGTCCATGAACCGACAATACCGCTAAGGGGAGGTTGCGTGGACCTCCCGAGCAACCGCCGTCACTCATCCCAGTTGTACAACCGTTAACGAACCACAAAGGTTCTTACTAATGGGTAGAACCCATATCTGACATCTTGTACAAGTAACATCTGTCCCAAGGACCTTTATAGCTGGTACATATTCCCGAAGGAAAACTGTTCACTTTACTGTTCATAAATATTTCTGTAAATCTTGCTCATAACTTAACATATATCATGCCTTTGTTTATGTATATAAAAATATAGTAAACGCTTGCCAAATGATATATCTTTGCTTTTACTGAAATATATCTTAACACATATATCATGCCTTTGTTTATGTATATAAAAATATAGTAAACGCTTGCCAAATGATATATCTTTACTTTTACTGAAACATAGCTTATCATAAAATACATCTTACTTTCTGAAACATAGCTTATCATAAAATACATCTTACTTTCTGAAACATAGCTTATCATATATATCATGCCTTTGTTTATGTATATAAAATATAGTAAACGCTTGCCAAATGATATATCTTACTTTACTGAAAACATACTTGCACATATATCATGCCTTTGTTTATGTATATGAAAATATAGTAAACGCTTGCCAAATGATATATCTTACTTTACTGAAAACATACTTTTGCCTCTTTTAAACCTTTCACTAAAACATAGCTTTTCTCTTCAGTTTATAATATATAAAATATAATAAACACTTTACACTAAGTATGCACACCACCCCTAAAGAAGGCAAAAAGGGGATTAGAACTCACCTCTTATCTTAGCTGGAATGGTCTACTGGATCTCACTCAATCTGAACAATCATAACAGTTGACACATATCAGACCTAATCCCGACTCTAACGGTTTACTCGTTCTGTTACAGGTGAATACACTGACTTCACTTACTGATGCAGACCTATCGAAACTACTTAGTTTCGACAGGTGCAGGCCCATCGAAACTTCTAGTTTCGATACCTGCAGACCTATCGAAACTCCTAGTTTCGATACATGCTGACTATCGAAACTACCTAGTTTCGATACAGGTTGACTATCGAAACTTCTAGTTTCGATACATGTCCCAGACCTATCGAAACTTCTAGTTTCGATACACGTTGACTATCGAAACTACCTAGTTTCGATACATGTCCCAGACCTATCGAAACTTCTAGTTTCGACCTGCGCAGACCAGCCTTCTTCCCCGTGAAAAACCCTAACTTTCGCAATGCAGGTCCAACCTGGTCAAGATCCGGACTTTTTACATTCAAAACGTTTGTTTTTCGTTTAAGAACTCAAATCTATGCTTTTCTTTCAGTTTCATCTGTAAAAACGTTCCCGTTTCACCCAAAACCCGAAAAACCCAAAAATGAACTAAAACTCAGATCTAGGAGAATCGGTTACCTGTAATCACTTCCTTTTCGTTGCTAAACACTCGCGAGACTCTTGCTAACGATCTTTGAAGCTCTAGTCCGAAAACCGGGACTTTCTCTCTCTAGGCTCTCTTTCGCTTTCTCTCTCTAGAATTCCGAAAATGGTGTTGCAAATGAGGGCTTTTGGCTGATCTTGAGGCTTATAAGGGCCCAATCCTTGCCCCTTTCGGCCCATACACCCCGGCCCAAGCCCGATTCCTTTCTTTTTATTTAAGTTTTAATTCCTCGTGAATTCTCTCGTGCTCTAAAACTCGGGATGTTACAAGTCTACCCTCCTTACAATAGGTTTCGTCCTCGAAACCTGCCGTAAGCTATACCGATAGCAAATCACAGAATGGGTGGCATAAACCGTAGCTATGCAAGGCAGCTTGGTCATGAAGGCCATTGTGATTAACTACCGCTGAGGATCTAATCCGGGTAATATCTAGTTCTAAGGCTCCTAAGCTGATGGGGCTAACTAATCATTCAAGGAAATAAAATCATAAACTTGGCTTATCACAAATAAGAGTTTGCAACGTACCTTACTGAGTCATCTGGTAAACCCTTGCTGTGGCCTTGTTGATGTAAGGTTCTTTCTCTGCACCCTTACCCTTTCCGGATCCTCCCGCTTCCGGCTCTTTGCGCTTCCTACAATCTCGGCTCACGTGTCCCTGTCCCCCACAATTGTGGCATCTTGGCCTTTCCGGGCAGTCCCGTGATTGGTGTCCAAACTTGCCACACCTGAAACATCCCACCTGACCCGCCTTACATTCACCTCCATGTCTCCTCCCACATTTACCGCATAGACCCTCTGCTTCTACCCTTGCCCTCCTATCGTTAGGACCCTGAAGTTCCTCAGCAGTGCGCTTAGCTGCTTGTTTCTTGGGTGCTTCAGCAATGACTTCAGAGGCAATGTCATCATAGACGACTCCGCTCAGAACAACCACCGACTCAAAGGTACTCGGTGTGTTGGCCTTTACAAAGGTACGTATCTTTGGAGGCAACCCTTGAACATAGTAGTGAATTCTCCTTTCCTCAGTCGTTACAAGATGAGGCACCAAGCGTGCCAACTCGTTGTACTTTGAAGTATATTGCCGGTGAGTCATGAGTCCGGCTTGTAGAGTCAAGAATTCCCTTTCCACCTTGTGGACCTCATTTTTAGGACAAAACTTTTCAGTTACCAACGCTTTCAGGTCACTCCACCTCATCAATCCGACCGCTTGGTCACCCTTAGCCTGTTTCACAGTTTCCCACCAGTGTGCGGCTTCCCCTTTCAATGACTTTGCAGCGAACATGACTGCTTGTTCCGGTCGACATTCACTAAGACGAATGGTCGACTCCATGCCGTTAATCCAATCTAAGGTATCTGATGCTTCCTTCTCCCCAGTAAGCACGGGTGGATCACAACCCCGAAACGCCTTATAGTCACAGCCGCGAGCAGGCGGTGCAACATTTTCTACTAGATTTGGTCCTCCCATTGCTGGAAGCACCACAGGCTCTTCAGTTGTGTTAGGGCTCTCCTTGGCCTTCCTCAAGGCTTCGTCTAGTATGGCCGGTAAGGTTTCCTTCAACAGTCGGGTAAACTCACGGCCAATAGCTGCTTGCACGGCCGGCTCGAACTCGAATGTCTGATCATCTTCTGCCGCATGTTCAACATTGTGCTGACTGACTACCGTATCAGTATGGGTAGTGTGAACACTCCCTTCAATCACTTGATTTGTGCTAGCTCCACCGTGGCGGCCTGTACGCCCACCACGCCTTCCTCCTCCACCCCCTCTAGTTCCTCCACGTCTAGCCATTTCTAACTGAAAGATAGAGAACAAAAGATTTAATTTCACCATGCTAGGGAATATGTAGAACACAATAAGTAAGGTAAGATGTTAATACACACTGGCCATCTGCAATTAACCATTACATCACATCTTGTTTTCTATTTATTCGCTTTCATGGTTCCACTAAAGCCTCTATTCTTATCTTGACACTCTAAAGGTAAACTTTACTTACTATACGCTTCTGATGCTTTGACTTGAGTTACCCGTACTGGCATCCGCTTCTTGTCCCATTCTCAGTTTAAGTCTGGACATCGGGGATGTCCAAATCTCTCAAACTATGGCTCTGATACCAACTTGTGAGGCCCCTTTCCCGAAAGGCCTCACTTATTGGATTTACTCATCGACAAATAGAACTTAATCATAAGACATTCTTTAACACAGCGGAAACGATTTAAAACTTTAACATACGCAGCAGAAACACATAACATGTCTAAACATAACTTGTCAACATACAAACTGAAACTTGTCTGAATCAACTAAAACAATAACATAGACAGGATGCCAGACTCTGGTCTTCGGGTAACTCTTCTCGCCAAGCCAAGCATCCACTTCCATCTACTGCCACCTACACTTAACTGATGTGCATACTAAAAATCAGCAACGCTGAGTGAGTTCTAACGTTTACTTTAAATCATTTATACAAAAGATTTACTAATACATACATACTGCCCTTAAGGCAAAAACTTATCATACTTTACTTTTCAAACATATATACTGCCATTAAGGCTAAACTTAACTCACTTTACTTTTCAAACATATATACTGCCATTAAGGCTAAACTTAACTCACTTTACTTTTCAAACAGTTTAAAACGTATAATAAACCGTCAATTCCTCTTTACTGTACTGCCCTCATGGCTTACATCCATGAACCGACAAGTACCTGGTCAATGCCCCCATGATCAACGATCATGAACCGACAATACCGCTTATCCGTCAATTCTTTGTTACTACTGTACCGCCCCCATGGTCAACGACCATGAACCGACGAGTACCTGGTCAATGCCCCCATGGATTCATCCATGAACCGACAATACCCTGGTCAATGCCCCCATGGCTCACGTCCATGAACCGACAATACCGCTAAGGGGAGGTTGCGTGGACCTCCCGAGCAACCGCCGTCACTCATCCCAGTTGTACAACCGTTAACGAACCACAAAGGTTCTTACTAATGGGTAGAACCCATATCTGACATCTTGTACAAGTAACATCTGTCCCAAGGACCTTTATAGCTGGTACATATTCCCGAAGGAAAACTGTTCACTTTACTGTTCATAAATATTTCTGTAAATCTTGCTCATAACTTAACATATATCATGCCTTTGTTTATGTATATAAAAATATAGTAAACGCTTGCCAAATGATATATCTTTGCTTTTACTGAAATATATCTTAACACATATATCATGCCTTTGTTTATGTATATAAAAATATAGTAAACGCTTGCCAAATGATATATCTTTACTTTTACTGAAACATAGCTTATCATAAAATACATCTTACTTTCTGAAACATAGCTTATCATAAAATACATCTTACTTTCTGAAACATAGCTTATCATATATATCATGCCTTTGTTTATGTATATAAAATATAGTAAACGCTTGCCAAATGATATATCTTACTTTACTGAAAACATACTTGCACATATATCATGCCTTTGTTTATGTATATGAAAATATAGTAAACGCTTGCCAAATGATATATCTTACTTTACTGAAAACATACTTTTGCCTCTTTTAAACCTTTCACTAAAACATAGCTTTTCTCTTCAGTTTATAATATATAAAATATAATAAACACTTTACACTAAGTATGCACACCACCCCTAAAGAAGGCAAAAAGGGGATTAGAACTCACCTCTTATCTTAGCTGGAATGGTCTACTGGATCTCACTCAATCTGAACAATCATAACAGTTGACACATATCAGACCTAATCCCGACTCTAACGGTTTACTCGTTCTGTTACAGGTGAATACACTGACTTCACTTACTGATGCAGACCTATCGAAACTACTTAGTTTCGACAGGTGCAGGCCCATCGAAACTTCTAGTTTCGATACCTGCAGACCTATCGAAACTCCTAGTTTCGATACATGCTGACTATCGAAACTACCTAGTTTCGATACAGGTTGACTATCGAAACTTCTAGTTTCGATACATGTCCCAGACCTATCGAAACTTCTAGTTTCGATACACGTTGACTATCGAAACTACCTAGTTTCGATACATGTCCCAGACCTATCGAAACTTCTAGTTTCGACCTGCGCAGACCAGCCTTCTTCCCCGTGAAAAACCCTAACTTTCGCAATGCAGGTCCAACCTGGTCAAGATCCGGACTTTTTACATTCAAAACGTTTGTTTTTCGTTTAAGAACTCAAATCTATGCTTTTCTTTCAGTTTCATCTGTAAAAACGTTCCCGTTTCACCCAAAACCCGAAAAACCCAAAAATGAACTAAAACTCAGATCTAGGAGAATCGGTTACCTGTAATCACTTCCTTTTCGTTGCTAAACACTCGCGAGACTCTTGCTAACGATCTTTGAAGCTCTAGTCCGAAAACCGGGACTTTCTCTCTCTAGGCTCTCTTTCGCTTTCTCTCTCTAGAATTCCGAAAATGGTGTTGCAAATGAGGGCTTTTGGCTGATCTTGAGGCTTATAAGGGCCCAATCCTTGCCCCTTTCGGCCCATACACCCCGGCCCAAGCCCGATTCCTTTCTTTTTATTTAAGTTTTAATTCCTCGTGAATTCTCTCGTGCTCTAAAACTCGGGATGTTACAACGCGAGTGGGATTTGTCAAACCCAATAGTACTACTAAACATTACCTCACTAAGATCCATATTAACGGTCCGATGTGTGTTGAGGACTTTCAGTGATAGCGTGTTACGCTTAGCTTTAACATTGATAACATATGAATTATAATAATCTCAAAATAGTTGTGACATGCTTTCTCCCCCAAGTTAAAACAGTAAAAATGGGCCGTGAAAACTCACATGATTGCGTAGGAAGTAATCACATAAGTAATAGACTTGATACACAAGTGTTAGCCTGCAACGGCTTACGTATGCCCTAGAATTACAAACAACAATTAGGGACTCATTGGGATTTGTGACGACACACGGGAGATTAGAACGTCTTTAAACATTCTAAGGATTAACGAGTAAACGAACGAGTTTACGGAAATACGGATTTCTAAATTAGGATGAATGCGTTTCGCGACGAATGACAAATAATATATAATAAATATATTCGAGCGTTTTGTCATTAAATAGTAGTCTAGGAAAATAATATAATTTATTATATTATTTTTAAGTTTAGCGAAATAACACAATAATTAAATTGTGTGACAACTATAACTTAATCTATTATTTTTATTCGAGGATGTAAACGTGAGTAAATAATATAAATAATTATATTATTTATTAGTTTGAAACGTTTCACAAATTTTAGAAACGTGGCGAAAATAATATATTTAAATATATTATTTTAATAAGAGTCCCGGTTTTGAAAATAATATACAAACAAATTAATTTGAGTTCCGGGTTGAAAATAATATATATATATATATATATATATTATTTTAACAAATGAGTTTTTATAAATATGGGTTACAACCCAAACCCGATCCCACGAGTGATTTTCCGGACTAAAACATTTTATATATACAAGTAGTAATATAGGACATTGATTTAATATTAATATAGTGATAGAAATTTGTTTTAAAAATAAAAACGTGTAGAGAGACTCGAACCCGTGTCTCTCCCACACCAGCACACACTCTTAACCAGTCCCACCCGCTAGGGTAATCGCGACTGGGATGCTTCCGAAATGGTTTTAATGTATCCAAACCCCAACCCCTTTTCCCTTAATCGCGATCCGAACCCAAATCCCATCCCAGATCCATAGATTCCGACCTCGATCGAACCAGAGAGTACAGGGGTTTTGCTAATCGAGTATAGGCAGTTCTGAGGTTAAGTTTAATTGAAAAGTCATCAAGTTTAAGATCGATTAATTGCAAATTCAAGAGTCGAAACCCTAGGTACGAACCTAGAATCAATTCAGTTAAATTCGATGTTAAAAATGGTTGGATTCATAGGGTTTTTACTAAACAGAAGGGTTCGAAACTAATGAAATAGATTCATTGCATTGAGATTAAGCCTAAGATCAAAACCCCCAATTTTGAATATGAACAAACCCTAGAATTCGGATCAAGATCAATTCGATGTTATAAGATGAAATTGATAGAGGGTTTTCAATGAATACGTGATTGCGAACTGTTGATGTAAATTAATTTGATTGAGATTAGGTTTAGGGTCGAAACCCCCATATCGTTTTTATGAAGAAACCCTAGATTAGGATCATGACAAATTCGATGTTTAAAGGTTGAATTGGTATAGGGCTTTTGATCCAGACATATAAACAAAGCTATTGGAGAGTATTGTTACCTTTAACGATATCGAATTGATGGTGAACGAGTAGGATGAGTGTCGGCTTTGCGCGAGTTGAATCTCCGGTCACCATGACTTCGTCTCCGGCCAAATTGAACTGTGCAAATGCTTCAAGAATGCTCGTTCAAGGTGCGCAGAGAGTTTGATTGGGGAATTGTAAACCAAATTGGTCGAATTGATGGGTTTTTGTTACGGTTTTGACCGTTTCGACATGAACACCTATTGGGTTTAATTCGCACGATTACTACTCAATTATGATTCCATTATGGACGGTAATAGAATTAAAGTGCACTTTCCGTTACAATTTCAAACGAATTCGGTTCTAGAACTTGGATTTGGAATGTTGGTTGCGAGTTTGACTTCACAAAGTCAACAGAATCGAATTTCCGATAATTACAGCTTTGGTCCTTGCGAATTCAGGTATTCAAGTTTGAATTTAGACATAATTGATCCCTGAGGTTTAATATTGGGTTAACTGGGTTAGGAATTAACAGAATATTTAACGGTATTACTAACGGAGTTAACTTGAAAAGTCAGATTGTCACACGTTTTGTGCCCGATCGTTGACCCATGTGCCGTGAGACGTGTGCATACGTCTCCAACCATCAATCAGGCTGACGGTTCCACCTTGTTGTACCTATAAACAACAAAAATAATGCTACTAATATTTGATTAACTTATGAATTCATTTTTAGAATAATATTAATAACTTTTGTTACCTCCTCATATCGCCGTTGAGCAAATGACTTGCTCTCAATAGTATTGGCGTATGGTTGTTTAGCTCGGTTTGAAGAATTTTGATTGCAGCGTGCAATATATGCTGGATCAAGGTACATTATGTCGATGAGGGAATTCCAATTGCTGGAACTGATGGACTCATGAGGGTGATTCCTTGCTTCTTCCACATCCTCGTAACCACCAACCGATTCAAAATGTCTCTTTAAAACAGATTTGCGGTCACGAAATCTACGGGAACAATCATCATGGATGCCCGCAGATATTTGTGGCCACTACGGTGCGTTACTCCAGCTTTCTAAATTAAAGTAATTCTGTAAAAAAAAGGTAATTAGGAAACACTTAATAATTATGAATGTTAAAAAATTACATTTTGTACTTACATTAAGATTACGAAATACAGTGCTTTGATGCTCCCTAGGAACAAACTCCCAACCAGAATAGTGTGATGGGATTTTCTCTTGAGAAATAGTTATTTGTCGGACAAACTATCGACCGTTCGGACCGACAAACTTGTATGTCTCATTGGTTGGATCAAGCTCAAGTGGAAGTGGTTTGTGGCCATTTTGGGCGAACGCCTCCAACATATCAAGGTTTCTACCACGGCCCTTACTTTTTTCGAGGAAGCTGTTACATGAATTTAAGACTCGCAGATGTTACATGAATTTGAAGAATTATCAAACTAAAACAAGTAACTTACAAGACTCGCAGATGTTACATAAATTTGAAGAATTAGCAAACTAAAACAAGTAACTTACAAGACTCGCAATCTATAGAGAGCCTCCTAGAATTCCCCCGCGGATCACGACCCCTACCGTCACCACCATGTGAACGAGCATAAGTCGCCATATATACCTACATAAAATTTGAAGAATTAGCAAACTAAAACAAGTATCTATATTATTCAACTAAAAAACAATTAAAACCATACAAACTCTACATCTATATAAATTAACCATCAATTTCACAACATTAACCATCAATAAAAAAAATGAACCGTACATACTATACATCTATATAAATTAACCACCAATTTCATAAAATTATACATATATTTATCAATATTATACAAATAAAAAACAATTAAAACATTTATACAAAACTAAATCTCTCAAATCTAAACCTATTACCAAATATTAAACAAACATTTAAAAATCTATATAAAACTACCCAAATACACCTATAAACACAAAAATTATACATATTACCTCCGGATTTTTCTTGAAATGACGAGATGTCGTCGAGAAAACCCTCAATCTAGCTTCCAATCCGTCCACTTAGCCAAAAACTTTACCTACACAAGATTTATATTAAAAATTTACAATAATAAAGAAAAATTACAAAAAAAAGTCAAAATCGGGTCTAACCACTTGAATAAGAAGAGTATGGTGGAGGAGGAGGTAGAAAACGGTGGAATTTGAAGTAAAATGGCCTGATTTGTGGGTATAAGCCGAGAGGAAGGTTGAGAGAAAAAAGAGGGCAAAAATGAGAAGAAGAGTTTCTGCGTGGGTTAATACCAGGTAGGACCAGTCTCGATGACATGTCGTCGATATTGGGTCATTTTATTTTAATTATTTTAATTATTAAATAAAAATATTTTTTTATTATATACAAGTCTCGACGACATGTCATCGAGATTAGGTATTTTCTTTAAAAATAAATTTTTTAATATTTTACTAGGTAAAAAAAAAAGGAAAAAAAAATTAAAAATACCAATCTCGACGACATGTCGTCGAGACTAGTATTGGGTAGGCGCCAAAAGTTTTCACCTTTTCCCGGTTAACCATCGCCGACGACGTGTCGTCGTATTTGGCCAATCTATCTTGACGACATGTGTCGTCGAGATTGCCTCGTCGAAACTGCCTAGTTTTCTTGTAGTGATAACTGCGGCTCGACCTTGGACCCCGCTTCCAGGGGCGCTGCCCCCGGACCCCGTTACTTAGGGCTTCGCCCCTAAGTATTAATTAGTTAATCAAATAAATTTAAATAAGTGTGCACTCCACACCTCCTAACTTGTTTAATATTTAATATGATTAATTTGGTAAACTAGTTAATCCAATTAAACTAAAATAGCCAACATCTCTTTTGGATTTCCCGTTGTTTTACTGATGTAGGAAAGATCAATTCATCGTATTGATGAATCGATAATATGTTAGATCGTAGTGGTTTTGGTAGTCCGTCATCTCTTTGTTGATCTGAAGTTGTATTTGGCATCTCAATATTATTAAGTTAATGAAATGCATTATTTTATTTGTATTTTAATATATAATAATGACTATAATAATAACTGTAACATTGGTTCATTTAACTTTGGAAACAAATTCCACAATATATGTGTATGCTAATTATAACGGTTATAAACCGACTTGGTAAAAAAACACACACACATGGACTTGTTTTATTCTAAACCACAATTTTAGATAACATTTGCTATTGGCTATGAGAAAACCCAAACGACCACCATTGAGATTCTTTTTTCCACATATTTTGCTGTTTTTTCTCTCTATTTTGGAATGGCCGTTCTTGGTCAGCTTTTGTTGTGCATGTTCTAGATTATGATTACAGAATCCGCCATGAATGATACAGAAGCTTTGCTAAGAATCAAACAATCTTTAAATAACCCCATTTCTCTTGAATCCTGGAAGCCTGGAACAAGACCTTGTGATGAAATGGGTGGGGCTTATTTGCGGCAATGGGATCGTTACCACCCTTCGTTTAAGATCACTGAATCTATCCGGTGCAATAGACGTTTTTGCCCTTTCACAATTGCAAGGTTTACGAGTCATTAACCATGTAAGCAATTCATTTTCTGGCCCCATTCCCGAATTCAATAAACTTGGAGCTTTGAAAGCTATTTACTTGTCAATGAATCAATTTTCGGGTGAAATCCCCTCAGCTTACTTCACCACAATGGTGTCTTTAAAGAAAATATGGTTTGACAACAACAATTTCTCGGGTCCGATTCCTTCGTCGTTGGCTCAACTCCCCCGTCTATTGGAATTGCATCTCAACAATAACAACTTTTCCGGTCTAATTCCGTTAATGGGACAACAAACTTTGGAGTCGCTTAACCTTTCAAATAATAGTCTAATAGGGGATATTCCTTCTAGTTTATCAAGATTCGATGTGGCCTTATTTGATGGGAATCCCAGGCTATGCGGCCCAAAACTTCGTAGGTTATGCGTTAACGTGATACACACTCCTAAAGGGCCTAAACAACCATCAAAGCCACCACCCGAGTCTTTAAAGATGGCTTATATGCTCATGGGTCTCTCGGGTTTCATTCTTGTGGCAATGATCATTGCGATCTACCTGTTGGTGCAAAAGAGAGAAAGAAGAAGCCGATCAAATGTGTGTGGAGAAACGAAATGGAAATGTCGATGATTCGTTTGGTTTGGGTATATCTAGTGTTAGCCCAAAAGAAGACTATTCAACCCGAGAAAACTTGGAAAAGGGGTCTCATAAAACGATCAAGGGTGGTGGTGATCTAGTGTTGCTCAACAAAGGTGCTGTTATTTGGGTTGTCGGATTTGATGAAAGCCGGCGCAGAGGTTCTCGGGAACGGATCGTTAGGGTCTTAGTACAAAGCTAAACTGTCAAACGGTTTGATTTTAGTGGTTAAGCGGTTGAAGGCGATGAATAAGATGAGTAAAGACGGATTCCAAGTGGAGATGAGTCGACTTGGAAGGCTCGAGCACCCGAACATCTTGGCACCACTCGCGTGCCATTTTCAGAAGAAAGAGAAACTCGCGATCTACGAGTACATTCCTAAAGGCAGTTTACTTTATTTGTTGCATGGTAAGTTGTAAACTAAAGTTGTATTGTGTTAAAAGACTAATCGAATGATATACATTGTTTAAAGCTTAACTAATGAGGACGCACACGTTTTAGGTGATCGAGGGGAGAGTCTTGCCGAGCTTAACTGGCCAGCTCGGTTAAAAATCATCAAAGGTGTGGCGCTTGGAATGGGTTACATTCACCTAGAACTTGGTATGCTTGTGTTACCTCACGGAAATTTGAAATCAAGCAATGTGCTTCTTGGCCCTACTAACGAGCCACTAGTAGTAGATTACAGTCTAATTAGTGTTATCGATGCAAATCACGCAGCAAACGTGTTAACCGGCTACAAAGCCCCGGAAGTAGTGCGGAATCATTCGGTTTCACCCAAATGTTGTCTAGGAATCATGATTCTAGAAATTCTAACTTCCATCTCTGTACCGAAACAAAGGGAAAGGTGGGACAGATGTGGTACAATGGGTGAAATCTGAGCAAAGAGAGGTGGAGTTGTTGGATCCATAGATCACAGGATACATTAATTCGTTAGGTGAAATGCAGAAGCTAATGCAAATTGGTTCAGAATGCACGGAGAGTGATCCAGATGATCGGATAGACATTAGAGAGGCGATTAGAAGAATAGAAGAGATACGAATTTAGGGATAGAACATATCAACTGGAAGTGGATTAATCCAAGTGCAGTGGTCGGAGGTGAACAGAAGAAGCAAGGCGGGGTCCAGACGTAGCACATTTTTGGAACAGTTTATTAAAACTGCAAATTGCTTGTGTCATAATCAATCAAACGACTTTAATTATCAATCCTAAATATTCCCGATACCGTGTCTTCTTGTTGGCTGGCTCTTTTGAGAGACAAACAGTCGGACATTGGCCCAAAACCATCCATTCCTGTGTATTACCATGTGTCAGCTACACGTAACTAATTTTTTGGTTTTACATTTGGTTTTAGTTGCAGCATCTCTAATTCTATTATTATTTAATTTAAATAATATGAAATTGATAAAATAGTTTATTATATAAAATATATTCTGAATTAATAGAATATAAAATTAAAATAAACTGTTACAAAACATAAATATAACTACTTACTCTAACAAACCATATATATTCCACCCACCACCACTAGGAAGTATAAACTAAAATTATAGTTTAATATGAATCATTAGTTAAGTTTAGGGTCAAATTAGTAAACACTAGTTTAATTAGGGTTAATGTGTACTTGTTTATAAACATCCGAAGCGTTGTATCGCTTCGATTAAAGGTTGCCTAGTTCATTCACAACCGCCGACCACATATGTATAGGATCATGTATCGATCAATTAAGATTATGAGATTTCAATATAATCTGCATACACTTTTTGTATGTATGTGTCTTCTTCTACTGATAATATAAATACGTTTATTTAATTCACTATTCTTATATTCAATTTGTATTTGGGTGCCTCTTGATTCCAACAATTGGTATGAGAGCAAGATCAAGACCTGTGAAAGAAATCGTATGGAATGATTAAAGGGTTGTGAAGGTCGGAACATGTGATCACAGATTGCTAATCTCACTTGATCAAGAACCTAATCGGTCGAGATTCAAGAACAAGAAATCACACCGGTTATGTTTCTCACATTAAAAAATTAAATTTGTTATCATAAAACTCTAAAGACAAAAATAACGACGCTCATAAAAGGTTCCGAGACATATATTATAATCCAAATTTAAAGAAGTCCGTATCATGTCCCAACACCAACAAAAGCTATTAACATTTGTAGATAAAGTTTGGACCCCATCGCTCATAAAAGGGGTTACAGGTTACTCCCCATTTGGGTCCAATATGTTGAGACGTAGGGATTAAACAAACCATAAGAGCATGTATAAACACGGTTTGTTTATCTTCATTTATTTAAGTTTAATCAAACAAATGATCGCATACGAATATTTAAACAAACATATTTTCGTTTTCTGGTTTATTTGTTTAACATATATACAAGCATAAACGAGCTTCACTCTCTATATCAAACGTTTTATAAATATTCGATTCGTTTACAACCCTATCTATAAGCTATTTCATTGGTTTTTAACAAAAAGAAAAATATTTGCCTTTTATCTTGGGAAAATTTGATTTTAATAATTATCCAAACTATAACTTATTGGCTGATAATAATTAATACTGACAATTCTAACTTTCACTTTTGTTGTCAATAACAATTTCAGTAACATATTCATCATAAATTTAAGCTCCAATTACACTTAACTTTCACTCGATTTCGCTTGTACGTTTCTCCATTTTGCTTAAAATGATCATTTTGAGCAAAATCAAGTTTAAATAGAGCGTAAATTTATGACTATTATGTTATTGGGTCTGCTATTGATGATAAAAGTGAAAGTTAAGACCGGCACTAGCCAAATTAATTGTATGAATTTCTAGGTATGATTTTGAATGGAATTGTCTAAAACATGATGTTCCCATTCCAAGGGTGATAGAAAATGTAACAATGTTTATATAAAATATAAACAGATTGTCGGTGATGAGCAACATGTTGACATTACCGGGACATAAAATACTTTGTCTACAACCCCTGTCTGTGTTCCCATCCGATGATTCCATTATGGCTCAATTGGCATGCATGATGCACCCAATAAACAACAAAATTCATAGAATTTGGAAAGAAACTCTTGGGTTTATAAAATTTCGTCACTTAGATTCAAACGGATTAGATAAAAAGTAAATTTTGCATAATATTAGGCCCCTTGATTAGGAGCAGTGGTAGGCCTTTAGTTTTTGATCCTACAGAATATGTATTCATCTTGTTCTGGTTGTTTTGGTTCGTGCTAACTTCTGTTAGTAGGGCTTTTATTTAATAAAAATTTTCTACCTAAGGAAAAAAAAAGATAAAAAGTAAATTCAAATTAAAACAATTATATCTAATCGTTGTAAAACTGAGCTTTTATAAGCCTACGAGTAAAAATTAAACTATTAAAAAAAAAAATTACACAACACCATACTATATTATTTGGAAAAACTAAATAAAATCTCTGTTAGAACTAAAATTGACCGAGTCTTCCCCACCTCACTTTAGAGTTTACTCTTAGATATATACTTTAAATGATATTGTTCAAGACATTTTATTCTGTTTAAGTTGATAATTATGTTATCATCCAGTCACGAGAAAAGCATAAAAGTTATAATTTTTTTTAATTGGTAGACCTCTATAGATACCGTAAAGAAAAACACCCCTCTAGCCATTGTTGGTTATAGTATGTCCAAATATTAACATAGACCATGCCACTATTGAAGTTGATCATAAAAGGGTCACACAACGAACAACCATCATTACCTAAGTGTCAAAAAGAGTTTTAGATGACTTAACGCGAATTATAATCCCGTAATATTAATTGTTATTATTTGAATAAATAATAACTTGAAATTAATATTAACAAATTAATAAATTTTTATTTAGAATAAACATTTTGTATGCATGTTTTGTATAATCAAATAGGGTGAGATTGTTATGTGTTAGTCGTAACCGGCATAATTTTGATGATGACTTCAATCCATATACTTAGAATCTAGATTACAAGTCTTTGTGTATAAAAAATACAAGATAAATCCAACATATCTTAGATTATAACAGTTGAAAATATGTTTATCAAGCTTTAGACTAGTTCAAATAGAAGTTGAAATCTTAAGCTAAACTTTAAGAAGAAGACTCCCATCAGATTTCACATCCAACGTAGTGATCCAAAGATAAATATTGCTCTCACGCTAATGTCTTTTTATTACATTTAAAGAGGACAAGAGATGGCAAAAGTTGGGTGATGAATACGAGAAAATTTGTCAACATGAGACTAGCTCATTTAGTAGAGACTCTTGTCTTTTAGATTGGAGGTTATGAGTTCAAACTCTGACATTGAATGAATTATTTGGTGTAATTTAATAATAGAATTAAGATAGATTTTTTTTAAACAACAATTTAAATCACTGACGGGGCCACTGGTCCACCCGATCATCTCCACCAGTTTCAGGAGGAAACCCACTACAGATGAGAAAACCCCTTAGCCTAACTTAAAATCTCTTTTTTTTTTATCACAGGACCATTTTAATAAAGTCTAATAGATTTACCGTTAAAAAAAGGAGAAAATTTAAAACATAATGCTTTCTTTCATGTTTCTGTTTCTTCAAGATCTATCATTTCCATTTCCATTTATTTACTGGAGATAAAAATAATATTAGAAACTCATAATTAAGACAAACAAAAATATATTAAGAAATTGGAATGGTTACAGTCACTAGCTTAGCTTAGTGGCAAATGTGTATATCAAGACTTCTCTAAAATGGAGAGGTATTGGGTTCAAGTCCACTTGTAACAAAATAAAAAGGGGGTCCAAGTTGGGCCATGGGGTTTCTCACTTATGATAGGTTTCCTCCTGATAAGATGTAGATGATCGGGTGAGTCAGTGACACGTCGGTCGTTAAAAAAAAGAAAAGAAATTGGAATGGCACATAGGCGTTGCATTGGGTGGATGTGTCAGGCTAAGTGCACGCATGGAGGCACGTGAATTCTGACTCTTTCTTTACATGTTCGACTTCTATTTTTTTTATAGGTAACTTTCATTTTTTACGTGGCAGTTACATCTTCAAATCGGAGACCCGTACCCCACAACCTGACCACTACGTTGTCTGAACCGGGCCCGCGTGTTCAGTACGAGGGGCATAGGCTATCACCGGGAAACCATGGAGTCTGCTGCCACTTGACAACAGTTGCGCCGCTACACGGGCCAAACCCCGCTAGCGTAACGCACTCCGGACTAAAACCCAGGGTGGCTCGGACTCGAACCTGCGTGGGCAGGTTGAGTCTTCATTGCCCGTAACCACTAGGCCAAAGACTCGTCTTTCCAGTGCCATTAACAATCATATGATGCTCATTAATTAAAATTGACAACTAATTTCGGACTCATAACCAGCACATACATCTTCATCAATTTCAATTTTCAAATAAAGAAATACTTAATATACTTACACATACGTATATTGAATTACCAATGTAAAACAACCGTTAATGTGTAGCTAGTTCATTTTGTAAACGTACTTTTTAGAAGGGAGGTCAAAGCTAAAAGTAAAAAATATGTATTTTTTCACTGTCTTGTTTTCTTATATTTGTCCAAATTTATTGTAAACCTATTTATCGATTTAATTGTTGACGATGAACCAAAACTACTGATCCATATGTAAACATTTATCCAAGTAGGTGTTTTATTAATGATAATTAAAACAACAAAATTAATTAGTGTTGAATGTGCCTTCCAATTATATGTATGGCAGATCAAATATATTTTTCACTTTTACAATTTTTTTAAACTCTAAAAATGTAACCATGTCATGATTAGTAATATTTGCTTCGTGTAGTTGTTAGGATTTATAATCTAGGTTAAGTTGAAAACTAGTTTTTGATACCTACTAAAAATATAGAAATTAATTCATAAATATATCTTATAAAGAAAAACATATAAATCTAGAAGAAAAGTATAGAAGTGAAATATATGAATGTGAATGATGTATTTATAAAATTAATACACAAACCATCTTTATTAAAAAAAAAACTGAATAAAGCATAGATAAAAGAACTAAAAATATAAAGAAAACGTCTCTTACAGGACTATTTAAAAAACTAAAGTGCAACTTTACAAAGGATATAATGATAATTTAAAATGAAGCTAATTATTACAAACTTTAAAAACTAAGTGTAACTTTATAAAGGGTAGAATGATAAATTATAAGGTTTTACATGTTGAGTTGTTAAATTTATTTAGACTTCATATAAGCCTAACATATGTATAAATCTCAAAAAGTCATCATATAAGATAGACGCGAACACTTTGTTTCCGTTTTATATATACTAAAAAAGTACTACTTAAAAATAACCAAGCATAAAAGTTTATTAAAAATGATTAACAAAATGTTCTTTTATTATGTTAGCAGTTTGTTTATTTAGGTAATAAAATGTTTAAACAAAGTTGATTATTTATCAGTTTGTTCATTTATTTTGTCAAATACAAAGTCCAGTCCAAACCTCTTAGCTTCCATACATATCATCATCATCATCATCATCTGTTTGTTGATTCTTCATTCAAAGATTCAAACCCCCTTTTTCGTTTTCCAGTTGGACCACTAATCGAATCATTTCTTGCACTTTAATATACTCTTCATGGAGCTGCCGGAGACCGATTCTGTATCTTATGAAACTGCTGAACATATCATTCTCCGGTGGGACTCTACGGCTTCCGATGATGCTAGGGTCCGTATGATCTTCGAAGGCGACCGTCAAGAGATCGATCTATACTTGCAGGCGGTCGATCGAATTCAACTTTCCATGGAGTCAACTACCCTGTCGGACGACGACGACGGAACTGCCGGAGTCCACGACCAGTCAAAGAAGATCAACACCGCTATTCAGATTGCGATGGCTCGACTTGAGGACGAGTTTCGTAACATACTTATCTTCCACGCTAGTCCAATCGAGACCGAGTCACTCACTGAGTCGATCTCTTCAAATCATCTGACTCCTCGAACCAGTGCCTCGTTTTCTGAGTTCTCAGTAACCAACGATTACAGAACGAGAGATGAGGATGATGCAATCTCCAGAGATGGTTCTTCTTCCTTATCGGAACAAGGCGAGAGCAGTAGGACTATTTCTAGCTACAGATCTATGAGTAGTATTCGCGAGATAGATCTGATGCCATCGGATAGCATATGCGATCTGCGCTCAATCGCCGAGCGAATGATCTCCGCCGGCTACTTCAGGGAGTGCGTTCAGGTGTACGGCAGTGTCCGGAAATCGGCGGTGGACGCGAGCTTCAAGAAGCTAGGTGTGGAGAAATTAAGCATCGGCGATATCCAACGGCTGGAATGGGAAGCTCTGAATGCGAAGATCGGGAAGTGGATACGTGCAGCAAAAATGTGCGTTAGGGTTTTATTTGCAAGCGAGAAGAGACTCTGCGAGCAAATCTTCGAAGGTTTAGGAACGGCCGCAGATGAAGCTTGTTTCATGGAAACGGTTAAAGGCCCGGCGATTCAGCTGCTTAACTTTGCAGAAGCCATTAGTGTCAGCCGACGAGCTCCAGAGAAACTATTCAAGATCTTGGATTTACACGATACCTTACTCGATCTGTTGCCTGATATCGATGCTGTTTTTGAAGGAACATCAGCCGAAACAATTAGGGTTCAGGCAACGGAGATAATTTCCAAGCTGGCAGAGGCTGCTAGAGGAATGCTCAACGAGTTTGAAAATGCAGTTCTTCGAGAACCTTCTAGAGTTCCCGTCCCTGGTGGAACGATTCATCCTTTAACTAGGTATGTGATGAACTACACAAGCTTGATTTCAGATTACAAACAAACCCTAGGTGAATTGATAGTGTCTAGACCTGCAACTGGTTCTAGATACTCAGATGACCTCAGTACTCCAGATATGGATTTTACAGAGCATGAAGAGCAATCACCATTAGCACTCCATCTAATCTGGATAATTGTGATTTTGCAATTCAATCTGGAAGGAAAATCCAAGCACTATAAAGACACCTCCTTAGCTCATTTGTTTGTCATGAACAACGTTCATTACATTGTTCAAAAGATCAAAGGTTCACCAGAACTAAGAGAAATGATAGGAGACAATTATCTGAAAAAGCTTACAGCAAAATTCAGGCAAGCTGCGACTAGCTACCAACGTGCAACATGGGTCGGGGTGCTGTATTGTTTGAGAGATGAAGGATTACACGTGAGTGGAAGTTTTTCTTCTGGTGTTTCAAAGACTGCTTTAAGAGATAGATTCAAGTCATTTAATGCCATGTTTGAAGAAGTTCATAGAACACAAGCATTATGGCTGATACCGGACACACAACTTCGTGAAGAACTAAGGATTTCAATATCAGAATTGTTAATCCCAGCTTACCGATCGTTTCTTGGCAGATACAGGACTCATATAGAGAGCGGAAGGCACCCTGAAAATTATATCAAGTATTCTGTTGAAGATCTTGAGACTGCCCTCTTGGATTTCTTTGAAGGGTATGCTGTTTCACAGCATTCAAGAAGAAGATCACAGTGATGGGATTGTATTTATCATAATAGGACACCATTCTTTAATTTTTATTTTCTTGAAGCTCTGATGATGGAAAATGTTGTTTTAATCTTCCTTCTTTGTTAAGATTTTGTTTCACTTGTTTGTATGGTTACTACTTTTGTACATGTTATAATTTCATGAAAATCACCATTTTCAGATCACAAAGTTATATTATTTGAACTTTCTTCACGTCATCATCATCATGCATGTACATTTTATGTAATCATTCAAACATTAGAATTGTGTATAAACTTTTTGCTGTTTTCAGGACCCTTTTAATCTATTGCTTCATGTCTTTGGTACACGACTTCGGTGTTTGGACTTTGGAGTTAAGACATGTTTACCCATTCTCTTCTCTGTCGAAGTCAAAAGGGAATTGGTCTATCTAAACGACATTGATTGTTTGACCTGCACTAGTTTAAGTATAACCATGAAATAAACTAAATCTATTTGACTATTTCCCACTTTGGTCCAAATATCATTAATAGTTATAGGCCTATAGCTATAGTGCTTTTAAGATGACAAAATTCAATGGAGTAATTGCCCATGCTGACAACATATGTACTCACTTTTCTTCATCCAAACCATCCTGTTATCAGAAGATGTAATTTTGTTTGATTGAAACTTAAGAGGTTTACATTTGAAAGTCACTTATGTCAGCCACGTTGTACATATCAGTCTAGATTAATTAAAATAATATTTTATTAAAACGTACATTTGTACTACAATGAAGGTAGTTCGGCAATGAAATGACCAAAACATCACTTTCAGACACAAAATAAGAACGTGCAACATTATCTGAACATAAAACCAGCTTCAGTGTTGTCTGAAAATAACCATGGCATAGATGTTGAGAAAAACTAAAACTATGTGAATCAAACATAGTACCACCACACCCAGACCGCGATAATATTTGCGGAAGATATGGTATCACATTAATGCAAATAATAAACAAACTAACCATTCAATCAATCCATATCTAAAAATTCCATCCTTCTTCTCATTGTGCCCTTCAAATCCTTAGCCTCCCTCTCCACCTTCTCCGCCTGCACAACATATTATTAACCTTCAATATATTATTACAAACATCAAGTCCAAAACTTCAATCACAATGTATGAATAGCCATACCATCACATTGAAACACTGGTTTCACATAATAAGAGAATGAAATTAGGTAAGGGTGTTATCCATAACAGCTCACTCAAGATCTCAAAATGGACTTGAAAAAATTCTGAATCGACTCGATGTAAGTCGAGTTCGAGCTACTCAAGTAGACTTTTAAGCTGAGCTTCTGTCTTTAAAATACACACGCAAACCATACTTCCTAAACAAGTTTAGTCGAGCACAGACATATCAAGTCCCGTCACGCCAGGCTCAAAAAGTATTGTGTCGATTAATACTAAACTTGATTAATGTTACTACAATGGAAATGAACATTTTATCTTACATACAATTTCAAAAAGGTGAAACTAAGTTAAATATTGGTGCAATAAACCTTAGTCTAGTTGCCAAACAAAGAATGGTCACTCCACATGTGATAGTACAACAGATGGGTTCCATGTAACAAGCATACTTGCTGACAGGAAGGATATCATAAAAATGTTCATTGATTCGTCACTTCAGTCATAAGCAATCTCCGTAACACCTCACAGTCATAACAACAACCACCATTTTTAATTTTAAAATCCAAGACAAGAAAAGCAGACAATATACTACCATAAATATGTTCTGTTTTGTATTATTAGCAATCCATCAAAAATCATATATTGAAGGTTATTTTAAAAACTTTAGGTTTTACCCTATCGCTTAAAAAATTCAGTCAAGTCTGTAGTGAATATTATTCGAAGGTGATCAAAAAGCAAAACAAACATTAAGAAAAAACAGATAATGTATGTAGAGGCCACCTATGCATTCAACTTTTCTCAATTCGGCCAGACATATATTGAAACAATTTCATAGAGCACCCAACTATGTATCTAGTTTCATTTATACCAATTCATTTCAGATGACGAAAATGCCTTTTTTTAAAAAGAAAAGACAACAACTTTAACCTATAACCTGTGAATAACTCATAAAAAAATTGTCTTTTAAGAAATTTCAAGAATGTTTTCACCATCTGGCATAAATTTGGTGGCCTATAAAAGTATTCGGAATATGGGTGGCATTAATGAAAAAAGTAGAATGCTTCGTTGACCACATGTATTATTACAAAAAAGTTAAATAAATGAAGATGAAGAAAGAAGACATGCTTTCTTTATCATCATATTGCCTGCAGTTAAATACACAATAAAAAGGTTTAATTGTATCAGTTACCCTTTTTATCACAGCTTCAGAAACTTTAGTCATATGAGGTGGAAGTTCTTCCTTCTCCATTTCCTAAACATTAATAACAGAAAAAAAGAACAATAAATCTTTTACCAACATAATGTGTTAATAAAAAGAAAAATATAAAAGAAGGATGCCAAACCAGCTCGCCAATTAGAACAACATTTTCGCCACGAATTACATATAAACCTAATGGGATGTCACAATAAAGATCACCAACAATTACTCGCTCACAAGCACCTTCAAGAACAGCATTGGCTGCATGTGACCACCAAACATATCTTTAATATTCTTAATACCAAAATGATTATTACTGAAGACTAAGCTTAATAATTAGTAAGAATTCCAGTACCAAACTGATCAAAAGACCGAAGTATCCCCAATAGCTTCCTACCATCTCGTAGTAGTACAAGAAGCTTCTCTGTACAGAAAAGTAGATCATATTAATTTAAATGAGAACCCATAAATTCAAAAGATAATTGGTTCCTTTTTGCATAATGGAGCATTGATCGTAGTGATATCCAAAAGTATACTTGAACAATGCAAGCACAATTACATCTTTTATACATATGACAGTTGACAACATAAGAGATTGGACTAGCAAGTCAATTCCATAAAGTATTTTCCCATAAGTATTTCATAATAACAAACAAATATTATAACAGTATAACTGATTAGATTAATAACTTTATTTACAGAACTCTTGTATCCTTATCTTAAGATGATGATATTTTATAGGCTGAACATTTTCCATAAACATAGCAATTTGTAATTCTAAAGTTCATATTTAATCATTTGATTTGACACAGTACTCTAAAAAGTGAAAAGCACGTGTTAAGCTTATTTATTTTTATAAATAAATTATTTGCTAATTATTCAGAATTTATGAATAAAATCTGATTAGGATGATATACAATATTATAAACAACAAACAAGGCTTTGTTATGGTTGAACAAAGGCCTAATGCTAAATTAGTTAAGCATGGAGTAAAAGGATAATTAAGAGGATGCATTAAGCGATCCAGCTTTAGATATATGAAATATAGTTAGTAAAACAATCTTGGTTCTTGAAATAGTTAAAAGCAAACTAATTATATATGGTTTTGGTTACAACAAGCTTTCTGAAATTCATATTTAGCAAAAAACAATATAAAAATGTAAAAAAAGTTGGTTGTTATTAACTAATTACCTGAATCATTATCAATTGTCATAAGTTCATTGTTGTATGAATATGCAGCGGATCACTGAGGAAAAAAGAAAAGAAAATGCAAGAGCAGTCATGGTGATCTAATTGTCACAACAGCAGGTATTTTAGAACACTGATTTGAGACAGAAAATAAAAAAAAAGCCCTATATTTAGAGTGAATTGTTTCGAGGCCTTAGGGTTTAAGGAAACACTGAAAGCACTATATCAAATAGCCCTGATTTGAAACATATTAGGCATCCAACTAATGAAATAATATAATTTCAAACTTCTACCTTTTATATAATAAGGAATTCATTAAGAAGTCATGTTTTGGACCAAGACCAATGACAAAATATTGCATTCTTGCTAGACGATTAAAATGGAAACACAGATGTACAAGGTTTACCGGTCAAGGAAAGACTTAAAGTCAATGATTCACGTGTTTTCGACTAATGACCAGTCACGAGTGACAACATGTTCATGGACACTTCAGAAGGCCTCTAAAAATCACACTTTTAAAAAAACCACACACTTGCAGCAAACTGATCATGTTAAAACTTAAAAGGTGGATGCTAACCGCAACACAAACTTATTTGTTTTTTTTTTCTTTGGGAAGGCAAAGACACTACACGTTTGTCTCAGACGTGACATAAACCCTCAACAACTCGGCTTCATGTCATAATGACATCTTTCTCATAATAAAAAAGGTGAACATTATTGGATAAAGACAAGATTCAACAACACTTTAATCCTACACAAATCACAGGTTAAATGAATCCTTGCATGGTGATTAAATGTATAACGTATTACGATTTACAAAGATAACATCGGCAAGATCCACAAACGTAAAACAACATAACCATGCACAACAAGATAACGAAATAGAATTAACATAATTACATAAAGTCGATGCAATATAAAAAAAACTTACTGTCAAGATAGCTTGCAAGAGAAGTAGAGAGATAAATATCTTCTGGCCCTGCCCACGACATTGCACTTGGGTATTTGAGAAAAAATCTTTGCCAAATTAAACAAATTTTCAGCCACCTGATCTTAATTTCTCGCCTTTATCTTCTACTACTACAATTCCCCTATTTCCAATGATGAACAGCTCTAGTCAAATCAGCCTGGATCGATATTATACGGACTAAAAACCTATAACAATAAAGAATCAATACACACTCCGATCGTAAAACATCAAGAAAGAGTGCTGATTTCCAGATCTATCTATAAACCCTAGATTAACTATCCCCAAATCTGGGGGAGTTTGGAAGATAGGCGTAATGTTTGATTCAACTATAGTCTTATGGTTCCACAATATTTTCCTCATCGGTCCTTTGAGATGTCGACTATTTTAAATTTCACCCCTCTTGTTAAGAGAGAGATATATTCTCTTTGAATTCCCAATCATAGTTTGTTAAAAGTTTATTTACATTGGTACTAGATTTAATTACAAAAGAAATATGTCCCTGTCTAACTTTTATTTTTTAACAGCAATTTGAATCACTGGCGGGTAACTAACTCACCCGATCATCTTCATCACTCTCAGGAAGAAAGCAACCATAGGTGATAAATCCACTTGTCCTTTATGCGTGGATATAATTATGAAATGTGTCATTTTAAAAAACTATTACACTCGGTATCTATTTTTTCAAAAAAAAATTATAGGTTTTGTCCTTTTAAGTAACCGGCATCCATTTTTGGCGTTAAGTTTTGGCAACCCACCCCTCTAACGTGAGGGCATAACTGTTCTTTTACCCTTTTACTTTAACAGCCCTTTATCACTCTCGTTTTTCATCGCAAAACATCAAAAAAAAATTTACGGTTTTTCAAAATTAAAACCTTGTGACGATTAGGACCTACAATTAGTGATGGTATTTTGTTGGTGTGATAAGGAAGCTATTGTAAGAACTTCATGGGCATCTAAAAATCATGGTCATAGGTTTTATAGGTGTCCTGAAAAGGTAAGTTGAAAAGCTTTAATCTCAATTTTTATTACATCTTAATCTAAAATTAGTTTGGTTGTAATTCATGGATTAAAATAAAGTATTTTTTATGGGTTGATCCTAAGATGTGCCAAAGATCGATGGACATTATCCATGATTTGTTGAAATGTAAGCATGACATTGAAGAAAAACTCAAACTTAGTGAAGTAGAATCGAGAATAAGTGAAGCAAAATCAAGAAAATTGAAGAAGTACTTGATTTTAAGCTGGATTGAGTTTCTTGTTTTTGTGATTGCTATCAAAATGTACTAAGATAATGTGTTAGAATTAGATTTGTATTTGCATATTTTGATTGCTATCAAAATGTACTAAGCTAATGTTCAATCTGATTTTGTATTGATGTACTTTGGAGTAGGAAATTGCATATTTTGATTAACATTGCTGTTTATTCCATTTCAATTAGCAGTTTACATATTTTGAAGGTCGTGTACCAAAATTGTGATGTTTATCGACAAAATTATGCCCAAGACAATATATATAAAATTAAAAAAAAAAAATATCTGCCGTTAAAAAAAAATCTACCAAATTATGCATCCCATAAAACAAAATATTGCGTTACATTACCACTTCTAACCATTACAAAGTTACGAAAGTAGAATTGTTCCATGGACAAAGCATATTCACAAAAATACATAAACAAAATAAACGCGTAAGTTTACACAATCAAACTTGACAGGTAATTAAAATTATGGACATAAATAAACGTGAAATTTCAGACAATTTATAATTTAAGAGTTTCTACAATAAAAATAGAGGGTTTAGGGGTCACTGTAAAGTGTGGTCTTTAAAATTAATAAAAAGTGTCGATCTTTGTGATCCATATTGTCGGTGTTTTATTGTTCGAGTTTGATCCGATTATCCAACAATACAGTTAAATTATATCAGTCTTTTTAAATGGATTATGTGATATGGCTATGCTGATCATGGTTCATTTCATTTTTCAGATGACCACTCTCGCTAGTTATTTCGGGCTTGGAAAGCAGTCGCACCACTGCTCAGTTATGGTTTAAATAAAGAAGAAGTTTGTATAATAAATTACTTAAATACCCCTATGTAATTAACACACCATCGTTACTTGTTGGATGATAAAGGAAAGAGAAAATAAAGAATGGGGACCAAATTCATAATTACGAAAGATTGGGGACTTAATCCAAAATTTTAAGTCAATCACAGAGACCATCCATGTAATTTACTCAATAGAATAATTAAAAATTGCTAAATTTGAGAAAAATTGTGAAGGCTGAAATCGGAGTTCCTATTGATGGAAAATTGTGAATGCTGAAATTGGGCTATATGGGGTTTTTTTGTATTGATTAGATTTTTGAGTTAATAAATGGTTATGAGTCATGGGACATGCTAATATGAAATAGTACCACATGGGCTTTATTCGGTTAAGCTGGGCATAACCGAATTCAGAATATGTATAACCGTTAATCGACCCGATTAACCAAATACGAACTCGGTTACGGATAAAAACTTAACTTAATAACCAAATTAGAATTCGGTTCCGCTTTTTTTCGATTTTGATTACGGTTCGGTTTTAACCGAATAATGAAGACCTCGATTTCATCGCCGATGATGCGGAAGGATGGCCGGGCGGACGTTTTAGTTAAGCTCTATCTAACTCTCGGGACTCGATCGAGTCATTCTTGTGTGTCGCTAAATTCTAGTGTCTCGTTTCACTACTATACCTTTTGAGGTGGTTTAAACTGAATCATATATATCTATCAATGTTTAACCATTTAATCCACAAATACAGATTTCATCATAATATAACACGTACAGCAAAGTATTTTGAACCCATAAACATGCCTCCAACCATAAAAAGTGGACAATAAAAGAAAAAAAAACAAGGCTTGAAGCTAGATATAAATATATATGTCCCACTGATTTAGATGAAATTATTGATTCATTTGCACCTAGATAGGTAGGCTAAGGTCCAATTATCACTCGCTCCTCCTCTTAAACAAATCAGGCTCGATCAATGTTGTTGGGAGTCCAGTATACAATAATAGGGATTATATATATATGTGATCCTTTCCTGTTTCAAGTGATCATATCTCCAAGACAATATCTGAAAATAATCAAACTTTGAATTAGAAACTGCTGTTATTTAATAATACCCGGCCTTTTGGTTTTTGGTAAAATCACTCACTCAGAGGCTGGCTATTAACGAACTTACATTCAGAATCGGTTTTGACCCATTTAGATCCATCATTTGCGTCTTCATCATCGTTTCCTGTTGCTTTACCTTTACCTTTACCCTTCTTGCCGGATTCGATTAATTTCTTTGCAGATGATGCTCGAGAAGAATTCTGAGTGTTCATCTTATTCTTTAGCATTGCCCTTAATAACTGCACTTATAATAATAATATATTTATTAGCATTAATTAACTCTATATATAAAAAATAGCTAGCTTTAGTTTAATTTATATTTTGGCTAACAACCTTTCTAATTTTAACAGGGACTAAATTTAGAAATTGCTTATTTAACTCTAAAAGTGTTTTTTTTGTCAAAAATGCTTATTGATTTATAATTTTTTTTCAAAAGAAGTTCTTAAAAAAATGTTTGGATACGATTGGAAAAGTCAATAAGTTGTTATTTAAAAAGTGTTTGACTTAACTTATATTTATTGCATGGTAAAAGATGGTTAGATTGGTAATTTTATGTTTAAAAAGTTACAAGGACTTTTAAAAATCCAAGATTTTGACTTTTGAAAAACAACTTTTTAAAACTTATCAAAAACAAAAATAAAAAGGACTTTTATTCATGCCAAACATTTCTTTGATTTATTAGTTTTTTGAAAAAACATATAAGTTAATAAGTCATTTTTAAACTCAATCCCAAACACCTCCTTAATATTTTTCTATTTTGGTCTTCGGTATCCCAAAAATGGTTGTTTAAGCTTTTACCTCTCTAGAATAGAAAACAAAACAACTGTTTCTTACCGTAGCCTTTTTATTTGAAAATTGGTTGGCTAAATAAACAGAAATTGGATAAACTTTAATATTTGAAAATAAAATACCTTAAATAACATTAATATTGGGAAAGATACTTAAAATTTGAAACATTTGATTTTGTTAGTATATATGGGCTAAATAAAGTAAATATTAAATAGTTATTAATTAATATTTAGGAATTATAAAAAAAAATATTAAATACTAATGCAGATCTAGAAATTAATAAATAAAATATTAAATAGTTTTTTAACAACGGAACTCATCCACCTACTCCTAATTAAATCACATCACTTTTTCCATAATGAGACTTGAATCTTCACCACCCGGAGATTAATCCACCAAGACTTTGGATACCATTGGACTAGAAGCTAGCCATTTCGTAAAATACTAATTAGTTAGTAATGAAGAAAAAAAATGTGAAAAAGAATCACAGATTCATAGAATCGTGACAAGTGACACAAACAGATAATTATTTATTAGACTAGGTTAAAAATATGTGTTTTACACGGCCTGAATAAAAGAAAAATAATAAATAGTTAGTAATAAATATTTTTGAATTATAGAGAAATTATTAAATAGTAATGAATATTTATGAATTAATAAAGAAAATATTACATAGTTAATAAAAAATATTAAATTAAATAGTTAGTAATAAACAAAAATAAGCCAGGAGAGGAGGGATTGGTTAATAAAGTTGTAACAAGTGACACAAAGATACACTTATTTATTAGTTATTGAAGATTAGGCTGATTTTTGGACTTTCCTATCATTTCTCTTGATTAAATATAAGCATTTTTGGGTATTTAAAAGAATCTAACTTTTGAACACTATCAGGTTTCTAATCTGACGGTCAAGGGGTTTTCATATAAAGGATTTTCTTATGTGACATCATGGATTTGAATCTTGATGAGGGAAATTTTACAAATACCCTTGACGAGTCCACTAGACTAGAAGTTAATCCTTAAAAAGATAAATTTTAAACAATTTCTGTTTTTGGTAACCTGCTTTTTTTTCCTTGAAAAAATAGACTGATATTTCTAATTTTGTATTTAAGGTAAGCAACTTTATATTTGTTTTATTAAAGGCATCCAACTAACACTTTTGAAATTTTTATTTTTGGTAGTATTACCAAAAATAATTGTGTTTACATCTGCCCTAATTAAGTTTAGTAGCTAGTTACCCAAATTAGAAAAAAACTGAGAGTTTTGTTATCTTCAATTATTATAAAAGATGATTGAAGAAGAAAAGAAATAGTAAATTAGTTAAGTTTATAATTACCCTCTCCATTCGTGATTCTGGAAGTCGATCATGCAAGCTAGGCATTGGTGGGAGGCCGCTGCTGCATACAAACATTTTCTTCAACAGAAAAGAAATAGACTTGTTCCCAATTGCCTTCTTACTGTTTTCCATGCAAATATCTTTGCATCTGCCAAGAATTACTCTAATTGTACGGTCAATCTCCTCTTTATCATCTGGATTCGTGATAACCGCGGTTGAAAGTCTACGATCAACCTCTAAGCTTGATGGGCAGTTAAGAAATCTATCCAAGGGGAGATCAGTAATTTGTCCTTCATGTTTAGGAGGTTTCTTGGATAGTAGTTTTGTCAACTCCTTTTGTAGTTTTCCAATTTCTTCAGGTGTGAATTCAGATAGATCTGGAGATGATGCTGCTTTCTGGGTATTTTCTCTTGGTAAATCATTGTTTCCAAATGTTCCTATGGCCAGAAACCCACGAGGCATGTCGTTAAATTCTTCTTTCTGATCATGTTCTTGCGGCTTCATGTGATCTGTAGCATAGGTTATTGTTTGTTTAAAAATGATCGATTTCGAGTAATTAAAGAATACGGTCCTTTGATCTACAAGTTTTTGGATGCTTAATAATATATGGAAGGCCAAGAACACTTTGCATGAGTGCGTTAAAATTCCAACATTTATAATCTTAAAAATCCAAATGACCAAATTTCTTCTTTGATTTTTTGTAGATAAACTTAACCTCCAAGTGATGAGAATGATGAAATGTGCATATCAGATGTTTAAGAAAAATACATGACTATCTGCATATAACTAATCATCTTGTATGGGGAGCAAATTGAAGCCCCCTATTCTGTTTTTTTTTTAATGAAAAATAGTCATGCAGAAGATGCTGCAAGCTAGCCTTAATTTATGAAGTATATATTTTACATAATGGTTATTGATCTCAATTACAACAAACAAAAGCAAACACCTTTTGCATCAAATAAAAAAAGGAAGACGAACAGATATTATAATTAAAAAGGCCGGTTACATACGAGTAGCTGAAGTGCTTGAGTTCTTATGCCCTTTAATCCAACCAAAGAACTGCAGCCAAAATATATCACATGATCGAGAACTCAACTTTGTAAAACACCATGTCATAAATATATAAAGAATTAAAACTTCATCTTAATTACCTTCATTTTGATACCAATATTATGAAGAGAGAGAGCAAATTAAGTGGTTATTGAAGTCTTGAAGAAGAGCCTAGAAACCAATTGAGTTGGGATCTTGGAACTAAAGGAAAGAAACATGAGAATTAGTAAATTAATAAAACACACATTATGCAAATTTCATTGAGTAGCTACTTGGATATATATATTGACTGACGTACTGCTGCTAAACCTGAAAACCATGATGAAGGTTTAGCAGCTGAATATATTTCTGATCAGTCACTCACCGGCCCTAGCTAGCTAGCTACCTATTAATCCTTTTAGCAGACTTTTGTTTATATTTTAAAAAAAGAGGTGAGGGTATTAATTCCCATGCATAAAAGAAGTAAGCTAGTCTGATATATATAATAGAATAATCCCTTGATGTTTCCTTGTAATAATACATGCCCAACAATGTCTAGTGCAGAGGTTGAACTTGCACACGTAGCACTGGTTTACTCCATTGGATCCATCTTGGTACACTCTTCTACCGCCCATGGGGTCATGTGCTAATTACCTTTATTTTTTAATTTACCTTTTTCTACTCGTCAATTATAAGTCCATGTTTTTTTTTCTCTTTCCAGAGAAAACCAGAAATGGGTTTTATTCTCTTATCTTTTTTGGAGAAAATGTGTATTAAAACCCTGTTATCTTCCCGACACTATACAACCAACCAAACGAAAGAGATGAAAATGATAAGACCGATCACCTTTTTGGAGCAAGTGGCTTCAACAGAATTCGGCTAAATTCTTGGCACAGCCCATAACATGGAACCTCTTTGCCCTTCAAAGTTCTCATTTGAATATTTGTTACTACCACCAAGATCCGTTGCGCCCTCGGGGCCTAACACTTGCCTCGACGGCCGGGTTCAAGGGTTATAAATGCATGTGTTCGTAATCGGTCGTTGATATTATACAAACATAAACGAATAACAGACACATATTAACATAAACGAACGAATATCAACTATAAGTAAACGTAAAAACCAAATTAGAGTCTAAAATACCATTTACATCTTACATTAAGAACTAAATGGATATATTAAAGTAGTTTTAAATTGGGCTCAAGGGTTATAAATAAATATCAACTTTTTTTAAATTAACATTATCAATAAATAAAATTGAATGAATATTTCAACGTACATAAATGAACTAACACAAGTGAACATATATAAACGAATTTAAATGAACAAATATAAATGAACGCATATAAACGAATGTTCACGAATGTAAATGAACGAACAAGACGTGTGTTCATGTTAGTTCATTTATTAAACGGAAAACACCATAGAATAATAACCAAGTTTCAAAAGTGTTCCAATTAGGTCACTCACCATAGTATACCCGATGGTGTATACTGTGTAAAATACGTATTGAGTGACCTAATTGAACACTTTTGAAACTTGATTACTATTCTACAAAGTTACCCCTTTATTAAATGAACGAGCATAAACGAATATTTTGTCTAACGGTTCACAAACAGTTTACTAAACATTTGGTTGGATTACATGCCTAGTGTCAAGTTTTGACGGCTTAACTATGGATGGGTTTACAAAGGTTATATGTTATCTCTAACTAGAGGGTTTTTCCTGCGCACGTTCTATCGGAAATTCCGCCACGATCCTAAATATCAAAACGCATATAACGAAACCTTAAAAAATACATTAAACTCATGGCTAAAATTAATTAAAAAGAAGAAAAAAGCTAAGGGAATGGCAAAACTTGGAAAGGGGGTGTGGGTAGGGGTGATTATTGGGCTTTAACCGGACTAACCCGGACCGGACCAGACCGGGACCGGGACCATTAACAGGGTAAACTGGGGACCGAGGACCGGACCAATTGTTAACGGGCCGGTCCGGGCTTTAATGGGCCGGTTCTCGGGCTTTAGTATCAGGCTCGTTTAATTAAATTACCTGAATCATATTAGCTTTCTGTGTAGCTATAAATTCGACATATTAGACGTTTCTCGTACAATATTCTCATTTGTTTGTTAACGGAAATAGAATATTCTTGAATATTACATCGAAAGAATTGGCCGAATTGTTACAAATATCAATTCAAAGAGATCTCTGATTTTTATTTCCTTTTCTTTTTCATTTTTTTTCTTTATGCAAGGTTTTAATTGTGAATTAATGTTATATGCATTTGAATATGTTTTAGTTTTTGTTTCTTTTTACCTTTTAGAATTTATTTTATTTTATATATATGTGTAAATAACATTACATTTATGTATATATCATTATATGTAGTCTTTAATCTTTGTAGGAGATATATACAATTGATTTGGGTTGTTAATTTCGGGTAGTAAATATCGAAAATTGATAGGTAGAGCCGTAGAGTATTGAAAAATCTTTTGCGCAACAACAAATGTTCATAATCAAAAGTACAATGGTGTAAATTGTAATTTAAAATTGTACATTCAGTTCTATTCAATTCTAATTCTCTTGGGCGATGAATGAAAAGTATAAAGAAACATTTGGGTTTATATAACAAAATTGAATAAAGTTAAAAAAAAAAAACTATATTTATGAAAAACATTGTTTTCGTGTTAAAATAGGAAGAAAACTTGAAAACGATTACTGTTTAAACTAAAAAAAGATATATAACTATTGCTAATATTTTCACAATCGTTAAATGTTCAAATAATAATAATATAAAGGAAACTTTTAAATATGGTTTATGTAAAACATAAATTAAGTGCTAGACTTTTTTTGAAATTACTAATTGTTCTATATATGCGGGTTTTATGGGCTTTCTTGAAAACCCGCGGGCTTAGCCCGGACCAGGACCATAACCATAACCGTTAAGCCATGAAAGATAGGACCGAAGACCGGACCATTTACACACATCATGGGCCGGGCCCGGGTTTAACGGGCCGGTCCTGCGAGCTTTCACGAGCCAACCCGTTTAATGCACACCCCTAGGTGTGGGGGTGGGGGGGTGTTTGAACTCGGGTCAACATAGGGGAGGCATTGGGTTGCAAGCACGCCTAACCAGCTTCACTAACTCACCTTTATACCTTTAATGGGAAGTTAAATATACTAATACACAAACAAAAGCTGTCGTTTCATTAAAAACAGACCAATCGATCATCACACGCCACATGACTTTGCTGTCCAATGAATTAAATTGTTAAATCGCTATCCCTGTTAGTTTGGCTCTAATATAGATATATAAATAATTGAAAATAATTAAAATAAAAACGGGTTAATTAAATATGTCGAAAATGGTTTCATTTATTTTTTTTACACATATTATTTTCAAAATGTTATAAATTGATAACAATATTAATTTACGATACTAATTATTTATAAACTTTTGCTTTTGTTTCTTCTTTTAGGTTTAATTGACATTGTTAAAAACTTTAGAATTATTTTGTCCGGCTCATACTCTTTAGGTGTCGTCAACATGTATATTTGTTTTAAGAAAAAACATTTAGAAACTTTAAGGGCCGAGTTGAATTAATGTGGGCTTTCATGATCATGAGTTCCTGTAAGTACTAAGGAATGAAGTCATTGATTTGAAAGATTGTCGTTATCAAAAGTGAAAAATAGCATTGTGACCACCATCAAATTACAAAAGACTTGAACATGTTAGTTACCAGTGCTTCCTCACTTCAATCATATTGGATCTGCCAATTATTACACTACAAAATATAACTGTTGAATCTGTCTGTTAACATACGTGTATCAACGAATTTGTACATGAATATTTACAAGATACTATTATATTACAAAAGCAGTAAAACAGTCGACATATCAAACAATCCGGATCCTATACAACAAGAAAACTGCTAAATATTTGCCACTTACACGTAACAAACACAACTGGGAAGTCCTTATTTCATAACTAGATCCATAGAACCCATTTATTACATGTACATTCTATAAATGAAAACCCTTTGTCAACAAAGAAACATGTAAACAATAATAAATAATGTATGGATCATTCTTAAATAAATGAGTATCAACCATGATCCCACCCGTCGGTAATTACCAACGGCTTTCTGACTAAAACCAGTACAGATTAAAAAAGATATCCTATAGTTTAGATTTCTTATCAAGTTTTGATCGAGTACACGTCGGTAAATATGAGAATAAGATTTCTCATAAATTCCCGCAAGGCTTTTCAGTTGTTTGTCTGTTTGTCCTTTACCGACGGACATTCCCTCGATAATCTGTTGGTAAATATGTCTATAAATAGCAAGCAAAACCAACCATTAATGTGTAAAACTTTATATAAATAGCGAATGCGGTAACCGTCGGTCTTTCAAGACTAAAAATAGCAACCTCCCTGTATTTCAAATATGTGTGGCTTTGGGCCCCCCAATATTCATAGGTAATCTCCTAACCATCTTCATAACCGTATATAGATTAGGATAAGAAGAGAGTGTGTGTTGATGTGAAGAAAGTGATCCCATTAATCATCTATTTATAGGCCAAATTTCTTCGTGACAAACTGTTATAGGTAGAGATGCACAAAAAAATTTGTTCGAAAACATAAACCGGTTTCAAACCTATACCCGAACCGATCAAGAAACATAAACCGGTCAAAAAACCCTCAAAAACTAATTTCAAACCGGTTTTAAACCGGTCAAACCCAGTCAACAACCCCTCTCAAACCGGTCCGGTTTGAACTCAAACCGATTTTGACTTATTGTTGACCAAACCGGTTCAGTTCGGTTTTGAACCGGTTCGGGTTAAAAAAACGTTTTGTGCACCTCTAGTTATGAGTGGTGACGGTCCGTTACCACCTTGTCGTAATGGACCGTTACGCTTTGGTGACGGTCAGTCGCCGACTTAGGGTTTGGGAGTCAGCTTTTGCGGCTTGATGGACCGTCATGGTCTTTGTAGTGGTCCGTCACCGACTCAAATAAGGGTTGAGTCACCCGGACACGTGTCATGTCCAGACCATTCTCTTGGTTAGCCCATAACAGACAGTTACGCCATGTGACGGTCCGTCACCACCTTAAACTTCCATTTTTTTTTCTTTTTAACCCTTGAACTTAAACTTCTATTTTTTTCCTTTTTTTGTCCGTCAAGTATCAAGATGTATAGAGGGCCAAATAAAAAAGACTTCTTTAGAAAGCGTATCGAATGAAATAGGGATCAACACATGGGTTAAAAATGAAAAATAATCAGTTCGTTACCTGCAATGTATTAAAAACTGGGCCGGCCGGTCTGACCGGAGTTTGGTCATTGTAGCGGTTCGGTTAATAGTTTAAAACGGGTTGTAAAATAACCGACCGGTCATCGAGATTTGCCGGTTGAACCGGTGGACCGGTTTTCTGTAAACAAAAATCTTATTTCATTTTTTCATGTTCCAAAAGTCTCCACTTTTGATTATATTTGTTGGATTTTTAAGTTTAAATTATTTTTGTTGGATAATTGGATGAAATGTTTGAACCCGTGTTCTTAAAAAAGAACTATTATGTGTATTTTTTAAGTTTGATGAAATATTTTGAAATTTTTAAGTTTGAATTATGCTTGTTGGATACTTGGATTGTTATGTGTATTTTAATATTTTTTAAGACGCCGTCCAGTTCGTAATCCGGTCCGACCAGTGAACCGGTAAGACATCCGGTTCGCTGTCTGGTCCGATTTTTAAAACATTGGTTACCTGCCTAATTCTTTTTTGGCCGTGAGGTGGTGAACTGTGATCCATATATGTGAATGAAGTGTGAGCAATTAATTCCCAATTGAGGAGATAAAGACAATTCCTATTCTGATTGATGGGTATTTTGTCATTGCTTATATGTATGGATTTCCCTTTTCTCAGTGATGGGTATTTTGTCATTTGGCACATGTGTTGATTGTGCTGGTGTGGAACAAACTTAATGCTAACAAGGCCGAGTTAATTACTACATTGGTCTTGATTTGTGGTGATTCTATTCTTTCTTTGGTCAAAATACATTTGCATGAATCAATTGTAACAACAATATTCAAATTCAAATTCAAATTCAAAAATAGGTTGTTATAAAACAATATTGTAATAAGGCATATATAATGTAAAGAATTTTGTTACTAAATCTGTTTCATTGACCTTTTGGTTCATTTGACCATGGTCCTAAAACTTTCACCCAATTTGTTTTGATGTATTCAAAATCGCTTACCTCGATCTGGTGTAACAGTATCGGAAACATCCCAACATTATGTTTCTTTCAATTTTGTCATATTTAGTTTTTAACCAATTTTTATGTTGAAGAACTAGGAACAACTAAGTGGTGCACTTGTCATCTTCGATGTTGTACTATTCTTTGTTTAATTATTCAAAAAAATGGCCAAATAGATTAATCTTGATCGTATGAAGTTTTTATAAACTCATGGTTTTCTCTAGCTAAGATTTGAAACTTTATCATTAAACATCTTATCACTTTTCTATGTGTTCTTACTATGTTTCAAGGGGTAAAGAACAAATAAACAAACATTGTTGGGTGCCCCACAATGGTTGCCACTGGTGTCCGTCAATTGAAGTGACAGACAGTTGTTGATCTCTCAGTGCCACGAATCAACTAATCCTTTTTACTCTTATTCGGTTACAAGGTAAGTTGTTAATCCAAATTATCCGTTGCTTTAGAGTTTTATGATTGTTGGCATATTGCCCCACAATGATTTGGCTCGTTAACATATAAGCTAAAGAGTAAACACATATGTTCCACATTATGGTTTTGATCCCAACCTTTTGGAACTTATACCTTTACTCTTCACTCTTCATTCAGACGTAACAAATATGGTTCTTGACACTAACTTACCTTAATTTTTTCGTTAAATGCCCTTACGATTAAAAAAAACTAATAAATTAATTAAATAACCCTAACCCCCACCCCTTTTATTTTCTTCATGTTTTGTAGTACCAATCAACACCCTCCTCTGGTCACCATCTCCAATCAACCCCCTTCCCACCTCCACCGTCCCCATCAAGCCTCGTTTTGGCACCCCTTCCTTTAAATCTACGCATAAGCTACACCAAACCCTTTCTTATTTGTTCACTCGTTCTGTGACCTTAAAAACTCATTGTCGGTCTAGCATAAAGAATAAGTAAACTGTCATTTTCGTCTCTGTGGTTTGGTCAAAATTGTCACTTTCATCTAATAGTTTGTTTTTTTTGTATCTGGGTACTCGTGGTTTTAAAATCTTGCCATTTGCATCCATTCAGCTAACATCATCCATTTTCTCAGTTAAATTAGGGGTATTTCAGTTCTTTTACATATTTGTTTAATTTATTCATCTTTTTTACTCTCGTTTTTTAATCATCCCCAATTTATCCTCTAAGTTAATCATCCCCCTGTCGCCGGAAATTGGTCGGGAAAAGAGGAAAAAGGTCAATACGGGATGATTAAATTAGAGGTTAAATAGGGGATTATTAAAAAAATAAGAGCAAAAAAGATGAAGAAATAAAATAAATATGTAAAAGGACTAAAATACCCCTCATTTAACTGAGAAAAATTGATGGTGTTAGCTAACTGGATGAAAATGGCAAGATTTTAAAACCACGAGGACCCAGATACAAAAAAACAAACTATTGGATGAAGGTGACAATTTTGACCAAACCATAGGGACGAAAATGACAGTTTACTCATAAAGAATTTATAGCCTATCTTCTTTGGTGCCCCTAACACCACCCCCACCCCCACCCCCACCATGTTGTTTTCTGGACATATCCACCATCGCCAACTACCACTACCGTCCTTGTCACCACCAACTTGCATGTGTATCGTTGTCTCTTGCACCTGGATTTTGGTTTCACCCTATTGATGAGGAACTTGTAAGGGCAAAAAAATACATGATGCTCTTTATCTATCTCATCTCCTCTAGCGAAGCAAGATGATATACATTAAAACAAGGCTCAACTTATAGATTTATCACCACATCCACTCATATCCACCTCCCAATACCCCATGTCAACCTATTAAGCCCTGTGTGGCTCCTACGGTTTTGTTTTAATTTTTCCAATAATAAGGGTATTTTTGGTCAATTCAAAAAACTTAACAAAACTTTTAACGTCATTTTGTGTCAAGGAAAAAGTGTTAAGGATCACGAAACAGTGAGGACCAAACCCGCAAGTTTCAAAATTTGAAACCAAAATTGTAATATTATCATACAAGGACCATCCATCTAATTAACTATAAGTTAAATCAAATTTTTAACTCCATAATTGTAAGCTTTTTAATTAATTATTGTCGGTATTAAAAAATGATAATACCCGTCTCTCTCTTATTAAATAAACATTTATATTTTAGTAATAATATATATTTAAAGAAAATATTAATTATAATAATAAAACACATTTATTTGAAATTATCCCTTATTATAAGAAAATTTAAAATCTAATTATGTAACTTTTATTTTCAATCATATTCTCCTTGTTATTGATTAACAATGTGAAATGAATACTAACTTATGTGAAATTACAAAGTTGGCCTTCATTTGATATTAATTACAAGAATGTCATCTTTCATTGTAAAAGAGAAAATAGGGATGATAGCAAAATGGTAATTATTAACTTCATCTTCAATTTATAAGTACTAAAAGACAATAAGCAGTTTTTTTTATTTAGCCCCTCAGCTTTAATAAGTTTAATATTTGGTCCCTTAACTTTAATAAACTTTTTTCTGTAACTCAATTACATTACGACCTACGTTTCGACGCCTCCGTAACGCGGGGTGGTTCAAGTTACTATACATTTTGACGTCGTCGCAACGCGGGGCGGTAGAGTTAGTCTACGTTTTGACGCCGTCGTAACGCGGGGTGGTTCGAGTTACTGTACGTCTAGAATTCGCCGCAACGCGCGACGGTTCGAGTTGCTGTGTGTTTCGACACCACCACAACGCGAGACGGGTAAATCCCCTAGTAGTAAATGAAAGTCAAAATAAATTAAATAGTAATTAAAGTAATTTCGAAACTCAATTATATATTAATTTTACATATATTGAATTTTGTTTTCTATCCTTAATATATGTATTACACCTGTAAAATATATAAATAAAGATTTTATATATTAATATTTTTCATCTCGTGTGTAATACACGGGTTCTAAGCCAGTAGAATAATAGATTATTATTCCTCTCCATGTTGTTCATTAATTTATGTAAGAAAACAAAATAATAAAATTCACAACAGTTGAAAAAAGATGTATTGAAAATGAGTAATCCATCAACACAAAAGTATTTTAATGCAATGAAAATACCATCTGGGGTATGATATGTATTGAAACGAAGACATAAAGTTTAATCTCTGGTAATTATGAGTTTTAAAATAATTACAGAGCACATGATAATTATGTATTTAACAGGTCAGGAAGTAATTATGCAAAATTTGTGCGTTAATAAGAGTTGATACGTGTCGTTAGCAAACAATTATGATCATGCTACCTCCGACCAACACCTCCGAATCCCGTAAATGAAAATGTCTCCTCCTACGAAAACCGCTCCGTAGTAGCCGCATATGCTATAATTCGATCATTTAACACTAAATAATTACTTAAAATTGTTGATATTTATTTTCAACATAAAAAATCTAGTTCTCGTGGATGAAGTTCGGTATTTCGTTTTATAGCAAACCACCAATTTTTTATTTTACAAAAAGTAAGGAATAAAGTAATTTTTAAAAATAGCAATAAAAAAAACATTGCAACTAGCCTCCCTAAACTAAATGATTTATTTAGCGGATTAAAAGATAATGTTTTGGAATAATGTGTGTGTCATCTAAACAATTATTTAAAATAATTGCAACCAATGTGTAGCGTCCCCTTGTTAGTGAATATAAAACATTGGTTAGTGAACATTTAATCAAAACACTTAGATATTTGTGAGCATATCTGAACATGTAACCAGTGATATGTCAAATAAAATAAATTAGGGATTTTTACGTATGCCCTCTTATTAAGACTATTAGTTACACATTACACAACTCTTAAAATCAATTAAATATTTTCCCTTTTGTATATGTTTTATTTTAGGAAGGAGAAATATGTAATTGACATTTTTACTTGTGTTTTAAGAAGAGAAATATGCAATTGACTTTTTAACTTGATGAAATATGTAATAAATGATCTTGGTAAGTAAAAATATGTAAATGCCCCAATAAATTAATTGAATATTTACTTCAGTACCTACACAAACATGTCATTGTTGTAAACAAGCCGAGTCGAGTTAGGGTAGTGGCTCGGCTCGGCTTGTTTAAAAATTAAAACTGAGTCAAGCCAGCTTGTTTAGAAATAGAGTCGAGCCGAACCGGATCGTTTATCTAATGAGCTGAAATGTTAAGCCCGGGCTCGATTCGTAAAAAGCTCGAGCCAACTCGTGGCTCGCCGAGCCGACTCGTTTAACATAAGCACCCCAACTTCCCCCAATATTTCTCAAACTTTCATACATTGACACACTCATGTTGTTCAAGAAAGTATCATATGAGTTCTATTTTAAGGAGTATTTGGTTAAAATTATGTCTTTTATGGATTTTGGAAGTCGGTGGATCGATTGGGTTTGTCATTGTTTGAGTTCCGCTAGATCTTCTGTGCTAGTGAATGATAGAGTGAGAGATGACTCAAAAGAGTTTACAAAGTAAATGCTTGTGTCATGTATCACAATTCTATGAGCTATAGGTTTTTTTTTCTTCATTGCTAACTATTTAATATTTTTTTTATTAGTTTCTAAATCTTTATCACTATTTAATATTTTCTTTAAAACACAGACTTTTAACCTAGTTTTGACCCAATATATTAAAAAAGAGTTTAAGATAAAAAGTGTGGAAAATTATTGGGCTATCAAATGTCCTAATAATATAATATAAATATGGATTTCTTGGATAAGATAATATCTATTAAAAAGTCTCTATTTTGATTCCGAATAGGATTTTGATTTGTCATATTTTTTGAAATAAGATAATCTCATGTATATTAGGTCAAGTAGGCTTTTGATTTCTTTCATATTTGTCAATCTAAATGAGTAATTAAAAATAAGTCTATTTATTAATTTAGACACAATTTGGGATTTAAAAATGTTATATTAAAATTAAAAGACCAATGAAACATTACAATTTAGATTAGATATTCTTAAAACGAGTCGTGAAGTATTTTTATTATAACCCTAAGGAAAGTTTTTATATGTACAGGTAATTGAAGAGGCTTTGGTTGAATAATATTATTAGGAGCAACCCTTCCTTGGCTTATTATCCCATGAAGATTAGGTGGAAAAACGTAAAAAGGACGGACCCACTTGCTATGTTCTTGAGACTTCTATTACATTCCTATTCCTATTCCTATTCCTCGAGATGCATGTTCTCTCTCACTCCCACCAAGACTTATTATTATTATTATTATTATTATTTATCTTTTTTACATTTAGGGAAATATAGCCATGTGTGAGAAACCAGCATGAGAGATCTTGGGTCAACAAATACACCCTATTTATCGCCATTGATTACTTCAAACTTTCCATATTTGGAAAGTTATCATTCCTTGCTTCGGGAAACTGGAAATAATAAAAAAACTAATAACCCCCGTAATTAGAGGTGGGCAAAAAAACCGGTTTCGAAATCCAAACCGGTTTCAAATCGAAACCGGAACCGAGACTAAACCGGTTTAGGGGAAACCGGTTTCAAACTGGTGTGAACCGTCGGTTTTGAACTGGTTTACTGTTTCCTGCGAATGAGCGGTTTAGGACCGGTTTGCCAAACCGGTTTAAACTGGTTTAACGGTAACTTTCGAAAACTAACCGTTGGGATAACGGCTATATAGTCGTTTTTGACCGTTAGACCCTTTTTTTGACCGTTTTTTTCACCCATTTTAACCCCTAAACACATTATAAATAGTAGTGGGTGTTTTGGTTAAATCACACTTCTCAAACCCGCTCTCTACACTCTTGTTTATAAAAAAACGCTCGAAAACGCTCAAAAAAAACTCTGAACAAAACGCTATGGCAGATTCAAGTTTTGGTGTTTCCTCTAACGAAGTTAGCGTTGTGAAAATCATACCAACAACGAGGAACCCGCAATTTGGTCAAACTACGATCTATGTGAGTTGTCTAACGGGTTGGAACGTGCTCGTTGCAAAAATTATGGTGGTTTTTTTAAAAAGGAATCAAATTCTACTCTAAAAACTCATCTGGAAAAATCGTGCCCGAGTTTGAAGAAAATTCCGGGTGAGGGTCAAACATCTATGACAAGCGAGGGTGGAATTTGAAACTTCGATCCAAATATTGTTCGAGATAGAATGGTGAAATTAGTTATTCAAAGAGGTTTGGCGTTCAACAACTTCGACAACCCGCTCGTGACGAGGATGATTCAAGAAGCCCTTCAACCACGTTATCATCAAGTAAGTCGTAGTACTCTTAGACGTGATTGTCTAAAAATGTGGAAAAAAGCAAAAAAAGAATTAATTTTAAGTTTTGAAAAATTGGAAACCGGTGTGAACTTAACCACCGACGTTTGGTCGGCTCCACATGGTATTCCCGACTCATACATTTGCGTTATCTCTCATTGGGTTGATCCCAATACGTGGCAAATGATGAAACGTACAATCGCGTTTGAGATGTTTGAATATCCGCACACGGGTCAAAATTTATTTCACATTTTAGATGGTGTGATAACCGATTTTAAATTACAAAATAAATTATTTTCAATATCTTTTGATAATGCCTCAAATAATACAAATGTGGTTCAAAAATTAATATTAAAATATAATCCGATTTGCAAATGCGCTTTTTTCCATAGTCGATGTATTGCACACATCATCAACTTAGCCGTGCAAGACGGGCTTGCGGTTGAACCCGTTATTGAATTAAGTAATGCATTTCGAGTCATGCTTAAAGACGATTTTAGTAGTAGTAAAAAAAGATACCATGAATATATTAGATTATGTAACGATACGGGTTTGATTTGCTTAGGTCCCAATTGGGACCTCCCAACAAGATGAAATTCAACTTATAAAATGTTTTATAGTGCTATACGTCAAAAAGATACTTTAAATTTTTTTTCATGATATGCTTTCCTCAAAACCGCGTCGTAAAATTCATAATTTTCCGTCTACGAGTTGGGACATTCTTGAAAATATAACCGAATTGCTCGAAGTTTTCAAAACCGCCACTACTTTTTTATCCGGGGTTTATTACCCCACAAGTCCCTTGGCTCTTAAACAAATATTTCTAATGTGTAACAAATTAGCCGAACTTGAAAATAAAAATACTCTTTTTACGAGAATGATAAAACCGATGAAAGAAAAATTTGTTAAATATTTTAGAGAAATGTCTCCGGTTATAACTTGTGCCGCCGCATTAAACCCTACAATTAATGTTTACGGTGTTGAAACCTTAATTGATAAAATAACTTACGATTTGGATTTGAATGCCGAAGATATTCATTTTTCAACCGTAACAAAAACTTATTTTAACAAATGTTTGCAAGATTTGTTTGATATTTATTTACATAAATATGGTACAACACAAACCCCACATGATACGATGGGCACGGGCGCATCAAGTAGCAGCTCGAGGAATGTGAATTTAAATTTGTATAACGAAATGAGAAATGAATTTACTAAACGGGCTAGAGGGTCCACCCCGAGTAGCGAACTCGGAAGGTATACGGGAACAAACTTTTTATCATTTACGAGTCCGGATGTTTTTGAGGACTTTGATATTTTGGCTTGGTGGAAAGGAAACGAATCTACTTTTCCGGTCATTTCCGCCATGGCCCGTGATTTACTAACCGTCCAAGCTTCCACGGTAGCTTCGGAATCCGTTTTTTCTCTTAGTGGCAGGGTTTTATCTATTCGAAGAACTAGACTCACTCCCGTGGCAATGGAAATGTGCATTTGCTTGAAAGACCATTTGGATGCGGTAGATAGGAGACAAGATAGGAGTTCGCTTGAAGACGAAATTGAAGTTGAAGAATTCATACACGAATTTGAGGTCAACCAAGGATTGGCGAGCCCACTTACAAATGAAGAACTCGCCGAAGATGATAGACTACGAGGATCCACTAGTAACTCCGAGAATGACGGCGAAAATTAAACAAAAAAACTCCAAAAAAAATATATATTTTTCTTTTTGTCGAATTGTAATGTTTAATTTTGTAATGTTTTGTGATTTCCGAACTCCTACAATATGAATAAACGTTGAACTTTATGTTTTTATTTGTTAAATATATATTTTTAAATTTATTTTTTTTAATAAACCCGGTTTAAACCGGTTCACCAACCCGAACCGGTCCAGAACCGAACTGAACCGGTTCAACAAGTTCGAGATTTTATATTAAATAAACCGGTTTAACCCGAACCGGTTTAGTCAAAACCGGTTTAAGGTTTGGTCAACGCAAACCAGTCCGGGCCGGTTTGGAACCGGTTCGGTTCAAAAAACCCGGTTTGTGCACCTCTACCCGTAATCATACAACCACTATGTATGCTAGGAAATCACTTGAATAGACGTGTTAACTTTTTTTTTATTAAAAAACATAGACTTTAACTCACTAAAAAAATAAACATATTCAAAAGTAAAAACGTCACATTAGCTGACATGTTTAAGAAAAGCTAGACTTTAGTTAACAAAAAAAAAAGGAAAAGGACACATTGGTCCACAAAACCAACCAAGTACTTGCGACTTGATTTGATTGGTTGGTCTTGTGGACCCATGTGTTTATTTCTTTTGTTGTGTCGACTAAATTTAACAATCTTAGCCGACTAAAATTTAGCATTTTTTGTATGTGTATATATACACATATAGTGTAATCCTTCAAGGTTTGCTTCCATTTCGAGCTTGGATGATTGGATACGCTTTAGTATGGAATTATGGACGATCCGAGGTAAGAAACAACCCCTAAATCTCCATTTTCTGTCAAAGTATAAATTGGTAAACACGGGTTGGATCTTGTCTTATTTAAGTTAAATAAAGAGTTTGAACGTAAAAAGTTAGAATTTTGGATTAAAATAGAGAAGAACACTTTTTTTAAGGCGGACGAAACCCTAAAAGTTTCGGATGAAAGATGTCGGACGAACCATTTGTTTCGTAGGAAAGTTAGAGTTTGGCCGAAAGTTTGGGGCAAAAGTTTTCCCCAATTTGACGTAGTACACATGTGAATCTTCGTACAGATTATAAAGTGTTCCACCTAGTCAAGCCTTTACTTCAATTCAGTAACAGAGGGTAAAGTGTGTTCTAATTGCTCTTTTATATACGTCTTTTGGCTTATATGCATACTCATTTACATAAAGCATTTTTAGTTAGGCATGATAAGGGAAGTCCTACTTTATGTAGGCATGATAAAGAAAGTCCTACCTTATGTGTGCATGATAAAGAAATCTTACTTCGTGTAAGCACGTAAAAAGAGTCTTATAAGAGTACAAGCATGCTAAACGAGTTTTGCTTTGTGCACGCATGATTGTCAAAGCCTATTTTATGATTTTATAAAATAAACGGATTTGATAAAGTATTGTTCTAATAAAGTTTATTATCTTATAAAGAGAACACTTTTTAAATGATAAAGTTCAAAGAAATTTTAGAATTCACTCATCATAACTGACTTTTAGTATGCATGTCAAGTTAAAGACACTAGTGGTAGTGGGAAGCTCGTGAAGCTGTGGATGTTTGGATTGCAAGGCTACTCAGCAAGAAAACTAACATCCTATTAGTTGTTTTTTTTTTTCTTTCGAACAGTTATGTTTTATTTGATGTGATGACTTGATCTTATGTTTGAACTAAGTTTTCACTGCATTTGAATGAAATTTTTTGGTTGAAGAACTATTATGCAAATGTATAAATCTAACGTATGAGACCCCCGGGTTTGGGGTGTCTCAAGATGCACTGTATATGAGGTAAACATATCGTATGCTGACTTGAAGCTGAAGCTAACACACCGTCAAAAAATCACTAACGCATCAATCAAACCACCCGGTAAAAACGTTTAAAAAACTTTTTTTAAATTTAACAATATTAGACTCAAGAAAAATGTTCGCTTTTAATGTATAACTAGTTTTTTTCACCTGCGCTACGCGACGAGAGTCTGATCGTTATCGATTCGGATGGTTTACGAAGATAAAACTTACGTCGAAACGCATATTCGCTATAGCATACGATACAAAAAAGTACTTGATTTTGTTCGTTTTCAACATATATATGTAAGTAACCGTATCATGTAATTACACGTATGCCAAAATATACATGTCACATGCTAGCCGCTTTGCACGTTTAAAAAAACCCATCTTTTACGGGTAGTGGCTGTCTCTATATATATGATCATGGACCGAGTGATTTAACACAAGATGCTGGGAAAATAAAAGATGATTCCAGATCAGATGTATGAATAGTAATAATTAAACTAAATGACAAGAATAACAAGTTTGACCCCGAAAGGGACGGCTCATGTAATTCTGGTGCATGAAGATGATTTCAGTCCCAAGGCTTGACAAATGTTAACTTCAATTTGCAATCAGGCTCATAGGAGTCACAAAACAAAGAAAAACATCGGTGAATATACATAACCATAGTATATATTCTGTTTTTTTCTTTACCTATTAACACAAATCACTACAACAATCACATATTTCACAACAGCAATTGAGGCATTCAAAACAAGCAAGGGCGGTACATAGTTGTGTGAGAGTAATGGCACATTGATCACTCATTTTAGAACACGATTGGATGCAACACATGCAACAGCATCGGTCAAGAAACATGCCCCAACAAGAGGACGCCGCTTGCATCATCATTCCTGCAGGCTCGTTTAGTTTTACATCTTCTATTCCCGGAGGTAGATTATCAATTGTTGCCTTCAAGTTTCCAAATCCAACACTTATACTCCGTAGGTATATGATCTTGTGATTCTCTAACTTTGAACGCTTCTGCAGTTCAATTTATATTGAATAAATGATGTCAGACTTAGCAGTTCTGACTTTCACAAATACTAGATTTGACTTCCAAAAGTCAAAGCTGCTCTTTGATTACTCACATTAGGATTATAGTTATCTTGAGTTGTAAAAATTATTGTACTATTACATTATGTAAATATGTACCTCTTCTGGTAGAACTGAATCGAGGGCAGGCTTTATTTTGTCACTTTGAACTAGAATCATGCGGGTATATTCGCAAGGAACTCCCATTTGTAGGCTCATATTTGCAATCTATGACCAATAAAAACAGTCTAATTAATTGAAGTGAGCTTATGAAAAAAGTTTTAAATGTTCTTTCTTTCACATATGTGATTATTGGTTCTTATATACGAATAGAGTGAAAAACAAGGAAGAATTATTATAAGGTCCTTCAAAATTAGTCACTTTTGTATATCATTCTTCATAGTTCATCACGTATTAATAATTCTTTTCAAAGCGTAGACTGCAAAACGGATTTCTGCATTTGTAATGCCATGTTTAATGGAATATCAAACACAAATAAGCAAACCTTTTCCTCTAGCTGTGTATTTTGGTCTAACCATGCATGTGCTGTGAGTGTATCAATCTCCCTTCTTGCAGAGACCTGAAAAGTGGGAGATTTGAAAGATTTTATGAGCCCTACAAGATTATTTCAGTGGGTCCGCACTTATTTGTTCACCATGACAAAATCCATCTAAAAGTTCAAAATTTCATATATACCCTTCCGAATTTCATAATATCACATTTACCCTTTAGGAAACTAAAAATATCATTGTAGCCATTCCGTAGTGAATAAAATAAATCCAGTTACTATAGCAACATGTTTCATTGAATAAATGAAGAGAACATTATGTGTAAGAGATGATGATTCAAAGTAATAATGTTGTTTTCCTATTTGTTTATTCATTGAAACAAACTGTTATAACTCATTTTATTTTCTGTACTACGAAATGGGAAAATAATAATTTTTTTAGTGTTTTGAAAGTGTTAATACGATATCATGAAATTTAGAAGGATATATATCAAATTAATTTAATATGTTACCCTGTCTAAAGGTATGCCCTTTGCTTTCCTCACTTTGACATCAACTACACGAATGCTCAAGTCAGCCATGACACCTCTAGCAATAACAATATCAGGGAAATTCCCATGGTATCGACCTGATACAACTAACGGACTTCCAAACAAGTCTGGAATACGAAACGGATACAACTGCAATAATTATAACAATCCATAGACAAATGTCATAATTGAGATGACTGCGCCATGGACTGGCTACAGCAAGATATTGTATTTTTAACAGGTTCTTATGAGTATAAATGGTGTGTCAAGCAATGTACCTCAGTTGACTCTAGATTTTGTAGGGCATCGAGGGTTATATTTGTGAGTACAGGAGATAAAGCATTATTAAGCATTTGTGATAATCGGTCACTGATTGACTCTGGTCACAAAGTAAAACATTTATTTGACATGGCACTATGTTTAACAAGACAACTTTAATCAATAAAGATATTGGTACTTGATGAAACTGACCTACATCATATGCAGCATCATAGCATCCCCTTCCCATTTGTGCAAGCATTTGCAAAAAATAATGATTGCAGTATGAACCTGAGAATCTTGAAAACATAACTAAAAAGGCACAATACACACCCACATAACACATTAAGCCTGCTTCTCCACCCTCACCCCTCTCCTCTGTCTCTTATAAGGTCCACCGTCCATAAAAAGAAAACTAGAAACCAAGGCATGGAGTTTAGACGAGGTATTTACATATGTAAGATTAGAGAAATGGCTACGCTTAAAACTTAAAAGATGAACCAGATAATAAACTTTTTTCATTATAAACTTGTAATCGTGAATCCACCAAGAATAATCAGTCTGAATTAAGATTAAGCATTCTTTCATCCAAGTGGTCAAAAGTGTTTGTCTGCTTTCAGAAAAGTTGTTAAAATAAGCAAATCCCAAACAACCCTTAAAATTAAAAGCCTCACCTATGCCAAATGTGCAAATTCGAGGACCATTAATTCCTCCATCCATAAGGTGATCTTTAACTATATTACAGATATCCTTTTCATCTTCAACAGCACCGTCAGTAATGAGGAAAGTGAGAGGAACAGATTCACCAGTTTTACCGACCATATCCAATGCCTGGATATCATGATCATAAAAAAGTTAACCATTCACTTTCAAATGTAGAATAGAAATATCAATCATTAAGTTTGAGATAATTAACTATTCAAACACGTAAGCCTATCTGAACCATTTATAAATTATTAACTATTTTAGCAACCGGCCCCATTTTAACTGACTTGACTTGTAAATTGCTGATGTGGCACTCGTTGATGCCATGCTGGCTGCCACATATGCAAAATGTGCTAATATGATAAAAGAAAACTTTTTACAACTTCGAAAAAATGATCTTTCAATTAAATTTATATTTAAAAATATTTAATAAATGTCATATTGGCATATATGTAGACTAAAATGACAAAAAAGATGTGATGTCAACAATTTTAGAAAGAAAAAAACAGCAAAAAAGTGACCACCAACAGGTCATTTGTTGCTACAAACGGTAATTAAATGTAGCTTGCTAAAATGGGCGATAAAGTGTATTTTAGTTTCTATTTCGCGCCTGATAGGTTCCTAAATTTGAGAAACAAATATAAACTTGGTTTCTATTTCATGCAGTTTGCCCTTACAAAAACAATCTTTCATGACAAAATATGATTAAAACATTAAGAGATGAAAGTTACCTTCTTCAAGGGAATAAGGAGGTTTGTACCTCCTTCATCAATAAGATTTGTGTTCATCCATTTAGTTGCATTTGTAATTGCTTCATCTGTTGCTAATTCCAATGAAGATGAGAATAATTTAATATCTCCATTGAAGGCTATGATGTTAAAAGAATCTTCTTGATTAAGCTCTGAAAGGCAACCAATCAGTGCATCTTTTGTTTTCTCAAGAGGGTCATCTTGCATGCTTGTGCTTATGTCTACTAGAAATACCACTTCCTTCTTCAAAGGCTATGCAAAAATGAGGTTAGTTATTGTGTTTTTTAACCATACATAAGGTGTTTGGATGGTATCTGCTAACCTTAACATTTTTGTTATTCCCAGGAAAAAGATAAAAGCAAAACATATCTCTCTGATCATAATCCTGTAGTGATGGAGACTGCAGTAGCACACCACCAAAGATATCATCCTCACATACCTGTAACGAAATTTTAGTTATGAAAACATATTCACCTACTCCTTTCAATTGAGCTGAGGCCTTACAGAGAAAGAAAAATAAAAGTCTTGACTGGACCATTTCTGGACATTTGCCTCATATGAGAAGCCTACTTCTCCAGCCAGTCTTCTAGTTTCCTTTGAAGAAAACAGAGACAAGTATACTATCAGGGACAAAAAACAAACATAAATCAATATCATACAAACCACACAAAACAGAAACCAACTTTGGAGCAAACAAATTTAAATTAGGCACAAACTAGAAACCAACTTACAATTTATTACTGGTTTTAGCAACCGTTGATCTCATGCCAACATCATTTGCAAAATATGGTTTTGTGAAAAAAAAATGTATTTTTTAAAAATAATTAATAGATGTTATATTAGACTCCACGTGGCATATACATATACACTAAATGACAAATAAGACCATATATCAAAAGCGGAAATAACAAAAATTGCCTGCTAGCCATTGAAACATGTGATTTGTTGATTTAATTGGTAACAAAATGTATCCGAAATAAATTACATACCTTCAAAGGATGAGTAGAAATATTGCACATGATCTCACTATCTGTACCAGAGCTCACATTTAGCAACACTTTTTCCTTCATAGAACTTCCCTTCACTACTGGCACAACATGAGCCGGAAAAGCAAAAGGCACACTAAGACAGAAGTCGTTATTTTGGTACAACAATTTCTGAGACCATCTAACACTAACATGGATATGTGATCCTCCCTCAACCTGAGAAATTTTGAACATGTATGTGTTGCCTTTCATTAGAAACCCATTGGCTACATCTTTTTCAGATTGTGGAGTTATGAACTGAGTAGAATATGATCTTCTAGCAGTCTCCACCTCAATACCTAGAACTGAACCCTGTTAGCCAAACCATGTTCTTTTCAGAACTAAAATAAATTAAAAAACCTAAACCATTTCAATCACTTTTTTTAAGTTAATATATGCCTAAAATAAAGTATACATCATTATCTGCACCGTCCAGCGATTTAATTTTGAAATTAACAGAAATGAAAATTAATTAATTAGTCAATATTACCTGCTCCCCCATGGGAATCGCGATTCTGCAATCGCAGCATGCGCTTGACGCTACGCAATGAACACGCCAGGTTCCTCTAACCGTAACGAACGCAGTGTCCAAATAACAGTCAATTTCCATCGTAATTCCATGCATATGCAGCGGAACCAACGCCGGCGGGTCACAATGTCCGTACACATACGGCTGGTAGCTACAAATATCCGGATTATCGACGACAGAAGGATCTACTATGACCGCATAAGCCATCGGAGCAGTCGGAAGATGATTCTCCGGGCAGCGCATCGACGAGGCGGAAGAAGATGACGACAGCGACTTCTTCATGGACGGCGCCTTGGGAGCAGTCATTGAAGCTGTGTCTTTTCCGTAGGATATCCGTTTACATAGTTGCAGTCCCGCCTGAACTGATCTAGAGAACTGATCGACGGCCATCCGGGAAAAGATGATTGACAGACAGTGGGAGAGAGAGAGAGAAAGAGGGAAAAAAAGTAAAAAGGAATGGAGGCAATTGGGTTGGGGGGGGTCATGTTCTAATGGTTTCTCTTTTTGGACTCATTTAATTGGCACGCTAAGCATGTTTAGATTCTTGGCAATTTTGTGTTAACAATTATTCTTTTTTTATGTCATAAAAGTAAAGTATATGAATTTTATAATCAATTTTAATATATGTGATCTCTTAATTCCTAAATTGATTTTCAAACAAAGTATGTTTATGAGGATACTTACTTCTTTTATATACTTTTACAAGTAATGGATCAACTCGTTTTCTTGACTGTCATTTTTAATAAAATCAAGCCAAATGGTTGAATAATGTTATACAAATCGCCAAAGGTAGATATTAATGTTGACTACTGTGGCATTGGTCCCAAAATATATTTTGTTTGAAAAATAATATATATTTCAATTCCAACTTAAAGAACGCAGAAAATGGTCCCAAAATGGACTTGTTAAAGCATATATACACAAAACAAACCTAACCATAGAAAGCATATCTCGGCATAACAACTTTTTGTGTTTTTAAAATAGATTAGGTGAAAAATGAGAATGAAATGTGAAGAAGTTGTAAAAATAAAATAATCTTAGAGTGAGCTAATTTTAAAATTTTGCGATGTTGACTTAAAATTTTCATTATTCTTTTTATGGAAATGTTTGTGCGATTTCGTTAGTTAAGCCTCTAGACATGGAATCGAGTTGGTTCTAACATACAGGGGTTTGATCATATTAGATCATATTGTAATGGGTAATATTAGAAGGTAACTTTATATAAATATGGTTATTATATATAGTCTGTCATGTAAGCTTCAACGAGGATAGCTTCATTTTTGTCATACATATCCAACTTTCTCCTTCTACTCCTCCTTCCAACACATGCACTTCTTTTCTGATTTTCCTCTACCACCTGTTAACAATCCCAAACCATCCTCTCCTACAACTTCAAAACAAACCCCTCCCTCATCTCCTCACAATTTGTAACGAACCATTTTTTGGTTTAAATAAATGTGTGAAAAACTTATTGTAAGGGGGTAAATAAACCAAAATAAAGGTAAAGGATTTAGTTGTAACTGAGTAAATTTGACTTTTTAGTTAAAATGGGTAAAACTGGAAGTATAGGGGCTATTTGGTAAAAGGCAAAGATGATTTCTTATGTGTGTGACGGTATCGAAGAACACACACATAAGAGTGTGTGTGTGTGTGTGTGTTCATGTGATTTTTACACCTGGGAGACGATGAGATGAAACACAAATCCGATTTTAAGAAGTTGCATGTAAAAGTAGTTGATTTCTATGTGTTCATCTCTTTTCAATCATCAATTCATTGAACATTTATTAATGAAGTTCTTAATGGGTTTTGATAGAAAACCCAAATTGGGTGAATTGGTGAATGATTCAGATTAAATCTTGTCTAACCGCTTTAATCTAGTGTTAATGAAGTTGGAGAATCATAAATTACATGATTTAAACACCTAATTTGATGATTTAAGCACCCAATTTTGTTAATGAATTAATGTGGTTTATACATAGTAGATGTCAATTATGATTTTACTAAATATAATTATTTATTCAAAGTTCTATATGTAACTTGTGATAAAAAAAAATATAATATAATTTGTTAGTAATGTTTTAACTTTTAATATGTTATCATTTTTCAACTATGAGTTTATTTGAAGTTTGAGTATTTTAACCTATTATGTATCTATTTAATCAATTTAACTATAAGTGAGATTTTTTATTATTATTTTAGTTTTATTATTACAGGGGTGAGTTAACTAGAAAACTCATTTTCATTAGAAACCAAAAAACTCCTACTGCATATGTGTAGTACATCAAAAAACCTAAACCCAAAAGCTAAATCCAGTTTTTTTTAATGAGGACGACGTGGGGAACAAGGTCTCCGAACCATTTTGTTAGTTTTAATTTATTTTTTGAGTTATGGTTTTTTTATTATTTTTTTTACCTTTAATAAGTAGTTTTTTTTTATTTTCTCATAAACACTGAGTTTTCTTATGATTCTTTCCCTATTATTATATTATATATATATATATATATATTAAAAGGCAAGTTAGAATTGTGAGTGGAAATCACTATTCAAATTTTACATGTTTTTATGCATAACGTGCAAGCATGTTATGCATGCTTTTGGTGTTTTCTTTTTTTAACTTCTCATGCACATTTGTTTAGAACATTACTGAAGGAAATAAAAACCAAAAACGTGTCTTTGAAAGAGTGGTAGGCTTGGTTTAGGATTATTCAAAAAGTCACCCCTTGATGCAATTGTAATTTTTTAAAGCTTTTTTCATTCTATTTTTTTCCATGCGTTTAATCTTATACACTTTTTTTTTGCGCGGGGTGACTTTACGTAAAAATTTTTGTTTTATCTTATATTCTTTCAAGCACGTTAATTTTCGCCGCAACATGCGGGACATGCTTATTTCTATCTACGTTTCGTTTTGAATCATCACAACACGCGGGGTATAATTCTAGTTATTATTAAAATCAAGTATGCAATGATGACCCTCCTCTATCGCTACCATCTCCAGCGACCACAATCGCAATCCCTTCTCCTCCTATCACTAATGCCATACACCCTTTCTCCTCATTCATATCACCATCGCAACATGTGTGTGATTTGTAGAAATTCATGGTTTGTGTATATGATGTGACTTGGTTTTCTGATAACCGTGATAGTTCACTTTCAGATTGCATTATTTTCGTGGTATACACAGAATTCAATCGAATTAAAAATGAATATGTGAAAGTCTGTTAGAGAATTTGTATCTTATACAATGACCAAATTCACATTTATATAAGGGGTAAACAGTTAAATTAGAATGTTATGACGGTTATTGGTTGAAAATTGCCACAATCGTCAACCATAACCGTTAAGCCATTTCACTCAGGAGAGCCAATCTACTCAGGAGAGCCAATCTACTCCGGAGAGACAAAACTCACTCATGAGAGCAAACTTACTCAGGAGAGCAAATGAAGCACAAATTTTACTCTAGAGAAGTAATCTGGGCAACATTACCAAACTGGTCTGAAGGACCATCCTTCAGGGGCGTTGTCCTTGGACCCCACTAAGGGTTGCCGCCTCTAGGACCCTGCTAACCAGGAGCGCTGCCCGCGGACCCCCATTGTTTAGTGGGCTTCGCCCCCTTGATACAAAAAAGATCTTTAGAACCAGAAGTCATAAGAACATCAAACAAGTATGTACTCCACACCTATCTAGTTGTTTAATGTTTCAATATGACTTCTTATTTCATCACCAACTACACACAAATACACTAAATAACAACATGATTTCACCTGGAAGGGAGGTGGGCGAGGCCTATTCAAGTATTCATGCCCAAAACATGTAATTTTTTTTAATTAAGCTACGTGTCACAACAATTTCAAAGCCTAAATGAATGGTCAAAAGTCAAATCAGAGGACTGAAAGAGAAAGCACTTTTATCATATGTCCTAGTGCACTCTTCCCTTCTCCGCTTCTTCTTTTGATCATTGCGCTCTTCTCTATAAAATTGCCACTATTATTATTCTTTGATTCTGTATTAATTTTTCGGAAATATTGAGAATTATGAAGGAATTGTACAAAACTATTGACGGGAGTTTCTTTGTTATTTCTAATTTGTAATATCTTGTATTCTTTCAACTTTTTAACCTTTTACATGTCGACTGACTATAATCATACTGTAAACCGTGAAACTTTTGGTTATATGACCTCAGTTATCCTAGTGATTCTTCTAAATTTAGATTTGGAGCATGAATGATTTTGTTGTACCTTATCTACAAAACCGAAAACTATTACAACATTAATGTTGGATGATAGTGAGCATTATTGCATTTCTTATATATGGCCAACATTATTATTGCAATTCTTATATATTTATTTAAATTATTTATTTGTATAAACTAAGTTAAAATGTTAATGTTAGTTATTACTCTTCTACTATGACGTACGTAAAAGTTCTTATAAAAAGTGTCATCTTGTAATGAACGATGGATGACACATCTTTTAGTTTACATAATTTAACTAAGGAAATTATAGATTTTGTCATATATTTTACATTTTAAAGACTTTCATATATTTAGAAAATTTTCATAAAAGACCTCAATTTCAAAATTCGTCATGTTATATTTGTCAACCAAAAACCATATTATTTTCATATTGTATTTGAGAGGTACTGTGAGGAATTGATGCTCCCAATTTAAACATTAGGGTAAATTACATTTTACAATTTTACGTCCATTAGTTATTTTTTAAATTTCAGTTTACATAGTTTAACTAAGAAAATTACAGATTTTTTCATATATTTTATATTTTAAAGAGTTTCATATATTTAGAAAATTTTTATAAAATGTCTCAATTTCAAAGTTCGTCTTACACCTCAAAATATGTTAAGCCGCCCCTGTTTAGAAGACGTGTCTAACATTACCATCTGTCTAATTTATTTCTTACCTTAAATTCAGTTTTATATGAATCTTTGTATTGGTTTTAATGTCATTTAAATAAAATATTTCGGTCCACAAGTAAAAGATTTAGTTATATATAAATGTCAATGACCTCCCGCCCTAGTGACATCTGGTGTTTATCCTTATTAAAATGGTGCGAGTTCAAGTGTGACAAGTGGACAATATGTTAATTTTATAAGTAAATTTTAAGGATTTTTTGTTCGGGTAAAAAAGAGCTATATAATTATTATTTTACTCACATGTGCAATAGTAAAGTGTCGGCAAGCATGATTAGTAATTGATATTTGGAAATGTTCAATGCAATTAACATCCTTTATCACAATTAGTTAAAAGTTAAAACTTTATGACTATATATGTGATCAATGAGAAAGCAAATTTATTTCTTAAATATTTTTTATGCGCATTCAATTTGTCTGTGCCCCATGTATACGTAAATTTAAGGCAACTTGCTTTTTTACTCTTTATTTTTCCTGTTCCTACTTTTAACACGAGCCAAAAGAATATTTAAGGTTAATTTCTCTTTTACATATATAGTTTTTAAAGTTGAAGTAACAAAGTTGGACAAATATAATTTTTTATTTTATTTTTTTGCAAGAATGATTTGGCTTTTATAATAATATATTTTATTTATTTTAAACAATAGAGTAAATTACAAATATCGTCCTATATGTTTATACACTTTTTCAGATATCGTCCTTTAGTCCAAAAAATATCAGAGATCATCATTTATGTTTAAAACCCTTACACGTCATGTCCTTTAGCCTAAACGGCGTTAACTTTTAATGTTAGATTTGGTCATTTGGAGGGTAATATGGTCATTTCATTGTTTCAGGGACTTTTTGTGTAATTAACTAAAATACTTGGGTTTAAAAGAAACCCCTCCCTCTCTCTCTTTCTTCAAATGTCCCAAATCAAATTACACAACTAAAAATTGGAACTCAATTCATAGTTTCATACACACTGGTTCAGATTGAATCAAACAAAATACATGCAAATTAAACCGAATCGAACGCATAAAACGAGCGTTACTGAAACCAGTATGAGAGAGAGAGCCGAGCAGAGAGTAAGAGGGGGAGCCGGCCACCTACGGCGGACCTTCGCATCGGCGACTCAACAGCCCCACCATTGCCCCTTCCACTTTCCCCCTACAGCCCCAACTGCAACCCTAAACCTCTAGAGAGAATCTTCAAAGAGGAAGATAGTCGGAGAGAGAAGGGTGGAATCCGGCCGATTTTCTGACAGGGGCACAAGAGCGGCCGAATCAGGGTTTCAACATCACCCCCGATTTTCTGACGGGGAGTTCTTTTAAACTATTTTAGTTAATTACACAAATAGTCCCTAAAACGATGAAATGATCATATTACCCTCTACATGACCAGATCTTACGTTAAAAGTTAACGTCGTTTAGGCTAAAGGACATGACGTGTAAGGGTTTTAAACATAAAGGATGATCTTTGATATTTTTTTAGACTAAATGACGATATCTGAAAAAGTGTATAAACATAAACGATGATATATGTAATTTACTTTAAACAATATATCCTAATTTATATATTCAAAGTAGATTTGACCTATGTTATGGAAGACTTTTCAATGAGTTCGTTCAGAAGTCCTTTTCAAAAACAACACATGGTCCCGTTAAGAAAATATTCACAATTTCAAATATTTTAAATCAATCGTAAAAATATATATTTTCATGAATTTTGTTGTAGACTTTTTTTAACACAATTTATTTTTTGTCTTGGATAAGGTTTAAAGTTTAAACCAATAACCATTTTGATTATGAGAATCTCTTTTTATCATTAGATCTCAACCCCCACCCTTATTATAGCTCATAAGACACAATATCCCATTAGTATTGTCTCCTCCATCTTGTAATTCGAATGATTCAATTGTCAGGGTGTAGCTCTACCAACCTAGCAATATCCTGTGCTAAATGGAGCGTGTATAGTAGACTTCAACAAGACTCGTACGTCACCCGTTCAAACCTTCCTTACTAACATTTTGGATTGTAATCGTCGTTCAAAAAATAATAATAATAATTTTGTTACGTAAGAAATCCCGTTATATTTATTTTTGGAAGTAAATCTTTTACAGGCTCTAAATTTTACTTTACTTTTATATTTATTTTAAAAATAAATATTGTAGGCTTATATATTTAATTATATTTTACAAGTTTTATGTTTATTCTGATTTGTTAATGCTATAAATTTTATTTAATTAATTAGTTTTAGAGAAATATTATATACTTCAGAAAGTGAATCAATAGCAATCAATAATCAATACTCTTCGATTTAGACTCGCACCCTTTCACTTTCGCGTATTGCAAGTGTTTATTGCAATGATTTTTACGGGATGTTTAGAATAATATAATTTTCTTTTTATTAAAATATAATCTATACTATATAAATTATAATAAAGGAAAACCATGGAGGACACGTGTCACTCTCTGGTTACTCCTCAATTTTATTTTTCCGCCTCTCACTTCTATTAAATATTAATTTTTATGTTTTCTCTCTCCTATTAAATAATAATATCAAACAATAATATTTATATTAATAAATAAAATTCTATGAAAATGTGTCACTTTCTGGTTCATTTGTATCATTTTTCTCATCTCTCTCATATTGAATAATGACATTAAAAGAATATATTTTTAGATTTTTTAATATAAATCTAATTACGGATATTTATTATTTAAATATAAATAGTTCAATCGATGTAATATACCGGTTTACTCAACTCGTGTATTACACGGGTTTTTTAAAATATAATTTTTTTATTTATAAGTATATAACATTTTATTTATTCAACCCGTGTAATACACTGGATTTTAACCTAGTTAAAAAATAATATAAAAAGAGCTCACAAATATTGTGACGTCATTGCACAAGTATTTACCCTGTTCGTTGATTTGTAGAATACACCGAATCTGTAAAGGGTATGGGAACCCTCGTGAATTAGATCCATAGGACTGTTTAAATAATTAATATGATTCATAGGCAAGTATTTAAATACGATAGTTGCATTTATAAATTATACATAATAAATTATTTTATATATACTTAATTACTTATTGATGTTATTGTAATGTTGATGTTGATATTATTGATGTTGTTTCATGTATCATGATATATGTGGAGGATAAATCATTATTTAATGTGAATGAAAAACTTGTAATTAGTTTTGTAGGCCTTCCATTGGTTGTAACCAAAAAGTTGTTATTAGCAAATTGAGAGAAACGTAGGCTGGGGTCTAGGTGCTCATTAGTCGTTGAGCTTCGATAAAAGTTTCCGAATGTTGACTATGAATTTGAAAAATGATAAATCAGAAAATTAGATTGGTTGATTCGTTCGGATTGGTTTTTTTTTCTTTCGAAAGGCTGAAATTTATTAGAAACATGGGGAGGCCTCACTATAAAATACAATAAAACTTATTACATAATTATACTAGATTGAAGTTAATGCAGTTTTATCAAGTAAGATTTTAAACGCTTAGCGATTTTGAACACATAGGAATCTTAAAGTTTTATGCTCCCAATTATGTCTTCCACCTTAGGTAGTTTATGACTGAACAGAACTTCGTTCATTTCCTTCCATATGCACCAACACGTGACTAGGATGACGCCTTTGAAGACCGTCTTGTGAAGTTCTACGAGATCCCGGACCGAGAAAGCATAAATCGGGTTTACCTTGCACCATATACTAATGTGTTGCCACACCACAGAAGCAACATAGCAGGAGGTAAAGAGGTGGCAAGCCGATTCTTGCGAGTTCCTGCATAACGGACAAAAAACCAAATTAATTTGGACATTTCGATTAGCTAAATTAACAAGAGAAGGAATGCGATCAAGTTCAGCCCTCTAGCCGAAGATATTGCATTTTGAAGGAACCCATTTGCACCAATCCATGACATAGTTGTTGAGTGAAGGCCGACTTTCAGCAATTAGTGTTTTAACCTCTTTCACCGAGTACTCCTTAGCATTGTTGCCCATCCATTCCCATTTGTCTCGATTACTTGATAGAACCACCTGCCCAATCATAAGAGAACATTTTGACCATTCATCTAGCTCCACAATTGATTGCGGCTGCCTCCTCCACCTCCATTCCCAAGATGTAATTGGGGATATAGAAGAGACACACTCAGCTACCGTGCAATATTTGTTCGTTCCAATGAGAACAACATTGGAAAGACGTCTTTTAGTGGCTCACTTGTCACCCAAGGATCCAACCAAAAACGAATGCTCTCCCCATTCCCAATTTTTCCTTTTATCAGATTGTGTAGTTGCTTCCCTCCAATTTTTAGTTTTGAATCAAATATAACAATGTTATTCCAAACCCCCGAAAGATTTGCCCGACATGGGAGGTTTGACCATGAGTTTCTCCCTTGGTGAATTGCAGTAACTGTCTTCCTCCATAGGCTTTGAGGATCATTTTTAAACCTCCAAACCCATTTTGACAGAAGAGCATTGTTGATGTCTTGAAGCTGGTAAATACCTAGTCCCCCTTCTATGATCGGGGTAGCCACCTTATCCCATGCGACCCAATGGATTTTTTCTTTTATCCTCTGTCCCACCCCATTGGAATCTTCTCCGAATAGATTCAAGGCTTTAAATCACTTTATTTGGAGCTTTATATAAAGAAAAATAGTATGGTGGGAGACTTTCCATGACTGATTTGAGAAGTGTGAGTCTCCCGCCAATGGATAGTGTTTTGGTCTTCCATAAAAATAACCTTGATTGAAAAGATTCAAATACCGGCCTCCAATTATTCACCCTGTTCATATTTTCCCCAACTAAAAGGCCAAGATAAGTGAAAGGTAAGTTACCCAAGTTACAACCAAAAGTATTAGCGATAAGGTCGGCCTCATTTGGAGAGACACCGACCCCAAACAAGTTAGACTTATTAAGATTAATTTTTAGACTAGAGCACATGTAGAAACACCTCAATAACCTGACAACATTTTTAACATTACATTCAGACCAATTGCCAAGGATGATAGCATCATCCGCATAAAGTAGATGGGATAAAGATGGCCCCCCGTTAGGGGTAGTGATACCATGAAATACCCCCAGATCCTCGGCCTTTGAGAACATACCTGATAATGCTTCCATTGCAATGATGAACAAAAAAGGAGAGAGGGGGTCGCCTTGCCTAACCCCCCTCTCGCATTAGAATTCGAAGGTTGGAGACCCGTTAACCAGTATCGAGGCACGGGCCGAAGTGAGTATTCCTCGGACCCTTACTTGGGAATCCCATTTGAGACATTACCAAAATAAGAAACTCCCAGTTGAAACTGTCAAAAGCTTTGTCAAAATCAATTTTTAAGAAAAAGGCTTTAGAGCTAGATTTTTTTAACCATGATATTACCTCATTTATGATTAAAGGCCCGTCAAGAATATGCCGACCTTTTATTGGAAAAAGGCTTGGTTTATCTTTTTTGAATCATGTAAAAAATGTTTGAATCGTTAAAAACCAGAAGAGGCCTTGTATAAGTTATTTTTACTTCGATTTTTTTCAGTTTTGTTTTAACTCTTGAAAATGTACGAGATTTATAAATAACTAAATATAGAAAGGAAGAGATGACATCGAATGTATAGTTGTTTGGGACTTTGGGTGGTTAACAAATTCACCTTATATCCACTTTTTAGTCTTCACTAAGAGTTGTCATCTCTTATTATCAATCTAAACATGTAGATATCACTAAACGCTTATATAAGCTGATAGAGATCACCAATAATTCGTCATTTTTTATTAGGGGCCACCAATACTTCTAACCATGTCTTGCTATTGAAGGAAGTGATCATATTTTTCTCTTATCACAACTTTTGATCACCCCTTATAAGCACATGCAAATGTTTTTGTATTAAATGATACAAAGTTACCCAAAAACTCGTTTTCTCTCCTTAACCTTTTTATCTTGATCTTGATGATCTTCTATGGAATGGAATATGATAGTAGCATATCGTTTATAAGAATATGATTTTAAGTTCATGGATTTACAATAATGTTGAATGTGATTATGAGTCAAAGTCTTGAGTTTATACGATAACAATTTTTAGAAAAAAAAAATTACCTAGGCAAGTGACGGCTGGTCCGAAGATAACACGTTTTTGCAACTTTTTCTATTTGTATTTTTTGTTTAAAGATATGGTTTCAAATGTTTCCTAAGTGATTAAATGAGTTTTAAAACATCTTGGAAAAACATATTGCAGGAATCTAGAAGGTGAATATGTTATTTTAAAATTTTATGATCAATTTTAAAATGTTTGTTTATTTACAATGACCATGGGTCTTCTGAAAACACTCCAAGCATTTTTCCCAAAACATTTTATTAAGAACCTGACATCTTATAAATATTAAAGTGGACGACTTCTTTGAAAGTATATTCAAACAGCTTGTTATGCCAAATACGCAAATGGTATAGTTTTGCAATAGAGTGTGTTGTTACAATTTCAAGACTTTAAAACATGTTGGTAGAATATTTATAAAAGATCCTTCTAACCATTATCAGCGTGAAAATTTTACATTATCATTTAAGGAAATGAATCAAATTCATCTCTATATCAAAACATCAAAATATATGATCGAAAGTAGTTAAAAAGCATGTGCGAAGCGTTTGGTTGCGAGTGATGAGTCAAAGTATAATATGCGATTATTTATTATTATTATTATTATTATTATTATTATTATTATACTTATAAGTAAAATATGAATATGAGACGAGGAGCCATGGCATAAAGAAAACGTGATGTGTGATTGGGATATGGGCGGCGCCTTTAGACGAATTGTGAGGGTGCGGTTTTAGTTGACCGGACCAATTTATAAAAAAACAACAGGTTAAGATAAATGCTTTCATGTGCTTTCAACTTCCGAGTGTAACATCTTTTTTTCCTCTAATAAAACAAGTGAAATATACACACATAACACATGATTATTATAATTTATATCTACCTATATTCAATTAAACAATAATTCTTTTTGTTTGTTTTTTATAATTTTTTCTATTCCTATTATTCACATTCACTCTCAACAAATATAAAATGATGGATATGAGGTATGAATAATGAGCCCTCAAATAGGAAGGACTACTTTGCCTTACCCTAAAAATATGGGGATGAGAATGGGTTGAAGTGATTTTTAAGAGGTTTTTCTTAAAACTTAAAATGCTCTAAGGGGTTGCACCCCTTGCAGGGTTAAATGACATCGCTCCAAACTAATTACAATAGCTATTAAATTTTCTAGATTTGATTAACTGTTATAATTTGGATCAACTATTTTTCGGAAAACTCGTTACAACAAGAACAAACATTTAAAGTTTGAAGCAACCTGGTGGTATATATGTGCATTAAAACAAGTGTTGTAAAAATCGCTAGGCGGGCGGTGGGGTAGGGCCTAGGCCTAGGCGGGATTAATCGGATTAGAATTTTTATATGTAATTTTCAGTTTTTTATATATATACATACATTTTTATATGTAATTTTTATAAAAATGTTCATTTTTAAACCACACCAAAGGTTTTAGCCGGAATTTGGCCGGAAAGTTCAGGTTTTCGCCGGAAATTGGCCGGAAATTTCAGGTTTTCGCCGGAATGTTCGACGGAATCTGGCCGCCTAGGCCCAAAATTCCTCCTTAGCCGAGCGCCTAGCGATTAATCGGCGCCTAGGCGCGATTTTTACAACACTGATTAAAACTAATTACATCATTGAATAAAAACATCAAAATAGACACTATTACATTTAGCTAGACACACAGTTATTAAATATAATAGTGTGCCCAACTTTTGATAACAATGAATTAAACCTCATAAGTTGGATACACTAATACAATAGGTTAGACACAATTGTAATATGTTAGATGCATGTTAGTCAAAACAAATCATAATGTTGTAATGTGTTAGTCAAAACTATAATCTCACATTTGAAAAACACAAAGAAGCGATTATCTAGTAGTAATGCTTGCAAAGGCGCTTAACCGATGAGCAAAACCAAAGTAACTATCATGTTTGAACTAAGGTATTTTATAAGAAATCTGTCAACAGTAACACAATGTGTAACAGATTAAATTCATGTAAAATACTTGTTTAATGGTACATACATACCATCATATACAGGTCCTCAAAGATTATCAATCATGACTACATTTAACAAGCATACTATAGCAGTTTAGACATAAATTAGCACATCAAAAGCACAAAATAGAAGATGGAATCATTAGATGTCAAAACAATGTCTAGATTTGATATGCAGAATCAAGTAACAAAAACAGTAAACACTTTCAGTCTGTCATACAAAAAACATAAACCAACAACGCTAACAAGACATAGATATCATCCTTCCTTGAAGAAAATCAACGATACTGTAAAGAAAAAAAAAAGCACACAGATGTAACCTTTTAAGAACAAACAAATAAAAACCAGCATAGAAACAATCAAATACAAAAAACTACCTTGATGAAACCAATCTCCTTTGCATTGCTGTGGAAGCACTGCCTGCAGCACATAAGCCCGTACTTCCTGATCAGCCCATGTGAGTTACCGCATACACGACTGCCACAACAGAATCACAGTTTAAAACTCAAAATCAAATCATTAACCTCATCAACACAAAAACTTTTAGTACAGAGATATAGATTGCTAGCAGCAGAACTAAACAGATATATCGGTTTAATAAAGTTTGATCTAAACGAATTTGTTTCATACAAATTTAACCCTAGTTCGTATTTAACATTAAGTTTGACATCGAATCAACGAGTGTTTGAAATACCATCAGAACATATACAAATTATAAATTCAAACAAAGGATGTAAGCGTAATCATAACCTGTCGATAACAGAATATTAAAGCAAATAAGCATAAATTAAACAAATATTGAATAACAAGGTTATGTGAACTAACCAAGTACGAGAACCAGGGCCGTATGTTTTGGGATGCGAATTCCAGACGTTGGAGTGACCCATTTTTGGTGTATGGAGATGGAGGGAGCTCTGAAACTCGATGAATTCAAAACCCTAGATTTCGCATGGTGATGATGTTTAAAGAGTGCATTTTATATTCCTTTAAGCCCAAGGCCCACTAATTAACAAATACCCGGACGGACGGATGCTAAATAAGCCCACGGTCTTATCCACTAACGACCCTAAATAGTTGGATCAACCAAACATGATATTGCATATCATAAGTTGTTTTTTTTTTGTTTTTTCGTTTTTGGGTTATTAATATAGTAAAACCACTAATATATAAGATTAAGCAGTTTTTCTTAGTCGATGAAATATTGAAGTTGAAGTATGGTGTAATTCACCTCGAAGGAAAAGCGTTGCAATCTTTCAACTAAGAATTCCAATATTTCAAATCAGAATTCTAGAAAAAGGAACATTTTCTTTGCATTTCACCATCCCGACACCTCATTTCTTGACCCTTTTAACTCAAAGTCTCACACTTTAATGTTTAAACCTTCGACTTAACATTAATCCAGTTTCACCCTCACAAATATTATTTAGGATATAATATTATGTTTCGAATTTTGGTTCGTTATTTAATATTTTCTTTATTTAACAATATCTTATCTAGAAATATGATTTTATAATCCTAAACTATTTTTTTATATATAACTTGTGTGTTCTAATCTAGTTGTTAATAAACTAGAAGTTTATTTGGGAAAAAACTATTGTTAAATCACTCTGTATTTCTATGATTGATTAATAGTTTAAAACGTTGTTTTGAAGTAAAATATATTATAAGATATGATATGCAATATCATGTTTGGTTCCCTTTTAACGTGTTTGAAAGTATAGATGAGGTTGGAGCGTGTAAGCGAAAATCAAAGTCGAGAAACTTGGAAAGTCGTATGATCGATCCGTTGATAGCTATTATAATAATATATTTATTTAGCAAAAGGGGGGAAAATAAAAGGAGAATAGGTCGGTTTATTTTGTTTCCTTCCAACATTCTTCGGCAACTTCATTAAACAACACATATTCGCTTTCAGGATTTACCAACGTTTCTTCATTCTTTCGGATTTCTCCACCATCCGCCTTTTCTTTTCTCAGGTTCGTAACCAATTCGCTCTTTATTTTTACCTCCGTCTTCGGGACTGGGGTTTTAGGGTTTTGGTTTCGTAGATAGACAGTTATCATCCTCATGCCAATTGTATTCAAGATTTTGATGAATTTTCATCTATCTGCTTGTATTTCTTTTAAGACATGAAAACGGGATACTTAAAATAATTACTTGTTACTGCTATTGTCTTTGTTATGACTTCATCAAATGAATTTGTTTCTTGTAGTGAAGGTCATTTCATTTCTTCAAGAAAAATGATTCAAGACTTATATTATACAGGGGACTTTTAGTTTAGAGAGTTTCATGTTACATTTTGTTTTTCTGCAACAGATATTGTGTTCATAATCTCATGGCAACGGCAACTATGGCAACTGCAGCTGGTGCTGCTGCTCTCTTGTATTATACTTTAAATAAGAAACTGCAATCCGGTGTTACGGCTGAAGATGATGACGAAAATGAAAATCTTGTGCAAAATCATGGTCCTTTGGGGGTTGAACGGGTTTCTAATAGATTAATTCAGGCTCCCGCAACATGGTTGGAAACTATTTCAACGTTGTCGGAGACTCTCCGGTTTACATATTCGGAAACTCTGGGGAAGTGGCCTATTGGAGATTTGGCTTTTGGAATTAGTTATTTGTTAAAGCAACAGGTTAGTTAATGATTATGTCAAAACTCAACATAACCGGTCCTCTTTATATTTTTTAACCAGCATATGCTAATGAAGTTGAAACTATGATATTCTGATATTATCTTGCTTCTTACCTAATTAGTTTAGCGTAAAATGTTTCTTGCATTATCATGGTAGTTTACCTATCGGGACTTGATCAATGTTGCTATGGTAGATTGCTAATAGAGTCGACTCCAAGACATTTAGGTGTCAAAATGGGCAGGTTGGGTTACATAAAATCTTTAAATTGGGCAAAAAATGCATCAGGTTGTGATGACTTGTGACCCTTCAACACTTTTTTTTGTCCACCTTTGTTTTAGTTATATGATGTAGCTAATATGTAAAATACAGCCACAAAAACTATTAATTAAACTTTGGGTGAATTTCTAAACCATTTGATCATTTTTCTTTTTTGCTCCTTTTTCATACAGATTGCTTGTTCAACACTTTCTTGATCTATAATGTTTATATCATGATCTTCAGGGGAATATGCATGTTAGTAGTATATTCGGGGGTGAAGAAAGCCTGCAGCTTGAAGGACCAGAAATAGTTTCTGAGCTTAAATATCTGTTGGAATTGTTGACTCTTTGCTGGCATTTTTCGAAAAAAACATTTCCAGTATTTTTAGAAGAAACAGGTTTTTCAACTGAAGATGTTCTTATTCAGGAACCTAAAGCTGGAGTAAGTTGTGTTTGCACACCAAAACATGTGTTTCTGTTTGTTAATGTCTCCTACTTGCCTATTTCTTCCAGGGTTATTGTTGTATAAAACCAACTAAAATGTTGAAAGTTTATTGATGATATCCAACAATTAATTCAAAGTAAATATGGCTTTTTATTGTGGTTAAATCCCTTAACATGTTTTGTCTTTAACTTGTTTTAAAGTCCGCTTTGAACCGTTAAACAGGTCAAAATGGCCTTTTCAACAAGTCAAGACAATTTAATAGATATAACCATTCCAAAAAAGAAGTTAAAACCGCTAAAATATGGAAGTTTGTTTACTTTAGTCCAACCCTAACTCTTTCTTTCAAATCAAGCTTATGATATTTTATTATGACTAATTTGACATTTTAGTTTGTCTTATTTGTTTCTCGTTACAGATATTGAAACCAGCTTTTACAATATTAGTTAACCACAAGACAAAAACCTTTCTTTTATTGATTCGTGGAACTCATAGCATTAAGGATACTCTAACTGCTGCAACTGGAGCAGTTGTACCATTTCACCATACGGTTGTACATGAGGGTGGAGTTAGTGATGTAATTTTAGGTTATGCTCACTGTGGAATGGTTGCAGCTGCTCGATGGATTGCTAAGCTGGCAACCTCAGTCATTCTACAAGCATTTCAAAATCATCCTGATTATAAGCTACAGGTATTGAGCATAACCTAATACAGGTAGTGGATGGTAATGGCATGCAAGAATGGAAGGTGGAATAAAATGGATCATTCCGGTGAAATGAAAAAAAAGGCTTGTCCATTAGTTAGTTAACCACATTGAAATGGAATGAAACATTTAATAAGGAATGTGATTCCTTCCTTTTTAAGGGTTTCTGTTTTTTGAGGAAGGGTGTTTTTTTCTTTTCATTCCTTCAATTTAATACTTTTTTTGAGTTACAATGATTTTAATGGCATGGAAACCAAACATAGTTGAATGATTCTTTTCATTTCTCCATGCTAACCAAACACGATAATGGCATGCAATGGATCATTCCATTGCTACGTCCATTCCATTCCTTTGGCATTCTGCTCCATTCAACGAAACAAACCTTAAAGAGTTGGTATATGATATTATGATGTATGCGCATTTATTTAAAAGAATTAATATCTGATGCAGATAGTTGGACACTCTTTGGGTGGTGGAACTGCTGCACTTCTAACTTATGTGTTGCGGGAGCAAAAAGAATTATCTACAACTACTTGTGTTACATTTGCTCCAGGTTTATAATCATTTATTTTCATCATATTCTGAACTGTTATTTCTTTGTTTGGTCATCTTTCGTTTAGTTATTGTTTATTTTCCTGAAAATAAGCTGTTGAAGGTGATTTGTAGGCAATGATTAAATACTTTTTTGACTATTTTACCCTCACAAGTCAAGTGTTAAAGAGAAGTCAGTTAAAGTGGCATTAGGGTAAAATGGTCAAAATAAATATGATTGTTATGCTTAAACAATAAAAATATGTGGACAGATCACCTCCCATAATTCCATAAACTATATATATCCCAATTATTCACGTTTGCTGGTCATCGAGTGTTGATTGATATAATGCAACTCTTAATATGATTAGGTGCATGTATGACTTGGGAGTTAGCGGATTCAGGCAATGAATTTATAACATCTGTTATAAATGGAGCTGATCTGGTCCCTACGTTTTCAGCTGCTTCAGTGGATGATCTACGCGCAGAGGTGAATTTGGTCGTTTTGAATACTAAAAGTTGTAGATTTGATCTTTTACAAACACACATCAACTGCTGGGATGCTTATCTGGGGGCATGAATGAGTGGTCTTCTTTAACAGAGATAACAATTTCAACCATTTTACTTTTGAACGGGTCAATTTAGGCTATTTTCTATTCCAAACGGTGTAATTTAAAAAATAACTGTAAAGTGGAAGGCTATTTTTTATGCATCTAAGTCCAGGATTGCATAAGATTATTATTTTAATAATATGATTGTTAAATACTCACCCATTCAAAACATTAATATTTATATTTTTTAATCATCTTTAATGCATTTATTTCTTAATGAATATGGCAAAAAAATGTTTGTAGGTCAACCCCTAACTCATTTTGATCCATACTAAAAAAAGTGTACCTCGTTGTACCCAATAGATATCCATCCATTACCAGAAATTTTGCTCTTCGAATCCAGTATATTTAGATATTTTGTGCAGCTTCTTAAAAAGTTTTACTTGGTATAGGTTACAGCATCAGCTTGGCTAAACGATCTCAGGACTCAGATTGAGCACACAAGGATTCTTAGAACTGTTTATCGATCTGCAACAGCTTTGGGTTCTCGACTTCCATCAATGGCAAGTGCTAAAGCAAAAGTCGCTGGTGCTGGTCAAATTCTCCGTCCTGTTTCTAGTGGTACACAGGTAAATCCGCATATCCCGTTTCTAGGGTACGTTAGAGGTGTCAAGATGGGTGGCCAAGTACTGGTCAACAGGGGCCAAATCGGGTTTGGTTGAAACCAAAACACCTTTTTAAAAGATAACATATTTTATATATTATAGGATTAGTGTGCTAAATGTGATTCCAAACATGATTTGAAAAGTTAAAGAAGTACATCTTTTTTTCACTATAACAGTTTAGGAGGTTGTATGTGCCAATTAAAACACCCTTTGGGGGACTTTTGAGTTTCAACAACTCATTTGATCTGTTTTTTAGCTATTCTTTAAATTTACGTGTATGATTCGTTGAGATGAAACATAACCCGAATTTGACCCCTTTATAAGTAAAAGGGTGTGGACATGTGAAAAGTTGTTGGTAAATTGAAAGCTGCATATGGTGATTTTAGGTTGTGATGAGGAGAGCCCAAAGCATGGCTCAAGCTGCATGGTCTCGCCCATCTATCGACATATCATCATGGTCATGCATGGGACCCCGCCGCCGACCCGCGGTTGCAAGTTCAAATTCTCCAGAATCATCATCTTCTAACACTGCAACCGAAGGCAAAGGCATCGCAGTAGCTCTTGAATTCCCTGTATCTTCATCAGATGAAGCTACAACCGCATGGCATTTTGATGATCTTCATGATGACGAGGCCAATGCTGACATGGCAAGTACCTATGAAGACAGAATGACCGAATTTGAATTGTGGGAACAACTTGAACACGAGCTGTATGACCAAAGTGAAGGACAGGAGGAGGCTGACGTGGCAAAGGAAATGAGGGAGGAAGAGGAAGCAGCCATTGCCGAGGGTAGGAAAAATCCGTCACCCGAGACGAAAGAAGCACATAGGTTTTTCCCAGCTGGTAAGATTATGCATATTGTCACAATCCCTCAAGTTGTGGAGAGTGAAACCGATGACGAGGCTTCTTCAAGTGAATCCGATAATGATGAACGGGATCGTGTGGTGGAGGACAAAGTAGGATTATTTTTAACCCCACGATCGTTATACAGTAAAATCAGATTATCACATAATATGATAACTGATCATTTCATGCCTGTTTATAGAAGACAGATTGAGAAACTGATTCGGGAACTCGAGAAAGGTGATAAGAGTCATAGTAGATCTGGAGAAATAGAAGAAGTTGTGCTGTAGCAAATTATCATCACCTCAACGACGTTGTGTTTATAAGGGAACCAACTTTTTGTTGCTTCCGGCATTTATTTTGTTGGTTTTTAGTTTATATTCGATACAAGTCATTTTTTCCTTTGTTATTTAGCAATTTTGTTTTCGGGATTTTTAGCAAGAAACATGCAATTATACATATTCTAACAAAATATTTGTTCATCAGCTACAAAGGAAAAATAAAATAAAAAGATATCCAAATTTATTCATGAAGTTACCGGTCTCAATTTCCAAATATCTTACAAGTATATTAAGGATTGCCCAATTAAAACATGGCATGTAATCGATCAAGAACAGTTTGGGGATACCGTCATGCGATCGAGAAATGTCTTAATGTCTCAGTCATATTCTTCTTGCCGGATAAAAGTTGCAGAGTAGAAAATGAGGAGTAGGAGAGTATTTGATTGGTATACAAAATTATGTATTTAAGTGGGATTTTTTTTCATGAAATAGCCTAACGGCTATAAACGGATTACAACGACTAGATTTTAACAGTCACAACAACACACAATACACGGCTTCGTGAACCTGTCACACGAGCCCCGACCCGTGACTGTTGCGCTGGTGTAGCCGTGAAACCCAACCCCGAACCCAAGTCCCCTCTTCCACCCTTGCATCGAGAAATGATTGGAGTATAATTTATAAACCAAAGAAAAATGAAACTAAGTGTAAATATAACGAAAGTAAAAACGGTTATTTTTCCTTGGCTTATTACATGAGTCAAAAAGTGCGGTTGCTAATTTTTTAGAAATATAAGGGCCAAAGAAAGTCAATTAACCATTTCTTTTTTTCACAGGGCCACAGATTGCGAACACGCTGAAGAAACCATTAAATTCATCAATTTCTGAATATTTATTTCTTTCGAATTATTGACTTTTTGTTCTTAAATCTCATTTATCAAACACAGGATCGTTAATTAGACGGTGAATTTGAACTACAATGGCGCTTGATTCAGCAATCGGAGTCATTTCACGATGGAGTTCCGCCTACGACAACAAGTCCTACATCTTCAGCGGCAAACGCGACGAAATCGATCAGTATTTGCAAGCCGTTGACGAAGTTCAATGCTCGATCGCTTCTGGAACTGCATACGACCAGATTAGGGCGAAATCCGCGATTCAAACCGCCATGCTTACGCTTGCCGACGAGATGCGCAACCTACTGAAGATCAACGCCAAGTCAACTGATAATCCAGATTCCGGCACCTACTCGAGTACAATGACAGATAGTGGTTCCAACAGTTACGTGGATGATTATGTATACGATAGCGCATTGAGCGTGGCGGTGATCGATGATCTTCGAAGTATCGCTAAGAGGATGAACGGCGCAGGATATCTTCGAGATTGTAAGGAGGCGTACATTAGCAATAGGAAGCGCTGCATTGATGCCACTTTTCAGAGGCTCAATATTCAGAAATTGAGTAGCAACGATGCTCGAACAATGGAGTGGAACATGCTGGAATCAATAATCAAAGTTTGGATGAAATCTGCGAAGATCTGTTTTAGAAAAATCTTCGTATATGAGAAACAACTGTGTGAGAAAATCTTCGGAGATCTAGATGACGATTGTTTCCTGGAGATCTCCAGTGATTACGCATTTCAATTTCTAGAAACTGCCACGAATCTGAGCTGTATCAGGACAGCATCTGAGAGGCTTTTTGGGATTTTAGAGCTCTACAAGACATTTTCCGATCTTCTACCAGAGATGAATAAGCTATTCAATACGCAATCCTCTGAATCATTTAGAACAAAGGCAGATCAAATAGTTCCTAAACTTGCTGGTGCTGCTCGTATGACTGTTGAGAAATTCGAGAATGATCTGCGTATTGCTCATCTGTCTCATGTTTCTGTTGATAAGATTCATAGTTTGTGCAGATATGTTATGGAATACGTGTTCAAAGTCGATCAAAACAAGCAAACTCTTATGAAATTGTCTTTATCTAAGCCACCATTGACACCAGGTGTTGAGATGAACTTCACAATTGTGGAACCACAACTGCAAAACAAGTTGCCATTTCATCTGATGTGGATCATAATGTGCTTGGTGTCCAAATTGGAGGGTGAAGCAAAACTATATAAAAATGCTTCTGATGTTAACTTTTATCTGATGAACAACTTCTTTTACATTGTTAAGAAGATCAACGGAATGCCAGAAGTGAAGGAAATGATTGGAGACGACTGCTTTGAGAAGGTGTCCTCAAAATTTGATCAAGCCAAGGCCGAGTATTTGAGATTGGCGTTTGCAAACGTGTTGAGCATTCTCGAGGATAATACATCATTGAGAAAGAGTTTAAAAAGTTTTAATGTCGAGTTCAAGGAGCTCAAAAACAAACTGGAACAGTTAAGAATACCAGATTTTCAGCTTCTAAAAGACATCCGTGTATCAATGGAGGAAATGTTGGTTCCATCATATTCTTCATTTCTTCAACAATTAAGCACGTCACCATGTTCAACGGTAGATGTCAAGTTTTCTGTTGACGAACTTAAAACTGCTATCCTAGGTTTCTTTCCTAGTACCTGAAACACACTCGATTTTGCTTCTATATGTGTGTTCAAAGTTGGAGCATTTCCCTTAACATTTGTCATGATCAGTGTTTCATAAATGTCCTAGCCAAGTCTGAATTCTTGGTTAGCATTTCTATTTCATTTAAGCCTCTAGTTAGTATGTTGGTTACTTTGACCGTACTTAGTGATAACTAGAGGCTCACTTGTAATTTTTGAATATAAGATAATAAGATTGTCTCCCTTGGGTTTTATCTTAACGTTTGCTAGAACGGATGTCATTTTTGCTTCCCTCCTGTGTCACATAATACAACAGTATTTAACTTATTGAAAAAAAATCTTATTTCACATTTAGAATAAACTTTTAAGGTTGAATCTACTAACAATAGCAGTTTCAAATACAAACATTAAAAGTGTTTTAGAACACAATAAACAAACAAGCAGTGTTATATAGCAATAACAAACTTCTCCTAAACAATAACCAGCATTTACTGAATCCGTACACTTGTGATGTGTGATATCATTTCCATGTTCTCTCCTTTTTCCTTTTGGTACCTTTGCTTCAAGAAGTCACATCTACCGATGCGTAGTTTCTTGATTGATGAGCCTAAAACCTGTTGCGGTAATGACTGTAACTTGTTGCAGTGTGAAAGATTTAGGTAATGAATGCAAGGCATGATCTTTATATTTTTCATCAAATTCATATTCCATTCTACCCAGTTTTCCATATGTGAGAATTTGAGTTTCTCTAACTTTGGGAATGCAGTCATAGAAGATGATGACGGTGATGGTTCTACTCCAAGAAACTCGGAACCTACATGTGTAATAGCCTTAAAACCTTCAATATGTAGTTCCTTGAGCAATGGCAGTTTCCCCAAAGGTGGCAAACTGATGCAATTAGCCCATTCATGTAATCTAACCTTCTTTAAGTTGGTTAAACCAGCCATCCAATTGGGAAACCGTTGACCGCCATACTTATCTATTCGCAAAAGGCCCAAATTTGAATTCAGTTTGAGACCATCGATCACACTCGATGCGAACTTGCAATTTATATTCAAATCAGAAACATGTTCCTTCTTTTCAAGTTCAGCTTCCTCAGCCTCACTTACATCGGTCTGATTCAGTCCCTCAATTTCAAGACGACCCCGAAGATGGTTCAAGTTTTTAAGATCACCAAGACCACATGATGCTTCATCGCTGCCTATAAGAAACTTGCTCAATGTCCGAAGAGAGGTTAAGTTCGCAACCCCTTTCGGCAGTGTTGCTAGTCTTCTAGTTTCATCAATCTCAAGATGTCTTAACTTTTCAAGCTTACCTATGCTTTGAGGTAGTTCCGTTAGATGATAACAAGCGATTAGTTTCAAAGTTTGTAGATTTGGCAAATTGCAAACTGTTTCGGGTAACTCGTAAAACGGGTTATGTGATAGGTTAAGGTAACACAAGTTTATCAACTTGTCTACATCATCTGGAATCATCAACAACAAATTCCGACTCATATCTAATGTTTTTAGATACCTGAAGTAGTTGAAAAACTTGGGCGGGAGTGTAACACAATCTTGAGTAACAATCTGTGGACAATCATGGAACGATTGAATCGAAAACATGTAAAGTTTTTCTGATTGTTTAGTAGGAACGGGAAATGTGGTGTCGTCCTCGAGTGAAACAGTCAAAAGACGCCTCTGTCCTACTTTATTAGGCATTCCCGTGACCATTAAGCATTCAGTTTCCATTAGATAACTTGCAAGATCATGAACCATGTCATGCATTTTAAACCTTAAAACAGTTCTGCTATCTTTGTCTCTTTCGACGTCTTGTAAGAGAGACCGTGTAACCAAACCATTCAAGTACTTACGACCCATTATTTCCATCTCAAAGGTTCTCATTATTTCCATCTCAACGGTTTCCATGTAGTCAAGATAGCCTTGGGCCATCCAGAGTTGAATCAAGTTAACAGCTTCTATCTTTGTACCTTTAGGGAAATTAGCACAATAACAAAAACATCTTTTCATGGCTGAAGGCAAGTCGCGGTAGCTCAACATCAAAGGCTTAGAAACACGATCTCCTAGCTCCAACTGCCAAATACTGTCATTTAAAACATGTTCCCATTCCCCTTTGGTGTCTTTTAAAACCATCAAACTCCCTACAGTCTCTGTAGCAAGAGGCAGACCCCTGCATTTATCGGATACTTTCCTCCCGATGTCCTTCAAATCTTCACAAAACTCTCTGCTTTTCCCTGTGAATGCAAACCTACTGAAAATTTTCCAAGAGTCTTCATCAGATAAGACTCTTAGTTGGTGCATATAAGTGTCCATAACTACCTTGATCATCCTTCCAAAATTTTCATTTCGGCTAGTGATTATGATCCTTTTACCAGGTGCACCTGCACTAAGGGCTAAAAAGAGTGGCTTCCAACCAGTAAGATCATCTGCCCATACATCATCTAGCACCAACAAGAACTTCTTTTGATTGACCAAACAACGGATACGGTCGATTGGCGTTTGAAATTGGCTACTCTCAGGTGAGCCGGTTTTTGAAGCTTGTTCCACAATGGCTTTAACGACCTTTGTTACTTGAGAATTAAGTTCCCTAACAGGAACCCACATCTTGATTTCGAAATGGTTTTGTAGCTCAACGCAATTGAAGATCAATTGGGCAAGAGTGGTTTTCCCAATGCCACCCATTCCCCAAATAAAGACTATTGGTGGGCCATCATCACTTGTTAACTTGCTCAAAAGATCATCTTTTTCTTTATCTCGACCATAGATCGTTGATGAGTCAGTGTACGAAGTGGCAAAGTTTTCAGATTGAGGCTCATTAAGAAGAGCTTCTGGCTCATTTTGGTTAGAATTAGCAAACTGAAATGCGTTCTTTCTAGTGTCAATCGAAACTAATGTTTGATTTATGTTTCGGATTTGGATAGCTACTCTTCTAAGAGGAGTCATTCGACTAGAGCAAAAACAGGGGAAAGCAAAGGCTAAATACATCTTTTGGCGTAGATTAGACCTTGATGTGTTGCCGTTGACTTGAAGAACGGCTGTGCTCCAGTCGGTCAACGCGTCGTCGATATCGTAGGATGTAAATTTAAGATCTTTCAACCAGTCTTTGATACTTTCTTGCTCAATCTCTCTCTTTTCTGCATCATGGAGTACGGCTTGGATGGAATTGAGTGTCTTGACGAGTTCGTCCATGTCATGTTCAACATTCACAACCTGACTGAACTCATCTCGAACATGTCGTATTACAGTTGAAACAGCTTTAGCTATGAGTATTCTGGTAAGATCGTCCGCCATTGTTAATTGTTTTCAAGCTCTGAGTTTGCCCAGAAGCTGGAGCAGGAAATGGTAGTAGGTAGGAGGAAACGATGATCCTTTACTTTTAACAAGATTATTGATAAATTTGACTTGGTCCACGTGCTTTCCTTTTTTTAAACCAAATGTTGTTGGACGAGTTTGCGTGTAAAATCTGAAACAATCGCTCCTTACCTCTGAATCAGTTAGAGGTAACATTTTAATGCTATCAAACAGTTCATTATTAAGATTCAGTGAATCATTGTGATGATCTGATACATGACTTTCAACCTAAAAAACTAAAATAACACTCGAGAACTCATGAAGCTAAATGAAACCCTAAGAGACGCAGAAAACTAGCTCTCGAAAGAGAGGAGGTGAAAGAATAACTGAGAGTGAAATAATGATTTAGTGAAAGTCAGTCGTCTTATTTCGTCCAATTGACATACAAAGGGGAGGAAAGAATCAAAGGCTACCTCTGACCGATTCAGATGTAAGAGGTATTTGTTTCAATTTTTGTCAGCATCTTAATAGTTTATCTAGCCTCTTAATGGTTTTGCTCAAAACTAATGATGAATTATTCAAAACTCTTAATGGTTCAGCTCTTAATGAACAAAACAACCCCTTATTTATTGTTCGTTGTATCATGTTTTTTTGTATTATTTTGTATCAAACACTTATATTTGGATTTTAGTTCTTGGTTTGAGATTACCGATTATTAGATCTGGTTTTGTGACAAATACACTTCTCAACGTGCAAAGTTGATAGGGTCACATTATGTAACCCCAAAAGGTAAGTGAATCATTAGATCAACAATAATTATTGCTTTATGTCAAAATCAAGAAATTGGGGATTAGGTCGGATTAGATCCGGCCCAGAACCAACATACCGGGTCCAATTGACATACGAAGGGGGGAACAAGTAAATGTAATGAGCTTGAAAAGTCAGTCGTCTTATTTCGTCCATAAAAGAAAACGCAATCGGAAACAGCGGAGAATCCTGCAGGTGAAGTAAACGAGGAGAGAGAACCCACACCCACACCCACACCCACACCCACACCGTGTGTACTGTCAAATCTCCCTTGCTAATGATTTCAGGATCTCTGCTTAATCTCAGCCTTTGATTTCCATACCCTTTTTTGGCAAATAATGTTCTTTTCTTCTCAGGTAATCCATTTCTTCCAACTTTTATGTTTAGCGTTTATCTGTAATTTTGACTTCTTTCTCGCAAATTGGCACCGGTTCTTGTGTTTAATTGGGTTTTTTTTCCATTACTTCAAGTATCAATTTGGGGGCAAATCAGTTTTTATAAAAAAAAAAAAAAGCAAGCGAATCATAACTATTATCTTAATCCAAGATGATTGGGACTATTGCTAGATGATCCATAATTGCTTTTAAGAAACTATTTGTGATCAATTATTATAGCAGTGTTTGTTGTTTGATTTGACAAAATTGCAGGCGTGTTAATCTTGGGTGGATTTGATTTTCACAGATGGAAGGGGATATATTTGGCAATGGGTCACAATTAGGAGTGGATGGGAAAGTAGTACAGATATTTCAAAAGAGCTTTGTACAAGTCCAAAACATTTTGGACCAAAACAGGCTGCTGATTACTGAGATCAACCAGAATCAAGAATCAAAACTACATGTTAACCTAACAAGAAATGTGGGTTTGATTAGAGAGCTCAACAACAATGTTAAAAGGGTGGTTGATCTTTACGGTCATCTTTCAAACTCGTTTAGCAAATCGATGGATGCTTCGTCTGAAACGGAGTCAGGTGGCACAACTAGATCTGATGGCAAAAACAGAGTGAGGTCTGGCTAAAAGTAACTAAGCAAATGCATAGTGCAAAGTCTTTGGTTGTGATAATTCATCCCATTTCATAATTGGCAACATTTCAGGCTACTCATAACCATGTTGTAATTTTTGTTTAGCTATTTCACATGATTGATTTAAGCATGTTTTCATTTCTTTTATGTTACTTTCAGTTGACTTCAAATTCATAAGAAACGGTGGCCGGGTTAATAATTTCGTTTATGTAATAATACTTGATCTCCTTATAAGCTAGCATTTATCATCAAGATTCACAGATTGTTGGTGTTTTGGACACTGAATACGTATGTTGAAAAAAAAGGGCTAATCAGGAAAAAGTTAGCCGTCTGAGCTGTGATATTAATGATTCTGTTTGGAGGAGGGTCTGTATTGAAATTTGAAGATGCTTTTGTGGGGAAAGTTGCTTTTGGTAATGATGATATCCTGTGAAATCATTGGCCCCTTTTGTTTTGTCCCTTTTAGATCAACCATTATGCTTGTACCAAGTGGTTGGCTCACTCATTCTACTGTTATTAATTTATACATCCTTGATTTAAATGTAACTATCGTTCTTTTTTTTTTTAAGGCGGAATTTTATAACCAGCCTAGAAGAATCTACCAAACAAAACCCAAACATACAAAGAAAAGCAAAAAACAACAAAAAAACATACAGGAAACAAAATAGTATCCGATCTCCTCAAAGATTGAATGTACTCCATATCTCCCAATCAAATACTTCAATCACCCTTCTGTTTTTTCTCATAAATAACTTGAACATTTGAGGTCTTCACATAACCATGTGAAATAATTTTTGTTTTAGTAAACAAGTTGTATTTGCAAAAATCCCAAATAATAAAACAATATTACAATCCGAAAATTAAATACCATTTTGCGCTATTTTAACAACAATGAGTTTTGTTTTAAAATCATACACAATAGGCTAGGCTAGATTTAAACATCATACTACTTGAATGCATTACAACATTCGAATCCAACATACCCATGATCATAAGAGGGAATTTTTACCTCTACAACATGTTCAATTGTCAATGGTTTTATACCATTTTCACCATTATTAATGTATATAAGCTATATAGATACTTCCCCAATCTAAAGAGTGAAGACTCTTAAGAAGTTTATTGGTTGATACAATTTGGCGTTTTCTCTTTAGTTTATACAATTGGTTGATAGGGTTTGGTTTTGTGCTTATTTTATTTTGCGTTTTTTTAGTTAATAAATGTGTTTATTGGATGAGTTTGAATGAAAGATCAGTGTTTTAATTTGACATTTTATGCTTATTGTTTAATTAATATCATGTTAAGTTAATTTATAACTTGTACCTAGAAACCCAAATACCGATTAACCAAACTCGAATAAACCCGAAACCGATTATACCCAGGTCGATAAACGGGTAAGATTCCTATACCGGAATAACCTCAAAACCGATTAAAAAGTCCAAACACCACCCCTTGTCTACTATCTACTTTAAATAATCAATCCAATTGACCATAGGCGTTTGTTTACAGTTTTACCTTATTCTCTCGAGCAAGAAACCGCTTCTATGGCTTCAGACTATCCGATTGCTTCTCGTAAAGGTCAGCTCAAAATCAATTACTCGAACAACAGATTTTAGTATTTAATGCTTCGATTTGTAGTTTCATTCTCTCGTACTGTTCATAAAATACGATTGATTAGGTTTTGCAATCTTATTTGTTGTCCATCGGCCTTTTATGTGCAGTTATCGTGCATTTGAGAGCTACCGGTGACGCTCCGATTCTCAAACAAGCAAAATTCAAGGTACTGTTCAGTTTAACCGAATTGATTTGAGATTGTCTTATGATAATTTGTGATTGTCATTTATTTTCGATCTTCTTGTTTGGAGTCTCGGTAGTAGGTTCTTGAAAACCCTAGCTCATCTTCTATGAACTTGAGTAATAGTATCATATGTTGATAGAGTTAAATCAGAATCCGAGAAGAAGAAACTAAAAGATAGGAAGGAAATTATCACAAATCTCATAATTCATTTCATAGGATAACCAATGATATAAATAAACCCTAATCTTACAATGAGCACCTCCTAACTAAACCCAAATAAACATAATAAACACTGACTTAATAATAATAATAATAATAATAACAACAAAAAATAATGTAACATATGTTCACTTGTGTATGTGATTAGAGTTAAGATTGATTATATGGATTGTTTACATTTGCTTAATCACATCATCATTTTAGTTTTTCTTGCATTAATTTTCCTGAATTTTAACACCACAAAAAGAATTCATAGTTAAAATTTTAATAACTTGCGATTTTTAGTTTGTGCTTAGTTAATCAGGAACTTAGATTGTTGCTGAATTTGTTTTGGTTGGCAAATGATAATAGGTTCAATTAACTTCTTATGCTAACATTTCTGTTGTACTAATATTTTAGTATACCAATCATTGCTTATTATAATCAAGCTACAAATATATTGTTCACATAATTGCTAGTTAGGTAATGGATTTCTCAAATTTTCAGATTGCTGGAACCGATAAATTTTCGAAGGTGATTGATTTTCTTCGTCGCCAACTTCACAAGGAGACCCTGGTAAGTAGTTTTCTTATGGTCTCTACTTCAAAGTGCAACAATCTTTGATTACATGATTAAATGCCACCCTCTTTATCATTTTTCAGTTTGTTTATGTGAACAGTGCCTTCTCCCCTAGTCCAGATCAACTAGTGAATGACCTGTATGATGTAAGTTTCTTTGTATGAATCTAAATAGTTATTTTGATTATTGTGACATTTTCTTTTTCTGATAGACGATGGTGATAAGGTTAAGTGATAATCTAATCTTCTAGGACAAGTTTGATACATTTGTTATGATTAGTAGGTGCCAAATTTCATGGAAATAAATGGTGTTTTTATTGGGTAGTTAATGTGACCTGATCTCTGAAGGAGATAGACTCTTATTATTCTTTCATGTAACTGCTCATACTTTGGTGCTGCAGAATTTTGGATTCGATGGGAAGTTGGTGGTTAACTATGCATGTTCTATGGCTTGGGGCTAACTTGGCGAACCAGCAAAACTTGTACAGCTGCAAAAACTTGTTATAGGCGAATTTCATTTGGTAAATTTGGTTAATCTTCTTTGCCTGTATTCAATATTGGTTTGACCAGCTCTTTAGCTGTGGATGGTGTTGACTTAGATAGTTATTTCTTCCTACTGGAGTTGATTTATCATCCAAAAGGATTTTCTGATACTTATTCAGCCCTTACCTTTACATGATATTGCTTCGAAGCTTGTGTTCACACCTTTTGTTATATTTCATTTGCTCATATATTTTGTTATATTTCATTTGGGTCTGACCGTTGCACAGCCGTGCATCTTATGATTGTAACTGAATGCTGAATGAGGGTCTCTAAATGTTAGATGGATTGCACATCCTTTATCAGGCAAATTGCTAAATATCACACATGGAGAGAAAATTATGGTCAAACAGAGCCAATTTGGTTAAATTTGAGTACTTGTGAGTTTCATTTATTTCGTCATTTAAATAACTTAGGAATTCATAGATAGGCATGCAAATGTGCAGTTGCAGAGTTTGCATAGCTCTAGACATCCCATCGCTGTGGTGATGTTGAACAAGGTTCACACCAAAATTCCGCTACAGATGCTTACCATGAACCTTTTGACCGAGTCCAAAATGGAGGGGCCAAAAGAATTCACCCATGTTGAAGTCAACATTCGAGCACTCGACACAAGCTCCATCTATCGTTGGGACATCCTCCTCTCTCAGGTTCTTGCTGACATTTTCTACTGCCTTTTGCTGCCTTCAATTTGGTGCCATCTCCTGTTAAATATTGATCAATAATAGCATAATCCATGTCAACGATACTTTATTAATTCTGTCTTTGTTCTTGCTTTTGTTACAGCCAAGGTACTTTTAAAACATCCTATTCTAACGATGCACTTCAAAAGGTCAGTTTACTCTTGCTATTATTTTACGTTGGTAAAAAAAATATATATTTTGTTTACAAAAATGCAAACAAGAACGTGGCATTGAAAGGTTAGGTTTGATATATTTTTGTACATATAAATGATTCTTTTACATATCATTGAAAACTCGAATATGAACCTTTTCAGGAAGCAGTAGGTTTTAGTTTCTTAACTGAGTGAAGTGGGTAAATATTTTTCATGGTTAAGTTGGGAAACAAATGTTTATGTTACTTGTCATAGGATCGTAATTATTGTGAGCTTATAGTTGACGCTTCTCATGGTTAAAAGAAAATGTAAAATAAACTAACCATCCCTAACTTTAAGCACATTTCAAAACACATATTTCACTTGCGGTTCAGTTAAACATGTTATTTGAAGCGTGCCAACCCAAAACTGAACTGAAGTATAGGTTATTCCCAAAACTAAATTTCGAACCATCAATTAATCAATCGTTCGATTTAATTTCGGTCGGTTATAGGTGAGTTTTTTTGTTTTCTTTGTGCACCGCTTGTAGAAAGTCGGTTTTACTCTTCGGGTTTTAAACCTTGTGAATTCTCAACCATAGGTTTAAATTTGATGCAATAGTGATAAAGTGGTCTTTAATTTTAAAAATGGTTATCAATTATTTAATGGTTTTTATTTAACCCCCCCCGCTATGAACAAAGAAAAAAATAAATAAATACATATATATATATATATATAGGTGTGCTCAATACAGAACCAACTTTAAACACATAACATCAAAAACCTCATAACCACATGTGTGTTGCCAACCATATATAACAACGGGAGGAGAAAACGAAAGTGGATTGTACCGTTACACAACTTTTAGTGTATCACAATTAAAATAGCATGTATATTTGGTCATGCGGCCCTCTACTTAAAATTAGTTAGTGAATATGTCACACACACATATATACTAGTGGGGTGTCCGCGTGATGCGGTAGGGAACACAACACAGGTTAGTGATTTTAGGGAACAACACTTGGGCTTTTAACGACCCAAGGCTAGCTCGAGCTCAACTCAAACTTCATACCAAGTTGGCTCAACTCAAAGTTAAAATCGAGTTGGAAGCTTGGCTCGATTAAAATTCGAGCTAGCTCGCTCAACTAAATCTGTCTCGACTTTGCAACTTATTTTGTCATAAGGGTTAAACATATGACTTAAATAGATATGGTTAATGGGTTGTAGGAGTTTCAAGAAAATATATAAAATTTAGAGTTACCGATGATTTTATAGGATGGTGATGGAGTACCTACTCTGAATGCTCTTAGCCATTTTGTTTATTTCTCTCTCTTTTTGTAATATATGAGCCGGAAGTATTTTGATCAATGCATGGTTTAATTTGAATTCTCTAAATCATTTTCTGCTCTAATTCTTCCTTTATTTTTCTTATTGACTCTAAGATACACAACAATGTAATATGTAAATCGGTTTTAAGCGTCTATTTTTCTCTTTCACAATACATGTGATTATTTTTCATGCATTGTGCATAAATGTTTATGCGGTTCACATATTTCTCTGTTTAAACTGATCATGCCTTAGAGAGGTGCATGTCTATCAAATCCTGTCAAATCCTCTCATCCCAAGTCAATTTTGTTCTGCCTTTGCTTCTCTTTCTCTCCACAATGAGGGTCTCCATGCTCCTTACCGGTGCCGTCATATGTCTCATCTGCAAATGCCCGAGCCATCTCAATCTCTCATCTCTTACTTTATCCGAGATACATGTTACCCCTAATCTGTCTTTAAAAACCTTATTCCTTATCCGGTCTAACATCGTGTGCATTTACACATCTGTAAATTTTTTAACTGATGTGAATGATATACATAAAAGAACATGGTATGTATGTAATAATGATATTACAAAAAAAAAAGTTAACTTTTAACTGATTTGTGTCTCAACTTTTCACGCCTACACCTCGCTGATGGGTTGCTAAATAACTTACACAAAAGCATGTAACAAGTTCTTAGCAAAGTCTAAACGCATGAAGGTGATAAACAAAATAATTTTAAAAATCACTTTGATACATACATTAGACAGAATAACCGGTTTGATAGTCTATTTTAGGTCGTTCTTGTCATTATTCCAATTATAAATATCGAACATAAAACACCACTAATAAATTGGGGAAACTTTACACAATAGTAACCAAGTTTCTCAAGTGTTCCATTTAAATACCTTAAAGTTTTTTGTCTCTTTAAAGTCACTCAACTTTCAGTATGTGTTCCAATCTTATGGAAATTTTTATAAATGTTTAATTTTTTTAAAATTGAATGAGGCAAATGAAACATATATGAATCTTGTTTACTATTTAGCAATTATTTTTTTCAATTCGACTGAAATATAACAATTTTGAAAGTTGTTTATTATTCGGTGAATTTTTTTTCTTCATAACCTACAATTTTAGATTAATTGGAATATAAATTTCACTTATTGGTAACTAATATTCATATATATTTCATTTGCCTCATTCAATTTAAAAAAAATTAAACATTTATAAAAATATTACATAGGATTGGAACACCTACTGAAAGTTGGGTAGCTTTAAAGGGACAAAAAAACTTTGAGGTATTTAAATGAAACACTTAAGAAATTTGGTTACTATTTCGTAAAGTTTTTCATAATAAATTTTATAACTTCACACAAATTAAAAAAAATCCACTTATTAGACATCAGGAAATTTGATTTGGAATCTTAGCTGTATTCTCCTTGAAAGAAGGGGATGAAGAAAATCTTCTCTCTTTTTTATATAATCAAAATGATTGATTTAGTGGCCATGTTTGCGTGCTCATTCAACGGACCCATTTTCATTGATTCAATCAATTTCAACACCCATAAAATAAAACCTCCGCCTCCCACAAAACCCAATATGGGAATGAAAATTGGATTGATGTTCATCGGGGTTGCTGGGATCTTGCAGTTATTTGTGGTCACTTTCTTGTTAATTCAGAAAAGGAAATTGCTCAAGTCACATGACAAGCATTAGCAAATATTCCGAATATTTTTTTTATTTCCTCTAATCGATTTACTGGTTTTGTTGGTTTATTTATTTGTCAATTTCATTCAGTCTATACCGATTTCAAGATCTGATGATTGTTTTAGTCTATACCACATAAGCTGTAAATGGGTGATTCTTATTTAATTCTTTAGACAATGCTCTTATATTTCATTCTTAGTATGAGGTATGAACTTAAATGGCTCTTTGTAAATCTTATTAACATCCATATCCACATATATTCCTTATAATAATTTCTTTCCCATGTGCTCTTCAAACATTTAGGAACCGTTAAAACATACGTCACTGTACACCGGTAACAATCTATACGAGTCGTATAGCCCAATACGGGTTATACACCCTCATACAAGACAATACGCTATACGAGACAATACATGATACAATACAGGTCGTTTCCGATTGTGCCTGTTGTGACGTGTCTAGAAATTGTTGGCTTTAACTTTTGGGCTATAGGACCGGTATAGAACTATACAACTCGTATGATGTGGCTATACAACCCTCATGGGGACTATACGAGTCGTATGCTGTGAGTGGAGTGGTGTACGCATAACAACTCCCAACATTTATAATAATTACTATGATGGAAAGTAGAATTTATGATGCTTGTATTTGTAGCAAAATAAAAAATCAGATGGTGTTTGGTTTGCAATCAAGAGACAGAATGCAACAAGTGATTATTGTTTTTGGATTTTAGAAATAAAAAAAATGTGGGGAGTAATTACCTAGTGAAAATAGATGAAGATAACAAATGTTTGTGGGAGATAAGACATTAAGGAGACAGTGGTTGTCTGAGTGTCCCTGATTGTACTTTTGAAGCATCACCTGCCACCTCTATTCAGCACATTTCAAAATTAAACACAAAAATCCAATCCACTTTGAATACATTGGCATGGCATATTCCTCAGTGAAATTGAAGCAACTAAAATTTGATGTTCACATTAGAATGCATTGAGATAGTCAAGTCAACCATTAGCTTTGACTGACTGTACAGTTGAATTGATTCATCATGTCACAAGGTAAACTTAAAGAAAGAGCAGTGGGATTGGACACTATTCAGATTTCAGACATATGAAAGTGGAAACAGTAGGGGCATGTTACAATTTCTTGATAATGACAAGTGAATTCCAAACACTTTTTACCCCCAGGCCATGTAATTCTTCTGTTTGTTGCCCTACCATTCTAACATAAAATGCACTTGCATGCTTCTGTTAACAATGACACTAAACAGACATTCTTGAAAACAAAACCTACTACTAATTATTGTTTATTACTACCAGTAAGGTCTTGGTTTGGATTGGAAAAGATCTTGGGTGGACAAAGGGGCTTTTGGGAGGTGCTGTTGCTGGTCAACCTGAACCCAGTTAGGGTCATGGATTGTGGTTTTTGGTGGTGAAAAGAAGTGGTGGAATGGTTGTTTTTCATCAACTTTTTTGGTGGCTTCTTCTGATGGCTTTATGAAATCAGTACCCATAACAAAGCAATGCTGCCCTTCCTCTTTCTTTTGCTCATCTTTGAGGTTTTGAAAACTGAAATGATGATGATGATCAGAAGAAGATGACATCTTTTGTGTGATAGTAGTGGTGTAAGGATCATTTAGTTGGAAGTAAGCTGATCTCTCATCCTCCCCTAAATCCTTCATTCCTTGCAACTGCCTATTATTATTCACACATCAACATTAACAGTACAAAAGAAACACACAAAAATTAATTAATTAAACAAGAAATTAAGAACCTGTAATCTTTTAAGGTCTGATGAGGTGAATAGGAGTCCATGAAAGTGGTCTGAATAGATGAGAATGGAGGGTAGGCATCAGATTTGGAAATAGTTGTTGAAGGTACTGATGAAGAAACATTAATAGTGGGAGTAGATGATGAAGAAGAAGAGAATTCCACAGGCTTTCTTGAACGATTTCGACCTCTGTGCATGTGTCTCTCACAGTATTTGGAATCAGGGTAAGCTTCTTTAGAACACCTCCATTTCTTTCCATCTGTTCTTCTGCAACGTCCTGGTTCTAAATCTATCTTTCTGCCATACCCACCAAACTGATACAACTGACTGTACGGGAAGCTTCCTTCCCATACTGCAACATTAACAAAATACAGTAATTAATTAGCAGACAAGAATATATAGTGGTTTGAAAAGGCATAATTAGTAGTACTTACAGGTGGGTTGGGTGGATAGTGATGATGAAGAAGAGGAGTTGTTGTTGTTGTATAAGCTTCTTCTGACAGACAAGATGAGATCAGTGGGGACTGGAACACCTGAAACCATGTATTTGTAGATTAAAGCTTGTTGGTCCAGTTCTTCCCATTGTGCTGCTGTGAACACATTCATCTTCAAACACTCGATCGATCGATCGATCTTAGGGGATGGAGATGTGTTATGTTTATAGGGTAGGGAATCTCTCTCTCACACACATACACACAGAGAGAGAGCTCAGATGAGTCCACTGCAGTGAAATTTGTTGTGTTGCTGAGGGGTGTACTATAGTATACAGGCCTGTCATTGTTTGCATCTCTATATTTCTGCCACCTTTACGGAAATCCATATAACACATGTACAAACACAATACATACACATATACACACACACACATATATATATATAGGTAGCTATATGCTGTTGAATTTACCATACATACACCGACTCAAGATTTATTGATTCTTTACTTGAGTAATAACTACATACGACAACTTTTTGTTTATAGACCGAGAACAAAGCTTCTACTTTTTAATTAGTTATCATGTACTACTACTAGCCCAGTATTTGAATTTATATGAGTTTTTTTCTTTTGTAATTTACATGTTATAATGTGACACGTTGTTATGAGCCTTTGTATATCCTTAACAAATGTGTGAAAAGATTCGAGTGTTTGATATAATGTGACACCTTGTTATGAGCCTAGAGCCCCATTGTATAAGATGTCGAATGTTACAATAGTGGTTACCGACACGAATCTGATGGTGATACTCTGTCAAAAAATATTGATGTGGGTAATTCCATTTCCAACATAATACCAACAAACGGTTGAAAAAGGCTTTGCGTGAGAATTATTAGCTTTATGTTATCGACGAGGTCCACTAACATCCGAAGTGGATTCCGTTGCTGATTTTCTAACACAATCGTCCGTCGGTGATATTTAAAAAATTCTAGTTGTGATTTATTAATTCATAAATTAGAGAGAATTTAATACGTAGGCATAATTTAAAAAATAGTAAGAGTAAAGTGTCATTTTCGTCCATGTGATTTGACCATTTTAGCCACTTTAATCCAATTTTTTATTTTTATTTTTCGTCCCTGGCTTTTCAAAATATAGTCATTTTCATCCAAATGACTAACTCCGTCTACATTTTAACGTTAAGTCAACGGTCGGTTTGAAACTCATAGGTTAAAATATAACTAAATTGCCCCTGATTTAACCAATATTACACCTGATTTAACGTTAAAATGTAGACGAAGTTAGCCAGTTGGATCAAAATGGCTGGATTTTGAAAAGTGGACAAAAAAGTTAAAAAAAAAAAGTTTTTGAAGGAAAGTGGATAATATGACCAAACCATATGGACGGAAATGACACTTACTCAAATAGTAAAGAAAATGCATATATTGCCTTTTTCTACATTTTGCGACACTCATAGCCACAAGATTTTTAAGGTGAAGTTGTTTTGTGATGAGTAGCATGTATGAGTTTAATAACATGATGATATAATTAATTAAGAAAGGATTAAATGTATAAGCTAAGCCACCCCCTCTAGAGAATTCCTGGTTTGTGGTTATGTCCCATCCTAGTTTTAAAACACATGCATACCCTGGAACCAAACATGCATTTGTGGTACTGGTTAAGGATATGATACGGTGAACATCACACACGGGATCCCAACCTCTAGAGAACTCCACAACGTACATTCAGTGAAAAAAACATGTAACCCATCCTATATGGTACGTTTCCTAATTAATCTTTTGCCTCCTCTCTTATTGTGTGTTTTGCATATCCAAAGAGTAATTTCATTGATAACAGATTTATTTGTGATGGGTTTAATATATATAAATTAAATGGGATGAAAAAGTTTGTAAATTATATCCATATATATCTACTACTAAACATTGGAGGAGAAATACACACAATTTGGTGTATTTAGTTTGATGCATGCAGTATCTTTCCCAATAAACAATCATATATTTTGAGTGGATTGCCACCATAGTTAACCAAACTGTTCAAACCCTGCACCAAATCACATGCAAACCAACAATACTTTGCAAGGCTCTAACAAAAACGTATTTGTATCACCTTTGACGTACAATGAGAGGAGAGGAGGTTGGTAGTGATGAATCCCTATTTGGCAGTATGTACTGACTGACTGGTCCCTTACCACCCACCTGCAATTTTGACTGCCAAATGAGATACCTGTCCCTCCCTCAGGTCAAATCAATTTAATTGTAACTCATGCCCAGTGTCAGGTCATAAACAGAAAACATAATTTAACACCACCCTCGCTAACACTATTTAAATTGGGACTTTGTTATTAAAATTCAACAATAATATATACGATGTAATAGTACTCCTCAACATTTTACATTTATGCATGAAGCCGGGGGAAAGAACAGTGAATGAGCCAGGCTAGTAGTTTTATTATCAATAGTCAGAACAGAAGCACCAGCTTACAAATGAAATGACCCCTGCTAGTACTCATAGTTGCAATTGGCCATATATATATATATTTTATCGTTTGCGATCAAATTGTGTTACACAAGATGACCAGATGCAAAACAATCTACTTAGTTAACATTGGGAGGCTCATTTTCCAATATCTCACGCTTATGCCAGACGTCGTGAGTCAATCCGATCCCGAAATGAAGACTAACCATGTCGATATGCGGTTGAGCAGTTTTTTTTTTTTTTAATTTTCAGCAAGTAGTTATTGACTTAAGTCATAGAGGAATGGTAGCATCAGTTTCTCCTCTTGCTTATCTAGTTTACATTTATTACATGTTTGTGTTAAGACTTTCATTCATGTACATAGCAATCTCTGATTTCCCGCGTGTATTCTGTTTCCAAGTTTTAGAGATTAATTCAAAAATATTTCATTAAGCTTTTGCCTCCTACTCCTACCGTAGGTTCCTTCTATACTCACGATCCAGCAGCCAACAATTGGTATCAGAGTGTTAGATTGTCATGTTATGTATGGAACAACAATTGGTCACTGAAAAAGATAGCATCACCCAACGTGATCCTGTTCTTACAAAGTCCGGTTACTCATGTGCGATTTGAAAATGTCGGCGAACTTGTAAGCACACGGGGAGCGGGCAGTCGTGCGGAATCATAATTTATTTTTTTCTTTTGCATATTGGGCTCTGGTCTCGGTTTGTTCCCTGGATTAAATGAACTCTTGGGCTTGGAGGCTCAAGTTTATTACCTGCTTAAATAAGTTGCTTCTGGCCCACCTGCAGATTATAGGAGCTTCGGGTGTGCAGGGACACAATCACTTAGGGTTTTCTCCCTTGCCATCTTTCAAGCCTCATACGAAGTCTTAATCTCCCCAAATGGAAGTCGTGATTCTGGCCACAATTCCTCTCTGGATTCGGTTTTTTTCTACTCATCTACAGCCTGTCTTTCCCCCTTTAGATTCATTGTTTGCGGTATGCCGTTATGTCTACCGCTCCTATAAATGGAGCTGCGCTCCTTGATGAAAAAACAAGAAAGAACAATAAAAAAGTAGTCTTTGAATTTTGCTGGTTTATTTTTGTTTGTAATCGATTGGTTCTTGTTTCTAGTTAATTTGTTTATGAATTTATACCATTTTTTGACAATTTTTCAAGCAGTTTGGTGGAAGTGTTTCTTCACCAAGACAAAGGAAATATACGGGTTATAAGTTCTTCACTTTTATATAAATAAAAACAAAGCACCCTATTTGTATAATTACCCAGCACTTTAAGTTTATGTTTTTTTAACAACATTTTAAATCTGAATACCATCTAATCTTGCACTTGTCACACCATTTTTTACAGAGCCAAACACTATACTACTAGACCACTAAATGATGATTATTTAAATTTATTTAAATGAAGCTACTAACTTTTATTTATATTTCACAATATTTATCAAAATACTAAGCCAAATAGTTAGGACTTTACAATATTTCCAATAATTATTTAAATATTAATCAAAACTAGAATGTTACAAGTCATATCTCATCATACTCGAAAAGGTAAATAGATTTTATATGGGACTACTAATGGCACACGAGAATTGTTATTTGGACTTGGTCATATACGCATGGTATAGGGCAATACGATGCGTATAGCCCTTCACAATTTCCCATACCGGACATTCTCTTACAACATGGTCATTCCAATCATATACGCATCGTACAGGACAATACGAGGACGTATAGCGTACGAGGTACTTTCTGCAACTAGTCATCCATCACCTCGCTATACGCCTCGTATTGACCTATACGCGGCGTATAAAGATGTGATGGATGACTAGTTGCAGAAAGTACCTCGTATCCTATACGAATCGTATAGGACCCAAAATTTGTGTATTTAACCATAAAGAATTCTCATTCGAACGTATCATTTCTTACAAAAAAATCAAACAATCTCCCAAAAATTATAAAAATGTCTTGGTGGTGGGATGGTAACTACGGTTTTCGGGTAGATTCTAACGAGTCGCTGGAAAACAACATGGCGTTCAAGAGGTGAACTGGGAGGAGGTCTCGTCCGACGTTTATTCTAATCAACGGGTAAGGCTTCCAGATTTGAACGAGCCACTGAGCAATCCCGAGTTCGTATACGGTGAACCATCTTACTGTCACACCCCCATATTTTATTTACTTATTAAATAAATACAGGTTGTAACGATTGGTTCATTACACGATAGCGGAAGCCGTAATAATGATTTCTAAGACTTGATTACATATACAATTACTAAAACTAAGAAATACTATGATCTAAGTTCTTCTAGATCAACGACAGACTTGAGACTTGATATTCTACGTCCTTCCAGCTACTAGGAATTGATCCAACATAGCTAGCATATTCCAACCGCGCCATGGCTAGAGGTCACCTGAGAAACATACTTGAAAGTGTCAACACAAAGGTTGGTGAGTTCACAGAGTTAGTTATATTAGTGCTTATAGTTTTTCCCCGAAAACCTGTTCATGACTTTACCGTCATAAAACTAAGTAGTTTTCATTTGAAAACATTATCATGACTTAACCGTCATAAAATATGTTTAAACCTGATCACTTTAACCTGATCAGAACCCTTTGTTTATACCTGATCACTTTAACATCAGAACCCTTTGTTTAAATTCAATTGTTCGTAAATAGTTTCAGGTGTATGTGATAAACAGAATAAGAATTGTTGACCCATTTGTAAACTAGCTAGGAATACAAATAATATGTTCATACATGAGGCGTAACCAAACCATGACAATTTGTACACGCCCCTAATTTCGTTATCCGGTTCTATGCGGCCATAAATCCTCCAGATTGTGGTTAGCGCGACTAACCATGACCGGGAGACGTCACTCTCCATAGTACTATTCATAGGACCCTAGGCTACAGTTAATGGTTACTACATTGTTCCAGGGGACTTTAGCTCAACTCGTTGTTCTCATCTCATGTAAACATAAAAGTCGTGCCTTATTCTCTTGTTATCCCATAAAATAATTGTAGTATGTGTTTCCCCCAATCGTTGAGTGTTGTTCATCCGAACAATCATTGTGTGTTGTTCATCCGAACAATCGTTGTGTGTTGTTCATCCGAACAATCGTTGTGTGTTCTTGTGTCCAGCTGTTTAGTTGAGCAAGTTTTCTCCCCGTTTGTTTAAAAACAATTTAAAAATCAGTAGTAAAAGTGGGGTTGGGAGACTCACAAGAAGTTAAACCAAAATGTTCATATTGTCAAACGTATAAACAATGTAATTCATGTTTTCAAAACATAACAAGTAAGTATGTTTCTCCCCCGATGTTTACAAAACAGTAAAGAGTTAAAAGGGGGCCGTGAACTCACCTTGGGTTTGTGTATGCTTGCAATGATAATTGTTCTAGTCAACTTGACCATTCGTACCCTAATTTCAAAAAAAGGGTAATTCGTGTTATGACCGAATGTCTTATATTGCAAATTGTTCACCGACTTTGTAAATCTGGTTGCTTTTGTTTAAAATATCCTCTTAGTTGTTCAATACTTGTTTTGTTATAAAACAGATCTTAGTTACTGCCCAATGTGACTGATGAACAGATGTCGAAACTTCCTAGTTTCGATTGGGCAATTGAGTATCGAAACTTCATAGTTTCGATTGAGTAGTTGGGTATCGAAACTACCTAGTTTCGATTGAGTAGTTGGGTATCGAAACTACCTAGTTTCGATTGAACAACTAGTATCGAAACTCCTAGTTTCGATTGGGTAAACTGGTATCGAAACTCCTAGTTTCGATTGAATAGGTATCGAAACTCCTAGTTTCGATTGAATAACAGGTATCGAAACTCCTAGTTTCGATTACTGCACTTTGATTGACAGAATTCGTCCTGTATATTTTTATGTTCAAATCTTAAATTTGACACACTTTTCTTGTTATCTTACTTGCGATTGAACCTTTTGTATGCTTAGATACGGTTTTAAAGAAAATAAAGCGGATAATATCGAGTTTTTACCTCTGGACAGAGATGACGATTTTTGAGAGAAAAAGAGAATGATCTTGACTTCTCCTGCTAAAACCCTTTGAGAAAACACTTGGAACTCTCCTTATAGCACCGAAATAAAGGATTCGAGTCTTCGATTATGGAAGAACCCCAAAAGAAAGTGGAGATAGGTATTCTTGTTGTTGTCGTAGAAGAAGAGAGAGATGACAGGGGTTGAGGGTTTTTGCTCTTGATGAATTGATAGAAAATGAGGTGGTATGGGAGATTGCTTAAGAAAGTAGAAGATGTTGAAATTTAGGGTGTGGGATGGACCCACATGGCCTTGAGGCCGAGATTTCTGGTCAATGGGAGTGGGTGGGGTTAAATAAATCAAACCATTTGATTTAAGTGTAAATTTAACCACTAGTGTTCGTATTTAGTCGGGTTATCCTGGTACGTGAACCGGTAACTCCTAGAATTACCAGAATGTGAAATGAGACCCTGTACGATTTTTGTTAGACCTTAATGTCCTTGTTTGTGAAATTAAGTAAATCACAAAACAATTATAATTTAAACTTGTTTATAACATGTACGGATATTGACCTGAAATGTCGGGTGTCACACTTACCTTACACAACCCACGAACGACTACGTATACAGTGAAGTCTCTTACCCGACACAGCAAACCGACGACTCCGAAGATGAAGAACAAAACAATCAAAATGTGTCTTATAAAACTGACCAGAATTTTCAGTCTCGTGAACAGTTGGTTGATTGGACTATCCGGAGAGGACGTGAGAATGGTTACGTCCTTGTCGCCCGACGATCGAGGAGAAAAGGCGACGATCCGACGGAACCGTTTATCAAGGTGTGGCTTGTGTGTGACCGTCACGGCGAACGTGCGTCTACTGCCACGGTTAGACGTGCCGGGTAGCAAGAAAATAGGTTGTCCCTTTAAATTGGAAGGAGAGTACCAAGAAAATACTGGTGATTGGAAATTAACGGTGAAGGATGACAGTCATAACCACGATCCTAGTCAACATCTTGTGGCGCACTCGTTTGCAAGGAGACTGTCTCAGTCGGAACAACTTTTGGTGGGGAAGCTGTATTCGCAAAACATGTTGCCACAAAACATTCTGGCAACTATAAGGGAACAAAACTCAGAGAGTAGTTGCATTAAAAAGGACATTTATAATGCGATACAAAAGATAAAAAACGAAACGAGAGTCGGTGAAACTCCAATACAGATTCTGGAAAACCTGCTTTCTTCTAAAAAATACGTCTACTATACTCGAGAAGATCCTGTCACAAATAGTGTGGAGGAGATATTCCTTGTTCATCCGAAACCGTACGAGATGTGGCGTGCATTCCCGCACGTGTTGATGATCGACGCGACCTACAAAACAAACATGTATAAACTTCCATTTGTCCAAGTGGTCGGTGTGACCTCCACACACCAGTCGTTTTGCGTCGCTCATGCATTTATATCAAAAGAACGGGAGTAAAACTTTGTTTGGGTGCTACTTCAAATAAAAGCAATGTTGCAAAAGTGTATGGAGCTGCGTGTGATAGTAACAGACAGGGACAAAGCTCTTATGAACGCGTGTGATAAAATATTTCCGGGCTGTTCCAAGAACCTATGTCGGTGGCACATACACGAGAATATCGCAAAACATTGCAGGGCATCATTTACAGACGAAGACTGGAAAAATTTCAAGTATTCATGGTCGGTATTATGTGAGTCTCCCACGCCAGATATATACTAGTACAACTTCAACCGGCTTTACGAACGTCTGTATGCAGCCAAACTAGAAAGTATTAAACATTTATTCAATATTAAATATTTTTCCAGGAGTTATAGATTATGTGACTAAAAATTGGCTGGACCCGTATAAAAAAAAGTTTGTATCCGCGTGGTCCAACAGAAACCTCAATTTTGGTCAATATACAACGAACCGAGTCGAGAGCCAACATTCGCTCTTAAAGAGCTATCTTAGAAACGCTAACAGCTCGCTAGATAGACTTGTTGGGTTTGTTGATGAAATTGTATCAGATCAGTATTATCAGTTACAGTTTGGGTTTGGAACAAGCCTCATAAGGAAAATGGACAGCCACATAGCTATTGAATTGTTTGATAACCTGCACGGTAAAGTTTCACATAAAGCTCTAGATTTGATAGAAAACGAGTGGTACAAGTTATCAAATATACGGAAACAAAATGCAACGTGTGGGTGCCAACTTTTCAGTAGTTGTGGGTTGCCGTGTGCTTGTCGTCTGGCAAATATCGAAGCTACAGGTAAACTGTTCTGACTATTTAGTAGTTGTGGGTTGCCGTGTGCTTTTCAAAATGTTCTGACTATTTTGTTTAAAATACAGGTGGCATAATCCTTCTAGATGCGGTGGACGTCTTCTAGAGGAAACTTGATTTAAAACCGTCGTTTGTCGATGATGAAAATGTAGACGTGGATAAGGTACTGAGTCAAGTGAGAAACAAAATTATGTCACAACCCGATCAGGTCAAAAGAAGTATGCTGTCAAGAATCGCAGGGGTTGTCTTTCCGAGCAAAAGTAACAAGAAAGCGCCTATGGTACAAGAAGATACTCGCGGTCGTCCAATTTTGAAAAAGCAACAACAAAGGAAACAGGATATCGCGAAAAACAGCTCATTCACAGGATCCCAACAAAACAAATGTGACCATGCGAGACACAGCTCGTATATTGCGTCACAAGAGTCTATACAAGCGAGTTCGGTCTTTCAACACCGTCGTTCAACGAAGGGTAAAGGAAAGCAACTGCAAGATGATAACGCCCATCTTGGTTTTCCATTGATTACGGGGAAAGATGCGGTTAACAATATAAAATGTTTTAAGGATTCGATACCGTCTTCGGTTTCCATTGATCAATACGTGGCGTATAGAATACCAAAGGTTGGGGAAGATACGACACGTATAAGTCTATACGCTGCGTATGGCTTGGTTTAACCGGTCACTTGCCTGTGTATGGCCTGGTTTGGGTCGCGTATGGCTTGGTTTACCCGGCAACTCGCCCGCGTATGGCTTATTTTGCCCGGCAACCGCCTATACGCCACGTATAAGCCTATACGTGGCGTATAGGTTTTTAAAAAATTAATAATTATTATTATTATTTATTAATTCAATTAAAAACAATATATTAAAAACAATATATTATTATTATTATTATTATTATTTATTTATTATTTAAATTAAAAACAATATATTATTGTTATTTATTATTTAAAATTTAAACAATATTATATTATTATTTATTATTTAAAATTTAAACGATATATTATTATTATTTATTATTTAAATTAAAAACAATTAATTATTATCAGATATGGCGGATCATGATAGAGATCTTTTCTTCCTTTTCTGTCTGCTTACTGGAAGGCGGTGCAACCTGTCCACGAGCATGGCGCTTTATTTTGCTTCTGTCTATATGCGACAAAAGCGCGGACTTTTATATGGCGGTGCTTTCATCACGCATATCATGCGGTCGGTCATACCATTTGACCACCATGAGCCTGCGATGTTACCGCCCATTCCCCCTGTCCGATTAGACCGTCGCACGGCGAGCGGCATGCGCATCACGCACCGATTCCCGCAGGGCCTTCGGTTCGTAGGGGCCGTCCAGGACCAGGTTTGGGTCCCGGTGCCTTTGCCGCAGATGCCTGGATAGGGGGACCCGCCTATGCCTCAGCCGCTACAGGGTATGGCTATTGAGGACGAGCCGCCACACGTCGAGCAGGTCCACGAGCATCCGCCACAGCATCCTCGACACGTACGTCGGTCTGTTAGGCTGGATAGGGCTACCCAGGCATTGCTTGATGGCCTTGTTGCCGACTCACGGCGACAGGGTCGTCAACTCCATTGCATGGAGGACCTGATGATGTGGGCGGTTGGACAGCTCGTGAATCAGTCACGAGCCGCCGGCATCGAGCCACCCCCACTACCACCGCCACGTCATTATCCGGACGACCCCGTTCAGGGTGAGGGCGGGGCGGGTCAGGGTGACGCCGGAGCCGGTTAGGTTTAGTTCTTTTATTTGTATTTTGTTTCTTTCGTTGTTATGTATGTAAAACATTTTGATGTATATATTTAATTTTTTGATGTAATGTATATAATTTTAGTTTATTTGTTTGGTTGTAATGTTTAATATTTTGTTTGGTTTGTAATGTTTAATATTTTGTTTGGTTTGTAATGTTTAATATTTTGTTTGATTAACAAACTTATATTAACAAAATTATATAAATTAAAATAAAAATAAACAAAATATAAATATAATAAAAAAATTATAATTAAATTAAAAACACCTATACGTGGCGTATAGGTCAATACGCCACGTATAGGATTCTTTAACACCAAATCTTCCAACTTTTGAAGAAAATTATTGTGCCCTGCCACATACGATGCGTATAGGGCAATACGAATCATATGGGACATATACTTCAGACAGAGAATGACACGTGTCATTCTTATGTCAGAGAGTGAACCCTATACGCCCTCGTATTGATCTATACGAGGGCGTATAGCGCGACGACGGGTCCAATTAGCAATATTCCGTGTGTGGTTAGAATTTCCCTTTTATATTTAAGAAAAAAAATCTAGAAGTTAATTTAATCGAACTAAAGGAAACAAAAAATTGAAGTTTATAAAAGGTGTCGTATAATTTCCTGTAATAAATATTATTATTTATTTGTTTTATTTTCCATTCTGAGAATTAGGTACACCTTCCAATATTAATATTATATTTTAAAGCCTCAACGAGATTAGGAACCAATAAGATTAAGCATATGATAGTATTTGAAGATTAATACAAGTTGTGCATATAAAATGAGATTAATAATTGGTCGGATGCTTTTACTATGTTAACTCTCAAGAGTTTGTCAATTCCTGATGTCTTTCCAAACAAAATGATCTTGACGTGATTTCCTATAATCACTCGTTTTTAGAATCTTTAATGTTGTATAAAAGCGACAACCAAGTTCAGAAATAGATACAGGAAACCTTGCTTACCTTCTTAATTAATTTAATTAATCCCACAAGACGACAAATCTGCCGTCTAGATACCAATATAAGCCAACCAAGATTCATCCAAACAATTTCTGTGTACTTTCTCATTTTGTTAATCCAAAAACAACCTCAGTTACCCAAAACTAAAACATCATATCTTCCAAAAAACAGCACATCCACCTCATCTTAGATTAATACTACCAACCCCCTAATTATTATTATTTATTCATTAACCTTCCTCTAATCACATACAAGATCACCCTTTTCCTCTCCTCGCTTTCTCCCCAATCCTTGTTCTTTCTTGTTTGAGATTCAATGATCAAGCAAGACACTTTTTTCTTACCCTATTTTCCTCCCAACACAGACCCAAATCAAGAAACCATGTTCGGCGATCCCGAACCTAACCCAAACTCGGATCCGATCTCAGATTGGTTAGAAGATTCAGTATCCTACATGCCATCTTTTCTTGATGACCCCTTTGGATCCAATAGTATTATTGATGATCGTTGGTGGGTGCAGCCTCAAGATCTTGAGCAAGAAATATTTAGTGCTGCTACTAGTAGTACTGTAACCAGCACAATTACAACCTGTGCACCTTCTGATTTTCTCATTTTTTATGATCAGTCAAAGCAGTTGTTAGTTAACGATTTATCCAAGAAAAGAAAAGCACCAACAACAGTACAACAAGTTAAGAAACCTCTAAATAAAAGGGGTCAAGGAAAGTCAACCAAGGATGGTTGTAATAACGGTAACAAAAGCGGTCGGTGGGCCGAGCAGTTGCTGAATCCGTGTGTGGCCGCTATCACCGCCGGAAACGTACCACGTGTCCGGCACCTACTTGTCGTCCTCCGCGAACTCGCTTCGCCGACAGGAGACGCCAATTACAGACTCGCGGCTTATGGGCTAGAAGCTTTAACCCATCATCTCTCCGCCATCAAACAGCATCCTGTCAGGATGGCGGAGGTAGTCCCGCCAGCTGTCAATTTCTCCATGGTCAAACCGAAGTTCTTCCAAAAATCTTTAATCAATTTTAATGATATTAATCCGTGGTTTACCATCCCGAACCATATCGCCAACCACTCCATCCTGCAGGTGTTGTCGGACCATGACCGCGGGTCGAATAGTAATCTTCACATACTTGATATTGGGGTCTCTCATGGGTTTCAATGGCCCACGTTGCTAGAAGCGCTGAGCAGCCGGCCAAGTGGACCGCCACCATTGGTTCGACTAACGGTGATAACCCCGGCACCAGATGATCAGAACACCCAAATTCCTTTTGCTAACTGCCCACCAGATTACAACTTCATCTCAAACATTCTCCGGTTAGCAAACGAGTACAAGATTAACCTTCACATCAACAGACTTGACAACTGCCCTCTACAAAATCTAAATTCCCAAATCATCAAATCATCTCCAGAAGAGATCCTGATTGTGTGTGCTCAGTTTAGACTTCACAGTCTCAACCACAATAATCCAGATGACAGAACAGAGTTCTTGAAATTGTTGCGGAGTCTTGAACCGAAAGGAGTGATCTTGAATGACAACGACATCGAATGCAGCTGTAACAGCTGTAGTAACTTGGAGACCGGGTTTGCGAGGAGGGTGGATAACTTATGGAGCTTTTTGGATTCAACAAGTGTGGCGTTTAAAGGGAGAGAGATGGAAGAAAGGAAGATGATGGAAGGTGAAGCTTCAAAGGCGTTGATCAACATTTGCAACATGAATGAACGGAAAGAAAAGTGGGCAGAAAGGATGATTGGTGTGGGGTTTGCAACAGATGTTTTCCGGGAAGATGTGATGGAGGGGGCTCGGGCGTTGTTGAGGAAGTATGACAGCAATTGGGATATGAGAGTTGATAGATGTGTGGGGTTGTGGTGGAAAGGTCAACCTGTTTCATTCTGCTCTCTGTGGAAAATAAAATAGATGCAAACGCTGGAGACACCAACAAATAAGTCCTATTTCTTAGCAACAATTCCAGATTTCTAGATGTAGTTTGTGGAATCGTATCTTTTATCACAACTTGTTTAACCATGTCCATCCAATCCATGCCTTCAATAAAATAATTCCTAAGTCTGCTACAAATTTATGTTCAATTGAAAAGCATTTAAAAGTTTATGATAAATTAACTTATTTTAAGAAAAATAACTCTGGTTTTTTTTTTAAAGGCGAATGTTGTGAAAGTCTCGTCCAACTCCGGTCAATATGTTGTATTAACCGGACCTACTTGGCATCAGAATTGGAGAGCTTTCAAAGAAAACCCCACCCAATACGGCTCCTTCCAGGCTTGAGAGAGAGCCGAGGCTCGAACCCTGGATCGGTGTGGGTAAAGCCCTGGTGAATCAGCCTAAAAGCTAGGCCTCATTTGCATGCCGCGAAAATTAATGGTGGTGGCACGGATCGAACCCGGGTCACTTGGGACTTCGGGCCCTCAACCACTAGACCACAACCTCTTTGACAAAAAAAAATAACTCTGGTTAACAAAGTATTTTTCTTAACTATGGTTAAAAGTACTATCACTAAAGAATTTATACTTTTAACATAGTTCTTTGTACGGAAAATTTGATCAAGCAACACATGATGTATGAATAAGCAACTTGTTCCAACTCTTTATTAATCACCAACCACGTCTATTACATGGAGCCTAACTATCTATTTATAATAAATCTATACTAATCCTAAACCAACTCAAACACTATTAAATAATCAAATAAATAAACACACTCAATCTAATATAATACGAACTCAACCAAACAACTAATGAATTAATATTAATATTATTTATTTAATCAAGATTAAACCTTCAATCCCCACCTTAATCTTGATATGGACCAATTACCTCTTCAAAACAATGTCGGCTCGTCAAATAACTTTGGTCCCAAACCAATTTTTTTGTAAAAAAATCCCCAACCGGTTTCAAACCGGCGATTTCAATGGGTTTCAAACCGGTTTCATAATCAGGTCAGATCAGTTTTTAAACCGGTTTTTTTGTGCAGCTCTATATATAGTCATCAAATAAACCTTACCTAATAAATAAAAAAGTCAACTAAAAGACTTAACCCTGTCCTAAAATAAACCAAACTAAAATCCAGAATAAGCTTGGGAGAGATATTAGTACGTTGTCTATAATATTCGAACTTTTACATAGATTATAATAACAATTATGTGAAATTAATATAAATAAATAATCAACATGAATAACTAGCTAGGTGATAGAAACAATGTAACTAGTTTGTTGAGTGAATTTGGAGCTTCAATGTTTGCAGCATGTCCTACGTTCTCGAGTATCTCAAGCTTCGACTTCGATCCCAAATGACTGCATCTCCATTTATTAAAATTAAAATAACTAAATAAATACAGGTAAATTTATTCAAAATAACATAATACCACCTGTGTAGCTGATGTGCCAATTGAACTGGGAAAATCCTGTCCTTGTCTCCCCATATTATAAGTGTTTCCTTCACCATCATCAAATTAAATTACTATCAATTCAACTTAAATGCTTACCAGATTAAATGTAACAAGGGAAATTGGGTCACAAAGCAGCTCAATAAGAGTTTAACAAATTAAATTTTAACTTAAAAATAGAAAGGAAAAATCTAAAATATTGGATTAAGTTTATAAATTAGATAAACCAGCCCTTAAACTTCTAGTTTTCTTTTATTTAGTAAGTTATTAAATCTCATATGATGCCATGAAACTGAAATAACCAACTGTGAAACCGAAGTAACCGAACCCAACTAAAAACGATGGCTCTTTTTGTGTCTTTCTAAAAACCAATTTTTCGTTCAGTTTCAATTTTGCTTGTACCCATAACCGATAAAATGAACCACACAAAAAAAACTTGTAAAAACCGATACATCATTTAAACGCATATGTATGTATACATGAGTATGTATGACATGTTATAACTTTTCTTGAATATGTATGACACGTTTATGAATTTGGAGATGCAACGTTTCATTTGAATGTTTATTGTTAAAGTTAGGAATTATAATTTTTATATTTCTGAATGTTAAGTTATAAAAGATGAGATTTTGAAAGGAAGAAAGAATGGAAATCTGGTGTGATCATCCGGTCTGGTTTAGCGGTCCCGCCGGTTCAAACGAAAACGGTACAAATAGACATAATAAGACCGGTTCCCAACTTCCCGGTCCAACCCACCGGTCCGGTCGGGTTCTGAAAACACCGCAAAAAACCACGTACACCCCCATTTTGTTCTTGTCAAGTTGTCATCATTTTCTCATGAATGCTGGAATCGATTAATTTTTTATTTTTGACTTTTGACAAGTGAGAGTCAAAGTTGAACCTGAGTAAGTACAGGAAGATGTAAATCAGGTTTTCCCAAAAGCAAATACTCCACCATTTCTTTCTTTTCCTTTTTGTAACCATCTGCCTGCAAACACTTGAAATTAATTTAAAAAAAAACTTCAAATCTATCCATGGTGATAAAAACTTAATTACCGCAATGAATCCCCGGAGAAAGAAATCAGGAAACAAATTGCCGATATTGAATTTGTGCATAGACATCTCGCACAGCGTCCGTATTTCCTCCGGTTTCTCCGGCACCAACACATCCACCACATTCCTACCTACTTTCTTCAACAGCTCCGATTTCTGATTCTCCGAGTACACAATTCCACTGCTCACTATCACCACCTTCTCCACCATCTTCTCCTCCCTTTCCGCCATCCGGTACACCACATACCCACCGTAACTGATTCCGTACGCCGAGAATTTCTCCACCCCCACTTTTTTCATTCCATCGCACACGCACTTCGCCTGGAACGTGTCCGTACGCTCACTCCTTGTGGAGTAGGATTTCCCGAAAAATACCAGATCTGGAATATAAACATTGAAATCACGTGCCAATTGAGCCACCTGCAGTACGAATTGCCACTTGGAGTTTCCGCCGTAGCCATGGACGAGAACAAGGTTAGGCTTGTTGCAGCGCCGGTGGTTAGGGGTCCATATGTGCATTGAGGTTTGGCAATCGTCGAGGTCGACGGTGCATGGGGAGAGGTTGCAGTAGGAAAAGTAAAGCCATAAGAGAGCTTCAGCGATGTTCATCGGAAGACGTTTGATCCAGCCGTAGAGGGAGAGGGGACGGCGAGATCCGATTGTGGAGAACATGACGAAAACTGTAAGAATTTGGAAAGTTTTTCGAATTTAAGGAAAGTTTGAGAAATGTGTTGGTTGGTAGTTGTCATTCTCGTTGTGTTTTTATCATATCTAAGCATTACGACTATGGTTACGTTCCAAATATACGATTAGGGTGTGAAATTAAGTTTAAAAAAAGACTGTGGTACACGTAGATCCAGATAGGAAAAAATTGATCACAATTCGAATTCGGTTTTGAATCCGAATCCAATCCAGTCTGGTTTGGACTCGATATGTCAATTCGTGTATATAGCCATTAGATTTGGTTTGGGAGAAACCGGTTTGAGATGCTGTTTTTGAACTAGTAGTTAGGTATAGTCGTTAGGAACCGTTAATGTAGTCGTTTTTTACTTAAAAAAAATTGTTCGTTTTTTACTATTAAACCCCCACCCTGAATGACCCATTTTGCCTCCTATTTGATACTGTTAGTATATAATAAATAGAATATGTTATTTTAATCACACAACTCAAAAAAAATGTTCTCTGGTTACGGTTGTTAGGGTTGTACCTACAACTAGAAACAAGGAGATTCGACACTATTTTGATTTATGTAAAATGCAAAGCAGTCCAAAAAAACCAAGAACTTGCTTATGAAGAAGAACTACTCAATAACGTTGACAACGACTAAACTCCTAACAACAACGACGACCCCTTTCATTAGAAATGTCTTGCTTTATGTTTTTAAGCTTAAGAATGTATTGTCAATTCGAAGAAAAAATAATAATAATTTCAGAATTTCAATCTCATCTGGTCCCAATTCGTTCCTAATCGGATCAGGGCCGGCCCATTAGGCACTGTGGCCCATACTAGGGCATGAGCCCTCCTATATTGTAGGGTCTCCAAATTAAAATAAAAATAAAAATTATATGTATATTTGGGCTTTTGTAATATGTCATGTATGTGCCTCGAGCCTCCTGAATCAATAGAAATAAGGGATTAACAACAAGCGGAGCCTTCAACTGAGCGGGATTCATGGGATTCGGGCGACGAAAGGGGAGGGCAATCGACGGGTTGATGTTTGGAATAATTGGGTATGAAGGTAGCCGTTAGTGCCTTAGGCATTAGTATAGGACCATCAGTTAGCATCCTTCATCGCCAATTTCTTGTTCTACAGACTTCAGTCTTCACGACCCTGTCTTCACAGATCTCACAATCGCAAATTGCAATCGTGCTCAGGAATCAGAACAATAGAACTCTCTTTCAGATTTGTCGACTTCTAATCAAAGTTTGAGGTTTTTGAGTAGTTGAGTTTTAGATTTGGGGCTACGATTTAGTGTTCAGTTTCTAAAGCTTATAAATCAAGTTGTTGACTTGCTAGTTGCTTCAAAAGTGAATAATCACTAATCGGGTAATTAAGTTTTAATTTGTTTTGCATTTTGATCTTTTTTATTTAGTAGTTGATAATCTGTGTTTTAATCTTATTTGCTCATTGTGATTTAACTATGGTTTGCTTGCTTAATTGCTCATTTAGGTTGAACTGTTGTTATGTTAAACAATCCTAAATGTCAATCCGAAATCGTACGTTTGTATATGTAACACCTTAGGCAAATCCTATATCGTTATATTTTGTCCACGGGAGAGATGTTGGGTTTATAAGGAATGCCCCGCCTCAAATACCACAACGCGTTTTGGGGCTTAATGTAGTGGATGAGAGGAGAACTCCACAATTAAGCGTGCTTGGGTGAGAGTAATCCAGGGATAAGTGACCCCTTGTGAAGTTTTCACCCCGAGCAACCAAAAACAAATATGTGAGCTCTTAGGGGACAAAGCGAACAATATTGTTGGTGTGGGATGTCGGATGTTACAGTATCCGGTGCATCAAAACAGGCAAAAAAAACTAAAGGGATGCTTTAGATGAATCACTAAAAGGATCAGTACTAAAACTCGTAACCACTTCTACGAATACTATAAACCTTGATGAAAACGTTGATGAACCTATAAATCTTAATGAAAATCTTGATGAAAACTTTGATGAACGTATAAATCTGATGAAGATCATAATGAACATACAATTATTGATAAAAATTTTGATGAGCCTAAAAATATAGATGAACATACAAATCTTGATGAAGCCATAAACACTGATGATCCAAGTAAATGGAATAATATGACTAGCAACTTAAGAGATCTACTTGTTGAAAAATATCCCGTTAAGTTTTATAATTTTAAATATCTAAAAAATGCATATTCAAGAAAATTTACTTCTTCATTTTATATGCAAAATTTACCGAACGGAGAAAAACGTGAAAGAAAATGGTTGGTTTATTCTAAAGATTTAGATGGAGTCTAGATTGATATAGAGATAATATTGGGAAAATATATTTAGTAAATTAAAGGAACATGAAACAAGTAATAAACATTTTAAGAATATGAGAGCCTGAATTGATATAGAGATAACATTGGCAAAAAAATTAAAACAATTGATAAGGAAAGTCAAAATCAAATAAATAAAAATAAAGAACATTACATAACTCTAGATAGAGTATAACAGATGCCCTTAGTTGGTAATTTTTAAAATTTATCTTAAGTTAAAAAGATGTTATAATCCACCAAAATTTCAGGAAAAGGCAATAATATACTTCAGAAAAACTAACAATTATCTTAAGAACATGCCATGCCATTGCCATGGTTTTACTTAATGTGGGCCGTTTCACAAAAAAAGAAGAAGAAGAACGGGCCATGGTTAGGAGCCAAAAGAAAAGGAAAGATAACCCACATCATGGGACCAATGGCTCTATGGCTAAACAACAACTTAGTAAAACATTGCTTACACGCGACATTTAGACAAACTCCACAAAGAAAGGGGAACAAAAATATAAACTGGACACATTTAGAGCATGCAGTTTTTTTGAGAAAACCAGAGTTCAAATCTTGGCATGGGGTAGATTAGTAATTGGTGTACATAGACGTGTGTTAGTCGCCGCTCTAAAAAAAGTTAAAAAATAAAAAAAGATATGATAAGGTGTAATGTTATGGTTGGTGGTTGAAATAATAAAAAGACTCATCGCGTACAAACATCTATCCGAGAAAGTCTGTTTGTGGAGAAGATAAAGTGGTAGGATTATTTGGCAACTTTCGGGAAAATAACCTATATTTAAAAAATCTCAAAATTAGGTTCAGATGAGTGAAAGAAAACCGATAGTTGGACGTATTAAATGTATTGTCGAACGCCTAGAGTTACAATTAGGTCGGTAACTGTTAGGGTCAAAAGAAACTTTTCCATTTTTAGTAAAAGTATTTTTAATTTTTGTAGAATGAATTGTCACATCTTTTCTATTTATTACACGACCAATTGCCTTCAGTTAGTTGGAAATTTCCGGTGTATAAATGTTAATCTTTGTCAAATCCTTAGAAACTATATCAATTTACTACACGGCTTACTACCTAAATTTTGGATGTATTATTTGCCCTGTTAAATCGTGAGAAACTATTTATTCAACAAAGGTGACTTATACACGAACAAAACTATTTTTATATATTATCTCATACCTTAATTCATCTTATTATCTGTCTCAACTGTTTTATGTTATCCCTTGAGGTTCAGATTTTCTTGCCATCTCTACTAGAAGGATAGAAGGAGAGTGTGATGTTGGTGATCGGGGTGTAGGGCTCTTCAGGAGCCGAGTCGAGCTAAGCCAAGCTCGGGCTCATCTCGAAATTTAAACCGTGTTGGAGCGGCTCAGTTTGACTCAGTTTTAGAACGAAAAAAAATATTAATAAATACATATCAGGTTCAATAGTTTCAAGTTATCATTAGTAGTTCAAAAAGCTAGGGTGTTTTTAATATCAACTGAACTGAAACATGAGTTCTCTAATGTAACTTTCAAATAACATTTTCAAGTAGAGGTGCACAAAGCGGTTTTTTTGAACCGAACCGGACCGGTTTGGTCAATTTCTGGTCAAAATTGGTTTGCCTCCAAACCGGTTCGGGTTAAACCGGTTTACAAGCATGAAATACCCAACCCAATTAAACCGGTCCGGGCCGGTTACAGACCGGTTTGGGTCTTAAACCAGTTTTTTTCTAAAAAATTCAAAAAAAATCAATAAATGGGAGGGAGAAACCTGGGAACTCGAAATATTCGGCCAATATTAAATGAGAGGGAGAAACATGGGAACCCCAACGGTTATCTCACTCGGAAAAAGAAGCATCGATCATTTATTTAGCTAATATTAAATGGAGAAAGACCTAAGGACTCCAAAAAATCTAATGTGGAAGACCTCATTCGAAACATTTATTTATTGTTGGGGTGGAGTGTTACTTGGGTTAAATATTTAGTTATTGTTGGGGTGGAGTGTTAGCTGAGTCAACAAAGTGATAAAGGGATGTCAGAACAAGTACTTGCGTCTTTGGTATTCCATTTCCACTTTTCACCTTCAAGGAAATCCACATCTCTCTCGCTTCAAGAATGAGTCTTTGGTATTCCATTTCCACTTTTCACCTTCAAGGAAATCCACATCTCTCTCGCTTCAAGAATGACTCGTTCAGATCTGTTTCTAGCCTCCTTCTGTGTTGTGAAGGAATTATACTAAAATGGGGTTTTGTACCTAATCAAGCATATTAATGAGAGCTCCTAAACCGGTTTAATAACCGGGTATTACGAACCGGTTCATACAAACCGGGTATGAACCGATTTTCCACAAAGAAGTCCAAACCGGTTCTGAACCGACGGTTAGAATCGGGTTTAGACCGGTTTACCGTAAACCGGTTTTGGTTGAACCGGTTACCGGGTTTGGACCGGTTTGAAAATCCAAACCGGTTTTTTTTAGCACCTCTTCAAGATCCAAGATTATTGTTGAACGGCCCAATTTGAAAACACGATGTATTTGGGCCTCAACTATTTATGGCTCTATTCATTCATCATACATAAGAATTTGAAAAAGAAAAATAACAATGTTGAACTAAACCAGCTAATCTTTTACATTTTAGGCTCTTATAGTCTTGTTCTTTGTTGCGGCCCAAGATACCATTATGATATAAGTTAAACAAGAATTAAAGGGATCATCACAAAAAAAATTGAAATGAAGTTTTAATCTTTCATTCTCACTGGTTATAATAATAAATGTCTCCGGTTATATAAGATCAACCACCCTCATAATAGTTTCTAACATATATATATATATATATATATATATATATATATATATATATATATATATATATATATATATTTGACTAGTTAGCCGAGCCATATGACCCCAAGGTTCAACTTCTAAGACATTTTTGTACAACAGCCAATAAAAATAAAATGTCCTTGATATAATCACATTTAAGAGCTATTAAACTATCTATATATCTTCCCAGCATTCTACAGAATAACCTACTTCTTTGACAGCATAATTCTGTACAAAGATTGGACCCAGTATTTACAAGTAAATAACTAAAACATTTCCCCATTTCGTAAATTAGAAATGTTACTATGTATTAACCCTAACATCTTCATCTTCTCCAACCAACCCTGTTACCAGCACTTCTTTGCCTGCTTGTTACAGGCACCCCAATCTCATACATTCGTTGAATTTCTTCCCTGTATTCCGTTAAAGATTTGTCCGGTATTTTGGGGATAAGTTCCACTACATCCCCCATTTTCAACTTGCAGTTAAAATCATTAACAGCTTCATGATTTACCTTTGGCATTAATTCGTGCTTCACTGAAAACCCATATGGGCTCCACCTACAGCTTCGCTGACCAGCTACAGCTACAATATCCTTCAGGGTCGAATTTGCAGGGAATTCTTGCACCGACATCTGCCAACAATGTTTCCCGATTACTTTGCATTAAATAATAAAAAAAATTGTTGTAGGTAGAGGTGTCGGTATAAGTGGGCTACGGGCTAGGTAACAGTGGTGCGGGTCAAAAACAGGTTGGGATCAGCCTGAAAGACTTCTGGTCAAAAAAAAAGTTCTATATTGAAAGTAAAAGTACACCTTAGTCGACTTTCAACACACCTTCCATTTAAGCTATACCTTTTTTAACCTTTTGACCAACCAGAGAAGAACAAAACCCGAACCGACTTATACAATACCAGTCACACAAATGGACTGGTCGAATGACGGGTTAAAACAGGTAAATGTTTGTATGAATTGGATTGGATAGACCCATAACACTTTTTGACCAAAATCATTAAAAACTTTACGAATAATGAACATGTCAAATATGATTACAGTCTTACCGATGCTAAATCATTTCAATAAAAATAAAAAAGATGAATAAAATGATTAGGAGGCTTTATGCATCTGAAATATATTTTGGACGACTTTCGACCCGTTTCCTATTAGGCTACCTTTTCCCATTTCACATGTTTGACCATTTTGGATAAAAACACAACCAGAACCCACCCATTCATACATAAATGGGTGAAAGTTGCCACCTATAATTTATCTATCAATTTATAGATCTGTGAATTGTTGAGACTGTAATACCAACCTTGTCATTCTCAATCACAATGACAAACACCGGTCCATCAGATCCACAAGAAGGTTTATAAGAATGTGGGCAATCTTCAGAATGAAAAGGGAATCTGCAGGGTGGTTTCATAGCATCTGTGTAGCCAATGGATGATTGATCTTTCATCATTGTCTCACACTGCCAAGTCACCACCCAACGGGCCCATTCAACCATTTGTACCACAAATGAAGAATGCATGCAATCGCCTTCTTTGTATCTCCAATGAGCTGCAAATCCAAACTCTGCTTGTGAGTGCATTTCTTTTGTTCTGATTTGAACTTCAAGTGGGACCAATCCCTTCCCCATTACTACTGTGTGCAGAGATCGATACCTACACAATAAAGTTTGTGTTAAATATTAAATTAAATAATAATAATAATATATAAGAGGAAAATGTGTAAACATACCCATTACACTTGGGGTGATTTATGTAGTCCTTAAATTTTCCAGGTACTACAGGCCAAAACCCGTGAACAAGGTCTAATGCTTTATAACAGTCCTCTACGTTTTCCACAATTAGCCGTAGCCCATGGATATCATGAATTTCATGCATACTTAACTTTTTCCTACACCAAAATATATATACAAATTCAATAATGGACAATAGTACAACTTTTAGAAATTAGAAGCCACAAAACGATGCAATATTGATATGTTACTAATAAAACAAACAGATTTCTACAGCAATAGAGCAATTAGGAAACAAAATTGTTTTCAAATATGCGTACAGTAAAGATGAAATTGAAGAATATGATGTGGGAGAAGGAGACGTACTTTAGCATCTTGCAATGAATGCTATACAAGCTTTTGTGTCGCCCATATAGAACATGATAAGAAATAGATCCATCCTTAAGGGCTTCCTCCAACTTTTCAGCAGCAGAAGTGACCATTTCGTCATCAAAAGACTTCCTAAGTTGAGAAGATAAATCTTTGTACTGGTTAGGATTAATATACTTGAAACAGAGATTTTCTAACTGTTCCTTCCAACTAACAATTCCTAAACGGTTTGCTAACGGAGCAAATATCTCCATAGTCTCCTTCGCAAACCTATATTGTTTACACAAAGGCAGCGCATCCAGTGTCATCATGTTGTGCAACCTGTCAGCCAATTTTACAAGTACAGCTCTAGCATCAGCCATTGCAAGAAACATCGTGTGCATACGATCTGCCTCGACGGTTTTAGTAGCTGTATTGCTTTCACGAGCAAGCTTACTCATTTGACTCAACTTCGACACCTGTTAACATCCAACCATATAATTGAGAACTTATATACGTATGTATGTGTAAATCTAATCCCTACAATCATAAAATGCATGTGTGGAAATAAGACTCATTTGTATACTCATACCCCTTTAACAAGATCAGCAAGCCCGGGACCGAAAGATTGGACAATACAATCATAATTCATAAACGAATCATCAAGTGTATCATGTAGAAGCCCTGCAGAAACTACCATAGCATCGGCACCGATTGTCGCTAGCAAAAAAGCAGTTTCTACACAATGTTGTAAATAAGGATCCCCACTAGCTCTCATCTACAAGATCAATATCATACCATTTCAATACATAATAATAGATCTATTAAATTTAACTAAACAATACAACATTAGTTAATAAAATAATACCTGGCCTTTATGTGCTTTTGCAGCTTCATAAAAAGCTTTGATAACCAACTCATCGTTGAATATATTGTGTTTTAATTGTGCAGCCAATAGCATATCGGCATTTGGTTCGTTAAAATTATTATCATCCATGGTGAATGTGAGTTCTTCAGCTAAATTAACATGCATTCGAAAACCTGGTGAATAATCGACACACGAGCCTAAAAACAACCGTCTGGTCCCAACACGAACGGAACCGTCTCTTTCCGGCGAGAATCTCATGGACGGGGTACTACTTAATGAAAGTGGGCCTTGAATCACAGAAACCGGACTCTGATGAAAATGATCCCGTTTCAAACACGATCCAAACGACGAGTAGGAAATAGAATTGTTCAGCTCTTCACCGCCTCTCAATGACGTCACGTCTTCCGCTCCGCCGGATGAAAAACTCGACGAAGAGGAGAAAAGCGAAGACAAGCCACCGACGATTGTTTTCTGTGAAGACGAAGCGGTCGCCGTTGACGAAGACGACGAACGGCTGGTCAAATCAAAATCATAGGATCCATGTGAATACGGCGTTGAACACATGCTACTTGGTGGACTTGCGTACAGTGCTATTGTCGGAACCGCCATGATTGACAAACTAGATCAATTATTCAATTTCGTAAAATCTAAGCCTAGGTTTTGATCATACACGGAAGAAAAGGTAGATTGATTGAACGAAAGAATAGAATCAGGAGAGAACAAATGAATATTGAAGATGAATTAGAGTATTTATATTCGAATTTATGGAACAAAAATTAGGGAAATCGACGAATTTGGTGATATGAAGAAGGTCAAATAGATGAAGAAAGAGGGCTCTTCTTTCTTTCCTATTTTCAATACAAGATTTTTATTATTTGTAAGCCAAAAAGAAAGATGTTGCTTAGCGGCAAGGCGAAGGAAATGGGTACTAAATTACGGCATTACCCTTAAGACTTGCCCAAAATAACCGAAGTCATTGCTTCTCGAAGCGGTTTTGCAATTGGAGGTGATTTGTAGTTTAGTACTAACGATTAATATAATAATTAGTGATGATACATGAGGTGTATATCGGCTCTTTTAATAAAGAGTACACTGTCATTTTCGTCCCTGTGGTTTGGTCAAAATTGTCACTTTCATCCAATAGTTTGTTTTTTTGTATCTGGGTCCTCGTGGTTTTAAAATATTGCCATTTTCATCCTCGTGGTTTTAAAATATTGCCACTTTCATCCAGTCAGCTAACACCGTCCGTTTTTCTCAATTAAATGAGGGGTATTTCAGTCCTTTTACATATTTGTTTTATTTCTTCATCTTTTTTACTCTCACTTTTTAATCATAGAAACAAGCGACGGAGGTGTTCCAGTGGTGCTCGTCGAAAACTGGTCAGGAAAAGAGGAAGAAGGCCAGCAGGTGGATGATTAAATTAGAGGTTAAATTGGGGATGATTAAAAAGTGAGAGTAAAGAAGATGAAAAAATAAAACAAATAAGTAAAAGGACTGAAATACCCCTCATTTAACTGAGAAAAACGGAACGGTGTTAGCTGACTGGATGAAAGTGGCAATATTTTAAAACCACGAGGATGAAAATGGCAATATTTTAAAACCATGAGGACCCAGATACAAAAAAACAAACTATTAGATGAAAATGACAATTTTGACCAAACCACATGGACGAAAATGACAGTTTACTCTTTAATAAATTAATATTAGGTGATATTTTCTAGTGAAGGTAATCTGGATAAAGATATGGATAGAATGACTAGTTTAATTTGAAAAATAAGGATTATTATTGTTTTTTTACTCAACTTGATGAATAAAATATTGCTCAAGGAAAGAGAATATAAACATTACTTTATCTATTTTATGACGTTTCTTTCCATTATAATAATGATATATTACGGATGGATAACATTAATAAAAATATTATCAGTATTATTAATATACTATCATTATTTTAAACCTGCAGAATTCTTCATGACGTTTCCATCATTCACAATAAATAATGATTATTTTTCTTTTAAAGGAAAGACTTTTATATTACCATCGCAATATTACATTAATTAAAAAATACAGAAAGAAATAATTATTCGTTTCACTTTAAAATAGACTTTAAAATAGACTTCGTAAACAAGAAATTAACATAGAAATAATTATTATATATTTTTTATCGTCAACTGGGTTCATGTTATATATTTTATCGTCAAATAGACTTTTACTCAACTGGGTTCATGTTATATATTTTATCGTCAAATACAGAAAGAAATAATTATTCGTTTCACTTTAAAATAGACTTCGTAAACAAGAAATTAACATCGCAATATTACATTAATTAAAAAATAGAATATATTTGGGAATATCGCTTTCCTGAATTTTGTGAAATCATTAAGTTAATATTATTTTATTGGTCGGTTATTTCGTGAGCAGGGAGTTAGCAAGTGGTGTGCGGAACAGGAGTCTTGCCCTGCCCTTTAAGATGACTGGACACATCCTAATATCAGTATAACACGCAGTGGTGGAGCTTGAAAATCTAAGAAGCGGGGGCCGAAAAAAATAAGTAGGGGCCGGCTCTATACGTAAAAAAATATTCGGACGAAAACGGAAAAATTAACACTACTAACGGAAAAAACGGCCCCGGCCCCTTCATAGCTTCGCCCTTGATAACACGTGTCACAACTTCTGGAATATACCTAGGGTTAGTTTTGGTATAAGGTTTAGCAACGAGGGTATATACTAATATTTGTTTTAAGCTTTTAACTTTTAACATTTCTAGATTTTCAATATTGTGGAAACATCATTTTAAATCTTCTTATTTCGCGAAGGTCGTGTCCGATGAAGTCTGGACTAGCCAGCAAACCGAAAATTCAAGTACAAAACATAGTAAAGTGAGCTTTAAACATTTTATCTGTGACACTATGCAGAGCCGGTCCCGAGGATTTTAATACCCTATACGAGCCAAAAAAAAGGCCATAATATTTTTTTAAGCCTAATAAAAAGATCACATTTAACATTTTTAAGTATTACATATTTTTAAAATGTCCAATTGTTTTTTCTTGATATATTTGATCCAATAATTTTTATAAAAAAACCTTGAAAATTACTTTTTTAAAAAGGCCTAATAAATTTTTTTAAAGCCACAAAAATTATATATATATATATATATATATAGGGGAGGGTTCCAGAGAAAAGCACAAGTTAGGCGAAAACCGAGAAAACCACTAAAAAAACCAATTTTACCCAATCATATAATAATATTTATTTTTTGTATTATTTTATTTTTATTTATTTATAAGAGTATCAATGTAATATTAAACATTTTTACCAAAAAACATTTTTACACATAGTGTTACGTATATGTAAACATAAAACAAAAAAAATTATGGTTACGTATACGTAAATCAAAAAAATTATTCTTGGATACGAATACGTGAATAAAAAAATTGCCTGAAATAATGTGGTTTTCGCCTAACTTTGTGGTTTTCTCTTGATCCCTCCCCTATATATATATAATATATATATATAGGGTTAGGATAGAATGGAAACCCATATGAGTTGTGAAAACTCATGAAAACTCTATGTAACAACTTTATTTTATTTTTTTTAAATAGGGTAGTTTTGTTACATATTTTCGTCACTTTTTATAAAAAAAATCAAAAAAGCGCCGAATGAAAATAATTTTAAAAAAAAAGATGTAACAATTGTAAAAAATATCGTTTTTCAGTTGTTACATACGTAACAATGTTGTAACGGTAATTTTAATCAATTTTTATATCTTTTAAAAAAAATCCTTCGGAATTTTTTTGATTTTTTTTTTTAAAAGTGACAAAAATATGTAACAAAACTACCCTATTTTTTAAAATAAATAAATAAAGAAAAAAAGTAGAGTTTTCAAGGGTTTTCACCATATATATATATATATATATAGGGCCCCTCGAAATATGAGGCCCACCACGGGTGTGTTGCCCGCAAACCCAATGAGCTGGCCCTGACACTATGCACCTTTGTTTATGTAGTTGGTAAATCGTGTAATACTCATACGTAACAAACTAGGATAGAAACACATGTTTTACATGGGTTACATAAAAAAATATATTACATAATTAATAATGAAAATTTAGGAATTACAATGAAAATATTAAATGGTAATGAAGATTTGAAAATTCATTAAAAAAATATTAAATTGTTAGTCAATAAATATGAAATAGCTAGTAATAAAGAAAACTAATTAAAAAGAATATTGGGCTCATAAAATTATAATACGTGATCCAATCAGTTACTCACTTATTTTATATAAATGTTTTAGAAAATAAACTATATCCTACATCAATCTCGTTTTAATGATCTAATTTACAATTGTGTTAAGATATTAAAATGTATTATTTTATATAAATATAAATGTTTTAGAAAATAAACTATATCCTACATCAATCTCGTTTTAATGATCTAATTTACAATTGTGTTCAGATATTAAAATGTATATAGATTGTTTTTATTTTCTGTTGATTAAATTAATATATAATCTATCTGTCTATACTAATAAATAAAAATACTAGTGACACGTATCACTTTTCGGTGGATGCTCACTATATTTGTCCGCTTCTCTCTTATTAAATAATGATATTAAAATGATATATTTTTAAATATTTAATATAAATCCAATTATAGATACTTATTATTTAATCAATTTTTTTTAACGACGAACATTAAATATTTTTAAATATTTAACATAATTCACAAATGTCACGTAAAAATAAATTTTTAATGACATATTTTGACGAGTGTGTATGTTAACATATTAATATTATATGTTATTTAACCCGTGTAACAGAATTGTAATATCCAGGGTTTTTTCAATGTACCAAACTTTTGTTATCAGTTTCAAATCCATTGTAACAAATCTGTTTCAAGTTCTAATGAACGTATCATTTTAAATAGATAAATAAATAGTCAGTACATATATTTATACCTAAATATAGGTGTATATATATATATATGTGTGTGTGTGTGTGTGTATTCTACAAAAATAAATAGATTAAACCCTTCAAAAAAAATTATAAGTGATATTATGTAAATAATGTAAAGTTATTTAAATACCTAAAACTTGTAAATTTATAAACCCGTAAATTATTTTAAACTCAAAAAGGTATGAAACTTATATGATTTTTATCAAATAAAACATTTTATAAAGTCTAGGGGCTAACCTATCAATTCTAGAAACTTGTTTTTAACTAAAACCCGAATTTTTAACATAAAATGTTAACACTTACAAACATAAGGGGCTGTTGTGTATTTATCCCAAACACCCGGAAGCCCAAACCAGTCGCGGGTTCGACCCTTGCGACACCCGGTTTCGTCCCTGTTGATGCCAAAAACGCGTTTCCGGCTAGGTTCATCGAACCTCGGGCATCCCTTCGCGCATGCGACCATCACCCGAGGTAAATCAATGCTCAATTCCAACCGTAATAACGCGTGGGTTCGAATTTGAACCCATTCGGCTCAACCACCATCTTCCCAACCATACACGCATTAAAAACCTGAAATTAACTCTATATACGGGTAGAAACATGTAAACGACACCACTCCCAAACTTCCTAAACTCTTAATTCGTTCAAAGCAAGCCTGCAATTGTCGATTGAAACTTGCGACAGCCGACCCAAAGCTAGAGCTCGTTCTCCCCCATTCCAGTATCAATTCAGGTAATTTCTCGTGGCCAATAGTCTCGTTTTCGTGTAAGGATCCGGGCAAATCGATTCGTATTAGGGTTTTGAATTTCTAGGGTTCATACGATTTGGGGGCTGTGTGACATCCGGCATTTTCAGGTTAACTCCGTTAACTCAAACCTCGTTAGTTCAAACATTTTTCGTTACAAACTCAGTTATCTTAGTTCGTCACACATACATTGCATTTAATTAGGATTAATTAAATGTGTCAGTTAGTTCACACACATCGGAGCACACACGAGTCGAACCCGGAACGTTGGTGATAAACAATAAATAATAATTCAAGCAATAAATAATTTATAATGAATATAAATTATGTGCTTTTACGTGCTACGTGAATTATCTGTAAATTTTCGTTAAATCGCGTAGATTTACCGGACTGCTTATTTATCTGCTATTTTATAAAGATTGTATTTTTATAAAATAAATTAGTTAAAGGGTTTTAATTATTAATTAGTTAAAGTTAAATTAAAAGCCCGTAATTACCCAAACCCGTTAGTAAAAGCCCGTACAAGATTTATAAAAAGATTTTTATAAAAGTTTCTAACCTAAATCACTCTCTCTCTCAATCTCGCCGTCTCTCTCTCTCTCTCTCACCCTCTCTCACGAAATTGAACCTGCAACCAAGCAAGGATCGCTCATTCAAGCTTCAACCTTGGAACTAAACGCGTATTCGGAATCCTCTTTGCGTTTCTAACATCCACACGTAAGTTGTTTCGACCGATTTGAATACTTTTTGATTCTTACAGTTAGATCAGACCTTAGATCCATCCAAACATGATGATTTTCATAATAAAGTTGCAAGCTTGATTGGTATTTGATGATAATTGTTGATTTATGATGTTTTGCTAAACCCTAGTGTTATTTGATTGATTAATTGTTGAATAATGAAACTAGTAATGTTATAATGGTGTAGAACATGATAAAAGTCAAGAACTTTACTGATGAAATCGTTGTATTGCATGAGAAACGGCTAAACCCTAATGTTTAAAACAATTTGCTGAATTTTAACCCTCTAGCGTACCGCGAGGGCCTTCGGAACATTCTCTCGCGCACCGCGAGAGACAAAATAGTCGGGACTGGTTTTTGGTTCTCTCGCGTACCGCGAGGCACCAAGGTCTCATCTCTCGCGTACCGCGGGAGACAAGCTAACCTGGGCGAGTTCCTAATCTTCTCGCGTACCGCGAGGGAGAACCCTCTCATCTATCGCGTACCGCGAGGGATCGTTGTTAACAGAAAGATAATTTAGTTTTTCAGTTTTTCAATCTTTCACTTGTTTTGAATTCTATTGCTTCTTGATGATGGTTTTGTACTTGACATGACATGATAATGTGTGTAAACTTGATTGATGATTATATAACGCGCATGCTCATCATAGGTTGCTAAAAATAGAAACTTTATCGGAACCAAGTCAAACATGCTAAGTAGAATAGAATTGTTGTAGGATATGATGATTGCTATGTGCTACTTGAATTGAAACCTGCAAGCATATGATAACAATGATGTGAAACCCGAACATGGTTACTATTTATAGAAACTTACTAATTATGGAAACCTGCCATTAATGGAAACATGCTATCTTTCTAGAACAAATAGGATTTGTTGCTACGTGCCATCGTATGATCAATTGTGTGCTATGTGTTAGTATGCAACTCAAACATTAAAACACAAACGTGTCACCAACGGGTCGTCGTGTCAAACTTGAGTCGCACTTGCAAACTATTTTCTAAAACCTTTAACAACAACATTGTTTGGATATATGGGTCTATATCGAACATCACGAACACGCACTTATAGACTACGGTTATAGGTGGCAGTTAGAAGTCCAGCAGTTGCTTCTTAGCTTTCATACTTGCATACGCACTCAGGTGAGTTTCATAACCCCTATTTTACTTGTTTTCCTTTTTGGGGGAGAAAACATGCTTTCAAACATTTCAAATATTATGGGATTCTGTATTACTGTTTTACCGCTTGCGTACTGAAAGTGCACAAACATACCAAACAAGTCCTTACATTTCGAACCGTTAGTATTGGGGAATAGCGAGGGGATTTTGAGTAGTACTACTGGGTTTTGACAAAGCCCCACCCGAGTTAGTCGCTCTAACTATGATTGGAGGTCAACGGGTGTAAAATTTGCCTAAACATTAGCCAGTGTTCGGTAGACATGGCTGGAGGCATTCAAACATACAAATAGTCAGCTTCGGTTGCGAACACTTAAAGTAGCAATGCATTAGACTAGCTATCTATCGGTAAACAATAATTACTTTATCTGACAAACATTGAGCATGGGATGCTTGCGTTAAACAATTGGATTTACTTACATTACTTTATGAACTCACCAACCATTGTGTTGACACTTTCTAGCATGTCTTTCTCAGGTCACTAAGGTATCCAAGCACGAGCATAGGGCATGCATGGAGTCTTATCACTATCGAACATTGAATTTACGTTATTTACTTAAACTGTATGGTTTTGGGCGCTTTGTTTTGCGCAACTTACTTTTACTTACATTGGTTTATGTTTACGCTTCCGCAACGTTTTCAAACTTGAACTTTTGTTGTCTCGTGACTATGAGCAGCATTAGTGGTTTATTTAAATTCATATAGAGTCGTTCCGTGTAACTAATGACTGAGATCCTGATGTGTCACCTTCCAAAACGGTAAAACTCCGTTAGTGGGATTTGGGGGTGTGACAGATTGGTATCAGAGACATTGGTTTTAGTGAACTAGGAATTGCATTGCATTCTAGACTTTAACCACACACTTGCATTAGTTACACAACACTTACACTCATACAGTACACTGACTCATCACACTACAGGAAATGTCTCATTCACCCAAGTCACCAGATTCCCCGATCGAGCAGGAACCCGAGGTTCCAACAGTACCTTCACCCGAGCCAAAGAGGCGAAGGATGACGCCCATTGATGATACTAGAGTGTATGGCGAGCCATTCCATGTGCGTATTAGAGACGACACGGAGCATTGGGATTGGTATCCCGACATGATTAGGAGTTGGATCCGCGAGGAGCAGGTTCCACCTCCACTTGCTGCTGACATTCCTACTTCTTCCTCTTCTACTTCGCGAACTTTGCCACCGTTGAGATATCCACCTGAGCAGGTTCTAGCTGCATTTGTAGCTAAGATGGACCGAGAGATCAGAAACATGCGCGAGGCTGCTGGTGAGATCACCGGGCTACTACAGCGTGGATACAAGACTGACCAGAGAGTGGAGAAGCTGCTTAACAACCAGGGAAGGTTGAACACTGTGCAAGACCAACTAGCAGCAGCATACTATGAGTTACGAGATCAAGTGAACGTCCAGCGCCTTAACCTCGAGGCAGCAGAGGCTAGGATTGAGCAGCTGGAGGAGCAGCTTGAGGCTGCCAATGCTGCAGAGGTTGAGCAGGAGGAGGAGCAGGGTGAGGATGAAGAGCAGGGTGATGATGAGGAACAGGATGAGGATGAGGATACTGTTTCTGGTGTGACTTCAGTTGACAGTGATGATGACTGATAGACTATCTTTTGAGTTATTTTGCTTTTATTTAAACCTAGATGGGCAGGGTTGTTCCCATCCAACAGATATTTCTGGATTTTGATGTTTGATTGAAAGTACTTTGTAGCCTTTACAATTTATTTTATCAAGTATTATTATTGAAATGTTAGATGTTGTGGTTTAATTTTCTGTTATTTACTTATACTTGTATGACAATGATATGCGATGTATTTTTGCTCATGATTTTGTATTTGTGAATGTGAAGAACATGTCTGGACGAAGAGGTGGACGTAACGCCGGGCGTGGTAGCATCAATCTGACCCCAGCAGAGCTTACTGCTATGATTAACGAGCGTGTGGCTGAGGCTTTGGCAGCCAACCCGAATGGAGGTAAATCTATCATCTGTCGACTTTAACGAGTCAACATTCATTCTGAACTCACTTCCGAATCTTATTTGTCCCTGAACGCATTCTTTATATTTAATCCAGGTCAGAACAACCACCAACAGGCCTGCACTTATAAGACATTTATGGACTGTAAGCCCCACACTTTTAGTGGAGCCGAAGGAGCTGTAGGTCTACTCCGCTGGATGGAGAAGACAGAGTCTGTCTTTGCTATGTGCAACTGCCCACAAGCCAACCAGGTGAAGTTTGCATCTGGCACACTGGAGGGTCCAGCCCTCACCTGGTGGAACGCCCAGGTACAAATGCTGACTCTAGAAATGGCAAATGCTTTGCCATGGAATGAGTTCAAGACTATGTTAACAGAGGAGTACTGCCCTCGCGATGAGGTGCAGAAGCTTGAGGTCGAGTTCTGGAACCTCAAGATGGAAGGGTCAGAGATCGAAGCCTACACTACCCGCTCTCATGAACTAGCTACTTTGTGCCCACAGATGGTGACTCCAGTGTACAAGCGCATTGAGAGGTTTATCGAGGGTCTAGTCCCTCAAATTCAGAGTATGGTGACATCATCCAACCCCACCACTATCCAGCAAACCATCCGTTTGGCTCACAGGTTGACCGATCAGGCGGTCGCACAGGGTACACTTCCTCCCAGGAGAGCACTTTCTAAGCTGGCAGATAATAAGCGTAAGTTTGAAAGTCCACATTTCAAGTCTTCTCAGTCCAATCCGCCTCAACAGCAGCATCATCAGCAACGAAAGTTCGAGCCTGCTAAGAGCCATTCACAGTCTAACTCGGCTCAGCAGAATCAGGGATCTTATGCTGGTAAGTACCCTAAGTGTAATAAATGCAACTTTCATCATACTGGGGCGTGCGACAGGTACCGTTGCCAGAGGTGCGGGAAGATGGGCCATTCGGCCAAGGATTGTAGAGGGGATCTACAAGCTAAACAGGCACCGACTGGTGAGGCGCCTAAAGGGTGTTTTGAGTGTGGCAAGGAAGGGCACTACAAGCGGGATTGCCCTCAACTGAAGAAAGCTGGTAATGGGAACGGAAACGGCAACCATCAGGGTGGTAATGGTAATGGCAACGGTAATGGTGCGAAGGGTCGGGCCTTCGTAATTGGTTCAAGTGAAGCTCGTAAAGATCAAAATGTTGTCACTGGTATGTTTCCTTTAAACGATCATTTTGCTTCTGTTCTCTTTGATACTGGTGCCGATAGGAGCTTTATTTCCGAAAACTTTAGTAAACACTTAGAGCTGACCAAAACCCCGTTAGAGCACAAATATTCCATAGAAATAGCTGACGGTAAACTAATCGAGGCAACTCATATCCTCGAGGGGTGTAAGTTGGGACTATCTGGTCACAAACTCGACATCGATCTCATGCCAGTTACACTTGGTAGTTTCGACATAATAGTTGGCATGGATTGGTTGTCCAAAAACCAAGCCGAAATCATCTGTAGGGACAAAATCGTTCGTATCCCTCTACCTAGTGGAGAGATTCTTTCTGTGAAAGGCGAGAAGAGTGGTGCCGTCGTGGGCATCATATCTTACATGAAAGCGCAGAAATGCCTACGCAAGGGTCATACTGCGATACTAGCCCTTGTCGTTGACAAACCTTCCGAGGAGAAGAAAATTGCAGATATCCCTATTGTTCGCGACTTCCCAGAAGTCTTTCCTGATGACTTACCCGGTCTTCCACCCCATCGACAGGTCGAATTTCAGATTGACCTAACCCCCGGAGCAGCACCTATTGCCAGAGCACCTTATAGACTTGCACCAAGTGAGCTGCAGGAGTTGTCCACACAGTTGGGGAGCCCCAGTCCTATTTGTCAAAAAGAAAGATGGGACTTTCCGTATGTGTATTGACTACCGAGAGTTGAACAAGGTAACCATCAAGAACCGCTACCCACTTCCCCGCATTGACGATCTATTCGACCAACTTCAAGGGTCGAGTGTTTACTCAAAAATCGATCTAAGATCTGGATATCATCAGCTACGAGTTCGTGATGAGGATATATCCAAAACCGCTTTCAGAACCCGGTACGGCCATTACGAGTTTTTGGTCATGCCATTTGGATTAACCAACGCACCCGCGGTGTTCATGGACCTCATGAACCGTGTGTGTAAGCCCTACCTCGATCAATTCGTCATTGTATTCATTGACGATATCCTTATCTATTCTAAGAGTAAGGAAGAACACGAAGAACATTTGCGCTTAATCCTTGAACTGCTTAGGCAGGAGCAGCTATACGCGAAGTTTTCCAAATGCGATTTTTGGATTCGCGAGGTTCAATTCCTTGGACATGTAGTCAACGAGAAGGGAATACATGTCGACCCATCCAAAGTAGAGGCCATTAAGAATTGGGCAGCACCAACGACTCCGACTGAGGTGCGACAATTTTTGGGATTGGCTGGCTACTACCGCCGGTTTATCGAGGGATTTTCTAAGCTCGCTCAACCCCTCACCGCCTTAACTCAAAAAGGTAAACCTTATACCTGGAGCGAAACCCAAGAATCAGCATTCCAACTTTTGAAACAGAAACTTTGCAGCGCACCCATCCTATCCCTACCTGAAGGAACCGATGATTTCATAGTGTATTGCGATGCATCGATCCAAGGTCTCGGTTGTGTGCTTATGCAACGTGAGAAAGTTATCGCATACGCTTCCCGACAATTGAAAATCCACGAGAAGAACTACACGACTCACGACTTGGAGTTGGGAGCCGTGGTGTTCGCACTGAAAATCTGGAGACACTACTTGTACGGTACCAAGTGCACCATTTACACCGATCACAAGAGTCTTCAGCACATATTCGAGCAGAAAGAGTTGAACATGCGACAGCGTCGCTGGATCGAACTTCTAAATGATTATGATTGTGCAATCAAATACCATCCGGGCAAAGCTAACGTGGTAGCCGATGCCCTAAGCCGAAAGGAAACTAAACCCCAACGAGTTCGAGCGTTGCAACTCACTATTCATACAGGATTACCCGAACAAATCCGCAATGCTCAACTTGAAGCACTAAAGGAAGAGAACTTAACTCTGGAAGCCACCCGTGGTATGGAGAAACAACTAGAGGTTAAATCCGATGGTATTCGCTACTTCGCAGAGCGAATATGGATTCCAGTGTACGGAAACCTGAGAGAGCTCGTTATGGATGAAGCTCACAAATCCCGATACTCTGTTCACCCGGGATCTGACAAAATGTACCACGATCTGAAAGTGTTGTATTGGTGGCCAAACATGAAAGCCGACATAGCCACCTATGTGAGCAAGTGTCTTACTTGTTCAAAAGTTAAGGTGGAGTATCAAAAACCATCCGGATTGCTTCAACAACCGGAGATTCCAATGTGGAAATGGGAACAAATTTCCATGGACTTTATTACCAAATTACCCCGAACTCCAACCGGTTGTGACACAATTTGGGTAATAGTGGATCGTCTGACCAAGTCCGCACACTTCCTTGCTATCAAAGAAACAGACAGAATGGAGAAGTTAACTCGCATTTACCTGAAGGAAGTAGTCTCTCGGCACGGAGTGCCAGTTTCAATCATCTCCGATAGAGACGCTCGTTTTACTTCGCGCTTCTGGCAATCACTGCAGAAAGCTCTAGGCACGCGCCTGGATATGAGCACAGCGTACCATCCTCAAACAGATGGCCAGAGTGAGCGTACCATTCAAACCCTAGAAGATATGCTACGAGCTTGTGTGATCGATCTTAGTAACAGTTGGGAGACTCACTTGCCTTTAGTGGAGTTCTCTTACAATAACAGCTATCATACTAGCATCAAAGCCGCACCGTTTGAGGCTTTGTATGGACGAAAGTGTAGATCACCACTTTGTTGGGCTGAAGTTGGAGATAGTCAACTTACTGGTCCTGAACTTGTGCACGAAACCTCAGAGAAAATCGTGCAAATCCGAAACCGTATGGCGGCAGCACGTGACCGTCAAAAGAGTTATGCAGACAAGCGTAGAAAACCGCTAGAATTCCAAGTGGGAGACAAAGTTTTATTAAAAGTTTCACCTTGGAAAGGTGTGATTCGTTTTGGGAAACGAGGAAAGTTAAACCCCCGTTATGTTGGACCATTCGAGATAGTGAAAAGGATTGGTCCAGTAGCATATCAGTTGAACCTGCCAGATACACTCAATGGAGTGCATAATGTCTTTCATGTCTCAAACCTAAAGAAGTGCCTATCAGATGAGACTCTTGTAGTTCCACTCGAGGAGTTGGAAATTGATGAACAGCTACGTTTTGTTGAGGAACCAGTTGAGATCATGGACCGAGAGGTCAAAACCCTCAAGCGCAGTAAGATACCTATTGTCAGAGTTCGCTGGAACTCGAAGCGTGGACCTGAGTTCACGTGGGAACGCGAGGATCAGATGATGAAAAAGTATCCTCACCTGTTCAAACATTCAACGGCAAACACGAAAGGTACTAACTAAATTTCGAGACGAAATTTCTTTCAACAAGGGGATGATGTGACAACCCAAACTTTTGTTTCAGAAATTTAACGACTTCGCTTAATTTTCGGGACGAAAATTCTTTCAACAAGGGGATGATGTGACATCCGGCATTTTCAGGTTAACTCCGTTAACTCAAACCTCGTTAGTTCAAACATTTTTCGTTACAAACTCAGTTATCTTAGTTCGTCACACATACATTGCATTTAATTAGGATTAATTAAATGTGTCAGTTAGTTCACACACATCGGAGCACACACGAGTCGAACCCGGAATATGGGTACCAGTGTATGGAAACTTAAGAGATCTAGTCATGGATGAAGCTCACAAATCCCGATACTCTATCCATCCGGGATCCGACAAGATGTATCACGATCTCAAGGTTTTGTATTGGTGGCCGAACATGAAAGCTGACATAGCCACCTATGTGAGCAAGTGTCTGACTTGTTCCAAGGTCAAGGTGGAGTACCAAAAGCCATCCGGATTACTTCAACAACCGGAAATCCCAATGTGGAAATGGGAGCAGATTTCCATGGACTTCATAACCAAATTACCCCGAACCCCATCTGGATGTGACACAATCTGGGTAATAGTGGATCGTCTAACCAAATCAGCTCATTTCCTTGCTATCAAAGAGACCGACAAAATGGAAAAGTTAACTCGCCTCTATCTTAAAGAAGTGGAAATTTAACGACTTCGCTTAAATTTCGGGACGAAAATTCTTTCAACAAGGGGATGATGTGACATCCGGCATTTTCAGGTTAACTCCGTTAACTCAAACCTCGTTAGTTCAAACATTTTTCGTTACAAACTCAGTTATCTTAGTTCGTCACACATACATTGCATTTAATTAGGATTAATTAAATGTGTCAGTTAGTTCACACACATCGGAGCACACACGAGTCGAACCCGGAACGTTGGTGATAAACAATAAATAATAATTCAAGCAATAAATAATTTATAATGAATATAAATTATGTGCTTTTACGTGCTACGTGAATTATCTGTGAATTACGTAAATTTTCGTTAAATCGCGTAGATTTACCGGACTGCTTATTTATCTGCTATTTTATAAAGATTGTATTTTTATAAAATAAATTAGTTAAAGGGTTTTAATTATTAATTAGTTAAAGTTAAATTAAAAGCCCGTAATTACCCAAACCCGTTAGTAAAAGCCCGTACAAGATTTATAAAAAGATTTTTATAAAAGTTTCTAACCTAAATCACTCTCTCTCTCAATCTCGCCGTCTCTCTCTCTCTCTCTCACCCTCTCTCACGAAATTGAACCTGCAACCAAGCAAGGATCGCTCATTCAAGCTTCAACCTTGGAACTAAACGCGTATTCGGAATCCTCTTTGCGTTTCTAACATCCACACGTAAGTTGTTTCGACCGATTTGAATACTTTTTTATTCTTACAGTTAGATCAGACCTTAGATCCATCCAAACATGATGATTTTCATAATAAAGTTGCAAGCTTGATTGGTATTTGATGATAATTGTTGATTTATGATGTTTTGCTAAACCCTAGTGTTATTTGATTGATTAATTGTTGAATAATGAAACTAGTAATGTTATAATGGTGTAGAACATGATAAAAGTCAAGAACTTTACTGATGAAATCGTTGTATTGCATGAGAAACGGCTAAACCCTAATGTTTAAAACAATTTGCTGAATTTTAACCCTCTAGCGTACCGCGAGGGCCTTCGGAACATTCTCTCGCGCACCGCGAGAGACAAAATAGTCGGGACTGGTTTTTGGTTCTCTCGCGTACCGCGAGGCACCAAGGTCTCATCTCTCGCGTACCGCGGGAGACAAGCTAACCTGGGCGAGTTCCTAATCTTCTCGCGTACCGCGAGGGAGAACCCTCTCATCTATCGCGTACCGCGAGGGATCGTTGTTAACAGAAAGATAATTTAGTTTTTCAGTTTTTCAATCTTTCACTTGTTTTGAATTCTATTGCTTCTTGATGATGGTTTTGTACTTGACATGACATGATAATGTGTGTAAACTTGATTGATGATTATATAACGCGCATGCTCATCATAGGTTGCTAAAAATAGAAACTTTATCGGAACCAAGTCAAACATGCTAAGTAGAATAGAATTGTTGTAGGATATGATGATTGCTATGTGCTACTTGAATTGAAACCTGCAAGCATATGATAACAATGATGTGAAACCCGAACATGGTTACTATTTATAGAAACTTACTAATTATGGAAACCTGCCATTAATGGAAACATGCTATCTTTCTAGAACAAATAGGATTTGTTGCTACGTGCCATCGTATGATCAATTGTGTGCTATGTGTTAGTATGCAACTCAAACATTAAAACACAAACGTGTCACCAACGGGTCGTCGTGTCAAACTTGAGTCGCACTTGCAAACTATTTTCTAAAACCTTTAACAACAACATTGTTTGGATATATGGGTCTATATCGAACATCACGAACACGCACTTATAGACTACGGTTATAGGTGGCAGTTAGAAGTCCAGCAGTTGCTTCTTAGCTTTCATACTTGCATACGCACTCAGGTGAGTTTCATAACCCCTATTTTACTTGTTTTCCTTTTTGGGGGAGAAAACATGCTTTCAAACATTTCAAATATTATGGGATTCTGTATTACTGTTTTACCGCTTGCGTACTGAAAGTGCACAAACATACCAAACAAGTCCTTACATTTCGAACCGTTAGTATTGGGGAATAGCGAGGGGATTTTGAGTAGTACTACTGGGTTTTGACAAAGCCCCACCCGAGTTAGTCGCTCTAACTATGATTGGAGGTCAACGGGTGTAAAATTTGCCTAAACATTAGCCAGTGTTCGGTAGACATGGCTGGAGGCATTCAAACATACAAATAGTCAGCTTCGGTTGCGAACACTTAAAGTAGCAATGCATTAGACTAGCTATCTATCGGTAAACAATAATTACTTTATCTGACAAACATTGAGCATGGGATGCTTGCGTTAAACAATTGGATTTACTTACATTACTTTATGAACTCACCAACCATTGTGTTGACACTTTCTAGCATGTCTTTCTCAGGTCACTAAGGTATCCAAGCACGAGCATAGGGCATGCATGGAGTCTTATCACTATCGAACATTGAATTTACGTTATTTACTTAAACTGTATGGTTTTGGGCGCTTTGTTTTGCGCAACTTACTTTTACTTACATTGGTTTATGTTTACGCTTCCGCAACGTTTTCAAACTTGAACTTTTGTTGTCTCGTGACTATGAGCAGCATTAGTGGTTTATTTAAATTCATATAGAGTCGTTCCGTGTAACTAATGACTGAGATCCTGATGTGTCACCTTCCAAAACGGTAAAACTCCGTTAGTGGGATTTGGGGGTGTGACAGGCTGGTTTGGGATTCTGTTTATAAATTTTATTTTTCAGATTCTACACCAGCGAGACCCATAACCGGGTGGTAGTGCGTGTGTGTTCAAACTCAGCTGGCCCGGGTTCGAATCCGGCCAGCCTGAGTTTTATGTTTTGATTTTTTTTGTACTTTTTGATCAAGAATCAATTTTCCCAAATATTTTTATAAAATATGTTGAACTTGTATAAACTTGAAATCGATTTTTAATTGTACCTTCATTTTCAGAAAGCATTTTAATTAAATAAAACTAAGTTAAAACTATAGAAAATTAAATATGTAATATTTGTTTTAAATACTTAAAAGCTATAAAATTACCCTGTTTTTATAAAGCTTAAATACTCAACAGAGATTATTTTATAAACTTAGAAACTTTAATTAGTTATCATTTTCTTTAATAAACAAAAATTATTTTTGTTTAAACTTTAATATAAACAAAAAATATAAACAGAAAATTTATATAAACTTTATAGAATCAAAAAACTTTTAAACTTGTTCATTTTCATACAAATTTATATGTCTACTTATTTATCTAAATAAAAACAGAAAACATAAATATACTTTATTTAAAAGCTTGAATATTATAATCTTAAAAACTTTATAAAAATATTAAAAAATTTATAAAACATAAACTTATACTTGTACACTTATAAATTGCAAGAAAACCATTTTTTTGTAATTTATTTATTTAAACTCCTAAACAACATTCTAAATATTAATAATTACAAGTCATATTTTAGAAAGTAGATACTAATTATTAAACACTTTAAATTTTTTTTGATTTATAATCATTTTACTTAAAGTATGCAAACTCTCTTGAATAATCAATAATAATTATTTACCCTATTTTAGATAATTGTTATAGTTAATTATGTATTTAGGTAATTAATATTTATCTTTAATAATTATTCTTTGATAACTATTATCTATTTTAGCCCTACTAAATAATAATCTATTATACTTAATACTTATTCATTTTCCACTTAATTAATATTCTTACTTTTGGAAGACTATTTAAATTTATTAAATACCAAGAGTAGATTTTAATAATAAATTAAAATATATTTAAAACTTCAAGCGTAATAAACTTTACAATACTATTCATAAACTAGATCACACACTCATTCCCGCCTTCCTATTTGAAACCTTAGTCAATCCTAAATCTTGGAATCCTAGATACTTGTCATAGACTTTTATAATCAAGTCCTTAAACTCTAGACTTATCGTTTAGGCTTGTTGTGAGGATATCTTTCCTCGAAGCTTTACTACACTCATCCTTTGTCGGTCACTCTTACATCCTTCCTAAGGTGAGTATACTTAGCCCCTTTTTGCTTTGTTTTTGATTTATAAACTTGGGGTGGAACATGTTCAAAAATTTTAGACTTATACAATTCAAACATAACTATGCTTATATGCTTTCTATGTGATATATGCTTTTGAGACTTGCATTCTTAAATTAAACTTAAGACTAGCATGTTCATTAACTTTGGTCGAGCCTATGATAACAATAATAGATCTATTGTATTTGACCAATCCACCTTGATTGATTGACCCTTCGGGATGAGCCCATGGTGATTGTTACTAAACTTAAACTTTAAACTTTTAAGGGTAACCCTCGGGTTATGCCTAAACTTGGTTAGAGGTTTGAAATGTGCAATGTTTAACTTGCTTGTTCTCACATTATACTTAGATGCATTAATCATAGTGAATTGTAAAACTTTTAGAAACTTTGTTAAACGTTGTCAAAACCTTTGTATCTCACAAACTATTTTTAGTTGACAGTTTACTTAACATGTTTCAGGTGCTCCGGTTTAAGGCTTTGCTTGTGATCACATAGGATGCATGGACCTAGATTATCTTTAATTAAGCTTATGTTATCATTGTGTTGTCGAACAATATGTTTCCTTGTTATGTTGAACCTTAAAATATCATTAATGAAATATTTGAACTTTATTAGTCAACCTTGTGCTTTTGAACAACCGCGTCTGCCCCGACGTATAATCCGCCGTCGGTTGGGGTGTGACAAGAATGTAGTGGCGGATTTAGAACAAAAGTTCAGGGGTAGCGAATTATTTTACCATACTTTCACTTAAATGAAACAAAAAAAAATTCCTACCTTATTTTCATGTAAATGAAACAATTTTTTTACCGTATTTTCATGTAAACAAATTTTTTTGATGGTAACATGCGATTGGTGAGGCAGACTGCAGAGGTGGAGGACTGAGGTTTGGCGGAAGCGGCGCCGGGCGGTGGTCTCAGCTCAGGTCGAGCGACTGATTGAGTGGTCGGTCTCTGACTCTCACAGTTCCCGCTCTTTGTCTTTCTTTTTGGCCTGCCGTTTAGGTAAGTTGGGTTTGAGAATTGAGACTTTGAGGTATTGAGTTTTAATGTTTTATTAAAACTCAATATCTCAAAACCTTTAATGAAACGAGGGGACCTTTTATAAAGTATTAGATTTTTATAAAATTTTGGACTTTTTATTAGTGTTGAGCTTTTAAAAAAATTTGAGGGGTAACGTAATTTTTTCTCTGGGGTAATGTAAGGGGTAACCGGATACATAAAACCGTAAAAAAAAACTTTTTTTTTGCACTGCACGTAAAAGTTGAGAGGTAGCGGGGGCTACCCCTACCCTAAGGGTAGGTCCGCCCCTGACATAATGAGTTCTAAAATATATATTTTTTTATTATTAAATATATAACATTATATTTATTTAACTCGTATAATAGATAGAATTCTAATCTATTAAAGCTATAAAATAAAAGGACATGAACTAAAAACGATCAAAACAAAACTTATATAAATTAAATATGATTACATCGATATTATTATTAAATTAATAGTGAAAATAAATATGGCAGTGACTATAAGCGAGAAGTATGGATACGCGTGTCTGGTAAGCCATGGAGGGATAGAGACACGTGGTCAGACGTAACGGCATCAACTTGGACAATCTCCTTGAGAACTCTTTTGTAGTTTTGTATGACCGACGACTTCAACTTTGTACACATCTTTTGTTTTCAAGTTTAACCACAACCTTCACTGTTTTTCATCTTCAATAAAGTTTTTTATGGTGTATACTTTTAATTAATATATTTGCTCTTAGTGCATTCACAGGAGTTCCTCGTATATTTGTGAGTGTGCTTTCTTATATTTTAAAAAGCGGTTATTAGTAGATGAGAGAGAAAATATATAATTTTTTGTATATTTAGAAAAAACACTGTTCACATGCATAAATTTTTTAATATTTTTTGAAGTGTTGTGAGTGAAGGAGAGAGAAAAGGTAATGATAAATGTATAAAAAGTATTATTTAATTAAAAAGTAGAGAAAAAATGTAGTGATTTTTAGTGTAATTATAAAGATGAGGATAAAAAAACTAATGGGAATGCTATCTTTTAATCTAAAACATCTTTTTAACTAATAAAGCTTATATAAATTAACTTTTTTTTATTTAATGTTTGCAACGGCTCCTTTGACCAAACAACGACTAGATTATACCAACTCACACATGTGAGTGTTCTCACGCCATCCATCAAACACGTTAAAAAATAATTATTTATTAGTTGAAATGTCGATCCAGACACGTTAAAAAATCACTTACGTGACGAAAAATAGTTTTTTTTAAAACAACTACGTTTTCGTTAAAATTTATACCTGGATGTTTAGAAAAATAAAATTAACAAGCACGTGTATTTAATTTTTTTTCTAAATAATTACCGAGAATTAGTTATCTAAGAAAAACCAAATTAAATATTAAACTAACTATTTAATTAAAAATAATAATGAGGTTGCATCGTGAATGCCCTCACGCCCCACCCAATAACGCCCCTTTCACCGTAGAGGGGGTGATGTTCGTCAACATGAAAGTGTGAGTGGATCACACCCCCTAAACGTATCATAATCAAATGTTGGTACTTCGACGAAATAATCTCGCATTAAATGTTCGTATCATCACCCAATGAAGCATTAGCAACATTAACAAGAAAATGGAAATTGCATTGTCTCGTATCACCGGATAAATCTAAACTTGAAGATGAACTAGATGGTGCAAAATATGGAGATCCATATGGATTTTTTTTGTAGAAAATATGGAACTTTTGTGTTAAAAAATATGAAGGAAAATAATTTGTATATATAAGATTTAAAAAAACTTTTATAAATAGTTAACGGCTATATATTCATAGAAGTATGCGAAGTGGATGCGTGCTTGGCTATTCCCGAGAAGTTACCCGGCGCTTGAGTTCTGGCAACTATAGTCTTTTATTATTAAACTATGATGGTGGTCCAATGATAAAGGAAAACCCTTTTAAAACACCAAAATTTAAGGATGTAATAGGTTCATGTCCTACTCTAATAAAATTAAAAAATTAAAAACCATAATTCCCAAAATAATATTCAAGCGTTGCTATTTCTCTTCCTATTAAAAGTCATTAATGTTTTACTTTTGGTTATGATGTGTATGTATATGACAGAGACACACAAGGAATGCTGAGAAGGAATGAATGGTATACATATTTAGTACATTGAATGCATTTTATATCGATAAGAAAAATCAAAAGTCGTACATTTAACATTTGAAACAATGGAATTTATTTACATAACGAGTTTTTTAAACACGTTACTCCTAAAATACTCGTTAGTCGTTCCCAAGTTTTAACTTGAATATACTCTAAAAAGGTATTACCTCTTAACACTAGGTATAACCCCAATTGGTATTTACATAATTAATTGATTAGAATACTTGAATCTCTATTTCATGATTCTATGTATGAGACATAGATTAGCTAAATCTCAAAGGTTAATTTGTCGTTAAATGCTAAATATATGGTCCCAAATTCAATAACCAATCATAACCAGTGATTAAATGATCTTAGAATTAAGTGAAAAAATGAATTAAGAGCATCTCCAATATGAAGCTCAACACCAGGTGTCATGTCAAAGTGTCGAACAATAACCCTCCACGATCTCCCCCCCCTCTTCCATGACCCCCACTTCCACCCTCTATGATATTCTCTCCCTTTTTCTCCCGTGTGCGTGCGCTCGTACTCACGGACTTCTACCTTGAAAACTTGTGTGATCCTTTACCTCAACGTCATCTCATCCACGGACGTCCATAAAGACGTCGATTGACAGTGGTTTGAGAAGTACAACCATATTTACGTGCTTTTTTATAAGATTAATTTTGTCATTTGTTTTAATAAATTACAAGTTGACTTCTTTTGAAAGTTAGTATTTTTTAACAGATTTTTTTATTGATACCTAAGAGAGATCTATACTGGTGAAAAGTTATTGCCCATTCATAAAAAAAAAGTTTTTTTAAACATTTACATTAAGGTTCATTTGGGTCAACTCAAATTATTATATCAGTTTGGGTTTACTCAATATATAACATAAAATAGACCACTCTTATAAAATTGTTAACTTAAATGAGTCTACGTAGTCAGCACCACCCACAACTATTATTTGTCACCACCAGATACACATTATCGACTTATCGTCGACTCCATGGCCACCACACCACCGTCGTAGCCTCCACCTCCCCCCGCCATCGGCTCCACCACCTCCACCCCCAACACCAGCATCAACACAACGACACTGCCAACACCATCGTTGCTTCCACCACACCCACACCATCATCATCGCATCTACCACTACAGCCGCCTCCACCACTACGTTGATCATTTTTTTTTTTTATCTAAAACGACTAATTTAACCCGAGTTCGTTTTGTTTAGAACCCATTACGACCCAAACCAAATTATACAATTTTAAAATGACTCATTTGACCCTAATTCATTTTGCTTAAAAGCTCATTTTGATCTTAACCTAAATTAACACCTGCCCATTCTAATGTGCCCCTTTACACAAACTCACGTGAAGTGTCCGTCTTGCCAGGCTTAGATTCATTTGGTGGATATGCATATGAATTAAGTATACACTATGTGTGGTCGTCGCGCGTTGCAACGGTGTCATTGATGTGGTTAAGTATGTAGAGAGAAATACATTAAGTTATCCAGACTCGGTTTAGAATATCGAAACGTAAATTAAAAAAAAACATGTCGCAATTGTATACTCGTAAATCACGAAAAAAGTTACGTCGTTATAAAAACGAGTATTAAGAAACATGAAAAGATTTTAACAAAATCGTATAACCAAAATAAAAAATGAACATTAACAAATTTAGCAATTCAAAATTTAGTTTGGTAAATATTATAATTTTTTTTGAACGGCTGATAAATATTATAATTAATTAAAATCTATACTACATAATAAATAAAAATTTTAGTGGACACATGGTATGATTCTAGGTCTTCTCAACTTGTGTTTTCTCGTCTCTCTCTTCTATTAAGTATATAAATTTCTTTAATTGTTTTTTATAACTTTTTATTTCTCACACCTCTCTCCTATTAAATAACAATAATTTATATAATTCATTTTTATAAAATGTTTTTTATTTTAAAAAAGTTAAGTTTGTTCATAAAAATAATTTATATCATTCATTATTTTTTTTAAACATTTAAAAAAAATAACTATATAACATTTTCTAGAATTTGTATTAAAAAACTATATAATATGTAAATTGTTATTACTAGATGTACATTATATTTATTCAACCCGTGTAATATACGAGATTCTAACCTAGTATTAGTATAAACCAAAGTAGAAATAAATCAAGTTTGATAATGTTACTTTGAAAATAAAATATTCATGGAAGTGATTTATAATCTTCTCGTATACTCTAAAATCCCTTAAACACCAATGTCGATGGCCAATCCCATGCCGTCAACAAAGGTTTAGAAATGACCATTCATGTTTCTCATTTTACATATTCCTTTTTACTTTCTAAATCTTCAAATATATCATTTAAATTTCTAAAGTTTTAAGTTTACCTTATACACAATTCTAAACTCTACTCCTTAAAATTCTAAACTCTCAAATTTAAACTTTAAATTCCTTCCTTTTCTTTTATTTTTTTTATATTCGTTTGTAAAAATTATTTTTTTCTATTTATTTTTTACTTTGTTACAAACTTCTTTAAAAAAAACATAATAGACTTTAAAAACTACCACTACTCCGTGTGGCCAGAGGCTAGCTAAAGAAGCCGACGCAAGAGGCAAAGCGAAGTGCGATGCAGTTTAGGTCAATGAAAGAGGAATATCTCCTAGTTGAAGATCTGGATGGACACCGTCATAGTCGTTGATGACCACCGACACCACCACCGTTTTATCCATCATCGCCTCTCGATTCCGCTTCCCCTTCCCCTTACATTAGGGCTTCAATGAGAGAGACTAGTGATTTTGAATGTGGTTTTAACGATGCTAGAAAATGTGTGGATGAAAACCTAAAACGTGGCATGCTTTAGATCTTGCATATCATGCTTAAAAATATGAACATTCCTATAGTTACTATTCATCACAATGAGGTTTAAATAAGTTGATAATGATAATTATGAATCCTAAAAAAAAGGACCACATTTGTAGTATTTGTAAGGGTGATGGGAGTGCCTTACACTCCCCAAGCCGAGTAAGAAAGAAGCTACCCGAGTAAAGTTGGAACACCGCCCCCTATGTTTCTAGTTGCTTGTCCGGGTAAGTTGCCCGAGTCATTTTACTCGGATGAAACACTCGCTACTCCAATCTCTCTCTAGTAGACCCCACCATTACCACACACACCATTTCTTTTTAAATGATTTCTTTTTTTTTTAAATGTGGGTGCGTAAATGAGTAAGGTGTTTCTAATAAAATCTGAGTAAATGAGTAGTTTTTAGGTGAAAAAATTTTATTGGGTAATTTTTGTAAGTAAACGAGTAAGGTGTAAGGTTGCCCCCTTCACCCTAAACCCTAAGGAAACATTAATTAATGTTTTTATAATATTTTATCATAAGTATGAGATAAATATTTATGAAATTTATTTATCGGTACTCCTCTGATAATAGTCTTATATATTATTATCAAAAATATATATTATTTTACGTAGTTTTCATTATTCTATTTTTTTATTAATTAACTTAAAATGATATGAAAGCACATACATGCTTTATTTTCAAACGGATGGTTCGGAAGACAAATTAAGTTGTTCACCCAACAAAAGGTAAACCAAGAAAGCTTGTTAAAAGATAGCCGCAAACCGATGGCACGAGGTTTCATATTGACGGTGAAGGTTGACGTTTTCCTGTAGGATTTTAACGGCGTGTATTGCACCACACATTTTGGTGGTCTTTGGAGTTTAACATGTTTTAATTTCAATTCCAAAGTTTTCATTATATTTATATTTATATACGACCTCATTAAAAACTATATCATTTTTATTATTGTAGTTGTAGGGCGGTGCAAATGAAAATATATAATTTTTAATGGACATTAAAAACTACATTTATGGAGGAACAGAAGTAACGTACTAAGCCAAGTTTAGGCAAGACATGTGGGTCTTAAACGTAATCTTTGTCTCATTCACGAAACGTGCACATGAAAAAAAAAAAAAAAAATGATTTGTGTACGTAATTCTATTTTTGTATATTTGTGCTTCTTTTAAGAATCGTTTACGTCTCTAGTCAAGTATAGCTTTATGTAATGTCACTTTCTTTATGTTTATTGGAGGAAATGAATGAATATGGTGCCAAAATCCTCTACCCAACTTTGAATGTTCTAACATTTGAATAATATCTTCAACTGGCATGAAAATCAACGTGTCATATTGAAACATAGTTTGTTAATTAGTTAGTTGTTGAAAATTAGGGCTAATAAGCTAGTTCATACGCTTGTTTGCGTATCTTTTCGATTCCTTTCCATTTTGTAACCAATGTTTGTTGTTCTTAGGATTGGCATACCGTGTATACACGTACACGAACACGAAATATGTATACACGAACACGACACAATAACTTATCGTGTACTTTTTTCCAAACACGAACACGAACCTGTTTATACTTGTTTAACACGATAAGACATGTTTAGAAACACATATTTAAGAACCTGTTTAGTGAAACAAGTATTTTACCTGTTTAGATAGGTACTAACAAATACTTAACAGGTAAACATGTTTAAGAACATGTTTAGTGAAACAGGTAACAACCTACATATAATATCATATTTTAATGTTTTTTATTTTAAAAAATTATTAACATGCACTAAGAGGTACTTAGCAGCAGGTATTTTACCTGTTTAGACACGAAAGTTAACAGGTAGATTCGTGTCTACCTGTTTAGGACACGAAACACGATAAGGCCATACACGATACCTGTTAAGATCGTGTAGGTTCGTGTCGTGTATTCGTGTACGTGTCTAAAATTGCCAGCCCTAATTGTTCTAGTATTCGTTTATTTCGGTTTAATTCAATTGACTAAGCCTTGACCCAATTCGGGCATTCGTATTCGTTTTCATCATACTATTAACTTGTTAGATCGATTGATTAGCTCTGGTGTTTATTAAGCTCCACTTATTGGTTAAAAATTGGTATTAGAGCTACAACTCGTTTGATGTTCGTTGAGTTCAATTGGTCTATATCGGTGAAGTTTCAATAATGGTGACTTCAAAGTTCAATTTGGAAAAGTTTAACAACAAGAATGATTTCAATCTCTGACGACTCAAGATGCGTGCTCTTCTTATACATCAAGGCATTTCAGATGCGTTATTGGAAGAAGAAAACCTTCTAGATGGATTAATAGAGTGCACATAGTGTCATCCTTTTGAGTTTGGTACTTGAGGGATATTTACGAGAAGGCACACAGTGCCATCATTTTGAGTTTGTGAGACAGAGTTATAAGAGAGATTTCTTAATAATAAATAGTTATTAGAGTTTGGTTGAAACCTAAGAGTTTTTACATGACCAAGTCCTTGGCTAAGAGGTTATACCTCAAGAAATAGGTTGTATACATTCCAAAACTTAAATAATTTAAATTGGGTTATATGTGAGATAAACAAAAAAAACTAGGTTATAAAAAAACATATACTTGATTGGGTATAATTGTCATAACGTAAAAAAAACATTTAAATTATGTATATATGATATTTTTAGTTTTTTGTTGGATATATATAATATTTAACGTGTAAATATGGGTATATATGAAATTTTCCTGAATATAAAAAATAGCATTTAATCACTTAGTTATTCAAAATTTGAATTTTACTGTACCAATTAATATATGACAGGTTTTATAAAATATTAACTTCACATAATAAACAAATTATCAAAATTATTTTAACAATTAAATAACTGAAATGCAACTATTTTTTTCATGTGACAACTTATATATATATCTTACTACTCTAATAAATGAAAATCTCTTCAGCACACGTGTCACTCTCTGATTACTCCTCATCTTTATTTCCCGTCTTTCTCTCCTATTAAATATTAGATTTTCTATTTCTTTCTCTTATTAAATAATAATATTTATATTAATAAATTTAATTATGAATACTTATTATTTAATTATAAATAATTATTATATTATCAATCAAATAAACTTAATATGAACTAACATTAATCAATTAAATTAAAAAAATTAATACTCAGTTAAAAAAAATATTTTAAAAACTAACTTAACAGACCTTATAACTGTCACGACAAATTACATTTTTTTAAAACATATTTTGACAAATGTGTTTGTTAACAAATTACATTATATTTTATTCAACCGATGTAATATACTGGTTTATTCAACCTGTGTATTACACGGGTTTTTAAAATTATAAATTTTTTATTACTAAATATATAACATTTTATTTATTTAACCCGTGTAATACACGAGATTTTAACCTAGTATATTATAAACGTAAATAAATTTTTATTATATTAATTTATAAAAATAAAAATAGGTTTGGGCTGAACTTAGAAATTTACTATGTGACTGTTTAAGAATAGGTTAGGCCAGAGATTGGTTTACTGGGCCCGGGCTTCATGGTGACGGACTAGGCGCAGTTCTACTGGTAATCAATAAACGAAAAAGAATGATTGCCAGCCCGATATCCACATTTAAGACCCAGCCCAACAATTATTCTAAATTTATATAATTGCTTGCATACGTTATATTAATTTGTTTTAAGGTAAATGCCTCAACGGGAAGGAGACGACAGCCACATCTCGGATCGTCGGTGTAGTCGGGTGATTTCTCTCAGATCTGCAGTCAAAGGGAAACACTTGTTAGAGGGCCCGGGAGCCGTAGCTCCAAAGGTACTCCGACGCTCAACTCAGTCGGGGCCTCATAAAAGTGTGTGTAAAGAGAGTGTGAGCTAGAGAGAGAGATTATGACCTGCTTGTTCTTGGGGATGGCCCCTCTATTTATAGAGGGGGAAAGCCTAACCCTAATGGGCCTGCTATATGGGCATGTTAGGCTTGGGCTAAATCCTTGGATCTTGGCCCATTTAGGAGATTACATCCACAATTTTCTTACATAATTTAACCAAATTTCGTTTATGTAAATTTATTAAATTTTTAGTTAGAATTGAAAATTTATCTATCGATATTTTTAAATATCAATAAATCGTCATCTCACTTATTTAAAATCTATATCTATACTCTATAATAAATAAAGGTTTTGGTGAGAATAATTTTTACGACTCTCTCCTATTAATTGCACAAATTTTTCTTTAATTGTTTTTTTAATAATTTTTTGTTTTTCGGCTTTCTCATATCTATATTATAAAGGTTTTTTATATCACGTGTCGCCTTCATATACATTCTCTTCATTTTTTTTCCTCGCATCTCACTCCTATTTAATAGACCACTATCTTTTAATAATAATATATTTAAAAAAATAATAATAATTATACTAATAAAACACATTTGTTTTAAATTATCTCTTATTATAATAAATTTTGAAATCTAATTATGTAACTTTTATTTTCAATCAAATAGTAATTAAAGTCAAATTACATTAAATACTAATTAACGTATTTTCGAAATACAACTATATATTAAGTTTTACGTATTTTGAATTTTGTTTTCTATTCTTAGTATATGTAATACATTTTTATACGTGTAAAATGTATACATAAAGATTTAAGAAGTTTATTTATTGATATTTTTTTACCCTGTGTGTATTACACGGGTGCTAAGCTAGTTGTTAATATAGTATACTGTATCAATTAGTTTTTATGTATTTTAACCAATTAAATATTCGATACCTTTTCATTAATTATTATGGTATCTACTTTTATTTAATTGCATAATTTTATACGTCATTCAAATAAATAAACAAAAAATAGATATATCATATATATAACTAGCTTAGAACCCGTGTCTATACACGGTGTAAAAAATATTAATACATAAAATCTATACTATATAATAAATAAAGGTTTTTCATGCCACGTGTCGCCTCCATATTCATTCTCATCATTTTTTCCCGCCTCTCTATCTTATTTAATACCTTTCCATCTTTTAATAATAATATATATTTAAAGATTAATATCAATTATACTAATAAAACACATTTGTTATAAATTATCTTTTATTATAAGAAACTTTAAAATTTAATTATGTAACTTTTATTTTCAATCAAATAGTAAATGAATAATAAATTATCTTTTATTATAAGAAACTTTGAAATTTAATTATTTAACTTTTATTTCCAATCAAATAGTAAATGAAAGTAAATTACATTAAATAGTAATTAACTTATTTTCGAAACCCAATTATATATTAATTTTTACATATTTTGAATTTGTTTTTTATCCTTAGTATATGTAGTATATTTTTACACCTGTAAAATATATACATAAAGATTTAGAAATTTTATGTATATAATTTACAAGTTTAAAAATGTGCTCCATAGATTAAAGATAGAAAAAAAAATTCAATATACGTAAAATTAATATATAATTGTGTTTCGAAAATACGTCAAGTGGTATTTAATGTAATTTGACTTTCATATTACTATTTGATTAAAAATAAAAATTACATAATTAGATTTAAAAGTTTATTATAAAAAGAGATGATTTAAAATAAATATGTTTTATTAGTATAATTAGTATTTTCTTTAAGTATTTATATACATATTAAAAGATTAAAAAATATATGTGTATTTAATAAGAGAGAGATGCGGAAAAAAATGATTAGAATGAATATGTAGACGACACGTGATATGAAAAAAGTAGATAGATGTAGATTTTATAGGTACTTCATTTTAGAAGAATTTCATACATACTTCTGTAAATCTATTACATGCATACATAATCAAATCAAATTGAAATTATAACATATATAAATGCATATAGATAATTACCACATAAACATTTAGGGTTACATTATATTTTAAAATTATCTTTATTATAATAAATAATTTTAACTGTCATGTGTCGACTTGTATTGAATTCTAGATTTTTTTGTTTACCGTCTATCTCTCGTATTAAATAACTCTCTATCGTGTTAAATAATAGTGATTTTAAATAATTAAGTATCTAAAACTACTAAATCATAAGAACATTTAAATTATATAATATCTGAAAAATATAACTTTATAATTCTTAAATATTCATTATTTATTATTTGTAATCCTTAAATCTTCAATATTTGTTATTTATAATTTTAAATATTAATTATTTTTTATTTCACCAAATTGCTAATGACATGCAACATACAAGTCCTTACAATTCTTTAATCCTACATAATTTTTATTTCATCGATGGTTGATCACATTCAAGAAAAGATAACTATACAAAATATATTGAAGCTTGCATTTTTTTAATTAGTTATTAGGAATTTGAAAATTATGTTATATAAAGCAAAAGTTAAATCCTTACACTTCTTTAGTCCCAAAACATCCCTTGATTACGAAACATTTTGCCTTGTCAAGCAAGCTTGGCGAGCAAGAAACTAAGAATATTTCTAGGTCACAACATTAAAAATCAACATTGGGAGACTTGACGCCCAAGCAAACATCTTGTGCAAGTTTCAAAATTCAATGTCTTTCCATCATGAAAACAACACGTCGTTACTTTGTATCACAATTCACAATTAATATTCATTAATTGCATGCTTGTTAAGAAAGTCGTATATATAGACGTGTTAAGCTTTAATTTAAAAAAAAAATAATAACTAAGGGTGGAGGGAGTGGTACCCATGAAACCCTCTCATTTTACCTAATTAAAACTTGACATGTCATTTTTACCCTCTTTAACCCCTCTCCAACCCTAAAGAGAGAGTGTGGAAACATTTGAACCCATTAATTTTAATTTTTTTTTTGGTTAAAATACTATTTATTACATGTAAATATACATTGAATTCTTGAAACCATCACGGGTAAGAACGGGCTTTACAACCCGTGAGCAAAAGCCCTAGACAAGCCCTTGCTTGTTGCGGCAGTGTAGCCTTAAACTAGAAAAAAGTGAAATAAAGATCACATTATTATTTGTATACCGATGGGTGATGATGGTCTCGTAAATATTAATCATGCATATTTCTTATTTAACCATGACTAAACTAGAAAATGAGGCTTGCGCTTTGCGGTGGGAAGTGAACCTTAAACAACTGAAGCGGTGGTATTAACATAGCTAAACACAAAACAAAACGTGGTTAACTACAAAGAATAAACGTATAAAGTTACGACGAATCGACTGTGAGCCCCGCGCTCCGCGACGGGAGGCTCCTGCGCCACACGGTGGGAGGCAGACCTTAAATGGTTGAGACGGTGACATTAACGTTATAAATTTTTATTCGATGTCGGTCTCATTTTTCACGTTACCCGCGCGCATTGGCCAGAGCTGAGGATTTAGGAGCCCGTGGCGATCTAGAAAAATGGGCCCCAAATGAAGTTAATTGTAAATAAAAAAATCTTTATTAAGACAAAAAAAATTATGTGTGTTGCGGTGGGATTAAAAGAAATCTAGAAAAATGGGCCCCAAAATCTTTATTGAGGTGGGGCGGTACGATTAAAAGAAACGTATGTGTGTTGCGGTGGGACAGTTGATTAAAAGAAATGTATGCAGTTACGACGGATCGGCTATGGACACTGAAACATATTTAAAAAACATTATCATGGCCCGAACAATGCGATACAAGAATATGGGAAAAAATAATTTAATAGTTAAAAGTATAAGGAAAAAATTAAAAACAAAAATTGTTGGAAGCCAAAGGCCGGTATTGAAGTTCTATCCAATTGTTTGTGTACCACATAAAAACTAATTTACTGGATATATAACCAAGTCCCACCGACATCCGTAAATGAGTATGTTAGGAATGCCATATTAATGATTATAACTTGTTATATATGTATTTCAGAAATGAGATAAACATATGACATAGAAAATCAGAAATGAAAACAAATTTCAAATGTCTTTATAAAAACATCATAGTGGTAAATAGTGTATTGTTCTCACAAACCGGTGTAGGAGTGTGCATAGTTGGTTCGGTTCGATTATGGAGGCTTAACCATAATCGAGCTTCGGTTATGGAGAGCTTTTTTTGATGAACGAGTCTCTTTATCTCATGCTATACTGCTATGAGGCAAGTATGCCTTTGAATTAATTATTTGTTACTCAAGTATAGTGAGAACTTTATAGTACACACTATGTAAATGTTTTAAGTTCGGTTCAATTTTAGTTATAGCAGCTAACCAAAACTTCATAACCCTAACTATAACCGATTGGTTGGTTAGTCAAAGCTTCATAACCATAATCATTGGTTATCGGTTAAAATCGGTTCAGTTATGTTGGTTATGGTTCAACTATCGGTTATGGCAGTTGATTTGCTCACCCCTAAATGAGAGTTTGAATTATATTATGTGCATGTTTAATTAATTTAATTAACACAAATAAAGTAGGTGCAGTTGAAATTTCAAATAGACATAAGTTAACAAAAATAGTCTAATAAGTATATAGTCACTTAAACTTATTTTCATCTATACTATATAATAAATAAATGTTTTTCCTTGTCATGTGTCGCATTCATATTTATTCTCATCATTTTTTTCCCGGCTCTCTCTCTTATTAAATGCATCTCCATCTTTTAACAATAATATATATTTAAAAAAAATATTAATTATACAATAAAAGACATTCATTTTAAATTATCCCTTATGAAACTTTGAAATCTAATTATGTAACTTTTATTTTCAATCAAATAATAAATGAAAATCAAGTTACATAAAATAGTACTTAATGTAATTTCAAAACTCAATTATATATTAGTTTTATATATTTTGAGTTTTGTTTTTCATGCTTAGTATATGATACATTTTTACACATGTAAAATATACATATAAAGATTTAAAATTTTTATTTATTGATATTTTTCATCCCGTGTGTATACACGGGATCTAAACTAGTATAAAATAAAATAAAACATTTAAACGAAGAAAAATGTTGGATGAAACAAGATCGAGAAAAGATTACTTATTCATAACAACAATGTATATTCCTTTAATTGGATAGATATAAATCTTGGAGATTTATAAATAATATATATGGGTTTATGGGTGGCGGTGTGTTTAGTCGAGAATAAAACCCCATTGCTTCACTCCTCAAAAACCTCCCCAAATCTATAATCTTTCTCTATTATCCAGTCACTTCTTCAATCTCAAACCCTAGACGCCGAAATAATAACTGTTACTTCTTCTTCTTGTGTTTTTATTTATTTATATTTTCATCACTGTAGAGAAACCCTAGTTTCTGTGAACCGAGATCGGTCTCGCAAGACATCAAAACCTCCTTCGCTATCGAAAGGGTAAGATAGGTGTTTACGGATTTAATTCATTTGATTTGTTATTCTGTTGATTTACATTCATAGTCGTGTAAGGAATCGGATTCAACGGTTTGCGTTAGGGTTTATTATTACGTAAATTAATTTAATGGACGATCTGGAGAAGGCGATACTCATCATCTTCGATGAATCGGGCACGGTTACGTCGGTGTTGAAATCACAAGCAGTTGCATTCTGTCAACAAATCAAAGACAGTCCATCAATCTGTAGCATATGTATCGAACGATTGTGTTTCTCTAAGCTTGTTCAAGTTCAGTTTTGGTGTTTACAGTGTCTGCACGAAGTGTTGCGTTCTCGCTACTCTGGAATGAGTACAGAAGAGAAGAATTTTGTTAGGAAGTCTGTGTTTTCAATGGCGTGTTACGAAACGCTTGATAATACTAATTCTGTTAAGGTTTTAGATGGTCCTCCTTATGTGAGGAATAAACTGGCTCAGATATTGGTTACTCTGATCTATTTCGAGTATCCGTCTATCTGGTCGTCGGTTTTCCTTGATTTTATCCCCAATTTGAGCAAAGGCGGAGTGGTGATCGATATGTTTTGTCGGGTTTTAAATGCTCTGGATGATGAATTGATCAGTCAGGACTATCCACGAACCACAGAAGAGGGTGCCATTGCTGGAAAAATCAAGGATGCAATGAGACAACAGTGTGTCGGTCAAATCGTTCACGCATGGTATGAGATTGTGTCGTTATATAAAAACTCAGATTCTGAATTATGTGCATTTGTTTTAGATACAATGAGGAGATATATTTCTTGGATTGAGATTGGTTTAATTGCAAACAATACTTTCCTCCCTTTGTTATTTGAACTGATGTTAATAGAAGGATTACCTGATCAACTCAGATGTGCTGCATCTGGTTGTGTTCTTGCTGTGGTTTCTAAACGAATGGATCCACAAGCGAAACTAACCCTTCTACAGAACCTTCAAATGAGTAGGGTTTTTGGTTTAGTAGCTGGTGATGGGGACTCTGAGTTTGTATCAGGGTTAGTCTCTTTACTTACAGGCTATGCATCTGAGCTTTTAGATTGTTCAAAGAATCTGAACAGTGGTGATCTCAAACGGGCTTCGGTTGATCTTCTGAATGAAGTTTTGCCATCAGTTTTTTACAAAATGAAGAACTGTGAAATCGACACAACATTTAGTACCGTGCAGTTCCTTTCTGGATACGTTGCCACAATGAAAACCCCTTCTCCATTGTCTGAAAATCAACTTTTTCACGTTGGTCAAATATTAGAGGTAATCCGAATGCAAATCAGATATGATCCAGTATATCGTGATAATCTTGATGTTTTGGATAAAGTAGGAAAAGAAGAGGAAGATCGGATGGTGGATCATAGAAAAGATCTGCTTGTGTTGCTACGTAATGTAGGCCGAGTAGCACCAGATGTAACCCAAATATTCATAAGAAACTCACTTTCAAGTGCTGTGGGGTCCTCTCTTGATATTAACGTTGAAGAAGTTGAGGCGGCTTTATCTTTATTTTATGCATATGGGGAGTCTTTAAGTGAAGAAGCAATGAAAACGGGTAGTGGGATCTTGAGAGAACTTGTCCCAATGCTTTTATCAACTAAATTCCCATGCCATTCTAATCGTCTGGTTGCATTGGTGTATCTTGATACAATAACACGTTACATGAAGTTTGTTCTTGAAAATAACCAATATATTCCTTTGGTTTTAGCCGCGTTTCTTGATGATCGGGGTATACACCATTCAAAAGTGAAAGTCAGCCGAAGAGCGAGTTATCTTTTTATGAGAGTTGTGAAACTTCTCAAATCAAAGCTTGTGCCATTCATAGAAACAATTTTGCAGGTACTGAAAATTCAGCTTCGTTCGAACTGTCAATGGATGAACTGATAAAGTATGTCGAGGCCGGCAAGTATTCAACTTTTTTCATTTTGGCCACACGTATATTAAAACTACTTTATTGGCCACCAAATATAAAAACACCGAACTATGAGAATGACTTTAACATGTTGACACCACATGAGATGTACTTTTTGCATTTTTTAAATTATTTTTAAGAGCATTTTTCATCGTCCAAAATATTTTAGCCCGAATTTGTATAAATCGAAACCAAAACACACACTTGTGTCACCTGTAGAGTAGTTACACTATGTGGGTGGTTTAAATGAAAAAAAAGCTGAATACCTGGGTGGCTTCTACAAACATATCCATACTGTTTGCTATAAACATTATGATATATATTTTTGTGTGCAGAGTTTGCATGATACGGTTTCTCAGTTCACAAGTATGGATTATGCATCAAAAGAGCTTTCTGGATCTGAAGATGGTAGTCACATTTTTGAGGTAACTGTGGAGGTCCTTTTTTTTCCCTTGTCTGTTCATACAACTTATTTTCATTTTTTGTTAACAGGCAATTGGTTTGTTAATTGGAATGGAAGATGTGCCACTAGAAAAGCAATCAGAGTATTTGGCATCTCTGCTTACTCCTCTTTGTCAACAGGTCAAAGCTTTACTCTTATGATACATAAAACCAAATTGTATTATGCGACAATGATGTAAAAGTGTAGAACTGGATTTTTTTCATTTAAATTATATAATTATGGTGTGAGAATGTTGTAATGAATTAGGTTGAAATATTGATTGCGAGTTCCAGAGTTCAAAACTCAGAAGATTCACAGTCAAAAGTTGCCAATATTCAACAAATTATCATGGCGATCAATGCACTGAGCAAGGTTTTAATGCAACAAATTATCTTACTCTTACCTTAATTCATCATTAATTACTTTTTGTTGACTTATGAATCGTGATTCAATACCATGCCCCATGTTCACAGGGGTTTAGTGAGCGTCTTGTAACTGCTAGTCGCCCTGCCATTGGTCTCATGTTCAAGCAGGTTGGTAATCAGGACTATTTGTCATTTTACACATTTAAATTATAATTTTCCAGCTAAAAGTTTCTTGTTGGCATACTGTAATATTTGCTTTAAATGGGATTTTAGTGCTGTGACTTTTACACCTTTTTTGTTAAAACATGTACCATTCGTGTCGCCAAGTAGGATTAGCGTGTCACTAATAATCTCCCATCTCCAGATTTCACCCCTAAAGGAAGTTAATTAATCTCACATTGGGTACTGTTTTCTGTTGGTGTTTATAACTGTAATTATATATTTTCTCATGACGGGAAACAAAAGTTTTGTTTCTTTATACTCAATTGTTGATTAAGATAATCTAAATAACGGACAACTTTTTTCTACAAGTTGTATTTGTTTTAATTTGCGACTGTCATAGTGTGTTGTTATCTGTACTTCTTCATTACAGACGCTTGATGTGCTTCTACAAATCCTCGTAATTTTCCCGAAAGTAGAAACCTTGCGCTCTAAGGTACGGCTGAGATTTTTTCTAGATATATTATTGTTTTTTTAGCAAGTCACCGGGGATATTACTTTTGGTTTCATGAAACTTACGGATTTCTTCCTTTCTGCTTTAGAATTATACTGATCGTCCTTACTTTAGAAAGTTGTTACACGAACATTCCTTTATTTGGATGACCCCCAGTCATGTGCAAGGCATATCTGAAGTGACCATTTTTCCCTCACGCTTGCGCAGTTGCACATGACAATAATGAGCTATTTAATGGCCATCTAAATAAAGGACTGTTTGTGTTGCAAGTTTCGGTAGTAGAGTATCGTTGTATTCTTAAAGTATACAGGATGAAATCCTTAAATTTCATGAAACCATAGGGACTATCTGATTGCTTTTGTTGATTATTAATATAGTTCATGAGAGAGAATACTAAAACTATAGGGATTATCGAAATTCTTAGAGTATCGATAGTCATCCACTGAAATTATCCTTTTGTTGATCATTAATATATTTTTGTGTGTATTTTTCTAGTTTGTTCTTATCTGATTGCTGCCCCTTTTTTGCTCAGGTTACTGCATTTATTCACAGGATGGTGGAGACATTAGGATCATCTGTATTTCCTTATCTTCCAAAGGCATTGGAACAGTTACTTGCTGAAAGTGAGGTATTAGCTAATAATGTACCTTATTTTTAGTATTCTCACTCTCATGAAATATAGTTCTTTAGTTTCATATTATTGCATGCCATTTTAAGATAAACAAATGGTGCATTTCATTTTTTCTTATTAAGATTCAATTTAGTTTTCTTTGATGACTGAGAATATTTTTTTTGGGCTGTTCCAAAATCCAAACTATGCATTTCAATTTTATTTTGTCCCAATGTTTTTGTCTACTTTAAGAAATGATCAGCTGTAAGTTGCTGTTTTTCCCGATTCACTCTTAATTATATTTTTTAGTTTTCCAAGCCAATTGATATCTTAAATGGATCAAGAGTAAAACTGGCATTCTTCTAATTAGAATGTGCATATCTTAGGTTGTGTTTTTTTGTTTGTGGACAACTATTTTGGGATGCAGTATTTATTGGGCTTTCATGGGTATGAAGTCAGCAGCTTTTTTCAATTTAATTCTGTCTTGATACCCATATGATGAAATTTATTATGCTTTTAGCATTTAATATATATTGTTTGTGGATCTTTTATTGTGAATGTATTGTTAGTTTGTTACACTTTCATTTATGGCCATGTATATATGTCTTAGGCACCCATGCATGTTTTATGTCCGAGGGTTTTGATATTTTAAATATATATTTTTCATGCAGCCAAAGGAACTCTTGGGACTTCTTGTATTATTAAATCAACTTATATGCAAGTTCAGTACTTCTGTCCAAGGTATTTTGGAGAATGTATACCCTGTTATTGCTGGTAGGATATTTAGCATTCTGCCAAGGGACACGATTCCTTCTGGGCCGGGTAGCAACACAGAGGTACATAAACTAGCTAACAATATTCCAATTCATACTTGCATTTAATCATATGACTTAACCTTGTAAGCATTATATGATTGCTTTAGGAAATCCGTGAATTACAAGAGCTTCAACGAACATTCTATACTTTTCTTCATGTGATGGCAACACATGATTTATCTTCAGTGTTTCGTTCTCCTAAAAGTCAAGTCTACCTGGACCCAATGATGCAGTTACTGTTGTTCACTTCTTGTAATTACAAGGATCTTGTTGTTAGAAAGGTAAATCTTTATTCGAGTTAATTTCGGAAAAAACACACATCTCTCTTCCCCCCCCCTCCTATTTTAGCAATTAACTTTAAATTATGCATAAAATAGAAACCTACTTCTTTTTATTATTGATTTTAGCAACCAACCACATTCGAACTGATTTTACCTGTATATTGCTGACTTGGCACTGATTGTTGACATGCCATCCAGCACATCAGATGTCACATTTTAAAACAAACAAAATGCTTTTGTGGATTTTTTTTATTTACAGTCTCTTGGCAAATGATCTGTTTTTTTTTAAAATTTATCTTTAAAAAACAATTATTTGATGTCATGAGGCGTATACATATACACTAAAATGGCATAAAGTGTCAAGTTTGTTTCTATTTTGTGGAGTTTGTCCCTCTATACTGAGCCAGACATTTGGATCTAATGAAATATTTTTCTGATTGTTTTAGGCTTGTGTACAAATATTTGTTAGACTAATCAAAGATTGGTGCACTAGGCCAGAAAAGGTAATATATCGTCTATTTTTCTTCTATGTTGGTGATATTATGGTTATTTCATGTATCTAACATGTCAAGTATACAGGTACCTGGTTTTCAAACTTTTGTAATTGAAGCCTTTGCCACAAACTGTTGTTTGTACAGTGTGCTTGACAAGTCCTTTGAGTTCCGTGATGCAAATACCGTAAGTTCCATTATTGTTTGTTTTTCAGTTTTCTGGTTTTGTATTTAAATATTTTCCATTTTGACGCTAATTAAATATATTGAGGTATTCTTACTTTTCTTATATTTTTTGAAAATCACGGAAAAAAGGAATTAGTGATTGAACTAAATGACAGGGCATGGTGTTCTCTTTGTTTATTCATAAGTACCTTATTTGTTTATTAACCATGGAATGCATAAATGACATTTTTAGTGTTTTGAAGTAGTAAATACTATATTATGTCATTTAAGAAGATATACATGAAGATCAAATGAAGATAGTTGTTCAGCTGAACAATCTAGCCTAAAATGGCTTAGAGCACCACAGATGAAACTGATACTAAGTCGCGCGGAAGCAATTATTTGGATTTTTTAAAATTATTTGATGTAAATGACAACTCTTATACTCTTTTAGTGATCATGGTTTCTTACTTTTTTTTTTCGTTCTTGGCCCTCTTTTAATGATTTAAAATACCACATGCAACAAAGTTTAGTATAAAAATCAGGATATGTGACATTATTGTATATAAAATGAAGTATATGAACTTTGATTCTTGGGGTTGCATAAAGTGCAGTGTAAACTATCTCATGTTATTAGCGACCAACGGGACTGTAATTTTGTGGATGTTTGCAGGTTGCTTTGTTTGCAGAAATTGTGCTGGCTCAGAAGGTCATGTATGAGAAAATCGGAAATGATTTCCTTATTAATTTTGTATCAAAAGGTTTTCTTGCAGCACATTGCCCTCAAGATTTAGCAGAGCAATACTGTCAGAAACTGCAGGTATATTTATTCTATCTGTCTTTCAGCTTTTCTAGGATGATGATATTGCAATCTCATTTCAACTGAATTTTATGTTCCTACATTTGCATTTATGGGATCAGGTTCTTATCTGAGATCTCTTCATTTTTATTATGATTTTCAGGGAAATGATATGAAGTCACTTAAGTCATTCTACCAATCTCTTATCGAGAACTTAAGAAGACAACAGAATGGAAGTCTTGTTTTCAGATAGCATTTTTGACATTTGAATATGATCACCAATGGTTCATGTGTTTTTTTTTCCCATTTGTTATGGTTTTGTTCTCAAGAGGTCAGTTTTTTTATTATATTTTATTTGAAAATTTGTAATACATTTCTTCATCAAACAGGTGCGTTATATGTTCAATTGTTGGTATTTGCAGGATTTACCTGTACATAACTCTTATCTGGCTCTTCCATTACAGCGAGGTAAGTATAGGGAGAACCATAAGTTTATAGGGGGTGTTTGGGATTGTGTTTGCTCACTGATCATCTGATTATCACATTTTCGTATCGCAGATGATATTTTTAAGTGCCTAGATGGAGTCAATCTAAGGTCAAATAATCAATCTTGGATAATGAGGAGCTTATAGCCTTGTACAATCTGACTATTTTACTTTTTACAGGCTGATAATCTGATCGTGTTCTAAAATCATAAATTATCACTTTTTGAAAGCGTGTATTGTGACAATATTTTTTTACCTCTCCAATCCTTAAATTGCTAAACACTCATTCAACCTACCACTATTTTTTACATCCTGTGTTGTTGCAACGATTTTGATTCTGATTATTACATATCATTAATAAACCATTAGAAAATGCAAATCTCAAACAACCCCCTGAATCTCTTTCCCATTTCTGCAAATATTTGATTTTTAAAATTTTTAATTTTGGTTCACCAGGTGTAAATTTCCGAAGCAGTTTCTCACATCAACAAAATCCAAGATCAGAAGGTTGTGCTATGAATGGTCATCTATATTTTCTCTGTTTTGTTAATTGCAAATTGTGTTATGTTCTCAAATCCTTTTTATTGGAGTTTGAGGGTCATTAAAATTTTGAGAACAAAACAAGTTTTTTACTGTTTTACCCGTCCTCCACGTGCACAATCGAGTAAATGTGCATAGGATCTTCTAGAATATTGTTTGTTGGAAGCTGGGACTTGTCTTGCCAATGTGAATGTTTGGATTTATTTCTTGGCATGAGCTTTCTTCTTGTATTCATCATGGGCCATGGGAAACAAGGAGATTCTTAAAGATTTATCTATCAAGTCTTGCCATTGGTTGGTTTGCTGGTGAGCTAGCTTCACATTTTTCCAGTTTCTTGAATTAAATATAACGTTGTTAAAAGTTGTGTACCATTTTTGCCAAAAAACAGTCTCATGTTTTTTTCTTTCATGTATTTGGTTTTATTTTCAAACATAAAATCTTTTTTAGTCAAATGCAATCGCACGACATGTCAAATTATTATAGGCAGTCGTTTTTTCTTGTTAGAATGGGATTCTCTTGACATCGAATGTTAAATTTAGGAATGCTATTTGGTAAAACCATCAAATTATTGTTGCGTGTCAATTGTCATTGTCAGTCAATGGTTTATAACATGGGTTCTGACAATCTAATTTGTTATAATTATTGTTATTTTAAGGGTTAGTTAAAATACAAAGCTAAGTTTTATATATAACTTCCATCAATTGGAATTTAAATTATTTCACTTTTAACCATTTATTTAACACTTACCAACAACATAAGAATAAATTTTCATATTATAACTACTAAAAACACACCTACTAAAAAATAAAATAAAAATGATACAACTATTTGAAGTTAAGTAGTGAAGCTCTGTATGTAACATCCCAAATTACACACCTTAATAAGTTTTGGGTTTAAAACATAAGTTCTACAAGTAAAAGAAGCAAATGGAAAATAATTATAAAAATTAAAAACCCTACCCTAAACCCTCCCAGCCGTCATTCCCATTTTCCTTTTTCTGTGTTCCTTCGTCGATTTCAAAACCAAGACCAAACACCCCAATTTGATTCTCCTTCTTCCTTGGCACCTGCAACTCGAACCCACATACAATATCACCTCCGATTTAAACCCTAAACCGACCAATTAGCCATTAAAGCTTGCACGGTTCAACTGGAAAGGCTCAACTCTGTTTCAAAGCACAAGAGACGGCGACGTACAACGACTCACGACTTCGGGTTATGCACACTGGTGGTGGCAGTTCAGTCGGAGAAGGGGAGAGAGAGAGACAGCATTGGTGGCCGACTGCTGAGGAGCATCCCGACGACAAAAGTAAGCGGAGGAACTGCTGCCATGGCTCTGGCAGCAGCGTGGGTGCTCGTATGCAACCGATAGCGGTGGTGGTTCTTAACGATGAGTTCCTTATTTCCTGATTACGGCGGCGAATGCATGTGAGCTGCTGCCATGGCTCGGCAGCAACAGTGGGTAACGGGAAGACGGAGATGGTGATGCGGATTTAGATGGCGGCGTGATTAAGGCAGCTGTAACTTCATGGTAATGGTTCGAGAGGTGGTTCAACAGCAGCGGTAGTTTCGGGTTTGATGGTAAGCTTCACGATGACGACCGGGTGGGAAACAGGATGGAAACGGGTCTTCCGGCAACCCTCACGGCAGCAGAATTAAGAGGGTAAGCTGCTGCCATAGCTCCGGCAGCAGCGGGGTGTCCCTAGTAGCCTGGTTACGGATGCGGCGATGATGTTGGTATTGGAAACAACCTCGCGGTGGTGGCGATATGATGGTCTCAGGTAGTTTCGGTGATGAAGATTATAGTTTCGATGATGATGATTATGTTAGTAGTTTCGATGATGATGAGTATGATATGGTAGTTTCGATGATGAATATGTGAAGTGGTTAACGTTAGTTTGATGATGATGATATGATGATGGTGATGGTTAGATGATGGTGATGAGTAGGTGATGATGATGATGGATAAGGTTCGGTCAGGTCTCGGTTATAACTTACGGGTCCGTGTTCAAGAAGGTATATCCTTTAAACTCGTAGAATGATAATTATCATTTTTTGTTCATCATATTTGAGGAGAACGCATGGAGATGATTTATTTGATAAAACGATAACCGATAAAAGATTTATTATTTTTATATATAGAAAGAGATCGAAGCTAGAAGTTGGAACACGATTCGTTGTGGATTATGATTTATTGATTTGGTAAAGAAAATGGACAATTATTATTGTCGGGTTTTAGATAAAAACAAACGGGACCTTGTCCAAATTTCGTTAAAATTAAATAAGAATATTTTACGACTTAAACGTCCTCCTTGCGTATCGGGAAAGGACCCAGTTCAGGTGAACCTAGTATGTTCGCCTCGAGCATAAGTAGCGAACTTAACATATTCGCTTAAGCTAAGTATGGCGAGCTTACCTAAGTTCGCCTAACCCTAAGGATATAAACGAAGTGTCGGTTAGGTCAGTTACCTTAACTTATACGAATGGCTTATAACAGATTTTGTGTGACACCTAGAGACGTATACTGACCGGTGATAGTATCTCAGGACCCGCCTACCAGGTGAGTTCTATGTGCCCCCTTCTATGTTATGTGCAAATCATTTTAAATGTTTTGGGGCTGAAGTGTATACACTAAATGATTAAATGTTATAAATGTCAATGTGATCATACGTATATATATAAATACTTATATATGAAAATGAATTATGAATAAAGAAAGAAGAGTATGATTTTAAAGAATGAATGAAAGAAGGACATAACGTAAAAGAATGAAATCTTGTTTTATATTGCATATATATTGCATGTTATGAATGAATGTAAACGTTATAAACCCTTCTATGACAACGGCTACTTCGGTAGACGGACGACCACGTGACTATTTTGCAACCGGGACAAAAACGTTCCTTCGCAAGCTAGGACGTATGAAAAGGTATTAATGGACGGTCGAAGCACATGCCTTAACTAATGTAGAACGGTTGCATACATAATGGTCGCGTGGGAAACGGATGCCCTAGGGCAGACGGACAAAAATGACGGACTACGACGGTAGGACGGTAAAGAGCGGACGGTAAAGAGCGGACGGACAAAGGTTGCCGGACGGATTTAATGATATGACGGACGGTTTTCTAGAGCCGGACGGTAATGAAATGGGCTACGACGGTAGTTCTGACTGCGATGTCTTCGTGACATTCGCGACAAGTATGATGGGTTGATCTCCCTTAAGATTATGGCCAATAAGTGTTCTCTCAAAGAAAGTATGTATGTACTTATGTATATACCCTCAATGAATGTTATGTGATAAAATAAAGTAAGGAATATTTAAAGGTACGAATATACATATACACGTTATATTCATGAAAAGATAAGTATTAATTATGAATGTCTTTAAACTAGAACTCACCAGCGTTAGCTGACTTTTAGTATACATTTCAGGTAAGGGAAGAAAGGGTCGTGCGATGGCGTGAAGGTTACCCGGCACAAGACTGACATCCCACTTTTGTTTGTTAAGAATATGTTATGTTTTATTTGTAAAGACTTCCGCTGTTATGATTATGTAACTGAATGATGAATGTTTTAACTTAAGTTCAGTATTTATGACTATGTTTATGAGTAAATCCAACAAGTGAGGTTACCCGAGAAAGGGGCCTTACACTATATTAGTGTATATTATTATGAAGGGGACCTAAAATGGGGTATTGTTGTTAAAAGAAACTACTAAAAACCCATAAAACATAAAAGAAACACATTTCAAGTCTTAATCATGGCTTTCATAGACGCCGTAATACTAAGGCCACATGTGATACTCGAGTGAGGGAAAAAAAGTACGTTATGTAAGCGTCATGTATGCGGGAGGAGCTTCCCTCTTACACTCACTAAACAAATGTTATGGTCAAGTGGGGACCATGATTTAAATTGTTTTTTTAGTTGATCTCATTAAATATTTTAAACAATTAGCATAAATTAATCTTGAATAATAATTATTTTTAAACACTTAATTATTAAAAGAAAACACACATCAAGAGAGTGATTAGAGGTAATATGAGAATGAAAGTTAAAACTGTGAGAACTCGGTTTTTGATAAAACATTTTGAATACAACTCAGATACCGGTTTCATTATCCTTCAAGATGTCGATCCAAAAACGTGTCAAAACCGCTTACAAGACAGTATTTTTTTCTTTCAAAAAATACATTTTCGTCAACATTTATATCATTTTATTTATAAAAAGCTGACGGATACAAGGTATTTGAGAAAAATCAAATTAAATGTTAAATAAATATTACACTAAAATATTAAAAAAAACAAATCCTCACCTCTCACACTCCGTGACCATGCTCTTGATCTCACCGCTCATTGAGCACTCACGTGGGTGCGCGTGGTGTTTGAGTGAATGTGAGCCTACATGGCACCTCACACTCTCACGCTCATGATGTATTACATATATGGCCAAAGTGAGTGAATCTTTTGACCCTGACTCTGCCAATTATAAACTTGTTAGTGTATTTTTGTCTGTCCTAAGCCCGGATAAAGGAGGAGGATTTTTAACATTTCTTTTGAAAAAAGGCCCCGGATTATTAGTTCACTTTAGGCCCCCAAATTGTTTGAGCCGCCTCTGGATCCAAACGCTTTGATAGTTCTGCATGATTTGCATTTAACATTGGTATGCGCTTGTTATTTGTACAGTTAACATGGGTGTGTGTGGAAAGCAACACTCGTTGAAACTTGAAAAGATAGATTGACGTATAGTTGTCGTTTAAGGTTAAGATGCATCTTTTTTTGCATTGGATTCATATACAATCCGATATAATTGCCGTTTAATGTTAAGATGCATCTTGTATAGTTGTCGTTTAAGGTTAAGATTCATAGATTGACGTATAATTGTCGTTCAAGGTTAAGATGCATTTAGAGTGGATTCTAAGGTATAAACATGTTCAACGTATTTGCTATCTATAAGAAACTCTAAGGGGTCGTTTGATTAACGGAATGTTTTTTAAAGGAATTGAAAATGGAACTCGAATCGGAATGTTAAGAAATTGGAATTAATTCCAATAAAAAGTTGTTATGTGTTTGGTTTGTAAATTTACGAATGCATTTGGAATTACAAAGAAAAGCAAATTACACAAATACCCTCTCCTCTTCCCTTATCTTTACCCAACCCTATTTCCCAATACTCTGCATCGCAACTTTTTTTCTTCCTTAAGCAGTCCACTTCAATCGTTCTATCCAAAAAAACCATTGACAGTTGCTTATTAGTCCACTTCCAGTCATCCAACTAAAAAAAATCGACTTTTTGGGTAAATTTTGAAGCTTCTTGGGACGATAATGGCTTTTGGTTTATTGTAGAAATCAAATTGATTGATTTAATGGAAGCTTCTCGTTCATAGATAATGACTTTTTGATCCATCTGGTTCAATTCACTGTATTTGATTTTTGGATTTATAAATCTATGGATTGTGATTTGTTGGTGACTTGGTGTGGGTTTGATTTCTAGATTTATGTTCATAAGTTCATCTGCTCCATCATCTTCATTTTTTTTGTCTTTGGTCTGTGTAAGGAAAAAATATAGAACGTAAGGATATTTTTGTCTTTTGATTAAAATTCCATTGGATTTAAAACAATCCTTATTTTTGTCTTTTGATTAAAATTCCATTGGATTTAAAACAATCCTTCAATGGGTGGAAGGATTGTTGAATTCCATCAACAAAAAGAATTTAGTGAAATTAATTCCAATTCCTTCCTTAGACCAACCAAACACGAAATTTGATGCAAACTTTTTGAATTCCAATTCTATTTCCGTTGAATTCCACGAATCAAACGGGGCCTAAAGGCACACACTGAGTTGGTGAAGATAATATTATGCGTACAAAATCTAATCATTTAACTGAACCCAACATAAATATCGGACATTGAATGTGGGAACATAAGAAGCCAAAATGTTGGGCGCCACACGACCCCGTCCTCAACCACCATGCAATGTCTTCGGTTTGATTGAGGCATGCGTTGACCTCCTTTCTTTATTCTCCCATTAAATTAATAAATTTTGTGGAGTTTGTCAAATTTGTTACAAAATTCATCAAGATTTTTGTTCCTTGGATGATTCTAAATTCATCAAGATTTTTGGTAATGATATATTGAGAAGTCATAAATACTCGAGAACCATGAGAACTCACGTAAAAAACAATCAAAATCATTTTTTTTACCTTTATTATTAGAATACAGTAAAAAAATGATTTCTCTCTCCAATTAATTCATTGTTTTCTCTAAATTATTTTCTTAAAAAACTTTGTACACGTGTAATTGGTAAAAGATTACACATGTGTCAATGGTAAAATTAAACATGTGCACATTTTTTAATATGTCAATACATGTAAATTTACATATATAAATTTATTTTTTATATTATATTTTAATATTAAAGATAGTAAAACAAAAAAATAACGACAAGTCTAAGGAGTTACGGTTATCTAAGCACCTTTCCATTACAATGATCCGCCCAACCTTATGCATATTGCTATTAAAAAGAGAATGTTGTTAAATTGAAGCACTTGTCTATTCTCTAAAATTAATGCATGTACAAGTACCATATTTAAAGTCTTCCCAAGCTTTCAAAAGCTTCCAATTTCCAAATTAGATAAAACTTAAATATCCACTTTACATATGAAAGCAAAAGAAGACAACCTCACCATCACCCATAATTTTCAATTTTGCAAGAAAAAATTGCATTCACATAAACTTCTTTTACACATATAACATTTATTCATGATTGTACAATACCTGATTCAAAATTTGTGATTATCTTTTTTTTCTTTGTAATGATTTTTTTACGATCTTTCACATGATTTTTAAATATTTAATATAATTTTAAAATAGTTAACTCTTAAGTCCTAACAATCCCATACATAGTTGAAAAAGTTTTATTTTTTTGTTACTTTTTTAAATAGGAGAACATCTATTAGTTGAAAAAGTAACGGTTAATATCTAATGTATTGTTGATATTAATCTTAAAGATATATAAAAATATAAGATCTTAGATGACCAATGGGTATCAAAATATTAATCTTATATTTTTAAATAAATGTGATTCTAAGGAGGCTGCTATAACGCGGAGTTTATCAAATTGTGAAAGGGAAATCTTGTCAATTCATTATAAATGATTAACCATAATCCCAAGAACCATGGCCCAAGACTTGTATTATTCAATAGTCTACACTCTTATTTATATTTAAAACAATATATCAAACAAAAACGCGCTTTATAGAACCAACCAAGCCCCTATTTTCCTTTAATATTATACTAGGTTAAAATCACACGGTTTAAATAAATAAAATGTTATATATTTAGTAATAAAAATTTTATATTTTTAAAAACCTGTGTAATACACGGGTTGAATAAACCAGTATATTACATCGGTAGAATAAAATATAATATAATTTGTTACAAATATGTTTTTAAAAAATATAATTTGTCGTGACAGTTATAAGGTTTGTTAAGTTAGTTTTTAAATTTTTTTTTTCAACTGAGTTTTAATTTTATAATTTATTTGATAAATGTTAGTTCATATTAAGTTCATTTGATTGATGATATAATAACTATTTATAATTAAATAAAAAGTATTCGTAATTAAATTTATTAATATAAATATTATTATTTAATAGGAGAGAGAAATAGAAAATATAATATTTAATAGAAGAGAGAGGCGGAAAAATAAATATGAGGGGTAACCAGAGAGTGACACATGTCTTGAAGAGATTTTCATTTATTAGAGTAGTAAGGTTTTCTATTCTAATTATTTTTAAACTAAATACACCAATCATATTTTATTTTAGTTTTAAAAATTACGGATTCACTCATCTTTTGAAGTATTATTATGATTTGGTTTTAAAACTAGATCGAAACCCATTCTTAGCATAGAGAAACTATTCTATTTAGGGTAAGTTTTTGAAATCTTTCTATATTTTTAACTTAAATAGATTAAAAAAAGTTTTATTAAATTGTATTAACAAAGCAGAAACAGTTTTTTACATGTTTAAAGTGTTTCTTCTTGTATGATACATCCACACTTTTTAAAGAGGATATTTTGGTTAAATTATATATATATTTTTTTGTTAAATCCTCGCTTCATATGTTTATAAGAAGGATGATTAAAATAAAGTGGCAGGTAAACGAGCAACAAGTTGTGCCGTAATCCCCTTTTGGATAGTAAATTCGATCCTACTAAAAACAATGACTTAGGTTTTAGAGGCCGAAAAATTACCATGCATGACCCGTTGAACTTTGTTCAGTAGGAAACCAAATGTATCAAAAGTAAAATGGATAAACACGTGTTGATTCTCTATAGAAGCTTTCTCGTGTTTAGTAACTTTGCTTGCTTTCGCTTTCAACGCGGCATGACCCGCAAGAAACCCATTGTCCTTGAGCCGGTGAGCCCCCACGAGAGGTGACACTCCTGTAAGGTCTACATAAGCGTGTTATCCCCTTCCTACCCAAACACAAAAATATCAACTGCCCATAAAGTAGAATTTCCTTCAAGCGGGTCTGTCAGGAAGTTCATGGGGCCCTCATTTTTAGTAGAAATCATGTCCGCTTAAGAACATCTCATAGAACATCTCTAACTAAATCATGCCTTGTATACCAAGATAGCTTTTTGCAATGGACCGTATGCTCCTCAAAACAATTTAAACAAACCTTGTGCCAAACTAGGCAGGGCTTATCAGACGGAAACAGAGAGATCATTAGTCGGTACTTAAGGATAGTCCGATACTCTACAGCCGACATATGCTGACCCAGTCCTTCAATTGGGATGACTGTCAGGAAATCTTGTGCCCGAGGAGCCCGGAGACATTCAAACACCTCTTTTTGGTGAGGAGATAGATCAAACTTCACTCCTAAAGTTTGGACGATTCTACTAAATAGGCACTCACCAAAGCATGTTGGGCTTTAAAAGGTGCGGTGACCTTATTAGAGAAACCGCTAAGATTGATTTTGGGAAGAGACATGTGCAAGCGATCCATCGCACATCCATAATCAAAGTCTAAACAATGAATACCACAACTCCGAAGAATGTAGTCCTACAAACTCCGAATTCTAAAACATGTATACGCATATCGAATCGACAATTGATACAAAATCATCACTGAACTAAAAAAAATGTCATATAAATAAGCCAATTTTATGAGTTATTTAAGATCAAATTTTACTCTAGTTATTTGAATTAAATTTTATTGAGCTCTCACACTTAGATTGTATCGAACTTGCTTATTTGAAATTTGATTTTAGGAAACATTTTCACGCTAAAATGTTCTTAATCTGAGATCTAATCTGTATTAGGAGCTCATTGTAATCATCAAGCAATCAAATTGAATTTAAGCTCGTATTGGTTTATTCGTGTTCTTACTTTGCTCTTAAAAAGTAGCCATGACTGTGGTGTTTGGAAAGACTTAAAAGGGACACAAATTTCTCCCTTCCATGAGACCATGACTATGCTTATTTCCTCGCCCCTTCTTGCTGCTTAATTATTTTCCAAAAATTATACCAATTTTCTTCTCAAACTTAAAAAAAATATTTTTATTATTAGACTATTGTGTTCATTTCCCATTCAAATGTTGTTAATGGGAAAAAACTTAGCTCGACTTTGAGATGTTCTAGAAAAGGAAACATACATTTGTCAAAAAGTAAGGTGATTACGTTTTCTGAATTTTAATTAAAACTTTTAAATAAATAATTTATAACAATTTATGATATGCAATGATAAAAATTTACAAATATGTGAAAACTCTATAAATCAAACTAAACATACATTTGTAAATTTTATACAAAAAATTTGTTCGTTTGTTTATCAAATGAACGAACATAAACGAACTTTTCACCGAACAATTTATGAACGTTCGGTTCGTTTATAGGCCTACAAATGTTGAGTGAGGAGCTAGTGGTTTGTGGTTTTAGTATACTCGATATTTGACTATATATATGTGTGTCCTAAAGTGCTCGGGTCTAGGGGTTTTCTTGTTGCCTCTTCATCGGTTTCATGTCATGGATGATGGATCCCCCGTCCTCTTCGTTCAATTTAACGACTCCACAGTCAAACCAAGTTCTCACGAAAGCAAAAACTAATTGAAATCGATAAAGCGTGCACTAAAATTGATGAGAAAGAATTCATAATTTTGTTAACTAAAGATTATGAAATGGTAATAGATAGTTATTACTGTTAATTCTAGAATAAAGTAGCACAAATTACATGCAATGGACTTGGTGTACAATGTCAACACATGGAATATATTTTCAAACAAGAAGTTATTTGTGTATGGATTATAATTAAGAAACCAACAAAATAAGTTGCATAAGTTTTCAATATTAGACGTGTCAAGGGTCCCACGTCCTCGCCAAAGTTTTGTTTACCATTGTACATATATAAATAATAGCGCTTGTACACGTTGTCAAAGTCAAGTGCGGGCCCACCCACCAATTCATCTACAAAAAAAATATTCTAAATCCAAATAATTATTTGATAACTAAATGTTAAAGGGTTAAATAATGTAGGATAAAGTCACAAACTCTTATTATTTTGTGTGTTTAATGGTTAACTAATATATAACAACGGTTGTAATTTTTCTGATACTTTTATCTTATTTTAAAAACAATACACTTTTTAACTTTATTTTATTAAAAAAAAATTGATTGATGTATAAGGGGCTGTTTGATATCTTCTTAACGATTCCATTAAAAAACTACATCTGAATCGGTCAGAGGTAAGGACGTTTGTTTCGCTAACAGTCCACCTCTTAATGGTTTAGCTGAAAAATCATGCTCAACCATTTAAACGTTTTAATGGTTTAACACTTAATGATTCAGCACTTGACAAACAACGTATGACTAACCATTCAGACAATATGGACTAACATATATCTAAAAATCATTTGTGGACCATCTTCATTATTTTGTAAGTGTAAATCATATTGAAGTGAATGTTTATTTTAAAACAAGTACAATAAAAGCTAATAATTTGTGGATTTGTTCCTTTATTATATTAATAAAACAATAAACTGTTTTAAAGAGTGTTTATGTCTCTTATCTAACTATTTTTTTATACATTATTTATAACTAAAAGTTTAACCTTGATATTTATCTATCAAGACAATTCATAAAATAAATAATAACCAATCCCAAACACCCTGAAATGATTAATTAAAAAAAATGAGAACTCCTATTAAAACTAGGTGAGGGTTTGGCACAAATATAATATTTAAAAGAAAGAAAAAATGAACACTTCAATTACTCATCCTTTTAGACCAATGCCACTAATATACTTTCCCCAGATCAAAAATCTCTAAACCCAAATTACAGCGGTATAACAACTTGTACCTTATTCTTCACTAGTTGTACCTTCCTCTGGATTTATCAATCTAAACTCTGGAAACCTACGTGCATGTATAATGATGTATTATATAACACATAATCAACCCATAAGTGGTTAGTTAGCCTTTAGACTTTTTTGTGCCAAGAATCTTCCATTCCAAACCCTGCTACCACCAACTTTTATCTTCTTCTTTTTCAAATCATTTGGTTGGTTCACCCCTAATCTAAACTTGACCAGATTAACCCCACATGTGAACCGGTTTGCACCTACTTATACTCATAATCCACACCACCATTGCTAACACATTTCCCACATAATCCTCTCTCATGGCTCCCAAAAAAACCAGCGCATGGAAAGCTGTTCTGTTTGGTTGTTTCACAAACAAGACACCAACCTTTGACCCTCAAGTTCTTGTTACCAAACCCGGGTTGTCACAGAGGTTATCGATATCCGATGTTAGTTCATCGCTTTCTGTTATTAACGGTCTTTCAAACTCTATTGTTGGGTGGAACCTTCATGAGTTCACTTTTACTGAGCTTACTACGATCACACATGAATTCGCTTCTAGTAATTACCTTGGTGAAGGTGGGTTTGGAACGGTTCATAAAGGGTTCATAGATGATAAGCTTAGGCCCGGGTTAGAGGCTCAACCCGTTGCGGTTAAGCTGTTGGATTTGGATGGTGGTCAGGGTCACAATGAATGGCTGGTAAGTGGTTAATATTTACTGTTCAATTAATTAAACCACCCATTTTTTTTTAATTTAATTTATGGAAATCATTTTTAATAAATAGGCTGAAGTGACCTTTTTGGGGCAATTGAGGCATCCACACCTTGTGAAGTTGATTGGTTATTGTTGTGAAGAGAAGAACAGGCTTCTTGTTTATGAATATATGGCAAGGGGCAATTTGGAGAGTCAACTATTTAAAAGTAATTTTCTTTTCTTTTTTTTTAATTCTCTTGAAATTTTAAGTTTTGTTTATAAAAAAATAAAAATTGATCATGGTTTTTTAATCTTATGGATACAGGGTATTCAATTTCTTTGCCGTGGCTCACCAGGATTAAAATAGCACTTGGTGCTGCAAAAGGACTAGCCTTTCTTCATGGGGAGGAAAAACCCGTTATTTATCGCGATTTCAAAACTTCAAATATTCTACTAGGATCGGTAATTCTCTTTGTTATTGATCTTTATTAGAGGTGGCGATATAAAAGTGTCCCGTGAGTTGGATAACTGGTCAAAACATGGGAATGGTGAAACGGATCATTCGGGCAACCCACAACTATATTTGTCCATTTTGTAAATTTGGTATAACTAAATATTAACGCGCTAACCTTGATACCAAAAATCTTTAAATAAAATGATTTAAGAGTTTTAAATCATCAAAATAGACTTTGAACTCATTTGTTCACTTTCCTTTTAACTATTTCTTTATTTGACGCGCCTAAGATTAAAAGAACTTAAATCGACCTATTAATTGTCACCTCTGATTTTTGTATCACTTTTATTCTTTCTTGGACTTCTAAGTATGTTTACTAAATGTTATGGATTTGGTTTTGTAAACAGGATCATACGGCTAAACTATCGGATTTTGGGTTAGCAAAAGACGGCCCTGAAGGAGATGCGACACATGTCAGTACACGAGTGATGGGAACACACGGTTATGCTGCACCTGAGTACATCATGACAGGTCATCTGACAACTATGAGCGATGTTTATAGTTTTGGGGTCGTTTTACTAGAGTTGTTAACAGGAAGAAGATCAATGGACAAAAAACGACCAAGTAGAGAACAATGTCTAGTGGAATGGGCTAGACCACTTTTGAAAGATTCAAACAATCTTGACAGGATCATGGACCCTAAACTAGACGGTCAGTATCCGGCCTTAGGGGCTAAGAAAGCAGCCCTTCTGGCTAGCCGGTGCCTGAGCCACCACCCAAAACTTAGACCAACCATGAATGAAGTGGTTAAGATCTTGGAACATGTATTGGAATTAGATGATTTCCCAGTTGCTTCATTTGTTTATATTGCTCCTAAAGAAGGCCAAAATAGTGAAGAAAAAGATGATGGAAAAGAGACAAAACAACATGATGACGAAAATGGAAGTGGCGGAGATGAGGCAGAGGTGGTGGTGATGGTGGTTGAGAAGAAAGAAACTAGCCGGAAGCGAGACCATGAAAAGAAAGGTCACAGGCACAAACATAGGATTAGATCGATGAGGTCTCGAGCAGTATATTCTGACACAGCTTTGTATAAAAACTTTAGAAAGGGTACAAATTATCCAATGTTGCCCCTACCCAAATAAAATGGGATGTGAATTTGTTAAAATGTTGATTGTGTTTAGGTTAGTTTTCCTTTTTGTTTGCATACATTTTGAAAGCAAGAAAAAGTAAGGTTTATTTGGTCTCTTGGTATCAAGGTTTGCTAGCATATGCATCAATTCATCTTCAAAGGAAGATTTGTAATAACACATACATATTTAGATATCTAATATATTTGTGCCAAATATTAATGAATCACATATAAATTCAAACATATTGAGAGATTCTAAAGGGTGTTTTGGACAAATCTTTCAGCACCTTCAACTTTCTAAACAAAGCTCTAGACATCTAAATACAAACTAGAATTCCCCGGCTATGCATAATGCTTCGGCTATTGTATCTTGGAAGACATGTGAGTTTTCTTGTGAGACTCTCAATCTGTCTTAATGGACCCTATTGAACCCTTAGCCACCGCCGCCATCTTGTTCTTTCATTTTTCTTTATTTCAATTGTAACCAGAGTATTATAACTAACTGTTTTTCTTTGTTTTTTGTATTGTTATTCAATTTTATAAAAGTGTTGTATTTTAATTTAAGTAGTTTAAATAAACAATTCAAATCACCCCTTAAATAACCAAATAGTGTAGCTATTGAGAATTACATTTAATTCAAGTACATGTTTCAATCATGGTTTCATATTCTGTAATGGGAATTCAAAGCATGAATCCAAAGAGAAGACCTTTTAGTGAAGCTTTGAAACAAGTGGTTTGAAATTAAGAGATTAAATGGTTTCATACAATTCGGCTTTCCAAGTCAACCAGACTAAATCCAAATCAATTTTCACAACGTATGTTACACGGAACGGAAGAATTATTCATATTATATATCAAAAAAAAGAATTCCAATACAGGTGTTTGATTAATAGGTTTAGGTTTTAAAAATAGGAATGAAATTTAGGAATACATTAAACCAACAAGGGTTAAATTAAGTTTGTTTTCATTGTAAAATAAATACTCCACCCGCTCAAGAAAGCAGTTCGATTTTAAAACCTAAATCCAAATTAAATACAATTTTGATGGACAATTTACTCAACTACAACTACTTGATCATATCAATTCTTTAGAATATCCATCATATAGAACCATAAGTTTTATATCAATATTTAGAATGGTATTTCTATCATCTTATATCAAGTATTTTCCAAGCTTTGCCCTTTATCCAAAAAAAAAAAAAAACTAATAACTATATACACTGTGAGTGATGGTAGAGTCTTAACACCCTAAATGAAAAAGGTGAAATATGTCGTACCTTTTTTCAGATGTACGATATAATACTACACACCATATTGTATGTTTACCGTTGGCGTACCCACCTTTATGACATGGGGTCGCACAGCACCCATACTATCTAATCTCGAGTAATCCCGAATAAATTTTGACACCAACCACCGTAAAATTGTTTTTGACCAAAATAACACCCAAAAAAATAATTTAAAATTTTAAAAATATAAACATATTATAAATTAATTAGTTAATTGGACTAACCGATTAATTCTTATAAATTGATAAGCCCACTAATCATTTAACCCAATAACATTTACCCTAAACACGTCTATTCCTCTAAACAATCAACCAACCTTGTCAAATCCTCCCATCCCCATCCAACGTGATTTAGTGAAACGGAAACAATCGACTATCGATTGTGAAGTGCCGCCCCCACTACCCAATCGGCAATCACCAGTCACTGTTGCCTGTCGAAGTGTTGTTCCTCAACTTACCGGAATCCAGTTTCGAAATTGGGTATTTTTTTGAACATTTTCTCTATTAACTTCAGTATTTTTTAAACCTTTTTTCTTTAAAATTTTACTTTATTAATTGATTATTTGCTAGATTATTTATTAGAATATTAGATTATTGATTGATTATATGAATAGGGGAGGGTTCCAGAGAAAATCACAAGTTAGGCGAAAACCGAGAAAACCACTAAAAAAACCAATTTTACCCAATCATATAATAATTTTTATTTTTTGTTTTAGTTTATTTTTATTTATTTATAAGAGTATCAATGAAATATTAAACATTTTTACCAAAAAACATTTTTACATATAAAGTTACGTAAACATAAAAAAAAAAAATTGCGGTTACGTATACGTAAATCAAAAAAATTATTTTTGGATACGTATACGTAAATAAAAAAATTGTCTAAAATGATGTGGTTTTCGCCTAAATTTGTGGTTTTCTCTCGATCCCTCCCCAATATGAATAATTAAATGTTTCATGTTTAGTCTATTTTGATGACCTAAACTAAACTCGGTAAAAAAAGTTCGACGACCTGACTCAATTCTGCAAAAAATATTTTTAATATACATCCGAACACCGAAAATTTTCGACAAATATGCATGTGAGGCGGACACGTAAAATACATGGGACATGAGATCAGAGCTCTAGACCAAACTCAAAAAATGTCTAGAAGTTGGAAGCAAAAGTCAACATTCAAAGGTCACCTGAGAACTGGGATTAAAAGTTTCTAAAAGGTTGCATTAAAATAATATAATGAATAAAAAAATATCAACCAATAAACATTCATAGTATTGAATACTGACAAATTGGATGATTAGCAAGCAAATGAAAACAGAAACAAGGGCATGGGCATCAAGATACATGAAGTTTCAGATGTATTAAAGAATTGGTAGCAGAATAATACAAGTATATTGTCATAATCATATGTAGAAAAGGACAAACAGCAAGCAAGCACCATTAAATAAATGTTTATTGTAATGCATCTACATGCAGAGGCCTAAAAAGGCACGAAAGATAATCACAGGTTAACAACTCCAGTTGAAACTGTAATCAAATTCGTTTTTAACAGTGACAGACCAACTGCCTACTTCTAGATCTTGTATGAAACTTGAGGAGAAAGAAAAAGATTAATAACAAGTCCCATCAGTTTTAGGTGATGATATAAGTTCCAACCTGCCCCAAAATATTATATTTACCATGGGGCTGGCTGCTTAATAAGTCCCAATCAGACCAGTATATTTATTTCAAAATAGATGGGTCGGACAACTTTTATATGGGTTGGGTTGGTTGATCTAAAACATTCATCGTCCAAGATTTGTTAAATTTCTTATGAAAAAATCATCAGTAATAATCTAACGTTTGGTTGAATGCTAATTAATAAGTAAATAGTTTAAATTTAGCCATCTCTAGGTAATATATAAAACTCCACTGAAGGTTTTTTGTGGTCACTTAAACAGGAAATTTAAAGAAATTAATATAAATGGATGTGTTTACACAAACAAAACAAAATGATGCATTCTGTCTTTCCAAAATATAAATTGTGTTAGTGTATTTTGGGGGCAAAGATAGTTGCAGAAACTGGGGTGTTTTCTAGAAAAAAAATGCATGGAAAAACCTGTTCTAATGGGTGGTCTTCTCCTGAGAAAATTTATTGGAAAATGGAATATCCAATTTTCTACAACTACCCTCATTCCATTTTCTGTCCTTTCAGTTTTGGGTTCTTCTCCTAAATCCATTGTCAGAGCATCTACATCAGTTTCTGCATATTTGTGTGAGTGGTTGTGAGTGAACAATAGAGAAAATGTATAATTTGTATATTTGGGGAAAACACTGCGCATAATTTTTTTAATATTTTTTTAAAGTGTATGTGAGTGAATGAGAGAAAATGTAATGATAAAGGTATAAAAAAAATATTATTTAATTAAGAAGGAGAGAAAAAATGTAATTATAGAAATAGGGATCAGTTTGATCTTTTCATGAAAACTTCCATCATCTGTAAATGGTACAACACAAGATTGATATCTAAAATTGCAGCAGCTGATGCTTTGTTATGCAAAGATGCATATAAATTGGCAGCTTCACCATGATTAGTTTTTTTCCTCAAAATTCAAACGTCAAGAATTTTTAGGAGTGGAAATTTGGGGATTTTTCCTATTAAAATTGAGGGGAATGAAATTTAAGTGGTCAAGTTGGAAAAATTCATCACCTTTCATGTATGCACTTTGAAATTTGTGAATAACTAATGCTTGATTTGAATATTTTTTACATTCTGAAAGTGAAAGCTTCAAATTTAAACTTCACTTCTTCAGCCTCTGACACATATTGAAGAAATATAAGACGCATGTTTATTAAATAATAGAGTCAGAAGAATATCCTCTTTAAAGAAGAAAACTAAAATGCTTTACTTAGATTTTAGATATTAGCAGTTACTTATAGTGTAAGTAATTGTAGGAACATCACTTATTATTACCAGTTTCATGAACGTGGCCTGACTTCAACTTTTAAAGAACAAATAACACAAAATGTTTTAGCTTTGGGTTTTTTCCCTGTCTGGATCTTGCAAATAGGGTTGGATTTTTCTGTGATGTTATTTTTCGTATAATATTAGAAAAACTTTCAAAAAAAAATAGACATCAATTACAACTCTACATTAATCACTAGTGTTATACAAGTAAAAGTAAAAATAAATAAGTGTGCATTAGAAAGGGACAACTGTAAAATTGACAGCTTTCCTTCCCTTTCTCCCCAGCTCGAAAATATGAGCATTCTCACTTTCTCTCTAAGAAAAACTCGACAAGAGCTGGAAAAAACTGTCCTCGTCCATTTTAAACTATTTATGTACTTTATTTATATAAAACAAATTATGGAATTAATATATACATATATAATTGAGGTAAGATACTCAAGACTTCATTAAAATAGGGAGATCTTGGGTTCAAATCCCACTTGTGACAAAAAAAAGGTTTCAGGTTGGGTCAGTGGGTTTTCTCACCCATAGTGAGTTTCCTCCTGAGGGTAGTGGAGATGAACGGTTGGGCGAGTGATCCAAATTGTTGTTCAAAATATATATATATATATATATAAACATAGAGCATGTTTACTCGGTTGTGATTATGGAGGCCTATAATCACATTTACTTGTTGTTAACGCTAGTTTTAGGATTATAAATACTCATTATTGTACTTGTAATTACTTAGAGCACCGACCGAACCCTAACAAATGTATCACAGCATCAGGCTCTCGATATCATCTCTGAACAACCCTCAATCAGCCGGCACCCTAGCCGCAGCTAGAGTTTCAGCCCCCACCAGAAACCAGCACCGCCACAAACTCTGGTAACCATCTTCTCCGCCTTGTTTTCCCCTACGCACCCAACACCCCCCAATCGACTGCTCTACCACACACTATCCCTCGTTTTTCCAGCGATAGTCTGAAACCATCACACCACCATATATATGGTTTTTAGATCTGATATTCGAGCAGGGTTTAGGATTCACGAACCTAACTTTGTGTACGTACGAGTTTGATTGTTTCGGTTCTGAAGTCGTCTGAATCCGATTTGGTGGTGGTGTTGCTATAAGAAGAAAAACAAGGATTCAATTTGCAGGTTTAATTGGACCATCTGGTTCAATTTGTAGGTTTATTAAAGGATTTGAAGGTGTATCTATACGAATTGCCATCGAAATTGAGCACATGTTGGATATGAGGGTTGTAATAAGAAGCTCATGCATTTGGAGAAGCCCTGCAAGCATAGATGAAAAACTTGTACATAACTTGTAATAAAAGGAAGATCTACATGAACAAGTAGTTGTACATAGCTTCTGTTGACACTAAACCTGGCAAAATGGGCGAGTCGGTCAGGCGGGTGGCAGGGTTAGAACGGTTCGGGCCAAGATGGGCCAATTTAAAAAGTGTTCATTTTTGTTCAGGTTAGAACAGGTTCTGAAAAAATTAAACGCCGGTCATAATGGGTTGTTTAAAAATAAAAGGATTACACTATCTAGGCAATTTAGAGGTGTGCACGGTTTGGTTTGGTTTGGTTTGGTTTGGTTATTAGCCTTAAGCGAAACCGAAACCGAAGTCATCGGTTAATCTATTTTATTAACCGATCGGTTTTCGGTTAATCAGTTCGGTTTATTCGGTTAGTTTGTCCGTTCGGTTTATTCGCTTAGCAATACATGAAATGGAGGTATAAATACATGAAATGGAGATATAAATACATGAAATTGAGGTATAAAAACATGAAATTGATGTATAAATGCATGAAATGAAGGTATAACGAAATATAGGAAAATATGGATGGTTCGTTCGGTTAATTTCAGTTAACCGAGGGTACAAAAAAAAACCGAGAAACGATCTTCGGTTAATTCGATTTTCAGTTTCGTCGGTTTTCGGTTCGGTTTCTGTTAACGCTACCAAAAAAAAGAAATTGGTTTGCAGATTTTCCAAAATTATTGCAAAAATCAAAAGGGACAAACAATCAATTTGAATTTGAAATGATTCCATGAGATTAGGGGGGGTTTTAATTTTGTTAACAGTGGTAAAATTGGAAATGACGATTGAAAATTACCTTCAAGTTTTGCTTGCAGAAAGCTCTTGAGCTTCTTGGACATAAGAGCATAGCCTACCACGACAACCTTCGATTGAACCACAGCATGTGATAAGCCCTAATGTCCATCCATTGAGACCCATGAAAATCAAACATAAAAATGGGGTAATTCCTCTTACGCAAATTTATCATCTTTGGGATTACTTTTGAAAACTCCTTATTAACTAAAATAAGTACTTAGAGCATTCACAGTAGCTTCTTCGTCTCCGTATCTATAATTTAACTAAAAATAATTATTTTATAAATTTATCCATCAATTTGCATAAACCTTGCACATCAGATTCCCCATATATATCCCCATTTCAATTAAATAATACTTCTTTATTCATTTTTTATAATTTTTTTTTCTTTCTTCCACTCACATAAATTATATTATAATGGATAGTGTCCCCAAATATGGGGGATGAAACTCGTTTTCCTTCAAAATATGGGGGATGAATATGGGGATGGGGAACCTGATGTAGGGATAAAATTATATTATTTTGTATGTTTTCCATATAACTTGGTTATGGGAGAAGTGATGGAGATTCTATTATGAATGCTCTTACTTCTTGAAAACTTTTTTTTTTATTCTATTTTTCTATCTTCCTTTGATCTACACAAACAAACTTTTAACTTATTAACTTTTTAAAAAAGTTAATAAGTTAATAACGAGCTCAAAAAGTAACCCCAAACGTGCCCTAACTTCATCTCTTTCGTCTCCAAATTTCCTCTTACGAGAACCATCAAGCCATAGCGAATTCCAATCATTGTCGATCAAACCCTAGCCATGAATCGAGACCGTGAGGACGTATAGATGCCGTGTGTTTTTTGTTTTTCTTTTTTCAATGTACCTAATTAGACCCCTTGGAAATAATAAACGACCCAAATCAACCTACAACTTTATGTCCAAATATACCCAGTTTTATTTAAGTCGGCTAAAATTGCCACCATCAACTTGTCTTGGACTATGGAAGTTATTTCTATATTGTTAAATAACCATACTTTTCATTATTTTTAGTGTTATCTAATTCATGAGATTAGTTTTTTTTGGGTTTATCAAATTCAAACCAGAGCTAATGAGTCTTAGATCAATTGGTTTGGGAGAATGCATTCTCATTGTTTTCCAATGTGTAGGTTATGTGTTTGTTCAACTATCATTTGGTGCAATATGTTCATGTGGCTCAAATAGTTTACCACGGTCGGCTTTCGGGTGGTGGGTTTCCCCTACAATGGTTGGCAAGCGGGTCACCAGCGATGTCTATGTTTGCGGGCGTGGGTGGCATTTCACCAATGGGTTTACCGTGTTGATCGGGCTTATAGTGTTCGTTGTTCGTTAAAAAAAACAAGATTGTTTGTAAGAGCGATAAGACGATTGAGAAAGTATGTTTAGTCTATTAGAGTATAACAAAAGATTAAAGGACAAGTTCTTTGAATAGTGTTATCCATACACCGTTTGCAAAGTTTTTTTTTTTTTTTTTATCTTTTTACCCTTTGTACTATAAATAATATACGTTTTTAACTCATTTAATTTATAACTTTAATAATTTTATTTCTTAACTTTTTTTTTTAATAAAGCGGGCGGTTGTTTTTTTTTTTTTTTGTCGACGTTTCGATTTAACTTTTTTTTAAAACGGAGTTAAATTCAGAATCTATTTTTTTTGGTATCGTAGCCTACAACTATTGCGATAAAGCCCATAACCGTTGTGGTACTGTGACAAAGTAAATCTTAATTTTTCATTTAGATTTTATTTGCAATCTACCCGACACCTACCACGGAGCGTGGGTTTAACCAACTAGTTTTTTACTTATTTTTTAAATATTTATGTAATGTTTTAATTATCAATGAAATCGGTTATTTAAATTATATTGATTTTCTATTTTTAATTATTAATGTATCTGTAATTATCACTTAGTAAACTAAAAAAATCGTTAGTGTAGAAATGTGGAACCACGTTCCTTAAATACAGACAAATATGAAAAATCTATAGAATTTTATGTGGTAGTGTGAAGGGGTGTGAAATGTGGGATTATACTATACCCCTTGGCCTAACATATGAGTCGACCCATTTAACATTTTGAACTTCATATGATAAAACCATTTATTATTTATTCCATAACTTAAACCATGATTTTACAGCTATATGCACAGATAATGTGCATCTAAGAATCTTGATTTACATTATATATATGCAATCTACTAAGCAACACTATTAACATATAACACTACTACACTTACATCGCTAAAAAATGAGCCTATATATGCTCATTATTCATATAGACACACTATTTGGAACACCTCTACATGTTACACCAGGCCCTGAACTTGGTGCAAGAAGCTCATAAGGCAAAACCCCAGCCCCACACCTGTTCTTTAGACTTGCATCACTGTTTCTTTTCTCAATTTCCTTTTCAATTCGTCCAATTTCAGCTGAAAACCCGTAAAACGCTTCCACGATCTCTGAATCCCCGGTCCAAGTGTCGGTTTGTTGTCTCTCCCCGATATATTCCTCATCAGGTGAATGGGTTGATAACGTGTCCACCACCGCCATAAATTTTGTTGATTGTAATAAACTCGGTAAAGCGGAAAGAAAATATTTTTGTGGGTCATCATGGAAGCAAGTGTATTCAGGATCGTTTTCATCGGGGAGTAACCGCCGCATTAGTGGTGGTCGGTTTGGGATGTAACCTCCGTACGGGTACTGACCAAAGTTGAGTGCTGCATGTTGAGCTGATGCGAGCCAGATGATGGTGGTTAGGATGCCAGTGAGATCATCTGCATCGGCTAAAGTCGGCCACCAGTCCTCGTGGCGGAGATCAGCATGTCCGACATTGATGGACTCTGCATACCATGCTTGGAGCTCCCGGTCATTGCAGATATGGGCCGAGTCGGGGTAGTATCGGTTCACATAGGTTCGAACCCAGGTTTGGATGGCTTCCCAGATCATGAGCCCGTCTGCTGCGTACGGGTAGTCTTCAATTAAAAGCTTCAGACCATGTGGCTTGCTTGGATCCCGAACCGCTATACCTCTGTATAGATCATTGGAGAGAAAATTTGGTTAACTAAAGCAAATTTGAAAACTTAGTTTGATTATGTGATTTTGAATAACTGATATTAGATAATTAGAAATAGTAGGTACCTTCTAATGAGATCAGTTGGAAGCCCTTCTAAATCGAATCGCCAATTCTTATAAGCAGCAGCACTCATCTCCATACAATATCGCCCAGGAGTAAAACATTGTTCAATAACCCCATCAGCATTAATCAAATTCTGGCGAGCCAATGCATTGATTTCTAAAGTGTATCTCATGTGTGGGTCCAGAAGCTTATATATAGGGTGCATTGCACTCAATTGTCTATGAGCTGCTAATATAAATGGTTCCATAGATGCATGGGTCCGTAACCAGTGGTGCACCAGTTGGTGGATCCCAGCATCGTTTGCGCAGACATGGGCTTTGGCTAGTTGCCACAACCAGTTGCTGGTGGCATCAACTGGCGGTGTGACCACACGCTTTGACTCTGAACCAGGCAATCCTTGTGGTAGGCTAAGCTCAATTGCAACAGGCATGAGAGTGCCAGCTGGATTTAGGTAAAATATGGTGCGTGTTGCATATGCTTTACGCCCATCGAGTGCATTTATTCGGTCCAAAAAAGGTAGGTATGTATCATGGTAGTCTATTATAAATAGCTTATTTTCCTCAAGTGCCTGTTAACATCACCAAAATAATCATCATTAATCATCTGTCAAATATATCATGCTATGCTTTATATATAACGAGTCAAACACGTAATTAAGAACGTGTGCGTGTGTACGTAGAAGAGCGTTCAATTGAGACCAAAATATACGGTAGAAAAGAAAACAACATGAGGGTATTATGGGTATATTAGTATATTACCCTCCACTCCTCATGTTTCCTTAAAGTTAGGCCTCCTAAGGTCAAATTCAGAAACTTCAATTATTATTAATAATGTCATTTCTGTAATCATATTTAACACACAAATACTTTATAAAAAAAAGCAGGAGATTTTGGATAAAAGTGCTTTGGGTCAACCCAACCCAGCCCGTTTTCACCCCTACCAAGAAATAATATTCTGACCTGAACCAAGTTTGACATGTTATACTATAGCACATACAAAAACAGTTAAAAGGACTAATTTAAATCAAGTATGTTACCTGTTGTACAGTCATGCCATCAAGATGGCCAACAATGTGTTCTTCTCGGAGAGCAGACTCTTGGGGGCCATATTTTTCAGGGTCGAGTCGACTCACTGGTGGGAAAACTTGAAGCCTCTCTATGCTGACTGGGTTCACCCCCGCGATTGCTTGGCGGGCAAATTCATCATCGCGCAACCAAGCAAATTTGTCCTCTACAAATTATAATCTTTCATTAAAATTGTGTATTTGAAATTAAATTAGAACTTAAAAATAATATGTGAATGACTTACTGGAAAGAATCTTTGGGGTGTCGTATTTAAGAAGTCCCCCACCCTGGCTAGATTCATGCAACCTACTAACCAACTTGGGCAATGGAAGCTTCTTTACGAGATCATCTTGAAGCCCTAATTTTAAAAGGACCCCTTCACTGTAAAGGCTATCAATTTGTGAGAACCCCTTGAAATCATGTTTTTTAGAAATGTTGGCCACAATTTGTGGCAATAGATTATGTAGCACCGCCTTTAGCCGCCCTGTTGAAAATGCATTTGCTTTTGATTCCTCAAATTGTTCATCTCTAGGAACATACACTGGAAATGGCTTCTCCACCCGACTCTCAGCTAAAATATCTATAAACAAAACAAGGTACAACATTATACAAGTCCATACATAATCATATTTTTCGTATAAAATTACACGAAACATATGTGTTTATATATAGATGCATACCAGTATCACTAGGTACACGTCCCGTTCGACATCTTCTTGGATATGGTATTTTTTCACCTCCAAGTGAAGGCCTAATATATTCATTTCCCCTATCGGGATTACCCAAATCATTGTAAACATCATAATCATACACTCGATCTGATAATTTTCTAACTCCGGCACCATCACCCCTTAAATCTTTAAGCTCTTGGTCTCTTAAATACTTAAGCCCTGCTGGTGTCTCATGAGGTAGATACGGCTGCAAGTAATGGAACATGTCGGTTAAACTGAATCCTGCTTTTGTAAATTAGAAAAAGAAAACAACCATGTATGGCTGCTGCAGGAATCAAGACCATGAATATTCAAACTATAATAAGTTGTTACTTGTTAAACAGAAATTGATGTTTGACTTTCAAAGTTCCAATTTTAACTTTCAAACTATGTGGAAAAGTCTTCAATTTGAAACCGTTGGTTAGTTACCTGATTAGAGAAGAAAACCCTAGGTTTAGAATGATCTTTGGTAGATTGGACCCAAGAATTGCAAGGGAAATGAACAGGACCACATGCAAATCCTTCAATGATAATACTTTCCAAGAAGAACTCTTTTTGGTGCTTATTAGTGATGGTAATTGCTCCTGGGATCCCAAATTCTGAATCCACCAAGATATCAGCTATGTAATTAACCCTTTCAGTTTTAAGATTTGATTTCTTTGACCAGTCCTTGAGTGCAGCTCCTTTACTTTTCTTTGGAGCTCTTGTTTCTTCAACATCAAACAAAAATATAACAATAAGCATGTAATTAATAACAAGTAAAGAACAATTTTTCTCAGAGGCATTTCATCGAACAGGTGGCTTACTTGGATCAATATCATTGCTGTAAAGTTCCAGAACGACATTTCTCCCGATCTGATCGGCAAAAGCATCTAACTTTTTTAACAGCGTCTCCGTAAGATCTTCCTTGTTCTTATTCCTAACGGTCAACACAGCTCTCACCATAAAAGTAACCGGTTTTTCAACCCTCACGAGTTTGACCAAATCTTCACTTATTGCCGCCACTACCACCGGCCTCGTTGTCCGAACACCTTTTCTCAACGTCTTCCGATCAAGTGGAATCACGTGCGGGTTTACACACAACCGACGCAGATTCCGATTCGAATTTTTTAAAATATTAAAGCCAAGAAATGATGAATTCTCCATCATAGAATTTGCTTGTGCCATCTCAATCCCAGATTATTGAAGATATAATTGAAGCAATGGAAAAAAAAGGTAGATATGAAAAGAGAGCAAGTGTGTATTTATACGGAAGAGTTTGAGATTAATCACCGGCCAGTAACGTCAGTCCAAGTACAAACAGACCACGTTTTAAACTTTTGAATTTGCGATCGCTTTCTCGCGATTATTCCATCGCCTTCGTTGATATATACGGGGTAGGGGGAGGAAGGGTGGCGGAGGGGGGGTAAAAGGGAGTCAAACCGAGTTTCTGGTTTTCCGAGTCAAAACGCGGGCGAGGAAGGCTGACCCGAAGACACCTTTGAATATAATATTAAATTAATTAATTTTAGAGTTAAAAAATATTGGAATATATTTAGCTGGACCTGTACCATTTGTGTCCCTTGGTTTCATTACAATGGCAAATAAAGCTCATGTTCCTCCGAAAGTGCTAAGGGAGGAGTCCTTACCTCAGAACTATTGTGAATCAAACATGTGGTAGTGTTAAGTTTATGTATGTGATTCATTGGTTTAATTTAGTTTAGTTGTTTACTTGATAAACAATCAAACTGACCATTTATCTTTTTATTTTTTTATCTTTTAACATTTCATAAGAATAATTAATATAAAATTTATTTAAAACAAGACAAATTATAATAATTCAAATTACGACTTGTTGGCCGATAAAATCCGTACTAACAATTTGACCGGTGACAATCATAACTTTTACTTTCATTGGTTTATCATGTATAATTGTGTTGTTTTACTTCATAAATGTGATGTTTATCATTACAATTACCGTTATTATATTGTAGAACATCACAATTATAATTGGTAAACTAACAAAGTTATACCATATAGCTATGATTTATTTTACACGCGTAAATGAACACAAATACTCTCACCCATGGAACTAACAAGATACGCGTGATACATTTTCATCGTTTCTTATACCCTTTTGGCAAAAATCACTTTATAGTGCCCCTTGTAAATGAATTTTAGTTTTTACATAATGCTTGTTAGCATACAAATAACTAGACTTGTTTGTACCCTTTTTCAGATATTGTCATTTAGCAAAAAAAAAACTAGAGTAAATTACATAAATTGTTCTTTATGTTTATACCATTTTTCAAATATTGTCATTTATAAAAAAAATGTCAGGGATCTTTCTTTATGTTTTCAAATCTTGCACGTTACGTTTTTTTTGTCCTATCCAGTTAAATTTCTCAGTTAAGTTTGGTCATGTGCAAGATACATGAGGATACTTTTGTAATTTTACTCATTTAATTAAAAAATATGTTAATTAAATATCTATAAACCGTCTCTCTCTCTCAACTCTTTCTCTGCCTCTGAAAAAGGGTATAAACATAATAGTAGTGGCGGTTGTCTTTTTTATGTGTGTGTGAGAGAGACTTTATAAATATTTTTATTAACATATTTATTAATTAAATGAGTAAAATTACAAAAATACACTCATGTGTTTTGCACATAACCAAAGTTAACTGAAAAATTTTAATGGGTTAGGGTCAAAAGGCATAACGTGCAAGATTTGTAAACATAAATGATGATTTTTGACAAATTTTGGACAAAATGATAATATCTAAAAAATAGTATAAACATGAAGGATAATTTCTTTAATTTATTTAAAAAACTAAGTGCGATAGTTTAGGGGGCTTTATTGCAAGCGGGGTACTAAAACAACATGAACACAGGTTTCGAACAAGTCAGCTGCAAAAGTTAATCTGCTTGCTCAACTTTTTTTTTTGGAATGGCGAAGATTAAATGTGTGACACCCCCGTCACATGGGAGAGCTTTGTCCAACTCCGACCAATATGTTGTCTTAACCGGGCCCACTTGGCGTCACGGTTGGAGAGCATCCAAGGAAAAATCTCACCCAATACGGCCCCTTCAGGGCTTGAGGGAGAGCCGAGACTCGAACCCTGAATCGGCGTGGGTAAAACCCTGGTGCATCAACCTAAAACCATTTGCATTCCTTAGAAATTAATGAGAAGAGCAAGAATTGAACCTGGGTCAAAAGGAACATCAAGTCTCTTCCTTATCACTCCACCACCAACTCAATGACATATGGGTGCTCAACTAGTAGGCCAAGAGATTTTTTATGTTTTATTTCCTTTCTTAACTTACCGGGTGATATACTCTGATTTAATTTTTCAACTAACTTTAAGGAATTACATGGTTGGATCATAATTTTATAATTTGTAACACAATTGACCCCAAAAATTAATAGACATTAACTTTGAGTGTAAAATTTATAAAATGACTAAAATACCCTATCAACTTCATTACACAGATGACCCAGGTGTTATGCTCATATTTACTTTTAGTCCATAGTTTTAAAAAACTACAATGTTAAACCATAACTTTACAGTTTCCAACACCATTAACCCTGTGAACAATGGAGAGAGAATATGACCGTACAACCATTATAATCTAAAATTAACAAGAAACCTTCGTGAATAGTATAGTTTTGGTTCTTTTCATTTTAGCTACCAAACTTTTTTAGTTTCTTTATTTACGTTTTCAACATTTTCGTTTTCAACCCATATACTGTATAATATACGCTTTTAGCCCGTTTCATTTTCTATTAATTTAGTTTTTTATTTAATAACTTTCGTTCGTTAACTTTTTTTCAAAATACGAAGGGCGCGGCTGTTTTTAGTTCTTTTTGTCAACATTCAGATATAATTTTTTTTTCGTTTTCAACCAGAATACTATATAATATATGCTTTTAGCCCGTTTCATTTTCTATTAATTTCGTTTTCCTTTGTTTTTTTAATTTTTCAACACTTTCGCTTTCAACCCTTATACTATATAATATATGCTTTTACCTCGTTTCATTTTCTATTAATTTTGTTTTTTCTTTAATAACTTTCGTTCGTTAATTTTTTTCAAAATACGGAGGGCGCGGCTATTTTTAGTTCTTTTTGTCAACATTCAGATATAAATTTTTTCGTTTTCAACCCTTATACTATATAATATACGCTTTTAGCCCGTTTCATTTTCTATTAATAACTTTCGTTCGTTAAGTTTTTTCAAACTACGGAGGGCGCGGCTGTTTTTTTTTTTGTCAACGTTCCGATATAATTTTTTTTAAAACGGAGTTATATTCAAAATCTAAGGTTTTTTTATTGTTACCTGTAGCGAGAGCCGTTATCATTGTCGTACCGTGATGAGTCGAACCTGTTATGAACGAACAACAATATTTTCGGTATTGATATTATCGGGAACCGTATCGGTATTCGCTTTTATGGTTTTCGACGACCTGATCCATTAATTTTTTTATTTTTTTTTTATTTCTTTTTTTATTATTTAGTTTTATGTTTCTTTTTTATTAATATTATTTTTATCGTTGCACTTACGTTTTACTTACGTTTTAAAATTGTCAACGTTCTAATTTAAATTTTATTGAAAACGGAGTTGTATTCAAATTTGAGGTTTTTTTCGTATCATACACTATAACGAGTCTACGATTCGATTTAAGTTTTATCCACGCAAACGAGTAAAATCAATAACGACCAGGTTCCCGCCGCGAAGCGCGGGAGTTAAAAACTAGTTTGTAATTAACATTTATTTAATATATTCTCATTTATATTATTATAAAAATATCCATGTTTAAACCTGGTCCATGTATACAACTAGAATTTGCCCACACGAGTTGTGGCGCGTTAAATTGCGGAAGAAATAAAAGTTCATGAAAACCTGTAAAATAAAACCATAGACTAATGAATCTGTTCAAAAAGTTATCATTTACGAAATAAATAAATATACTCATAACTTTATATTAAAAAATAAAAACCTTTATGCAAACTCACACGTTGCAGCGACATAGCTAGTAAATATTCAAAAACTTTATACAAAAAAATGAAACCATAACAAAGCTGTTTAAAATTTAATTGGAAAAAACTAAAAAAATAAAGCAAATCGTTTAAAAAATTAGAGAGTTAAAAAAATTCATAACGCCGTTCACGCAGACGGGTTGATAAATTATACACTATCACGCACAACTCCGTTACAATTGTGCGTGTGCCATGTCTCGCAACTTGGTTTGTAAAAAAAGAGAAAAAAAGTTCCAATGTGTAAATGATAACTTTATTAAAGTTGATGGGGGTATAGTATAAATTTATGAAAAAAATAAAGAATTTTTAAAGTTTAAAGGCTTGGACCTAAATGTAAAATTTCAAAAAAATTAAAATAGTTGATGTCATGTTGTATTGCAACGACTTGTACCTTATGCATCGACCATTCTTATTTTACCAATTGTAAGTACTTGAATTTTGAATTGAATAAGAGTTGCATTACACTATTTAATGTGCGCTCATCATAAACCTTTTAAACTTCTAATGTGCCCTTATCATGAAACCGTTCAAATTTCATTTCAAACACCAACTTTAAGAATTGATATTCCATCGACCTTAGTTCTTTGACTTAATTTATCTCGTTGTGAAACTCTAACCAAGGAGGATGTAACCCCATAAATATCTAATTATAATATGACATTGTATGTATATCACGAATACAAATACTATTTTTATTTTTTTTTATCAATGTTAGTATTTTTTCTTCACCATCAAAGTTAGTAAAATTTCATTTTATCATCAGTTTATTTAATAGTCATCCACACTAATCTATACTATCTAATAAATAAAGGTTTTTTATGACACGTGTCGCCTCCATATTCATTCTCATCATTTGTTTTCCCGTCTCTCTCTTTTATTAAATACAACTCTATCTTTTTATAATAATATATTTTTAAAGAAAATAATAATTATACTAATAAACACATTTATTTTAAATTATCCCTTACTATAAAAAAATTTGAAATCTAATTATGTAACTTTTATTTTCAATCAAATAGTAAATGAAAGTCAATTTACATTACATAGTAATTAACGTATTTTCGAAACCCAATTATATATTAACTTTTACATATTTTGAATTTTGTTTTCTATCGTTAGTATATGTATTACCTTTTTACACCTATAAAATATATATTCATAAAGATTTAAGAATTTGATATTTTTCACTCCGTTTGTATTACACGGGTTCTAAGCTAGTGAATATCGATAAAAAGAAGAAATAAACAAGTCATGATAGAACCTTGGTCGTTGAATCCGAATAAGTAGGTGATAGCTTCTAAGTTTGAATATCCCTTATGAAAGTATACTATTGGGTTGTCCCGCACAAAGCATCGGGTATCGCCGATGTTTTTTTAGAGAGCAAAAGCTAACCCGAATTGTCTTACAGACTTATTGTATTCGGTTATTATTATTATTATTATTATAATTATGTAAATATTTAGTAATTATACACTTAAGCATTTAAATAATTATAAATAATTAACATCCAATATTTTAGTTTCATTTTATTTCCGTAAGAATTGAAAATCCATGGTTTCAACTTCAGTTCGTGGCTTAATATAAGCCGTAAAACCTTAATCGTTATTTCCCGTTTGGTCGGCCAGTCGTTCCGACCAACATGGCGGGTTTGGTGTAAAAATTTTTAAAATGGTAGTTAATTGTTTGTCTCTAAAATTTCACATTTTTTTGTTATCATACACTCTATTAAAAATGAGATGACACTGAACAGTAAACCCAACCAATGGGATGGTGTCACGTGAAAACTTTTTATCTATGTATGTACGTGTGTACATATATATGAAATTGATTGAGAGCAAGCGTTAGCGTAGTTGGTTTCATGTGAAAACTTTTTATCTATGTATGTATGTGTGTGTGTGTATATATATATGAAATTGATTAAGAGTGAGAGTGAGCGTTAGCGTAGTTGGTTCGCGTGCCACACCCAGACGTAGTTGGCACTGTTTCGAGCCCAAAACCCCCCTCCCTTGTGCGACCAGTTCTTCCATTTTCCAAGCTACTCCATTTATTTATTTATTTACCTGTCATATCTATATACAAGCGGAAGCGAATTAGACCAGAAATGGTCGCGACCCAGGTGCTTCGCGCGCCACATTCACATGCGCACACACACGACGTATATTCAAGGACCCCTGGTGGTTTTTCCCTTTTATAATTTTTTTTATTTCTTTATTATTTAACTAAAAATACAATTATAATTTTTGAGATGTTAAATTAACTTAATTAATCACCTATCTAAATCCTTATAACTAATTTCGAAAATATTTTGTTTTCTCTTCTAACTTGTAAAATAAGAAATTGTACAAAAACTTAATACTTAATTTAAATAGTATTTAGTTGTGGGGTTAAATAGTAAATGTAAATCTTAATTTTAAGTATTATAAATAAAACAATACTTAATGTAATGAATTAAATAATCTCATGTGCGTTAAATAATGGTAATTATTGAGTGTTAGGTTTTAATTGTGAGGTTAAATAGTAATTGAACATATTTTATTCATTGGTAAGATGTATTTTATGTATAAAAATTTGTGTTTGATGTTTTAAAATTTTTAGTAAATTAAGAACAATCCTTTCTAATATGTATTATATAGTAGTATAGATTTGGTTTCCCAACTCACATTAGACACAAAGGTATAAAACAACATGCAAATGCCAAACAATTAGATGTCTCCTTGAAAACACTTCAAACCTTTAATGATGTTCATATTTGTTTCCGCTTTAGGATTATCTCTGAGTTTGTGTAATCGCATTATTTATCATCTATAATGTTAATTACTACGTTACTATTGTTATATGAATTTATTCAAAATATTTTAGTTATATATAATTATCAAAGAATTATTTCAAACACTTCAAGTATAGACATTAACTTTAAAGTAATACATGGAGTAAATTACACAAATCGTCCTTTACGTTTATACCACTATTGTAGATATTGTCATTTAGCCTAAAAAATTGTCAGAGATTATCCTTTATGTTTACAAATTTTGCACGTTACGTCCTTTGGTCCTAACTCAGTTAAATTTCTCAGTTAAGTTTGGTCATGTGCAAAGCACACGAGGGTACTTTTATAATTTTTTCCATTTAATTAATACTAATACGTTTTCAACCGAAAGATATTTTATTATCACATTTTCCATGTAGTGAGGCTAGCGGTTATTGTATTCTGCAGTCTACATGCTTATCGTTACGCAGCGGTGACGTTACAATCCTCTTTAGAGATTTTTTAGCAACAAGAAGCATGTTTAGTTGTCAATTTGTCATCATATAGTTTGAATTTGACAACCCAAATAAAAAGGCGACGAAAGTAGTTAGTAGAAAATACAATTTCCAACTTTGATGGTCATACATACATACGCCGTCCACTTTATTCATTGGGAAATCATGTTTCAATTTATCAAAAGTCCAAAATTTGATTCTATGAAAGGTAAGGTACCACAACGCCTACAATTGCATTCTCACTACTCTCGTCTAGGCCGGAGCAATTCTCCGGGCTTAAACTTAGATTTGGTGGGGGCCTTTATTCATTCTAAAATCATTTTTTGTTGACTTTTTATATTTATTTGTTTTTCTTGTTGAATGATGGCCGGTGAAGTTTCCCCACAAAGGCACCAACCATTGTTGAATTTTTTTTTTCTGGTTTAGACCCTTTAACTTGAATTTATGGACAAGTATGTGTATTGTGTGCTATTTGTACTACAAAATAACGTTTGTACATGGAATTTTAAACTCGTCTTTGTCAACAACTACCGTAAATTATAATAACAAACAAACTCTTTTTATTGTTTTATTGTCATGTAATAAAATATAAACGTGAATGAAACTAATATTGATCTTTTTATATCGTATAGTTTATGTTTGGTAACAAAATCCTTATTCAAATAAATGACATGTGTCATCACCATATTTTTTCTTATTAAAATCTTTTAATTCATATTTTAAGTAAGTTTTAATTTTGAAATTTAATTATCTTAATGTTTTTATTTTCTAGAAAAAAATATATAAAACTTGAATTCTAATTATTACTTAATTAAGAAAACAAAGAATTTTATTTTTTATTTTACACATTATTTTAAATTTTTTTTTACATATTATTGTATTTTTTTCTATTAAACAACACCATGTAATACATGAGTATATAACCTAGTATATTAATAAAGAATGTAAAACTATTTTATGGTTTTACTTTTTTGTATTAACTACTTTATAATCAACTAGTTTTAAACCCCGTGTAACACAGGGTGAAACGTTAAAATTATATTAATAAATATGTTAACACATTTTTTATACAAGTTTGATATCAAACTTAATTAAAAAACTACTAATTAAATATTAGCAACTTTATTCTAACACATATTTATTTAAAATACAAAAGTTGTATTTTTAAATTTTATATGTAAAATTAAATTTTGGGTTTTTTTTATAAAATTTTAAAAACTCGCTTTTAGATAATAAACTTTAAAACTCGATTTTTTAAATATCCTATTTTTTTATTCTTGTTTTTTTAATATTCATTTTTATGATAAATTAAAAAAAAAGTGTGTCAATTGTTATAATGATGAAATTGATTTGGTAAAATATGTATTTATGTAATCTTTTAAAAAATGAGCTAAATATAGAAATATTGGATATAAGATGTAAATGTGGTTTTGGGGGAAAGTGTATTTGAGGGTGAATATGGTGTTGACAAGTGGCATAAAATTTAGTTTTTTATTATAATAGGGATTATAAGTGATATACTCTTTATTTTATTTTTAATATATGTGAATAAGGAATCCAAAATTATGTATATGAATTAAACGATTACCTATTAAACTAACGGATTTTTTGTTTTTTGGTTTATGATGAATATTATTTAATATATATCAAATAATATTTTATCATTAATTTTAACTTTTTTTAGTCTCCTTCGTAACACATCCTTATTCTAATAAATAATTCCAAAAAATGACACTTGTTATCACCATATTTTTTCTTATTAAAGTCTTTTAATTTTCCTATTTTAAGTAAGTTTGAATTTTAAAATTTAATTATGTCAATGTTTTTATTTTTTTTAAAATAATATAAAATTCAAATTCTAATTATTACTTAATTAAGAAAAATAAATAATTTTATTTTTTGTTTTACAGATTATTATACTTTAATTTTTTGATTGGACAACCCCATGTAATACATGGGTATATAACCTAGTTTGGTAATAAATGATTACTTATTATACTTTCATACTTCCTTACCAATTTAGTCATGGCTCCTGAAATTCAATAAAATGTATTTTCATCCTTTCTATGTTTTTTGCCCTATGTATTTTTAAATTGTACTTAGTATATGTTCAAATGACACATATCAATGTACTGATCAATCTATAAATACTAAGATACTTATGTTATTATTCTATGCCATTAATTGTATTTCAATAATTAGATTTTAAAGGAAGCACAAAAGGATGTACTCAATTTTGGTTATAAACAGTTCTGTTAATTTGGTTACCGGAAAATATGGTTCGAACGACCATCAGTTAACAATTGGTTGTAAACATTGGTGGATTAAAGCTAATTTCAAGTAATAAATCTAATTATACAGCGGGCCAAATAAAATATTAGTTTTTTTATTTATAAACGAGAATTAAAGACGTGTATGCTATTTATGAAAAATTATAACAATACTTTTCCGAAATATAACATACTATTTAAAAAAACTATAAAGGTTCGTTTTAATGACAAGTCGGTTCAATTAATCATGTTATTTATACATATATATTCATAATCAAACCATAAAAATCAAGTAAATCATCAGTTTTTCAATCATTTCTAGCATTACGATTACCCTGATCAATTATGATATACAATAAAACGTGTGTTGAGAGGTTTCAAAAAGTGAATACATGCCATGTGTGATACCTCACTGTTTGAGAATGTTATGGATTCAAGTCCTACTTCCATATAAATTAAGAAATTTGCCTTAAAAAAAGTGTGATACCTCTATGTTAGAGCTGTAAGTTGCAAGATAATTATCTTTGCAATGTTGTTCTAATAATCTATACTCTATAATAAATAAAGTTTCCGTGAACAAGTTTTCCCACATCTCTCTTCTATTAATTGCACAAGTTTTCTTTAATTGTTTTTTAATTATTTTTTGTTTTCCGCCTTTAACTCCTATTAAATAATAATAATTTCTATAATTGTTTTTATAAACGTTTTTTATTTAAAAAAATATAGGTTGGTTCATAAAACATTTTTAGAAATTAAACATTTATTTCAAAGTAACTGTATAACGTTTCTAAAATTTGTATTAAAAAACTATGAAATATGTCATAAATATGTAATATGTAAATATTTATTATTAAGTATACATAATATTGCATTTATTTAACCCGTGTAATACATAGGGTTTCTAACCTAGTAATTATATATATAAAGATGTCCTTACTAGAGTTTATACAGGTCGAACAATTAATAAACTACTAGATCTCGGATTATCAAAAACTTGATACAATTCGCATCGAAGCCCACTTTATATGTCAGGATTGAATAGACTAGAGAGACTGTTTTTGAATATATAAAAATAGTTATACAAGTAAAAAAGAATTAAATGGTTAATAAATAACAAACGATTTGAGCCCCAGCCGAGTTTGAGTTCTTAAAATTACTTAGTGTTCAAGCTTGATCTCTAGACATAAAGCTCAAAACGGGTCGAGCCTAAACCAAGCTAGAGTTTGTAAAATTACTTACGATTCAAGCTCTATTTTTAGAGATAAAGTTTAAACGGATCGAGCTCTCTTAGCTTAAACGAGTCAAATACGAGCTTAATCAACTCAAAATAAACCTGACTCGGTTACATCCCTACTCATGAGTTCAATCCTCACTGACAATCTCTATTATTATGATTACTAGGTTAAAATCCCGTGTATTACACGAGTTGATAATAATATAATATTATATATATTTAGTAATAAAAATTTTATATTTTAAAAAACCTGTGTATTACACGGATTGATAAAATATAACGCTATATACTTAGTAATAAAACGTTTATATGTTTAAAAATCCGTATATTACACGGTTTGAATACATTAATTTCGATTTAATATAATTTGACTTAAATCACTGTTTAGTTAGAAAACAAAAGTTACATAATAAAATTTTAAAGTTTATTAAAATAAGAGATAATTTAAAATAAATGTGTTTTATTAATATAATTAATATTTTTATTAAATATAAATCATTATTAAAAAAAGATAGATGTATTTAATAAGAGAGAGAGGTGGGAAAAAAGTATAAGAGTGACAAGTGTCAAAAAATTTAGTTTTTTATTAGAATAAGAATTATAATAACAATAACAACACCAATAACAATAATAATAATAATAATAATAATAATAATAATAATGTGCCCGTAAACTTTTCTTTGAACAATAATTAAAGTAAACCAATAAACGAGACTTATGAGAAGCTACGATTCAAGCTATAAACTTTTAGAAATGACCATTAAGTGTTGCCTAGCAATTTAGTATTATTTAAACAATTTTGTACTATATAATAATGTTTTTTCTTCATATTTTCAAACTGGTAAGGTTGTTATTTTGTAAATGCGGAAGTTATATCAAGAACCGAGTACGCTATTTTCTTTTGTTCATATTTTCATTGTTCTATTGCGATTGTTTCTCATTAGTTAAAGTTGTCCCTTTGAGTTTGATGAAATAAATTAGTGTTGTTTATGAAGAGATTAAAACCTTGTATTACAAATTTTTATAAATTTGAGTTGAAATTCTACTCTTTTTCAGTATCAACAAAATTTACTCGATTAAATTCGAATCAAATTTGAATTTATTTTTATTGTACCCCTGGTCCCTAGACGTAAGTATATTGTTAAACTAAGTTATATCTTATAATATATAAAGGTTTTTGAAGACACTTGTCATTCTCATATATATTTTTAATATTTTTTTTCCGCTTCTGTCTCCTATTAATTATACAAATTTCTTTAAAGTTTTTATAACTTTTTTTTGTTTTTTGCCTCTCTCTCCTATTAAATAATAACGATTCTATAGTTATTTTATAAAACGTTTTTTTATTTTAAAAAATATGTTTGTTCATAAAAGATTTTTATAAATTGAACAATTATTTTATTCTTTTTATAAAAAAGTTTAAAAAACTAATACATAATGTTTCTAGAACTTGTATTTATTTAACCCATAAAAAAATGTGTTTTAACCTAGTTAAATTTATATCAATGCTTTTGGAAATTTGGGCTTATTTTGGTTTGAAAAGACCCCACTAATTGAATTTGATTAACGCAAACTAGAATTAGCAATAGGCCAGGATGATACATCCATAGGCCCATGATTTAGTTATTTTCAATTGGCAATTTGGCATCTTTTAACATTTTCTTTGTTGGTTTATGAAATTGGTATCAATCCCATAAAGAAAAGAAAACAAATATTAAGTTTTATGATAAACATAAGTGACGTTTAAAAAACCTAAAAAGATTCAAATCCATTAAATTCTTAAACTTGGAGAACGACAAATAAAAACTGTAAAATAGTGTATCAACAACTCCACAACGAGACCTCGTTAATCGTTAGCGTATAGCATATATTTAAAGGTGAAAATCATAGACATAGTTGTAGTTTCATTATTTTCGTATTCAAATATTTTCTGGTGCATTCTTAGCATTATTTTCCCAACTTTCTCTCCTATTAAATCTATACTAATAAATAAAGGTTTTAGTTGTACACTTTTCACTTTCTCATGCATTCTCACATTGATTTTCCCGCATCTTTCTCATAATAAATACGTCTTTATCTTATTAAATAATAATGTTATTATAAATCTATCTATTATAATAAATAAAAATAATTCGGGACAGATGTCACTCTCTGGTGCCTCCTCACCCTTATTTTCTCGTCTCTCTCTCTCTCATATTAAACGAGCAACACGTGTCACTCTCTGATGTCTTCTCAACGTTATTTAATATAAATGTAACTATGGATAATAACAATTTATGACATTATTTATCAATTTTCTTAAGATTCTTTTTTCCTAGTTATAATCGTGTGAATGTTTATTACTAACTATTGAATATTTAATTTGTCGTGATAGTTATAACGTCTGTTAAGTTAGTTTTTAAAACATTTTTTTTTCAAGTGAGTATTAATTTTTTATATTAATTGATAAATGTTAGTTCATATTAAATTCATTTGATTGATGATATAATAACTATTTATAATTAAATAATTAGTATTCGTAATTAGATTTATTAATAAATTTTTTTTTTTTATTACTAATTATATAACATTATATTTATTACTAATAAAAGTCAGGTGATTTTATATCTGACAAAACTTTGAATAATTTTAACACAACAATAATAAAAGTTGTTTATTATTAAATGAAATATTTTCCCCTATTTAATTTCGACATTGTCTTGAGCAAATAACAATTACATTTAAAAGAAAAATAGAAGAGTTAACATGCTTTGTAACTCGAATACTATATCAAATTAAGAGGGTATTTGGGATTGCTTATTTAATTCGAAAAATGTTTTTTTATTAAAAGTACTTATTGATTTATGACTTTTTCATAATGAGATTTAAAAAAAGTGTTTGTATTAGCTTTTGTGGTGGGAAAGTCAATAAGTTGTTTTTTAAAAAGTGTTTGGCTTAACTTATATTTATTGTAGGATAAATGGTGGGTAAATTGGTAATATTTTATTGCAAAAGTTAAAAGTCAATTGAAAAGCCAGGAATTTATGGCTTTTTAAAAAACAACTTTTTAGCTTTATCAAAAAGTTAAAACAAAAAGTGCTTTTATGTTTGCCAAACACTTTTTTTAGCTTATTGGCTTTTGAAAAAACCAATAAGCCAACAAGCAGTTTTCCAACATAATCCTAAACACATGTAAGTGTAGTATTTCTCAAACTATATTTTCTCGTGATTCATTTTTGTTTCTTTTGCTAAAAGTGCGCAACTTTTTAACTATTCTTTTAAACAGAGAAGTGAGTATATTATTGTTAATTTGTTAGATAATCATAAACATTGTGTTGTAAGGTGTTTTAGCATTTATTCGTTGTTTGGATTTACTTTTTAAACTACTTATTAACTTATTACCTTTTTTAAAAAGATAATAAGTCAAAAGTTCATTTAGATAAATGGTGAAAAAGTCATTTTTAAAAGGGTGAAAAAGTTGTTTTGAAAAAGTAGATAATTCTTACTTTTGCAAAAAGTCAAAAATAGTTTTTAATAAGTAATCCCAAACACCCCCTTAATTTAACTGATTACACAACAGATTCATCAAATATTTACATTTTAAACATAATAGTAATAGTAACTGGTATAGATTTAAATACTAAATTATGTTGTTAAATATCCAGATAACTCTTTAAGGCAATCGGTGGTAAGATTTGTAACTAAAAGCTTATATACATTTATATATTTAACATACGTGAATATTTTTGAATAAAAACTTAAAAACCCATATTTATTTTTGAATAAACCGGTGAATTCATAATAATATATGATTTACTAAACACGCATAACTATATCTACATCTATTATTCATAAATTAACTTCATCCATGAAATATTGACATATATGCCCAGACAAGACGTGTGTACAAGCATCGTTAAAACAATAATTTAAAATAATCATGATACATATAATTGTATCTTTGAAAATATTTATTCGAAATGACGATGCCAATAATTTAAAAGAATCCATGTGTGATTGCATATCATCAATAATTCACACAAAGCAGGGATAGGCCCATGGGTATGAATACGTATAATTGATCATATCACTCTTCGTGTATTATCGTGATCTACTATTTAAAACATTGAAGTGTGAGTTTCTAATTAGTTAGCAAAAACCTTGTCAAGACCTGAAACATTGTCTAAGAGAATAGAGAGGTTATTTTTAAAGAGATCTCATGTTCAAAAAAGCTTGTCAAGACCTGAAAAAGGATATTATTGACATAAAGTTCATCATATTGAATATACACAGCAAACAACACATAATCTCTAATAAAATGTATTACTATGTTACCAAAATCAGACAAAGAGAAAAATTGTAGGTAGTGAGAAAGTGAAGATTAGACACGTAACATAATACAGACACACAATGCTAGAAACGCGACAACATGCTTAGGCCACCACAAATCTAGATAGAATTACGCACCTAAGATAAAGCTACGACCCATCTCTTACCCTCCCGTAAAAGTCCTTAACCTTAATCTTACGCCTCCATCTATCCACGACTATGTATTCAGAGAGATGCAAGTCTATCAAATGATGTCTACGCCGCTCCTCCCAAGTCAGTTTGTGTCTGCCTCTACCCCTCATTCGTTCTACAGTGAGGGTTTCCACTGATCTAACCGGCACCGTCAACGATCTCCTCTTACATACTCAAACCATCTCAATCTCCCTCTCTTATCTTATCCGTTGTACAATCCACCCCTAATCTTTCCCTAAAAACTCATTTTGTACCCGGTCCAACCTTGTGTGTCCACACATCCACTTCAACATCCTCATCTCCACTACTTCCATCTTACGCACATATATCGTCTTGATGACCAACATTTTGTTCCGTACAAGGTATCTGAAAGTAAACCTCCAAGATATTTTGCACGGATTACGTTATCATTTTATATGATTTTCGTTATTTTACATAGTTGAGGCCTCAAGAAAAATCTAGATATATAGTTGAGAATATTTTCATTCAAGAAAATATTGCTTCTAATAACATTTATTTTAGAGTAAGTTATACTCTTAGTCTATGTGGTTTGGGACAAATTACGATATTTACCTTAAAACCACGTAACCATCCGTATAATTTACTCTTTATTTTATTTTATGTCCTTTTTTAAGGTCAAATCTATACGTCTTAAAAGTAAGTTATAATATCTTATTAGTTATACATATAGTAAATTCATATACAGAAATCGTCACCTCCACATTCATTCTCATCATTTTTTCCCGTCTCTCTCTCTTATTAAATGCACCTCCTATTTTTAACAACAATATATATTTAAAGAAAATATTAATTATACTAATAAAACACATTTATTTTAAATTATCTCTTATGAAACTTTAAAAATTTAATTATTTAACTTTTATTTTCAATCAAATAATAAATGAAAAATAAATTACATTAAATAGTATTTAATTTATTTTCGAAACTCAATTATATATTAGTTTTTACATATTTTAAGTTTTGTTTTCTATCCTTAATATATGATACATTTTTACACGTGTAAAATATACACGGGATCTAAACTAGTAGTGTAATATTCAATAGCATAACCATAATCACATTGGGTATCTTTTTCAACTCTAAATCATAAGTCTCATTTTGTCTTTTTGTAATATGCCATTTTTTGGTTTTTTTTTTCTGTCAAATAGAAAATAATCACATTTTTTTTGAACGGCAGAATATAATCACATTAATATATCTTTTTCGAATAAGATCAAATTTCAAGTTTGTTAGTATGTCATTTAGATTCCCCAAATTCAAATATAAAAATATAATAGATAAGCATGTTATGCGATGCAGATAATAAACTATAATTTGAAGCCTAGCTTATATATGAAACATAAGTAGCTATTTTATTAATTATATGTTACTTGTAATTTTCATATATATGTAAACTTCAATATAAATATTAAACCTTCTGTTTTTTAGTGATGTTGGCACTTGGCAAACGATTTAGCCAAGCAACCCTCCGGTCTAATTTTAAAATGACTGATTTTCCGGATGAAAATGAAATAGAATGTTGTTCATGAGGCCACGTTATGGAAGTCGTCACGAGCACTTTGGTAGCTAATTAAATAAGAAAGGTTTTGTAATTTTCCATGTATATTATACTTTTAAATTATATAGGTTGTCTTGTAAGAAGCATCCAACCTTAATACTAGGGTTTTTTACATCTTCCACAAATATTACGGAATATCAACGACCAAAAAATCAGCTAGAGTTATATATTTAAGATATCACGATGTTTAATGATTGGTTCTTATTAATTAAGGTTATTGCCAATGTGGGGAGTAACTCACTTGGTAGAGGCTCTTACCTTTTAGATTGGAGGTCCTGGATTCAAATCCAGACATTGGGTGAAATATTTTGTGTAATTTAGGAGTAGGAGTAGTTCTGCCGTTCAAAAAATAATAATTAAGGTTATTATCTACAATTTAGAGTATATTAATCATTTAAAACACCCAAGTTTATACGATTTCATCATAATTAATATAGGTATTAGTTTAGCATGTGATAGACTACAATACTTTAAGATGGTGACCATAAAATACATCATTCGGAATTTTCACGGCTTTAAGGACATCACACTATTCCTTGTCCACATGCATTCTTCAGTTATGCACAAAATCGTTTTTTAAAACAAAACCCTCACAAACGAGATAACAAACAAATTCGTCAACAGAGGATAGATAACATAGCGTCAGTCAAAGGAGCTAAACATAAAAGGCATCATGCATGTTGTCATAACGTTGTTAGCAACACGTTTGTAATTAACTTGACAAAAGTTTGCCTGTAACTCGGGTCCCAAGCTGACGTGATCCGAGTCAACCTAGTTCACTTGTTTGATCATATGGGTAAATTTACATCCTTGGTTTTTCTTTTGTATTTTTCACTATATTTGTAGTTTAAGAATGTGTTCATTGAGACTTATATAATTAGATGATTTATTCGAGACTGGTATTAAAACATAAAAAATAATCATAATTAAAAATAAATAATATCATAAAAATAATCATAATTCAAAATAAACAAGTTCACTCGTTGAGCCACAGTTTAGTTTCTAGCTCAGATTGAAGATTACAAGCCACCTCGACTAGTGATATTACGAGCTGCCGAGCTGAGACTAACTTGGCTCAGCTCATTCAATTCATTGAAGAACTCTAGTCTCATACATTAACATCGATTTTTCAGTTAACTATTGGTGTAAAGACTAAAAAATATCGATTTGGTCGTTAACCATTAACTTAAAAGGACCTCTATTATTTAAAACTGAATGTGACCAGTTCATTCTGTTTTTCTTGGCTCGACAAATGTCACATGACAATCATTTTTATATGAGTTGGATTGGAATTGATTCCAAATGGAACAAATTGTTATATAATTACAATAAATAATAAATATAAAAGATTTTGTTATCTTATAGAAAAGAAAAAAAGTAACCAAGTTGTCAAAACAATAATTATCATGACATTTTTTTAAACTTGAAGGCAATAATAACCAAAATTGAACAAGCAAGTAATTAATAAGAAATTTAATTAATTCCATAATTACCATGTAATTCCATTCACTGCTGCCGATCAATGGTAGGTGTTGAATGAAAGGCCCATTACCGGAACGGCAAATGACGTTTCTAACATAAGCCTCTGTTGAAACGTCTCGAAGCTTCCTCCGGCTTCTATCACGTCTTTCAGAACGGAATAATAGTACCCTTTTAGCTTCTTCAAGGTGCATGCCTTCTTCATCTTCATCCATCTCATCCGAATTCGTTTAAATACTTTCACCAGTAACTGCCGCTTTCCTCCTAGTCTCACCGTTGGCAGCTTCTTCTTCTTCCGCCGTAACGGCCAAATTCTCCGGCGGACTGTGCACCGGTATACCGCGGCCTGATTTTGATCCATTTTTGAACCGGATTGTGGTATGTTGACGTCATCTGAATCGGAGAAGGCTGTGGTGTTGCGGATGGAGTTCATGGTGAGGATAAGGTTCCGGTGGCCGGCGGATGTTGGTTTGACTGATTAGAAACGGTTATCGATCCTAGCCTCTGATCTTCAATCAGAATTTTGTTTGTTTAAATTTATAACGGAATTCCACATGGGGACCACTAGATGCTTCTGGTTCTGTAGCTCCACCACGTCATCTGTTATTTTTTAACACATATTTTAACGCCTCTTGATTACAACATTTTTTTAACGCCTCTTGATTACAACATTTTTAATATTATAAAACCGTAACATCCCAACTTAGTCTGACGTGTCAGCTTGCAAAATGCTATGCATATATCTCAAATTTCAGTAATACAATCAAACATACAACTTTCTACTAATACATATGCATATCTTATAATAAATTCTTATAACTATGTGGATGACCATATTCATTTTCGCATTACTTCTAAAGCATTTTTATTCACTGTTACTCATTATATGTTGCTAAAAAATAAATGCGACCAATGAACGTAACATTCAACTAACTAGCATAGTATATGATACGTTGTTGGATTACATAATTTATAATTAGTTTTTTATTTTTATTATCAAAATGGTATTGATACAATAACACCGTTACTATTTTAGGTAATATTTGTAATCCTTTGTTTTTCTATAACAAATACTTTTTATCCCAAAATCATTTCTCCATCTACCACCACCTGTGACCGCCCCATCACTTCCAACCTCCAGATCACCATCTTCTGTCGGAACACCGATGAAAGAAGAAGATATCCACTTCGATGAAACGGCGCTTCCTACGAGAACCAACATATCACACCACCAACAATGATTCCTCCCACATACCTAAGCCACCGGCCATCAGGTTTTTGGTCTGGTGGTCAGGGGGTTTTGTCATAAGGCTTTCCTCGTGTGGAGATCTCATTTTCAATTCTCACAAGGTGCACTTCATAATTTCAGGAACACCCTCTGTGGTAAGACTTGAACTCTGGGCTAGGAGGGGTTAGGGTCATCCTAACCAACATGCCGTTCTAAAAAAAACCTAAGCCACCGGGACTTCATTGTTTGGTCTATGTACCTTAACAGAACTGCAATTCCGATGAACCCCTATCTTGCACCGTCATTAGCCAAATATGTGACTGTCAGGGCAATGTTGATTAATGGTAAAGCTACATCATGGTTTAGATCCAAACACTATGTTGCTAAAGTTCGTTATCGGATGGAAGTATATTGCTCAAACTATGTTACTTTTGGGAGCTAGACCGATGGTAACGTCATTGGTTTGGCCGTCAAGGCTTCGTTTGTTGAAGGGTATAACACATGTGTTACGTATATGTAACACATGTGTTACATGTATCTAACACTGCTTATATATACGTAACACTAAGTGTTACATAAACATAACAAGAAGAAATTTTTTGGTTTTCTAAAATTGTTTAAGCTACGTTTGTAAACTGTATATTTTTTTAATCATTATGTTATTCATCTTTTATGTGTTGTATCGTTCTAAACATATAATGGTTATGCTACAAATAATGTTCACATATTCGTTACATATACGGTGATGAGACGATTCCAACGCACTTCGTTTGAGTCCGTTCCGAGTTTGTTTCAAGCTACCCGAAGAGATTCGCAAGAAGGTTCGTGTTTATGATTTTTTTAACCAAAAGGGTGCAAAAGCAGGATGTGAGACCGAAGAATTACTAGCGACGCAAAATTAGTAAAAGTGTGTGTTCAGATCGTTTTGCGTGACAAGAGTGGAAGTGTCTCGTACGCGAATCGGAGAACGTTGGTATCAAAACGTTAACAAGGTAAAAACAAAAAAAGGAAAAAAAACCGTTAGTATCGAACGGTAAACAAATAGTCAAAACCTGAAAGTCATTAGAAAAGAAAAAAAGTACTAGTTAAGAAATTGGTAAATATGTAATTTTATAGTTTTAGTAAAAATATGGGTAAAATAGTAATTATAAGTTATTTTTAATAAAATAAGTTGAAATATATAAATATGAAATATTTATATTTAAGGAACAGAATATATGCAATTAAAATTTTAGGCTGGGTATATATCTAATTGACCAAGTTTATGAACGGGAATATATGTAATTAAAATTTTGGGTTAGGTATATACGTAATTGATTAAGTTTATACGGTTATGTGTGATTGACTGAGGTGTTCATATCTTCGGTAATCCAATCTTGATAAGTTTTATTCTCCTATATTAGATCATAAGATTCTTCAATCCTGCCACCGATCATGGTTAGCACATAGCAAAAGCCCAGAGAATTGTCCTTGTCTTCCCATGAGAATCAGTCGACCATATTTTAGAACCAAATAACTCTCCGATCCTATTTTAAAGGGAGTCATCTTTGAGTTGAAGCATAATGCTAATGATTTTTTAACCAACAATTCTATCAAAGGGGTATTTTTGATCCTGCTAGATTTCCAAAGATTTAAAGGAGTTTTCTCAAGCTTCCAGTCTGGAAGTGAGGACTTTTTTAGCTTCCGCTGGTCTGAGAAGGAGATCAACACCTTTAGGCTTCAAAAGTATGATACTCCAGCTTCATGGAAACCATCTTTACGAAGTTGCAACTTAGTGCTACATAGAGCCTTGATGTTTATAGCCTCCCTAAGCACATACATGTCTTTGCGGTGGGTCGGATAGAGGGACGGGGAAGTAACTGCGATGGATTTCCTGGTTTGGGCAGGCGATGGATTTCCTGGTTTGGATCTCCCGTGTTTGAAAAAGGATTTATGAAAGTTTGCCTGCCCATGTTGTGCGGGATTGCAATTCTCCTTCTCAACACCAAATTTTCTATTCAGGATGGTTCATAAAACGTGAGTTTTTTTATTATTCTTGTCACACTTAGTAGTTAGGTGTGGGTTTTTGCTCCTTGAATCTTCACTGTGTTCATCAAGGACAAAAGTTCAAAAACATTAATCACGTCGTTGAATCTTACAAAGCCAAAGAAATTGCCCCCTTTATATTTCTTCCTCGCAATATAAGCATCCACTATCAATCCATGAGGCTTAAAAGAATTCCATAACAATGCATGAGAGCATCAGCCGGGAAGGTTAGAGACGTAGAAAGTTATGGCCTTACTTTGCTAGAACCCAACTGCCCCCTTCTTCTTTCTAGGTTGTACCCTCGTCCAACCGTTGCCATCTCTCTCCGCTTCTCTCCCAGCCATAATTTAGTTTTTTACTTGAACTATTGTATAAACATCCTGTGACCTTTGTAACGGGTAATTATGACATGACTCATAAAATTTCCATCAAGGGATCAAAACATGAGACGTGTAGCGTTGAACTAGGGGCTAAAGAGCAAAATATTGGTTGTCACAAGACAATTTTTGCAGACTGAGAAGTACTTTAGGGACCATTCTTGTAAATAACGAAGTCGAGATATTATATTATTTAAAGTACCATCCACCAGAGACGGAACCAAGTTTACCTCCGATTCCCTTTTAACATCGATGGATTCAGACGTAACGATGGTACCCGCCGGTGACGCATCGACTCTTCCAGGTCCTTCTTCCTCTTCTGCGGCTTCTTCTTCTTCTTCTTCAAAGAAACCGAAACGTTTTGAAATCAAGAAGTGGAACGCCGTCGCTCTTTGGGCCTGGGGTTAGTGTTTCAAAACCCTAATTCTGATTTTGTGTCTTATAGGTTCATCATCTGCTTGATGTTATTTGTACTTTGACTGATGTAGATATCGTGGTTGACAATTGCGCGATCTGTAGAAATCACATCATGGATCTATGTGAGTGTTTTCCTACCTAATATTTGATTTCATCGTTGGATGTAGTCTTATGTGTTTTGCTTTAACCAGGCATCGAGTGTCAAGCTAACCAGGCTAGCGCTACTAGCGAAGAGTGTACCGTGGCTTGGGGTAAGATCTCGGTCCTAAACCCTAATTCTTCTGTAGCTGTGCTAGTTTTAATTATGTGATGTGATCGTAAAATTGTTATGCTGCTTGTTTGTTTCTCACTATAAGGGTAGGATTACTGTGGATAATTGGCAAGATCTGTTTTACAATTTCTGGTATATATCATATTGAAGTTCGTAAGTACCTGCACCTTTTGGTAGGGATTGATGGTATCCTATTGAGACATTTTATCCGGTATATGCAATTCTGACAGGCACTTGGATGAGTTCTCTTTTATTTTAATCTCTACCAAACAGGAATCCAATAAGTAAGCATTGGTTTCTTCAGTGTGATGCATGTTTCTTTCTCATTCTGTGCATTAGAATTTTATTTGTATTTAAGGTACAACTCTAGATAATTTTTAACTAAGCTTTTAGCCTGAGATTAATTTATGTCCTTCAACAAGAGTACCATAATCTACATATCTCCTTCCATAGTCAGGCTTAGGTTCTTTTTTCTTTTCAACAATTTTTCTTTATCTTTTAACTAAAATACTTTTTTTTTGTGACCTGAATGTATGTGATTAACACAATTCTTTCTCTTTCTCTACTTTGTTATTAACAATATGTTGATTGTAATTTGTATAATTGTATGTATGTTAACATATTAACGTTATAGATTTTTACGTATGTTAAGATTTAGTGTAGCTCCTGTGTTACATGTCATTTGAACTTTAGTAGATAATAGACAGGTATTAGGAGTTAGGGGTTTATCTTGTAAATGTTTAAATAACTTACCAGTTAATTACTTAAGTAGGTTTAGCGGTTAGTTCCAACTTCTGACTGTACTTAAGTGTTCACTTGGTATGAGAAGGTTAACCATGAGTTGATTGGATTTGATTCTTCCTATTCTCTGCATATTGTTCTCTTTCTAGCGTTCTGTCAACTGTATAACAATAAAGTTCTTCCTATTTTTTTATATGTTAGTAACAAACTAACTATGTGTATTATATCTTGTTTGTAATTTGCATGTATGCCTGTAATTTGCGTATAGCTACTTAAGTTTACCAATTTGTATTTGCTAACAGTATAGTAATATCAGTGTACCACATGGCTGATAAGTTAAAATTGAACTGTATGTTTATTTTTTTGTAATTTGTAAGTATGTTAGAAACAGCTTTTATGTATGTCCTTAAGTATGTGGCTAATATTATAATACTTGAGTTTTTATATACATAAATGCTTATTTGTTTTTTTTTACAAACTTTCAGTATGATGCTCCTCACATAACACATTCATGAGACCTAGGCTGGTAGGCCCCGAGGACCCCTTTGCGCCTTAGTGCACCTTGAGTGTTTAACAACATTGAACTGAATGATACTTTTTGAAACAAGTGTTGTTTTCCATGAAGCCATTTTAATAAATCCACAATAATGCTAGGGATTACAAGACTAAGGTGTTTGTAATTGCTCTAGAAAACTGTTTATTGCTTTTCTGATACAACAAATAAGCAGTATCTTAGAGTGTTTGGGATTGCTTTTCCAAGCTGTTCATCTAATTAATTGTGATGTTAGCAGTGTGAGTTAGCAACTTAGAGTAGTTTATTTAAGAAACAATAGAAAAGTTTACTCAAATAGCCAACTTTGTGACCGGGGCTGGCTCAAGCCTGTTGGAAATTAATTGTTATGTTCACATATAAAAGTTCAAGGGGTGATTTGGAAATAAATGGGTCAAATATGAAATATGAATTGGAGTTATTGATGGAGTCTGGGTATGACCAATATTTTGGAAGGAGTTCTAGAAGCTTGGAGCGCAAGTCTTTTTTAGCTCCAGTCTTGGTTTTAAATTGCGCGATGCGCTCCGATGCGTTTGGTCCCAAAATCCGATGCGCGATGCGTTTTGCGTGATGCGAGCGCATCACGTATGCGATGCGCTCTTTATTAAAAAGTACAAAAATATTATTTATACATAACAAGTTGTAAAAACATACTTAAACAAAAAAAAAAGTCATAGAATAAGAAGATAGAATTTCATTTTTTTTGTCCAAATGTCCAAATGAGGCATGCTAAAATACTTCCAAAAGCACAAAAAAAGCATACTAAAGTATTTCCAAGAAAGAAAATGTTGAATAAGCCAAGGAAGAACCTACAATAAGAAGATAGAATTTCAAAAACCCCAAAAATCTGCCAAAAAACCCAAAAAATCATAGTTGCGCGCATCAGAGCGCTACATGCGAACAGCGCATAATGCGAGAAACGGCGCAATATTCACGCATCATGTAATCGCTACGCATCATGTGCAGCGATGCGCTAACCCCATCGCAACGTCGCAAAACGCATAATGCGCGCAATTTAAAACCAAGGCTCTAGTATGAGTTTAAGTTGGTTGAATGTTTATATTATTATTAGTTTGATATTTATCTTTAGTAGGTTTATTTTATTGTTTGGTTTATCTAGAAGGTCTTTGAGTAGGTTTGGGTATTTATATGGTTATTTGTATTTGCAAGTTTTAAGGGAATAATAATGGGAGTTTTCTCAATCTTTTTTCTGGTCCTATCTCAATTACGATTGCAACCTGTCATCTTTTCTTCTCTGGGTTGCGATTGTGCTTGTTTATGTGTGTGACTTGGATATCAATCTTCAAAGCTATTAGGAGCTTGAAGTGGATTATAAAAAGAGATCTTGTTGATAAATAAAGTTTACATATTACTATTTTACTACTCTTGGTATAAACTTCTTTTAGTTTTTTGATGATAAGTTCTCCACCCTAAAGTTTATCATACCATATACTCATTCCCGATAACAATTCAATATTATCTAGTTCATAGAATAGAACTTTGTTTTCTTTAATTTGTTCAAGTTCTTTAGTTTATTTCATCAATATTTGTGTGTGTGTGGGTGAGTGTATGTGTAGAGAGAGAGAGAAAGAGAGAGAGAGGGATCTTTGTTTTATCAGCTTTCCCCTCAGCCAAAAAACCAGAGATGTAGTAACTTGTAAAATAAAAAATGCTGGGGTATGTGAATGAAAAATGCCCTGCTCAATGTGTTACAGACTTACAGTACGCATTTAACTATTTAAGGCTAGTTATGAGTACTTCACTCTTTATAGGTGTTATTAAGAATTTCATGTGTTCAGATTAAGGATAACCAGTAAGTCATTGAGTAGACATCCTAAAGACAAATAATTAAGATATTTGCTGCGTTTGATATTTTCAAATGTATGTGCACTTGATCATGGATTAAAAGGATTAAGGAACATGTTTTTCCCAGTTTAAGATTCAAGAACAAGATTTGTTGAATAATATGTTGTGTTTCACTCACTGTTTTCTATCTTTTCTTCACACACACACACACATATATATATATATATATATATATATATATATATATATATATATATATATATATATTTATATTTATATAGGGGAAGGTTCCACTAAGAAGTGGTTTTTCGTTAAGAAACGCTAAGAAGTGGGTCAAACGAACTCCGATTGAGCTCATTCCAGCGGCGTTGAAACCGTCTCATCGAACTCTAATCCGGACCCAAAAACCTAAACCCCCTCCACCCGCACTCCCCAAAACCTAAACCCCCCTCCAACCCCACCCCAAAAAGCCTTAAACCACCACCCCACCCCCCAAAAACCTAAACCCCTCATCCTCCAAAAAAACCTAAACCATAAAATCAGTGTTGTAAAAATCGCTAGGCGCTAGTCGGGCGGTGGGGTGGGGCCTAGGCGGGATTAATCAGATTAGAATTTTTATATGTAATTTTCAGTTTTTTATATATACACACATTTTTAGATGTAATTTTTATAAAAATGTTTTTTTTTAATATTTATACACATATTTGGCTGGAATTTGAAGGGTTTGGCCGGAAAATCCAAGGTTTTCACCGGAATTTGACCGAAAATTTCAGGTTTTCGCCGGAATCTGGCCGCCTAGGCGCGATTTGGACCGCCTAGCGATTTTTGGACCGACTAGGTCAAAATTAATCCTTCAATGCCCGCCTAGCGACTAATCGGCGCCTAGGCGCGAGTTTTACAACACTGCATAAAATCTATACCCTAAGGCTAAAACCCTAAAATTCAAACGTAAATTCTAAACCCTAAAAGCTAAGATGATAGAGTTCGACGAGACGGTTCCAATGGCGCTGAAATGAGTTCAATCGGAGTTCGTTTAATATCGGTTCTAAGCGTTTTGGTCACTTCTTAGAGTTCTTAGCGAAAACATACTTCTTATTTGATCCTCCCCTTATATATATATATATATATATGCCTTTTAGGCTATAAGAAAATTATAAATTTGGTTATCCACTTGCTATATGAGTTGAACATAATTATACAATCTCACAGGTGTATGCAACCATGCGTTCCATTTCCACTGCATTAGCCGTTGGTTGAAAACACGTCAAGTTTGCCCTCTGGGTACACAACTGTTTTTTAACCATCATGCTGCATTTTTAATATGGTGTTTAATGACTCCTTTCTTTTTTACCTCTTTTTTTCCAGATAACAGCGAGTGGGAGTTTCAGAAATATGGTCACTAGACTACTAGAGAATGCTACCGGGCAGAAACGTTATCTGTCAAATGGAAACATGAAGCAAGAGAGGCGGTTGTTGATTCTCTTGTACTGTCGTTTTGAATTCTTGAAAGCTATATTGGAAGATTGCAGGGTTGTGTTATTAATAATTTATATTTGAAAGGGATTTGCTAAACTTAGCTCTGGCTATGGGTTCACAACTAACATGGCAATTTTTTCCCTTCAAAAAACAGGTCTGTCAACCAACTTAAGGCTATAGTTGATTATACAATAGTATTGTTTTTAATCTGTTAATTTACAAAAAGTCAAAGAATTTGATAAATAATAAATTGACAAGTCAAAGTAACTTCTAACTTAAGTATACGCTACACAGTTATCAAACGATATCATTGAATGCTCTCTAGTTTAATTTATTATGCAATGAAATCAACTGTATATCATACATTTAAAAGCATGAACATGACTTACAACAGCAACAAACTGAACATTTTGGGCAACTTGGATAGCAGTTGCATGTAGGACACTTGCAACATCCTGAGGTACATATTTTCTTTCCCCCACCCCAACAGCAGCAGTCTTTTGCACCTCCAAAGCATGTGCAACAGACTCTTGTGTTGCAACAGCAACAACACCGTGCCATCAACCCAATTTTCCTCCTGGATAAACCAAAGATTTAGGATAAGCAGGGGATACATCTGAATGAAATCACCAACTTCTTAATAAGATACAATAGAAATCTACCCAAGATTCTTCCAGAAACTCCTCGATCTACCACGAATTTGATTTCTGTTTCACGACATAAACAAACATTAAAATGTGTCTACTCGCTTTGCTGTTATTAGAGAAAAAACATAACCAAACACAACCTGTTACTAAGAATGGGTCGAAATGACCGACTACTGAAACGAAATAATCTATGGTGAAACAAAGTGAATGAGAATTCATACATTGCTATGAGTGGATCTGGTGTAGCTTCTACGTAATCGTCAAGCCTACATGCAGTATTATTTGGTCAACGTAAGCAAAAATATACCATAAATTTAAATAAATGGAAAGAGCAAATGGTTTTGGCATGATCATATATAATTAGTTGATTAAAGAATGAAGATTGACATACTCTTTGCAGCATCTTGATGCAGGTTCGAGCTCTGCAAGTGATTTAATCTCATCCTGTTTACAAAAGTTAGTAATGCAAACATGTCAACTAACATACATCGTTTAAACCAGAACCGTTGAGTTTGTTATAAAAACGAAAACTTTTATAAACGTTTTAGGTTTTTTTGTCTAATTTATCCAAATTAATCAACTGTGAAGTGTACTACGTTGTGGCAACTCTCCAGTGATCAGACTAGAAATCAAGCCTAAACTAAATTATTACCATTTGCTACCTATTAAACATAAACTTGCAGTTTTCATGAAATTATAAACAACCAAACCACAGGGCCGGCTCAACATATTTTGTGGTCTAAAGCGAACGTTGAAATTGAGGTATTCTCTGAAAGTTTTGTAAATATATAAAGAAAAATTAAAATGTAATTTAGTGGAGCGTCAAAACGTATAATATTGACATAAAAGTTGTGAAATTATCATTTGTATCAGAAAACACAAAAGTTAATAAAAATTAGAATAGTTTTTCAATTTTCGAGGCCTTCAAATTTGGGGGCCTAAAACTATTGTTTTAGTTGTTTGTACTGTAAAGCCACCTTCGCCAAACCCATTCAACCATATACAATTAGACGAAAATGTTGAATCCTGTTGCACATTTTCTACCAATTGGCAACAAGACAAAAAATGATAATAAGATCTCCAATACCGGGCAAAATTAGCCCCAAATCTATACCTGATAAATAATTAAGTAACCGGTTGTCATGCTCAAAATTCCCACTTATTTTTTCTAACTATTTAATATTTCGTTTGTAATTTATAAATCTCAGTTGGTAACTATTCAACAATCTCAGCAACATTTGAGTAACTTATGATAAAATTGAAGGTAAAATGAATGATGTTGGATTTAGTTAGATTACCTGAAGCAAGCCAATCTCTCGCTCGAGAACCTGAACCTTAGCAACCTGGCGACGTTTCCCGTACAAATCGACATAAACGATGGAAGAAGGAGATGAAAGAGGCGACATTGAAGAAGAAGAGGAGTCATTTGAAGTCCCACCCATTACGCCATTGTTGTTTGGAGTTAAGTTGGTGTGGTGTGAGTGATTAAATGGTCGTGTGGAGTGAATCTGTGTCAGAGATGGTGGGTATTAAAAATTGATGAGACGTATCAACATTTTTTTTATGCTTTTGTTTCTTCTCGAGGGGCGGCATGTGCGTGATGCTCTGTTGAGCTCCTTGTCACGTGCCTTCTTCTGTCTTGTTCGACTCCAATTTGTACTTGTCGCAATTTTGATGGTACCCTAAAGGAGGGATGCAAGGGAAATTCATCAAAATAATCATTTCATCAAACTTTTTTTTATAAGAATAGTCATTGACTTTAAGTTTTATTAAAATAGCCATTTTTAACAAAAATTTTCCATAAATTTTCGCCTGACCCACTTAAATTTTTCGCTGGTCAAAATATTTGATAATGGCGAAAATATTTGGCGAAAAATTTGAGTTGCGAAATAAAAGGGCGAAAAATAAGGAAAAGCGAAAAAACTTAAAAAGTAGCGAAATATTTTTTAAAAGTCTATAATATTTTTAGCGAAAAATCAGTAAAAAAGGCGAAAATTAAAAAAAAATAGCGAAATTTTACGAAATATTACGAAATATAAATGGCGAAATTTTTGAAAACATTTGATTTGGAAATATAAATGGTAATTTTTGAAAATTAAAATGGTAATTTTTGGAAATATAAATGGTAATTTTTTAAAACATTTGATTTGTAAATATAAATGGTAATTTTTGAAAATATAAATGGTAATTTTTTGAAAACATTTGATTTGGAAATATAAATGGTATTTTTTGAAAACATTTGATTTGGAAATATAAATGGTAATTTTTTGAAAACATTTGATTTGGAAATATAAATGGTAATTTTTGAAAACATTTGATTTGGAAATATAAATGGTAATTTTTTAAAATATAAAAAAATAGCAAATTTTTTTAAAACATTTGATTTTGGTCATTTAAAACAACATTTATAAAAAATAAAGTATCATTATCATCCAATATATCAATTGAACATGTGTAAATAGACATTTTAGAAGAAAAACGTATTTCATTGCTAAACCCATATCTTTAACAAATAAGATTTTTGTGAGCCTTAGAAGAGAAGTCTGATGGTAAAATGGATGGGTAAGTGGATTAAGTTTGATGGTTGAGAAATGAAAGGTAGCGAGAGAGGTTTAAATATTTGTTTGAAAATAATATTTAATTAAATTTCGTTTTCTTTAAAAAAAAATTAAAAAAATTATTATATTAAAATTTCGAAAAAAAAATATTTAAAAAAAATGGCGAAAATTTGAATTTTTTTAATTTTTAATTTTAATTTTTTGGCGAAATTTCCCCCTAATTTTTCGCTACGAGCAAAAATTTCCCCTAAATTTTCGGTTTTTTTGCCAAGTGTCACCTTCTCATTAGTTGACTATTTTGGTAAAGTTAAAATATAATGACTATATTGTTAAATTGCTTTAGTCAAATGACCTATTTTTGGTGATTTTCCCATGCTTTAATCATCAGGGTTTCAACTTAATGGCATTACAAAATTTCTACCTGTATACAAAACATACTCTTTACTTCTTACCGTCACTTCAAAGTTACTTTAACTTGGAAAAAATTACTAAAACATTTAAACAGGTAACTTTGAATAAGATTTTTTGTTCAAACATAGATTAAAATTTAACTTAGGGTTTTGATCGTAATCCCCTTTCTAACCCATTTCTAAAATATAAATAGCAATTTTTAGCCTACGAGTTCATCTAGGTTAAAAAAAATGTCAGCTAAGCTAAAAAAAGCTCCGGCTAAGCCTACGAGATGGACTAGTAGGTTAAATTTAGCCTACGAGTGACGCATGTCGTGTCGCTCTTTGAGTGATCAGAAGATGGGTCATGTTATACTTTTCATACCTTTCAGCGTCCAAAAGCGTAGGCTAAGCCTTAGCCGACTTGACTGATGTGGCTCTCTAATTGGGCTATAATGCGGACGATTATAAAACCATAGGCTAAATTTCAGTGTTTATTTGTAAAAATTTTGGTCAAAGTTGACTATTTTAGTAATTTTCTTTGTTAACTTTCATTCTCTCATCACTAATAGAGAAAACTAGTTTTAAACCCGTTTCAATCCGGGTAAAGTAAAGTACTTTTAAAAAACTATCAAATAATTTTTTTTATTACATATGTATTTGAAAAAAATGTTTTAAAAACTAACTCAACAGACCTTATAACTGTCACGACAAATTACATTTTTTAAATGTTTTGACAAATGTGTTTGTTAACAAATTACATTATATTTTATTTAACCGATGTAATATACTGGTTTATTCAACCTGTGTATTACACGGGTTTTTAAAAATATAAAATTTTTATTACTAAATATATAACATTTTAAATATTTAACGCCTGTAATACACGGGATTTTAACATAGTTGTTAATAAATTATAATACACAAGTCATATAATTGTTAATAAATTAAGTTAAATAAATAAAAGAAATGGTTGTAGATAGAGATGTGAATCTTTTTCATGTCTAAAAATCGATTCAGTACAACTGACCGCCACCTCATCGTCACCATCGTCAATGTCGCCATCATCTAGTCTTATTTTCTTTATTTCTTTCTGGATTTTATTAAAAGTATCCTTTTTTAATATTATTTGTATTTACAAACTAATATATTATATTATGTTTTCCTTCTTTATATTCTTTTTACTAACACGTATTATTTGAAATTTATGATTATGCTTTGTATTAAAATAACTGATCTTGTTATTATTAATTTTAGATTTAGATTTATTTTACTTTATTACTCATTAATTTTATTTATATTTTTATCTTTTTCTTTCCCATGGAGCCGAGGGTCTAAACGGGAGCAGCCTCTCTATCCCTTGGGATAGGAGTAAGGTTTGCCCTCATCACACTCTCCCCAGACCCTACTAATAGCGTTAGCTATGTGTGGGATTATACTGGGTATGTTTGGTTTGGTTTGGTATCTTGTTATTATTAAAGGACATAAAGACATTGCCATTTTTTATAAAGATAGAAGTTTATATGATATGAAATGTTATTTTACTTTAAATACTATTTATATCAAGTAGAATGTTTATATGTGTTAGAATTTGTTATTTTAGACAGTGTTTTCACAAATATACAAAAAAATTATATATTTTTATTTATATTTCACTTACAACCACTTTAAATGACTTTTTTAAAATATACAAAACTCACTTACAAACTTATACCAAACCGACTGTGAATGCTTAGTTATTTATTATAATAAGATTGTAAAGAGCGAATCGTATTTCATTTTACCCCCCACCATAAAACTTGCATCATTAGTGGGCCGGGTTATTTACATGGTACGCTGGAATAGTAATAGATTCGATTATTTACAAGAAGTTTATATATTCTCATTACATTTATGTACTAGGTTAAAATCTCGTGTATTACACGGGTTGATAAAATGTAATATTTTATATTTAGTAATAAAAAATTATATTTTAAAAACATGTGTGTTACACGGGTTGATAAAAGGTAATGTTATATATATTTAGTAATAAAAAGTTATATCTTTAAAAACATGTATATTACAAAGTTTGAATACATTAATTTATATTTAATATAATTTGACTTAAATCAATATTTAGTTAAAAACAAAAGTGACATAATTAAATTTTAAAGTTTCTAAAAATAAGAGATGATTTAAAATAAATGTGTTTTATTAATATGATTAATGTTTTTCTTTAAATATAAATCATTACTAAAAAGGAGAAATGAGTTTAATAACGGAGAAAGTGGAAAAAAATGATGAGAAGAGATGTGGACGCGACACGTAACATAAATGAATTTCAATTATTATATAGTATAGATTCAAATAAAAACTATCAAAAAATAAGAACCTTAAGTATTTCAAAATACATGATAACTTATAGTTGATTATGTACGTTAGTGGATGCTCAAGTAAGAACCGAAAAAGGTTAAAAACCATAAAAATATGTCCGTTTACTTGTAAAGAGTCTCGATCATTCATATGCAAACGGTTTTTAAATTCAACATTATGGTTTTCAGTATTTTCGTTCTCATTTAAACCTCCACTAATAATCACATCGGCATAGACTAAATTACATATGAATTAACACAGTTTTAAAGTTCTTGATCTTTTATGATTTTTATTTAGAACTATACAAATATATATAATGATTTGTACTCAACAAAATAGACATATACAGAAAACACATGTTGCATCGACTTGTATAATGTGTTGTTTAATTAATGTTTGCAAATATATGTTGTCTATGAACTAATTTTCTTAATTATGCATAAATCACCTCTTTTTTATATAAAATGACATAATGATATTAATAAAAAAAATCATAAATAAGGTTATTCTCAAACAAGTAGTTCAGGGTTCACGACAAATATATAAAAGGATGTGACTTTTTCATTAAATAAAAAAATCATAAATAATATTTTTAGAAGCATATATACATGATGATTTACACGTATCTTGAACAGTGGTATCCAATGGTTTGCTGAAAGGTGAACAGGATGAGGTCCATGTGGGGTTAACCGAACCCCTGTTCCCTGTTCCCTGAATAAGAGAATTGAACCACAAATGGTGCGATGACTCACAGGTGCACACCCATGGCTCACATTTAACCACCAAACATAATCATATTACATAACATGTTAATTTCTCCCGCCCTTTCATTTTACAACAACGATTGGAAAATGACAAAATTAAAGTGACCTCTCATCGGAAAAATTAAATGGTTGAAGATAAATTAAGCACTTTTTTTGTTATAGTTTATAAATAATTATAGTTGTAAAATAATCATAATAATAATATTATATAATATCGATTGATTGTTGATTCGATTGGTGGAAAAATGGGTAGTTGATTACCTAACAAAGAAGTTAAATTTGGCCATATATGCATATACACGTTTGACTCCGCTGTTCTCTTATATCAAGAATTAGATTAGCTTATACTAGTGTGGATTACCTTCGAACCCAACGCACTACCCGTGAGGATTGCAGCGGTGTTCCCGTAAACCCGTCCGTCGAACCCGAGAACACCCATTCACCCTAAATATAGCAATTATTTTAGATGGCTTCACTACAATAAAAGGATCAATATTTTAATATAGCAATTATTGGACTAGTGACATACTATTCCAAAGGAGAAAACAAAGTCCCGCAATAATTTGGTTGGCAATAATTTGGTTGTTGACTTGGCTGTCTTAAGGTGGTTTACCCGATGCCAAAAGAAATGATATGAGACATGTCAGTTTTCCATAAATCTGGCAGCTCTTAACTGACCTTGTGTCCACGATTCATATGGTTTTTTTTTTTTTTTTGGTCGGACCTCCAATCAAGTCCAATAATTCACAAACCTCTATCTTTACAAATAATTTTATAATTTATTTTAAAAGGGAAATGTTATATCCCCTTAATAAAATATTTTAAAGGTGAAGGGGTGGAACCGTTGAACTCTAAGTACCATAATGATTAGCCAATTTAAACACGTTACGTTATTTTTATCCTAAATTACCATAAACACAAGCTGTGGAACCTTTAAGTACCCTCTCATTTAAAAAAAAATTAAAACATAAAAAAATAAAATACATTAAAGATATAACTAAAAATAAAACATATAAAAAATAAAATTAACTTAGAAAAAAAATTATTTAGTGATTCAAACAAAATCTTTTAATTTTGCAAGAAAAAGAATTTAAAAATAAAAATTACGGGATTCGAGCATTTATTTAAGAAATTACGGGTTTTGATCCATATTTGTGGGCTAGGAAAAAGTGTGATTCTTGAAGTGGATGAGTGTTTCTTTTTTTTTTTTAAATGTTAACTAAGAAAACCATTTTACACCCTTAACTTAAAAAAAACACAACAAGTATCTTCATCCCCCGAGCGTATTTACTCTTTCTGTAGACTCATCGATACAGTAATGTCAACAAGGGAAGCAGAGGGAGACATAGTAGATCAGAAGAAGAAAGGAATGATCGAGAATTTTGGACTGAAGGGGTTGTTACGTATTTACCTATTTTTTCTGTTTTTTTTTATATTGAGAGTATATCAGTTATTGCACATCGATCAAGCAAAACGTTTTACGTTACTTAGTGAAAAATATCAAACTTCTTACTTGTGAGTGAACGGTGTGAGACGTGTGTTTTTTTAAGAATAAAATACTAAACTCGTAATACAATTACCACAAGAACCATCCTTAGGGTATCAGGTATAACCCGTGAAAGGGGCATGGAGAGAGTTGAAGGGCGTGACACACCGCTCTATCGATGGCGTGCTGGGGGGAGTGAGATTTTGGCGTAAGTTTACTCCCAAGAGAAAGCCCCAATATGAGATTATGGTGTGAGTTTTGGCATTTTATTGGTTGTCCCCTCTTATGTGATAGACTTAAATGGGCTTTTCCACGCCTAGTATAACTCTCCCACTTATAATTTACTCTAGTAAAAATAACAATTATAGATGTAACAGTAGAACACTTCAAAAAAAAGTTTTTTTTTTTATATCACATAGTAGTTTTGTACCCATTACATGTTGTAAAATCAAGTGCATTCCGAAGGAAGATCATCATTCGGTATGTTGTAAAATCAAGTGCACTCGGAAGGAAGATCATTCGGAATGATAGTCATCTTCAGTGGAGTTTTGTCCATTCGTTTCTTACATAAATATAGGAATCTAATTCGTACTTTAATATAGCATATAGGTCCGTTAAAGGTGCTAGAAATTGGGCATCTTCTAATGTCCTGTTTTATTTGTCTTTCTAACACTTTTTGAGATATACAATTAGCTGAGGCTACAAACACCAAATGGAGAATCTCTTATAGAAGCAAAATGTATGTTCATAAAAAGCCAAAAAGATTATTCTCATTTCAAACCATTCATTCATTCATTCGAATTTGTGTAATTTTAACGATTCGTTATTCTTTCCAAACAAATCAAATTTCAACACATCTTACAACGAATTTATGCTTGTTGGATAAGCAGAATGATTAAGCTAAAGATTGATGCAGTAACTATGAAGTTTTGTGAATTAAAAAGATGAAAATGCTAGTATTTATGGTGATCTAGGGTACAACTGTCTCATATAAATTAAGCATCTATTTTCCCCAAATCCTTTTTGCACCAACAAGGAATTAAACTTACACTGTTCATCATTCAATATGTTCTTCGAACACATCATATGATGATGGCGATTCAACAGCAAGGGTTAGCGTCGGAATACAGCTCTCGGATCGAGTAATTCCGACGGTATCGGTGTTCTTCGTCGGACTACATGGCATAGACCTCAGAGATATAGGCGAATCCAAACTTCGCCGGAGAATCTGTCTCATGGCGGTGATTAAATGAACTGCCGGATTAGGAGGCGATAGAGAAGCCCTACGAAAAGTCATGTGACGCATCATCGCTTCTTCTGTACTGATCAGCCTTTCACTCCTCACGATTTCGTCTTTCACCGCCTCTCCACACAATCCGCAGATCCATTTGCCTTGATACCTCTCGCGAATCCTCTCCATGTAAGCCGGCGTACACTCCTCCGTCAATCCACAACAATCGCACTCCGCAAATTCAACTTCCATCGCCGGAGAACTCAGATTCACCGTCACCGATTGCGATTCCGTCGCAGGCATCATTACCGCATCGCTCATCACCGTCGTAGACATTTCTACAGCAAATCAAAAATCGTCAGAAACTTTAACAAAACAGAATTTCAATTCAAATCAAATTTAAACAAAATCAAACTCAATTTACCAGGAATAGCAGAGGATGTTGATGTTCGTTACACGAACAATTTGGTTCAGATTTACAGAAGCACTTGTATATATAGATATATATATACACACACACAACAACTAATTCGTAATTATCTCTCCTTCTCCCACTCTCCTTCTTCAACCTTGGATTTTTTTTGGGAAGAGAAACAGAAATCTGAAAGACATTTTAGATGAATCACTTCCAATTAAACTTAATAATCAAAATCAGGAGTAAAAATAGATATTAACCTCCGAATCAAACACAATATCAAAACAAGCTAGAGAGAGAGAAGGGTGTGCAAAGACTAAGAGGAGAGAGAAACTTATTGTGGTTTTTGTAGAGGGTGTAAAATAGAAAATATACTCAATGATTAGGGGTGTATTCCACTTGGAAAATGGGAATAGAATAATTTCCACGTTAGCAATTGATGATGAAGAGATATGCCAGCTGGATATTATCGCGTTCAGGGTTATTTCTGTCATTTGATTAAAATTTTGTTCGTTAGGGTGGATTTCTTTCCATATTGGCTATCTACTCTCCACTCGTTTGTAGCCACGTGGATTTGGCCAACGTGTACATTCAGTGATCCAGCTCAGAATGACAACTATTTCGTATTATTTTAGTGCGGTTTATAGGAAATTATTTAACATTTCCGTTGTAGTAATACGTGAACTTTGATTATTTTAAGAAAAAGAGTTTTCGTTATTTTAATTTTTAACAATTATTGAACAGTTGTTTTTTTAAATATATTCTCTAAACTTGCGTTAGATGAGGGAGACAATTTGGGTTGCTAATGACTGATAATTATGTCTTAAAATGTGTAATCTTTTTTAGAAGTTAAAAGACCAGTGTAATGGGCGCCATCTTCTTCAGCGTCAATTTCCACCTCACCATGGAGGGCTCCAAACACCAATAAGGAGGTGACATGAAGGACGCCACGGGGGAGGGAACCGGGGATTTAACGGGTGCGAAGGGGCTTATGGTGTGGGGCCTACTCACAATCAACCAATAAACCTTTCACCCACATTTTTATATAACTGTTTTTTAAAAAGTAATTTTATATAGTTAAATTACACATTTTTTAGAGTTTAGTTAGTAAGAATATCACTGTCATTTAAAAGTGACGTGACAGTCAATTTTTTAAATTTTAGTTAAACTACTACACATAATTTAACAGTATTGTTAGTATATTATAAGAATCTAATAATATTGTTATTATATTATAAGAAGATATTTGATTAGTTATTAAGTTTTTCGTTTTTTTGTTACAATCTGAATTAATTTCTTTTGGCTCGTAATTAATGATTATTTATTTATTTAATCATTAAATTTTGGAACATATATATATTTTTTTTGAACGACCAACGAAACATGTATTCAAAAAAAGAAAAGCGCACTAGCAAGGAGCTAGAAACGCATTACAACCAACCCAAGAATGGGAACAGCAGCCATCAAAACAACAATTAAAAGGAAAAAGACCTCTAATTTTCCCAAGACACATCAACCTATTTAGCCCTGCTAGACGCCCACAAAAACCCCAAAACCTTTATATCCTCCACGATCTTAGCAAGAGCCACCTTCTTGAGCCACAAGAACCAAAGTGTGATAAGAATAATACCATAAAAAGCCTATCCGGCCACCTTCTTGAGCCCACAGTTGGAGTGAAGCTTCAACAGATCTCTAACCAAAAAAACATATATGGGAGGGACACAACACCACGTGCTAATACTTTGTCACACTACCGATGCAACACCGCAAGAGGAAAGGATATATAGTGGTTTTTATGGTATTTTAATAATAATAATATCTATATACTAAATCAAAAAAATATAGGTTATATATAATTAAATATATGTGATTTTCAACATAAGATCATTCGGTATGGTCAATCCTGTCCCAAAGGCAGGGATAGTGTTCTCGCTTATCCAGTTGTGTCACATACTCACATCACCTTCTCCATACCACATCTGCTCTTTTCCTTCTTTATTTTTGTAACTGAGTGGCACAACATCTATGGTGTTCCCAGCGACACTGTTCTTATAGTTACTAAAATGTAATGTCTTACACACTTTCCCTCTACATGTTTTGAACTCATAACCATTTAATTAAAAAGTACATTACTTTTAACACCAAAATGCCCCATTTAGACTATGTGTAATACTAAGGTGAAGAGAGGGGCGTGGTGTCACCTCACCCCACCACGGGCATGAAACACCGCGCCGGTGGGGGTGAGGGGGCGTGAGGGGCTTGGGTGGTGGTGTTAACGGGCGTGGGTGAAGGGAAGAGGCCAAAAGTTGGTGTTTTTTGTGAGTTTCACCTAAGACTCTCACCCCACACCATTACACACCTAGGTGAGGATGTGGGTGAGAGAAACCCTGATCTACGTGACGCTTACGTGACATCAAAATTTTACCACCTTTACCCGCCCATTACGATTAGTCTTAGAAATAAGGGGAACAACTTTTATGTAGAGCAATAAATTACTTTATTTTTAAAACAGTGATTACGTGTAGACACCTATATATGGTTTGTAATTAAAATTAAAATTTTGTAGCAGTGATTTGGTAGGGAAGTTATTTACGTTACATATTTCCATATTTAATTATTTATCATATTTAATAGCTTAGGTAGATGATGTGACATGGACCTTTAGGCAATGTGCCATGAGGTGTGAAATTTCATACTAATTCTCTCTGATGTGGTGTGTAAGCATCGTGTTCATTTATTTTTAAACTAGAATCTTTAATATCTGCATTTATTTTTAAACTAGCTTACGAGTTGAAAAATCTAAATATAAATTTTTTTTTAAATATTTATGTATATATTCGTAAAAATACGTTAATTATTATTTAATCTATATTGACTTTCATTACTATTTAATTAAAAATAAACGTTACATAATTAAATTTTTAAAGTTTTTTATAATAATAGATAATTTAAAATAAATATGTTTTATTAGTATAATTAGTACTATCTTTAAAAAATATATATTATTATTAAAAGATGAAAGTGCATTTAATAAGAGAGATGCGGGAAAAATAATGAGCATGAATATGGAGTAAGCATGTGTCATGTAAAAACTTTTATTTATATAGATATAGATATTTCTAATGAACTTTATAATTTATATTTATTTTTTTATAAATTTTTTAAGACGTTTTATCTCTCTTCCTTGACTGAGTTTTAGCATACTTTTCACTTGATAAAAAAGTGAATCCATCGCATCCAATTTTACTCCCTCTGTTTAATTTTTTTATCTGTCTGTTTTATAATCTTTTTATTTTACTTTATTCAACCTAAAAATGTTTTTTTTCTTTCTATATAACTGTTCATAGTTTAAAAAAATCACCACCTTTTCTTTTCGGTTGAGACCGGTTTTAACTTAATTATACTTTTCTTGTTTCTTTACATTCTTAATAGATTTATGTGTGAATTGTTATATAAATATACACAAATTTATTTAAGTTTTATAAATAATTTCTTTATTTTATAAATATAATTAATTACATAAACGGTCCTTGTGGTTTATGAAAAGTAACAAATATAATACTAAGCCTTCAATTAGAAAGTATGAGTATTATGTTTCAATTTTGTTATATAACAATATTGGTTTTAAGACTAACTGATGTTAATTTTTTTTTGTTAAGTTCAAAGGGAGTTCACTATTTTCACATTAAAAGAACTAATTGGGCCGGCCCATTGAGCCTGCGGGAACACGTACGTAGTGGGCCTAACATTTCAAGTGGCCCAAAATTTTTTGTTAGTTATTTTATAAAGTTTTCGAGGCTTCAAAAATAATTATATATATATGGGCCTTTTTTTTCGGCTCGTGTAGGGCATTCGAATCCTCGGGACCGGCAACTTGCCGGAAACGAAAAAGAGTCCATTTTGATTTGGTGATGATGATTTGTGTAATTGCCTCTTTGTTTAAAACAGAACCCGGGGGGGGGGTTAATTTCTCAAAGGGTGAGGAGGACACTGGTGGGGGTCGTTTAAGAAAGTGGTGGGTTAAGAAGCACGTTTATAACTTGAAACCTTTAATACCCATACATGTTATTTTTCACAAATCATAAGAATTATCCATGTAATTAACTCTTATAAATATTAATAAATTGATTACAAATCACTTTGTTTTATTCGATGGCATAACAAAGTGGATTTTCTTACATCATAAATTGCATTGTTTGAATATATTTAGATACGTCCTTTAAAAGAAACGGTAACCAAGTTATGTACTTAAAAAATAGACTGTATTAGCAGGTTGTGTAAGTTAAAAGAATGAAATAAAGATATATAATGACAAAAGCAGAGGTCGTTTCATGAAGTTGGAATTTACTATTTAGTTATGATTCGATGTTCCGCTTTTCGGTAATGTTTCCACTACCATTTAACTCATATCCTATACTTTTGTTTAAATACTTATGTAATCCAACGTCTACAAATCATAATAGCAAAATCAAATCATTTTATTTTAATTAATATTTTATTTTAAACAAATCTTATACAAGATCAAACCGCATAAGCCATCGGGTTGTAATTTCCCGCTGAGGCACCAAAGATGGTGGGGCGGTGTTCCCACTTGACCTGCATTGGCACGTTCCCCTCCACGTCGAGCCTCCTTCTCGCTTCCCCTTCTTTGTTTCTTCCCCGTTCGGTACCACCGACCTGATTCGCCACTTGCACCACCCTCTCTCGCCTTCTACCTTATCCCATCTCTCCCTCGTGGCATCCCGCCCCTCACCCTTCCGACTCCACTCTCTCCTCTCACTTTTATTGGTTTTATTGTATAATAAATTTATTAAAAACGAAAGAAATAATTAAAATGTCCTATTAAAAATAATAAACACTAATATAGAAGCAAAACCATAAAATGTATAAATAAAACTGATTTTAAATATTTACTACAATATTCTTCTAAAAAATTATATCAGACATTCCAAACTAAATTTAGTATCCCTTACTTACCAAAACTGTCAAATAGAATTCTAACACCTCAAAACTACTCATTTTACTCATTTACTCAGATTTTACTGGAAAAACACCTACTCATTTTACTCATTTACTCACCAACATTTTTCTAAAAAAACCTAAACATTTAAATAAAAAAAAGTCAATTTAATTACATTAACATAATACAATTAAAAATAAAAAGCCTACAAATAAAAAAAATTAAAAACTAGAAAATTAATAAAAATAAACACTTTTTGATGACCCTTCCATTTTTTGTAAAGTGTAAATATATAGATGAAAGATATATAGATGAGATGAAAAATATGTTTGTAGAATGTGTGAATATATAAGAAAGAATTAGTTTTTTTTAAAGCACCCCCCCCCCCACGGCTCAATGCGCATTAGCTCCCCCCAATGATAACCGAGTAAATTTACTCGTGTAACTTACTCGAGCCCCCTACTCGGCCAACTCAATCTTAAAGGGGGCGGTGTTCCCCTACTTACCCGGCCAACTCCACTCGATTGTACCCGGGTATGGTGCCCTCTTCACCCTAAGTTAAAGCACATATAACCCCATATACGCATCTTTCTCACATAGTCACGTCAACGTTTTTCAAAAAACATCCACGGACAAACAGGTCTCTCACTCTCCCTCCTCTCACAAATTTTCTTTTTTACCTTGGAAAAACGAGCCGCCCAACTTCATCTCTCTCTACCACCAAGGGAGCCACCTTAGCCACGGATGTTCCACGAAAGTCGAACTTACTTATTTTCAGTAACGTTAAGAAGTGTTGTCCAAATTCTATTTAAAAATCCCTACCCTACTCTGTCTTCTATTATCCTAAATTATTAAAGACATGACGTGTTAGCGATAAATCTTAAAGACTCCACTCACTTGTCACGTGGTTAGTGACCTCACACCTTTGCTTCTGTTAGCTTCTGTTAAAAATTAACGTGTCAAATATAAGAACGTTAGTATGGGTAAATTAAAATTAAAAAAAACAACGAATAAGAGTTCTTACAAAGTTACAATCTTCGTAGAATCCAAGGCCTATGTTAGAATTTGTCTTTCGCCTTTAATAGTTTATAGTAAAAGGTCTTGTTCGTCAAATTTAAAGTGCTAAAATACATTTGGATTAAAGGGCCGGCTCAATCTTTTAGGGGGCCCAAAGCGAATTGAAAAATCGGGGTCCTTTTTATAAAAAGGTAAACAAATTATAACCTATAGTTAGTTGGGCAACTGGTTGGATATCTTGGTTCAAATGAGTTGAGTAATGGGTCAAAACATATTGTAGTTAGGGTGGAGTGAGTGGAACCCCTTTAACCCTTAAGTACCCTAAGAATTAGTCAATAAAAACACGTCATATAATGTCACGTCATTTATATCCTAAACTACTCTAAATACAAGGGATAAGGAAACCCTAACTACTCTAGCATTATATATATATATATATATATATATATATATATATTTCCCATAGGGATGAATAGTGATTTTTTTTTTTCATTTTTTTTTTCTTACAAAAGTTTTTTTTTTATTTTTTATTTTTTCAATTTTTTTTTTCATTTTTCTTACAAAAGTTTTTCTTTTATAAACTGGCCACTAAAGTTCAAAACAAGCTTTATTTTTTTTTTCTTTACTCAAAACTCTGTTTTTTTATAGATTTGTCACATAAGTTCAATAAACTTTCATTCGTTAACTTTTTTCAAAATACGGTGCGCAGTTGCTTTTTTTGTCAACGTTTTGACATAAATTTGTTTTAAAACGGAGTTGTATTCAAAATCGATTTTTTTTATCGTTGCCTGTATCGAGGGTCGTTACCGTTGTGGTACCATGATGAACCGAACATATTATGGGCGAACAACATCATTGTCGATATTGGTATTATCGATTCGCCTTATGGTTTTCGACGAACCGAACCGGTAATTTTTTTAATTTGTTTTCCCCTTTTTTATTATTTAGTTTTATGTTTAATTTCTATTAACATTATTTTTACCGTTGTGCCTATGCTTTTGTTTAAATTTTATTAACGATGGGCCGCACAACGTTATCTATGATAACTTTCGTTCGTTATGTTTTTTTAAATAACGGAATGCGCCGTTTTCTTAATAATTTCTTTTGTTAACGTTCTGGTTTAAATTTTATTGGAGACAAAGTTGTATTCAACTTCGAGTGTTTTTGGGTATCGTACGTTATAACGAGTTTGCGATTCCACGCAAACGAGCCAAAACAAAAGTTTTTTTTTATTTTTTTTTTTTTCATTTTTCTTACAAAAGTTTTTTTTTTATAAACTGGCCACTAAAGTTCAAAACAAGCTTTAATTTTTTTTCTTTACTCAAAACTCTGTTTTTTTATAGATTTGCCACATAAGTTCAATAAACTTTCGTTCGTTAACTTTTTTCAAAATACGGGTGCGCAGTTGTTTTTTTTGTCAACGTTCTGACATAAATTTGTTTTAAAACGGAGTTGTATTCAAAATCGATTTTTTTTATCGTTGCCTGTATCAAGTGCCGTTACCGTTGTGGTACCATGATGAACCGAACATATTATGGGCGAACAACATCATTGTCGATATTGGTATTATCGATTCGCCTCCCATGGGGATGAATAGTAGTTTTTTTTTTCCTTTTTTTTTTTCATTTTTCTTACAAAAGTTTTTTTATAAACTGGCCACTAAAGTTCAAAACAGGCTTTAATTTTTTTTTCTTTACTCAAAACTCTGTTTTTTTATAGATTTACCACATAAGTTCAATAAACTTTCGTTCGTTAACTTTTTTCAAAATACGGGTGCGCAGTTGTTTTTTTTGTCAACGTTCTGACATAAATTTGTTTCAAAACGGAGTTGTATTCAAAATCCATTTTTTTTATCGTTGCCTGTATCGAGGGCCGTTACCATTGTGGTACCATGATGAACCGAACATATTATGGGCGAACAACATCATTGTCGATATTGATATTATCGATTCGCCTTATGGTTTTCGACGAACCGAACCGGTAATTTTTTTAATTTGTTTTCCCCTTTTTTATTATTTAGTTTTATGTTTCATTTCTATTAACATTATTTTTACCGTTGTGCCTATGCTTTTGTTTAAATTTTATTAACGATGGGCCACACAACGTTATCTATGATAACTTTCGTTCATTATGTTTTTTTAAATAACGGAATGCGCCGTTTTCTTAATAATTTCTTTTGTTAACGTTCTGGTTTAAATTTTATTGGAGACAAAGTTGTATTCAACTTCGAGTGTTTTTGGGTATCGTACGTTATAACGAGTTTGCGATTCCACGCAAACGAGCCAAACCAATAACGACCAGACTCCCACCGCAAAGCGCTAGGGACATGTTATTGGTACCTTGATTTTGATCTTTTGACCCCTTACATATGAGTCATATGTACGCATACAGGTCATATATGAACTCCAACAAAAGACAAGTTATGTATCAGTCACATCAGTCATTCGTGTCCCTCTATACGGCTCATATACAAACATATGAGTCATATGCGTGTAGTGCCCTGTATGACTCATATACACACATACGAGTCATAATAGTTAAATTTAAAAAAAAAATTGTGTCTCCTTTAAGTGTAATTTTTATAGTTAACCCTAAAATATTAATAGTAAAAATTTTGTAGTTAGTTGTAAAAAAAGTGTACTTTTTATAGTTAATTTGAAATATTAATAGTTAAATTTTATATTTAATTTATAATTTTTATAGTTAATTTGAAATATTAATAGTTAAATTAAAAAAAAAATATTCTACACGAGTCATATGACTATATATGGGTCATATGGTTGGGCATATAACTCCCTTATGACTCATTTGAGTCATTTACAGCACACTTACAACATGAATATGAGCTGTAAAAGTGTCATATGACCCGTAAACGGTACATATGGGTCATATGTGCTAGTTAGAAGGGGACATATGGGTCATATGTGATGGTAATAAGGGGGCATATGGGTCGTAAAAGTAATATACGACTCGTAAAAGTAAGTATTACAGGCCAGATTCAACTTATCTTAAAAAAATGTACATATGGGTCATATGGACCCATATGACTCGTAGACGGTTACTCGCCCGACAAAAGCTGTCAGCCTGACACCCATACAGCCCATATGTATCCATACCACCCGTATGGATGTCAGGGGGTCAAAAGAAAAGGCCAGAGGGTTCGAATAACGCATGCCTAAAATAAAATATAAAAACATAACTTTATTTACTAACTTAAGCCTTTTTAAAATAAAATTTAAAAGCATAATTTCGTTAACTAAACAAGCCTTTTTTTTAAATAAAATTTAAAAAACAAATAAAGTACATTAAAGTTAAATTTAAGATTAACTAAAAAAACAGGAAAAATTGATTGAAATTACAGCAAATCGTTGCGTTGATTGAGAAGGAAAATTATATTGTTTTGACCAAGGTCAAAATTGAACAGCTATAAAAGGATTGTTCCAGGGATGGTTCTTCTCCTTTGCAACCGTTGCCATTGGGTTTCTGGTTCTTGTTTTGAAAGAGTGAACTAAGGGATTTAGAATGTGCTTGCCCCCTGGGTTAATCAAGAACACGGTGATGAAAGAAATTCGATCTGGATATAAGGATTCACGAACTTGAATATGAGAAAAACCCTAGTCTTTGAAGGAATACGATCTAGAACCCTAAAGAAATTCGATCTGAAAATTTGGAAGCCCTTTGATTTTGAAGGCCCCAAACAAGGGCTTTTTTTCATAGGAGGCCTTAAAGATCTCCACAAGTCTTTAACATATTCAAAAAATAAATATAAAACAAGGTATTATTGACAAATAATAGTCTATGTATGCAATAGCATAAAATCATTTTATCATTTTACTTGATTTTGATAGGGACTTGACTTCCACCTCAACTTTCTATTCTTTCATTTCACTATTTTCGTGGACCAATCCAATTAATTATTTGTACACGTCATCACTGCATATAATTTAATTCTAAAACTTATACGACGAAGTAAATTAACTATTAAAATATTCAAAAATATCATTTTCACAATGACTAATGTAGTAATGTGGGATCCAAGATAATGGTATCACTAATTACTGGTTTTATCATAATAATTAAGGGAAAAATACCAAAATAAACATTTAGTCGGATAACTTAAAAAGGCGTCGGCTTAGCCGGTAAAAATCAAAGGCTTAGCTGGCGTAGTACCTGCTAAATTTTTATTTTGGTAATTTTTTCCGGCTAATTTCCATTTTGGTATTGGATTAAAAATATAAAAAACTTTAGTTTTCTTTCCCACAAAATCCTTCCACAATCGTGACCCTCTCCAAGAATTCCTTTTTCATTCGTGGACCACGTCATATGAGCGTGGTATTCAACATTTTCCACATTGCCATGTCATCTGCATATTCCTTCTCCATACGCTCATATCGGATTACCTTAGAAGAGTTTATAGGAAACTAAAAAGATTAAAGTTTTGAAAAAAATTAAAATGGTCGAAGATTTATAGTCTTAAATAATTTTATAAAAAATATCTTTTCAAGGTTTTCTGAACTTTGACTGAAATTACAAATTGTTTATAAACTAAATTACAATTTTTGTCTTTTATGTTTGCCTAAATTATGAAATGGGTTCTTTAAAGTTTTGAGTTTCACTCATTGTCCTTATATATAAAAAAATGTTTTAACTTCATATGTAAAAAACGTAGGACCACCATTTAATCCTATTGTAGAGATGACGAGCTAGGAGTTTGGCTTACATATATAACATTTTCATGTTTGAGGACAGAGGTGTATGCCCAAATCGGTTTTTTATCAAACCGGTTGGTTCTAATCAACGATGGTTAAAACCAGTTTTGAAGAAACGACTCAGGGTTTAAAACCGGTTTATGAAGTGAAAAAGGATAGGTTCGGTTCTACACCGGTGTAGGATCGGTTTAGTTTAATCAGTTTCAAGGCAAGGTGGCGGTTCGGGTCGGTTTAATGGTTCTTAACGATTCTTGTCAACCTGTTTTTAGAATCGGTTCTGGTTCAAGTTCAAAATATATTTATTTGTGCACCTCTATTTCATGATAGGCTACAATAAATACAATGAAGGTGTAGTTACATACTTACATCCCTTTGATAACTATTTATTAATATATAAATAAATAAGTAAATTTTAATTTTAAATGATTAAAACCTTTGACAAAATATTATTGATGTTGTTGAAGAATCGGTTGTCGGTGTAGACTGAATCTTACATTTCTCGAAATTGTAACATGAGGATTGCCCATTATAAGGGATCCAAATGTTGTAGCCTCGGGGATTACCCTTTTACAATTAAACCAAATGGGTCGGATCGCAAATAGGCCCAAACCAAACACTAAGTACGATCTGAACAGACCGAACATACGTTATCATAGTTACATAATTAGATGTTAGTCATCACCCTTTGTCTATTGTTTATTAATAAAAAAATAAATAAATTTTAATTTTAATCTATTAAAAAACCCTAAGATCAAAATATTGTTGATGTTTTTTTGCTTTTCCCTGCCCCTAATTTGAGTATTTGGGTTGGTTTGTACGTTATATTTAACCTTTCATGCTTCCAAACAAAATACGATTTACAATATTTATGAGATAAAGAATATTATACATAAGAATTATGGAAGCGTTTGTGTGGAAGCATTAGTCAGCTTCACATAGCAATTCGTGACCCCTTTTTTTGTTTTTGGCTTTTGATGTCCGTTTGTCCACATTATTTATTGATTGATGTTGTCCATTGAAGCATGTTTCACACATTCCTAATTCTTTATTTCTTCACACAATTGACGATTGAACTATATCTAAAAATTACTATAAATATGACTAATAGCGACTCTATGATTAATTTAATTTTTGTTATATCAGACCATTTTCTAATCTCCAACACACACCCACTCTTTTCTCATCCCTTCATTCACATATTTGGTTCGACCATATCCTTCCACAAAAACACCCCTCTCTCTCATCATCTCTCTTTCATATCATATACCTCACATTTTTTTCTCCTTAAAAATACCAAACATCTCCTATTAGTCCAATAGGCAACATAACTCTCACGGCCGTGACCGTGGCCACACTTGGAACACCGTGCCGTGGTGGCGTGGACCACAACAATGAGCCCCTAGCATGAGGCTAGTCATGACCCTCTCCCCCTCAACGGTCACTTTAAAAAAAAATCAAATATTACCGTTAAAAATAAAAGATCTTATCAACATTATTTTTTAAACCAACTTATTCACTCACCTATATATATATATATATACACACACAGTATCAACCTTTGGAAATTACAAGCAATCATCACCTAAATCTTTATTATCTTTACATTTTTTTAAAAAAATAAAATGAATCCAAATAACCAAAACAACCGCAACCCGTTCTACATGCAATCTCCACCACTCGTCCCCTACGACTTGAGCTCCGTTTTTGCAACACCACAAATGTTGTTTGACGGGTGGAACCAACAATGCTACCAACCTATTATGCCAACCAACCTCGAGATGCAAACTGATTCCATACCCGAGACCCAACTTTAATCCATACATGAGACCCAACTCGGTCCATCACACAAAAAAATAATACCTCCAACCCACAACAGTGGCCTTCATTGGAGGAAGAGGCGTTCTCTCGCGCTTGGGCTAAAAAACAAGAAAAATGGTCAAAAAACCATCTATAATGGCTGTACAGCCTTTAAAAAACGGCTATTTTTTTTGCTCAAACTAACGGCTAGAACCGGGTAGGAACATGTTGCTCAAAGGTAAAACCAAACCGAGTAGTAACCGACGGTTAAAAATGGGTCCAAACCGGGTCCACTCCATACCGGGTAGAAACCGGATTCGATTCGTGTAAGGCGGTTCTGGTTTCGGTTCCGAGTGGTTCACGTACGGTATGTATCTTACTAATTTACCATCTTAACCTGATTAATAGGCCAACTAAAACTTCTTATTTAGCCCAAACATCTATCTTGGGCTTGGACCTGCTTCAGATCGAACCTGTTAGGCTTAGTTCCGGTTGATAATTATCAGGCTTCCCATGAGACGTGAGCCTGGTTCAAGCTATTAGGGCCTATCCCGATCCATAAACACACTACCTAGTACCTATTATCTAGAAGCAAATATTAAATGTAAAATAGTTTAAACGAATGTTGTCCTTGTTAGGCGTGTATGAATATTTATTATTTCATGAAGTAAAATTAGTAAGCAAAATTGTGCATACCTAGATCCCTTTTTTTTGACATTAGATAGTCTAGCGGTTGTGGAAATTTGTTATCTTAATTGGCCCCAAATTCCTCACACGGTTCGAACCCCACACCACAACCCCTAAAAGGAAATCCAAGAGTAGGAAAACTCTCTCACTTAATATGGAACAATTTTTGTGTTAAGCGAGACTCGAACCTATAACCTTCCATTTAGAAAGTTATAGGCTACCTCTCAACCAGAATGTTCAGTGATAGTTGTGTCCTATTAATGCAGTAAATACTATCTGCTAATTGGTAGGTGTGCCTGTTGTATTAAATTTCTCGGTAACAAATCGACTCTCAAGTCAAAAGGGCTAAACGCCGCACGTGTGGGTGACACTAGTGGACATGTTTGTCTTCCACATAAGCACAAAAGAAACTTTTTTTTAACGGCCAACGAATACTATATGATTGGTCACCCGGGTAAACCCAATGGCGAACGGCCCCCCACGCCCGTGAATGCAGACAGCGCTGGTGACCCGGCCCGCCCACCATTTCAAGGGAAACCCACCACCAGAAAGCCCACTGTGGTAAAACCCCTGGCCCACTTGATAATATTTTGCATCAAGTGAGACTCAAACTTATGACCTCCACATTGGAAGGCCATGGGGGTACCTCCTCCTAAACTAGTTGATCAAGGACTCATTGACAGGACAAAAGAAACTTGAGATTAGGGTGGGCTAACCCCTATAACATATGCTAGGACCAACCTAGACTCTGGAGATGCAGCATAGGAAATTTACTCTTGTAATATCCGGCCCTGGTCTAGAATGCAACCAAGGGTTGGTGACATACGAGGTGAGAGTTACCAAGAGACTTGTAGGTTGTAGTTCAATGGTATCCGAATGCATACATAGTGATATTCCTTTATTGAGATTGAAGGGTCGAGCAGGGAGACTTTGAGGGTGTGTAGGATGGGCAACCGTACAGGGTCAACGTTCTAGAGAGGATAAAAAAAATCATTTAGGTATCGTAGATCGATTAACATATATAAATAAATATAAACTTATTAGTTATTATATGTTTTATAATGAACCAAATAAGTCCTGTTTTTTTGGCTGAAAAGCTATTCTGGATTTCTAGAGGAGTCATTAAGTCAAGTTGTTTACCAATTAGGTGAAAATATATTTCTTCATTTAATCTATTATTTGAAAAACAAAAAAAAGAGATAGACTACGGGATTGGAGAATGAGATTGGCGTATGATGATAGTCGATACACGATACATAAACAAGATCATGATAGTCGATGTCAATAAATGAAAAAAAAATCTTGGCTGATTGGCGATCAAAGATTGTTCAATACATAAAAAAACCATTCATATTTTAAAAATATTTGAAACAAGTCGATTGTTTTACTATTGCACTAATTACTTATAGAGTTTTAATAACTGTAGAAATAAACTTTTTAAAATTGAAGTTGAATTCTTACGATCCACGATATTTGAAGAAATATTTAATGGGTTGACGATAATAGTTATTGAAAACGTTATTTAAAGAGTATAAATTATGAATAGTTGATCAACAACTTTGTTTTTTAAAAATGTTATGAGAGCCTCACGGTTCATTTAACTATGTAAATAAATAATTTTGTAAAATAATTTTGTTTTATGTATTATCGTCATTTTAATTTTGTTAGGAGAAGACACATGCTGCTCTTGCTTATGCCTTTTCGTTATGGGTTTCTCTTCCTTGATCCATGTGATTTTAGTTATGCAGAAAAACCGGAGAAAGAGAAACGGGTGGAGTGGCAATGCCTCACCGTAGTAATTGTTGCATATACGCCGGAAAGAGAGATCGAGATGGAACGGTGAAGGTCGTTAGTAAGTGTGTAGTGGTTTAGGTGATGAAATGTTGTCGCTGGAAAAAAAGGGGTTAGGGTTACGAGGGGGCGGTGGGTGGTGTTCTTTTGCCGGACAAAAAGAAGAGTGATGGAGAGGAGTACCCATTGGTCTCCAAGAATGACAGCTTTGTCATGAATCTGATTTTGGGTTTGATTTTCTAGGTAATGAATTGACCAACCTTTGCGCTTTGGTACGATTTTTTTTTGTTAATGAACGACAAATCTATCCACTTTTTGATTTTATGAGAGGGAGGGAGGCGGAGGGTCTAGCGGTGAGTGCGAACTAATGTAATTTATTTTATTTTTATAAATTTTATTACCAGGGGCATTTTTATGTTTAAAAAAAATAGAAAATTTTGATGTTTTCAAAGATGCGTAGTTGATTAAAACAATTGACATAAAAATTAAAAAGGTTAAATTAAAACTTTCGTACATGAAATGTTATTTTGAACAAATCACGTTAACAAAAACGGAAATTTACTAATTTTTATTTTATTTTATTTTATAACTTCAACAAATTAAAAACTATAACAATTTTTATTTTAGCAATTTCAGTTGGTAAAAATGGAACTGAATTTGAACTTTTGAGCCCGCGTTTTAGGTTATGGCAAATGATCAAACAAGGAGGCCATTAGCGATGGCTTGATTAACATCAACACTAGTTGTTTCATACAGCGGTAACTCTTGCATACACCGATCGATTCCGATGGCAGAAAGATGACCCAGTTCAAACAGATCGGAGCTTGCGTAGCTTGCAACTTCGTCGTCGTCGTTGTTGTTCGTCTCACTATTTTTAATCGAATCAAACACACATTCAACCTTCTTCCGATAACTCTTCAACAAATCCCTGGTGCTTTCTTCGATATGTAGGTTTTTTTCCGTCGAATGCACTTCAAGCTTTTTGTCGATTGAATTCATGGCAAATTTAACCGCAGGCGAATCGGATCTGGATCTGGATCTGTCTCCTTTTAGCGATTTGTGTCCACGTGACTGAGAATATTCGTCGATGACATTGGACGACGGAGTTTCTTTCAAACACGATCGCGTTGATTCATATTTCCTATTTGCATGAACTACGGGCGATGAAATCTTCGATTTCTTTGCGTTTGTCGTACCGAAAAGTGAAAGTAAAAAACTCGCAAACCGACCTCCCGGTGAAATCGGATGCTTCGCTTTCTTCAGGTAACTGTAGATCTTCATCGCTCTAGATTTCGTTTTCACGAACTTGCCTTCGCAATTAGCCCTAGGTGGCAAATTGTCGGTTTGATATTTTTGACCGTACATATTTCTGTTTATCTCTCGTGTGCTGAATTCATCGTCTTCATTGATGCCGATACGGAGAGGTCTAAGCCTAGCTGGAAATCCGTTTATCCTTTCAGCCTCCGACGACGAAATTTGTGAGCGATATCTGGAACGGGAATAGCCTATGTTATCTTCACTTCGCTGGGAAACACCGATAGCTGATTTGCGTCGAAAAACCACATCGCCGATGTTCTTCGAATCGCCGGTTCGTCGGAGACTATCTACAATTTGCTTTTCAACTTGAGAACAACAACCGTCAATGCTCTGTCTATTCCTGGTGGCTCTTTTATAAACCACGGAGTCCTCATCCTCTGTTGCATCAACTGATTGGTAGATGATGTCAAGCAGAGTCGATGAGAAAGACGGAGTTTCTTTCCGGTTTCTGTATGTATACCTATCCATTTTCGGTTTCAGTAAAATGATAACATTTGCAACGAAATTCAAGTTTGATGGAGAAAGAAATGAAAATAAAACGGTGAAAGGAAGACAGTGAAAAAGGGTTTTAGAGTGGGTGACAGATGACACTTTTATGATATAAAGTGGAAAACAAACGAGGGACTCGATGAAGGGAAAAGAATGAGCAAGAGAGGTAAGTGTTCCCCTGCATTACCCTGTATATAAAGATGAAAAATATTTTGTTTCATACACGTGAAAAAAAAAGATACTTTCTAAAATATCATTTTTTGGTTTTTCTCCCGTCAATTTGACCATTTCTTTTTGAATTTTATACAATAGGTCAACGATTTCATGAAATGGTCTTTGCCAAGTTACGATATTTCAAAAAAAAAGTTAGTTCTTTTCCAAAATAGTGTTGGTGAAAAATTTATTTACAAAAATGGTGGTGTTAGAAAAATATTTATCAAAATTAGTTAATAAATTACCTTATAGTATTATTTTCTTGCAAATTAGTTATAAATGATATTATCTTTTTCTTTAAATTAGTCATTAAAAAATTAGGCATTATCCAATGAAATTAAGAGTGAGAAAAATCAAAATTTTCAAAAACACTATTTTGGTAAATAATTTCCAACAACACCATTTTGGTAAATAAATTTTTCATCAACACTCTTTTGAAAAAAAAAAACTCGTAAAAACTTGTATATCTCAAATTTTCAACACTCAGAAGACTTGTGAATGATGAACTCATACATGGTTTATACAACCACTAGCTTAGCTTAGTGGAAAAAATATATATACAAGACTTCATTAAAATGGTCTTGGGTTCAAGTCACATTTGTGACAAAAAAAAGGGGTCCAGGTTGGGCCAGAGGGTTTTCTCACCTATGGTGGGTTTCCTCATGAGGGAGGTGTAGATGATCGGATGGGTCAATGACACGTCAGTGATAAAAAATTTCGTTAAAAAATGGTTTATAGTTTAGCGGTATCATGGTGCGTGCGTGTTAACGTGTTCATTCTTAAATGGTTGAGATATGTAATCGTATAATAAACATTGGTGTAAATTTAGAACTAAGTTTAGAAAATGTGAGTTTAGTGTTCTAAAAAAACCTCAAATAAAGAAAATTACACAAACTCATTTCAAAAGTTAACTAATTGGCATTGCATTACAACAATAATCAAGTGACTATACTACTTATAGTTCTTATTTTTTGAAATTGTTCTTTGTTTCACAAAGAAATGGTTATTTACAAATATCTTTTTAGTTAGGACTTTTGGCATTCAAATATTTTTCTATAGTGGCTTCATTGGGAAATTTTGAAAGCTTGGGTTGATTGTTACCGCTATAATGGTTTACAACCATCACCGTTGCTACAACAACCGCCCCACCCTCGCTGCTACACATGTCACTATTTCTTTTCTAAAACAAGTCATTTCAACCTTAAACCCTTTTAATTAAAAACACATTTTAGCTGAACCCAATTGATATTGTTTTTTAAAGTGACTAACCTTAACTCAGTTTGACCCGGGCATCTTTTGACTTGTTAGCTTACCCAGCCTCGCCGTTTTGCAATGCTTGGTAAAACTAATCAAAAACAACTTTTTGCAACTTTAAGGCCTCATGTAATATCACGATTTCACATGACGATCCTTTTCCCAAAATTAGTGGATATTTTATGAAGTTTAAAAACATATATCAAATTGAGGTAGGTCTTACTACAAATGTTATTTTAGTAATTATCTCTTACAATTTTGCCTTAATAAAAAAATAAATTATAAATTTGAAGGGTTTTTAATTTTCATGTTACGTTGGTTGTGTGCAATGGCCTCTTTATAACGGTGTGTTAAATGGCGTGGGGTGGAACTTTTTAGAAAGCAGTTGTATATTTTCAAAAGGTTATTAAAAGTTTTGGATTTTTTTTTTCATGTTTATAAAAAGAATGTTATCAGGTTGTTAATCCTGAAATTCTATTAGAAATTCAAACCAATTTTAGAACCCAACCTAACACGTAACTTTGAGTCCAGTAACAATATTTGTATGTAAAGGGTCTGTAACCTAAAATTGGTGGTATGAAGGTGTAGTAGAACTGTTCTATCTTTAAATTTTTTAGGGATATAGTCTCATGATGAAAATTAATAATGTGGAATTATAAATAGCTTTAAAGTGTGTGAGTGAACGGTTTAAAAAAAAAGTAACAATATTTTTTTAAACTTAAAAAAGAAACAATTAATTTTACTAATTTTTGTTAGATATATATAAAAAAAATTAAAATTGCGATGGTGGTGGCAAAGCCAAATTAGCTATTATCAAATTGTGAATCACATGAAATTGAAAACTACTTCTTGAAATCACTACTAGTTTTTCTACTTGATAATAAAAGAAAAGGTAGAAGTTTCAAAACATGGCCTGTGGTATTTAAAACAAATAAAATTTCTTCAATGATAGTAACGAAGTCTTTCTAATCATTGATACGTCCTTTCCTTTTCTATGCCACGACAACATTTAATTCCCAAAATGTAGAAAGGCAGGTTTTTTTTTTAAAAAAAAAACTTAGAATCGATGGTTGATATTGTTGCAATGACAAAATTTTAACTAATAAACGACAAAATATGCATGAAAGGATAAAAGAGGGAAATAAAAAAGTGGTCACAACTTTTATTATATTTGAAATAAACTGCTTTAATTAAATTTTTTATCTCAAATATCTTTTATACTAGTGTGTTCACCCGCGTATGGGTTGCTATATAAATTCTAAAAAATATCTTTAATGTTTATCTCAAATTATGTCATTTTTACTCTCTTTTATTATTGTGTATGAGTTGCTATATAAGTTCTAAAAAAATCATTATTGTTGACATGGTTTAATTCATTGGTGATTATAATAGTGTGTCTAAAAAAGCAAATGTCAAGGGGTAGCGTTTTTTGCAAGGTTAAAAGGCAGCGGTCCTTGCACATGTCCTGCTAGCCGTTTAGCTGACGAAGTTTAGGAGTAGTGCCCTGAAACCTAAATAGCTTTACATGTAAGTTGCGAAAAACATTTTTAGATGTAAAGCACTCGACACCGCTATGGATTTTGACACATTGGTTTGCAATAGTGCATCAAATTAATTGAAGGGCGCGTTCAACTTCTTAGGTTTAATTTAATGTTGTAATAAGTTCTAACACACATGTTGTAAGAGTGGGTCTAACTCATTACAAATGTGCATCTAACTTTTTTGTAACGGTGTATCCAACTTTTGAGATTTTATTCACGTTTATGATAAGTTTTTATGTGTATGTATGCTTCTGCTCACACACACACATATATGTATATGTATATATATATATATAGGGGTTGTATCATGAGTACGCCCTCCCTTATTGTGTAAGCTAGAGAAAACTTATCAAGATTAATCAAAATCATTATTTTTATTATTGGAATATCATTATTACACTTATACAACGTTATGTTCTTTTTTGTATATACGTGTTAGTGTTAAAAAAATTACGCATGTCAAAATGGAAGAAGAGTTATGATTGCAACTGGTTGTTCTTTTTTTGAAAGACAAATTTCTTTATTTCTATGGGAGTGGGACTTGAACCCATGACCTCCTTAATCCTTAGTGTTCTTAGAGGATTTTCCTCTACCAATGGGCCACCAACCCCATTGGCGCAACTGGTTGTTCTTACTTTGTATTATCTCCTTTTACCTGAATTCAAATTAAGTCATAATAATCAACCATTGGATCAGCACACAAGCTCAATATGTAATACACACTATGGGTCAAGTATCCGAATAATTTAATGTTCATACGATTTTTTTTACGATTTTGACAAATACTTCATTATATTTTTTGTTCAGATTATATGAAGAAATACTTTTTTTTTACTTGCTGCTACTGAACCCGCCACATACATGGATGTTCCCTTGTATAGTTGTATCTGTCCATTGGGGTTGGTGACCCAATAGTAGAGGCAAAACTTCTAGGAACACCTAAGGGGTTTCGAGGTCATGGGTTCAAGTTCCACTAGTGACAAGATTAAAAGAAATTCGCCTTTAAAAAAAAATCGTATCCGTCTGTACAACTACTTTAGTTTGGCCAGACTGGATTCTTTACTTGTTTTGGTTTTGTAGCTAAAATACAATAATGATTAGATTCAAGTGCATGAGCCCACTCTGATGTTATCTTAATGGCATTTAATGAAAACTGATGGCATTAAGTGAAACATTTAATAAAAACGAAACCAACCCTCCCTCATCCTTTGTTGTATTGTATATGACCTGTTCACTACACCTGATGATCACGACCCGGTTAGGTGTTGTTGCCTTGCTAATTCCATCACGGGCACATTAGCCATATGTGTAGTTCTGCAAAATGAGTTTTATGGACTGTGAAGCCCCTACTCATGCAACCAACATTTAGTTTTAGCATCACATTGTTTATTTACTAGTTTAATTGTCATTTATGTTCAACGGTCATGTCCTTTGTCTTTTGCCATGTTTTAATAGTTAAAGTAGTGGAGTGAGGGTAGTTTTATTAACTTCTTGTAAATTGTAATTACTCTATTCAAAGGATTATGAATGAGAATGAGAGTTTTATGGTTGTCTTTGCTAGCCTAACCTTTGTAGGTTGGGTGGTGTTTTTAAACAAGATTTCTGTACAAAAGTCATGAGCCTATATCTCTGGTTTCGACATTGCAACCCTACAGTTTGTTTTTGATGGTGAATCTGAATACTTGGTTTCGACATTGCAACCCTACAGTTTGTTTTGGTGGTGAATGTGAATACAAAACGAGCCGTATTTATGACCTAAATTCGACGGTTTGATGATTTAAACTGGTGTTGTTCGAAGCCATACTATAACACACTTGTTTTGTTATTTTCGGTTTTTCATTAAATTACATCTCTTGCTTTGAAAGAGAAAAGTTAAAATCACGAGTAAACCAGAATTTCTTCAACAGCATAATTATGCATTAATAGGCTAAACTTGTAGGGTCCGTTTTTCATAAACAAAACATAAAAAACGCTTCTATAACTACTTTTAAGTCCCCATACAAGAAAAAGTCATATCATAAGCGTTTCAAAAGTTCCCTGTCCAACTCAACTGAGGCTGCTGATAACCAACTTGGCTCCCCGGAGCTCCTGCTCCAACATTCCCGCCCATGCTGGGGCCCATATGATGCGTGTTTGCAACTGCTGGAGGTTGTGGTGGGTGGTACAGACCCGGGAATTGCATATGAGACGATTGTGCAGCACCATTGAATGAAGCATGGCCGGTGTGTGATGGCAAATATGTGGCATGAGGTGATTGCCCCGCCATGTTGTAATATGAAGCTGATTGCAGACTCGGAATGTCCCTTGGATTCATCCAAAGTTCAGATGTCTCCGCCTGTAATGCACAGTATCCATAACAGATGGAATGGGAACGAGAAATGGGAATCAAACTCTAAACCCGCCCCATCTGACATGTATGTAGAATCCCGAATTTTGAGGACATGACTCTAAATTTCAAAATACAAGCCCTTAAACCAAGCACCCTATCATTCCATATTCCATTCCCGTGACAGAAATGAAATGACAAAGGAATGGAATGGAATGATCCACATTATAATGTATTTTTATATACTTATGAACAGAATGAACCATGCAAATATGATCTTTTGATATGTATTTTTATATACTTATTGCATTTTCTTTTTTGTATTATCTTTAGAAAAACAAAAAGAAATATTTTTAGATTTCAATAAACAAATATTAATTTGTATATCCATTTTCATGTTATACAAAAAAATATATATATATATAATAAAAGAAAATACAAAAAAAAATATATTTGTAAAAAATAAAAACTTGAACGTAAGAATGAAGATTAAGAAAACCACAAATAAGATTTTGTTAAAAACGCTTATCTTTCAGTATATTTTGAAAAAGATAGAAAATGGTTAAAATTAATTGTTATAAGAGTTAATGTTATTATAATTTTTTGAAGAAAAAAAAGGGCTTGAATTGCAAACTTTCATTCTATTCCTTTATGAGATAAGAGGAAAAAAAAACCTCCCCAAAGGAAGGACTATTCTTAAAGTGGAAAGAATCACATTCCTACATGGTTAACAAACACAGTTTATTCAATCCTTCAGAATGGTCAATTCCATTCCACCTACCATTCTTGCAAACCAAACACTACCTACAGGTATAATAGCATGATGGAATGGGAATATGAAGAAGTATCAATTTCCAAACACACACAGTGCCTCTGCCATTTTGAGAATATGATTAGCAATTTTAAAATCCATGCCCTTATTAAACAAACACCATCTCCCATTCCTAAACCATCAAGGGCGCAATCCATAATACCCCTCAATTCAATTCCAAAGAAAAGAAAACCATATATTCGTTTACCTGAGGATTTGGAACATAGACATTCCCATCTTTGTACTTGAGCCGAGAGGAATCATCTAACCCAGATGCACTTCCCACAACACCAGGAGTATTTAATGCATATCCAGTAGGACTAGTAAAGTTTCCAAACCCAGTAGGACTGCCAGTCTGGACAGACTTGTACTGTGGAATCGTGTATTTCACATGTGCTGAGTTGGCACCAGCCATCATCAAGTAACTACTACCAGTAGACGGATGGGGGGAATATGTAGGGTTGTTGGAGTACCCTGGCATGACCATTGGTGGGACATACACAGGAGATAAAAACTGGCGATAAGGCATAAGATTAGCAAAATGAGGAACATGAACTTGTGGATACATTTGGGCCGCCACTGGAGCTTGTTGTTGTACCATTGGTATCGTGGTTGCAGGGATACTGTTAGCCACATGAGAACTAAATCCCTGTGAAGAAAACAGTGCAAAAAATCAGTCATTTGTTTATTCCCCCCCCCCCCCTCCATTTTTGCTAATAACATAAGATGGATAACACGCACGTAAGCCATTTATATTGGGCTTGGGGTGTGCAAATTGTAGTTCAAGCTGTTAAAACCCGCAGACCGTGAAACAAAACTGAAAAAAAAAATTATATCTTAATTAAACAGCCTCATCTCGGCAAAGAATCAAGCTTAGACCAAGAGTCTGAGTCCAGTTTTGAAACCGAACTGGTTCTAAACTTAGCAGTTAATGCGGAAGAATATCGGTTATCGGTCAAGGACCGATATTTGAGATATCGGTTCTCGCGGTGGGATATCGGTAGCTTTTATATCATGCATAAACTTATATATACACACACATATATAATATTAACAATCAAGTCAAAACTAAAAAGTGTCAGTATTTTATATTAGAAACATGATCTAGCAGGTGTGCGAAGTGCGAACGTGGGTGTATTAGAGAGTTAGGGCATTTACTTCGATGGTTTTGGCTATGGGTACAAGGCATTGGGCCAACATTTTTAAAGGGGAATGGGCTTTGGGGCCGAAAAATGTTAAAAAAAAGGGCCAAGATTAGTAAACCGAAAAACTCGGTGAGACAACCGACATTATGGAATCAAAATCTCGGCGATATCTCGGTAAATATCACCGATAATATCGGGACCGATATTTTGGCTTAGGACCGATATATCGGTGATATCGACTGCATAGGTTCTAAACCGGTACTAAACCGGTACTATATGGTCCAATCCATAATTTCAGTATTTCCAAATTCTCAAGTCAGTCAGGTCTGGTCTTGAACGCTTGCACACCCTCAATTGAATATGCAATTAGATTTAGATGACTTAAAAAGTATATGGTTTGTTAAGACACAACCTCCTGAGGGATTTGTAGCACCTGGCCCCTGAGGGATTCAGCACTAGCTGGCCTGAAATATGATATATCATATCCAGTCTGAGGATCATATGCCTGCTATGATATAGTATAAGGCAGCAAAATCAGGATGTTGAACCAAAAAATAACAGATGAAATAATAATAATAATAATAAATCATTTTATAGTCCACTAACCGAGAAACTTGGCAATTCTGAAGGACCTTGTTGCTGATGTGTCTCTGAAGGAGCATAAGAGGGGCTGCTGTGCCTAACCAGACCGAAATTGGTGTAGTTGTCCATGTTTTGGGGACTTGAAGACTCGACCCTATCAGTCGATTGTGGTTCAGATGTCCCTGAACCAGGAGAAACTGAACCGGAACTTTGTTCATCCACCAACTCAACTTGTTTGCTTCCAGAAGGTTCACCAATAGAAGATTCTGGTGAGCTAAGTGATGAACTGTCAACCAGTCCAAAAAAAATCAAAATCAGTTACTGACAAGACATATTAAATCCATATAAATTATATAATGATTCACCAACCTTGCCAAAGGTTCAACATGTGATTCATCAACATGTCTAGCTTCTTGAAATCCAGAATTCTGGGATAAATCTGATTCAATTCCCAAGCTGCCAAAAGTCAATCGACTACGATCAATCTCAGAGACCCGAATATGTGCTGCAATTATCACATTCTGATCCTCGTGACTTGGTAAATTGTCTTTCGATTGAGCTACTTCTGTAGCCAAATCCTTAGAAATTTTGGCTGGAGATGACATGGATTTTTTAGGCGTTCCAATAACCCCCACTTCAGTAACACTTTGTTTCTGACTTGATTTTGGTTTCCATTCCTTATTTGCTTGAGAAACTACACTTTACAACAGATTAGCTCAATGCCATGTTACCATAAGATGCATATATATTCAGAAATAAAACGAACTTCATACCTTTCTGGTGAGTCACAAGTTGTTGATGTTGCCTGCTACCATACTGATTATTAAAAGACCTTCCACTTGACACTGATTCTGCTACATTGGATTGAGAATGTTGATCAGTCTTAGATGTGGCGGGAAAAGATTTAAAATGGTCTTTGGAGCTTGATACAGGAGTTGCCTGCACAGATGACAGCTTGCCAGGATTTTCTGATGTAGCATGACGGCGAACTCCAACTGGCCCAATTTCCCGTTTTATGGCCCCAACATTTGTAGTTGGTCTGGATGCTAGAGATGGTATATGAACCGGGTCAGAAGAAGATGAATAGACTCCAATTACTGAACTGTTGGGATATGTAACCGAATCATGTGGTTTTGTTGCCACCTGTACAGATGGAGCAACATTTGAGACCAGAGGTCTCTTACCACTTGCAGTCAAGCTAACACCTTTTACTTGTTTAGATAGTGAATCAATTGGTGGATTCAAGGGTGATTTTAGGGTTTTGGAAGCCTCAGCTGAACTGCACATGACCCATGTTATAAATAAGATATGATAGAAACTGATCTTAGGTAATAGGCATGACGGTGCTTAGAATAAAAATAAAAAAAAGGGATAGAAAAAGATAAATAAATTTTCCTGTTTTCAGTTACAAAAGTTCATAGTATCATTTTTTCCCAGAAAACTACTATAGCATATTTACCCAGCCCAAAAGTTCATAATAAAGTACTTACCAAATGTAAAATAGAAATATATCATATTCACCCCTTGTAAATTTTAAATATATAAAATACACCTAAATAAATAATCTAATCAAAACTAAGACTTACATGAATATCAAACAACAAATTATAGATCATTATACATGTTTATCCTCCCCCCACCCCCACCCCAAGAGTGTTAAATTAAATAATTTCATTTACTTAGTATGATGTCTAAAAATGAGAAATTATTGGTTTAAGATTGCTTTTAACAGGATAGATAAGAAAATAGGTAGGTATGGTTATATTATTCAATTGCTAGGCTTGATAATTTTTTTTATTTTATATTGGGCAAATATAATGTTATAAAGTTTTGTTAATATATGAACTTCTAGATAAGGTTAAATAAGATTAGAATGTTTCGCTGGAGAAATATGATATTATTAACTTCTAGACAGGAAAAATATTAAATTATCCCCAAAAAATAGGTGTAATTACCTCTTTTCAGAAGCAGTTGAAGTCTGCGCCTCTTTAGTGGTCACAAATACTGAGCTTTTAGCAAGAGGTTTTATCTCTCTAGCCTCATTTTGAGTAATTCTGTTGTCCCTCACAACACGAAACTGTCTAGTTCTTCCTGCATCTAGTAAAATTTCCAGCGATCAACATAACACCAATAAAACAGTTTATAGTTAGATTTGAAGCAAGATTTTTAAATGAGGGATGAGGAGGCCACTTAAGCATCCAGATTTTTTCATTAACGACACCCAAGTATATATCTTGTTTCATATATTAAAATTTTGGCCAAAAACATGTCAGATGACATATTTAAAAGATAAAAATATTGATTCTGAAGTGTCAACATGTTATAAGTTAAAATTGTCATTTTTTTGCAAATAATTTGAAAAAAATCTTCCAACATTCAGCATTTTGTGGTCAAAATTGGTATACATGAAACAAGATACATGACACAAACTTGGGTGGCCGCCTATAAGATAGTTTTAATATATGAGTGACCTTAATGAAAAAAGTTGACTACTTGGGATGCTTCCACAAATATTATTCCGCATAAATCAACAACAAAGTTAAAAACAAAGGATAAAATTACCAGATACATTGTTCCTAACAAAAGCTGCCCTTCGAAAGGGGTTACGGTCTGAATATGTGTTTGGTTTCACTCCTTGAACTAGTTGTTCAGTAGGCTTTCTTGGCCTTATAGGCACAGATCCGTTAAATGATGTAACCTGAAATAATATAAGTTATTAAACCGTATTCAAGCCTTCAAAAACACAAACCATATGCATTAAGAAAGACACTAACTTTAAGTTGCTTTATAGACTGAAGCCCTTATAAGCCATAAGTCCATACCCAATGCATCATACATATAAAAATGAATTACAAGATAGTCTAAAAAATAACTTCTTTATCAACGACCTAGTTGAACAACATAAACTAATTTGCATGGAAAAACTTTGTTCACAAAATTCATCAAACAAGTGAGATTAAGTAACTAGAGTAAGAGACTAACGTGCTAAATAATTATAAGCACTATAAAGTTTAAAACTTCCATTCTTTAATGAGATGGCAATAAAGAATATATAAACAGAAGTTTGTATTTGTGTGCTACTAAACCCCCAAAACAACAGATAGATGAATGGATGCATGAAGCAGACGTGACATAAGAAGAGAATATGAAATTATGAATGACAGTTTAGGTCATTAATCAAGGTCTTGATTTAATGTACAAAAAATAAGTGCGACTATCTATGTTACAGAAAATAAGAATGAATATAAAAATTATGACAACAAACCTCCTTCTTTTTGTCTTTTTTCCTCTTAACTTCATGAAACGGATCTGATAAGAATAGATAAATAAGACAAAACATAAGTAGTTAGCGTGAGAAGCAGATGAAAAATGTGGATAAAACACCATGCTGGTATATAATTCCTGACTACTAAAAGCAAAACCATTTATATAAATCATACTACAGAAGAAATACTCGTGAATTAAAGAACTCTTAATTGCAATTAATCATTGACATCGGTTTCAGATAACATATTATAGTTGAATACTCCAATCAGACGAAATTCACAAAGCTTTAAGCAATTTTACACACCTCACTATTATTTCCTTAATCCACATAAATGGAATTTGTTTTATTTGAATTAGTTCAAAAGTGTAAGGTTCAACCGAGTGACAATAATCCTGACCACCTGTTATCCATTATATGGCTAAAAATAAGTCTGTATAGTGCAACAACCTAATAATGTGAGTTTTTACAGGCATCCAATAGAAACAGTAATAAAAACACATATACTTTGACAGATTACTAACTTAGTCAACCCCTAATAAGAAGTCTGTTTCATATCATATGGCTTCTGAATCAAACAACATTCCAAACCCCTTAAAAAATTTCAAAGTTACAGCATCAAACTTAAAAACCCTAAATATATTCAACAACAAATTTTCTGTGGTTACATTATTTTAACGACTTTCAAAAAAGAAAACGTAAAAGAAGTCAAGAAAGGGGGTGTGTTGTAATTAAACCTTGATTTAACAATTTCTGAGCAGTCTCGTTAGGATCCATGTTGGTCTCTTTAAGGGTTACGTAAATATCAGCATCCGAATGATTACCGACGATTTCTTTGATCGTTTGAATCGTTTTCCGAACACCAGCTGATAGATTTTGCGTCACGTTTCCTCCTTCGATTCGCGAACCAGAGACCATTTCCAAAACGGATTGAAACACGACAATAAGACGATAGAAAGAAGAGGCAAATGTGTCGCGCGTAGGTTTTATCAACAGATATCAAAAGGATTGAAGCAGTTGCGTTTATAAGGAAAACAGAGAACGGCAGGAGTTTGACGACCGAGGGTTTTGGAAGACGATTTTAGGGAAGATGAAAATTGGGGGTAATTTGCGCTATTTTATTTTTTCAATTTTGGGGTTTGGGTTCGGGATGAAAATTCCCCCAAATTAGCGCCCCTATTCGATGGTAATTAGGGTTTCTTACTTGATTCCATTATATATATTATTGAAACCAACCAATTTTATAACAAAACTGTTTTCTATAAAACTGAATTTATATTTTTCATTTACTATAAGGATACCCGCATGATACGTTGGGACATATGACATGTAACTATTGACGGTTTATTTGGTTGTATTACCTAAGAAATAAAATACAAATATATACTATATAATAAATAAAAGTTTTTGTGGACACTTGTCACTCTCATGTTTACTATCAAAATTGTTTTTCTGCCTCTCTAGCCTATTAATTATACAAATTCTTTTAAAAAAGTTTAACTTTTTTGTTTCTCGTCTCTCTCTTCTTTTAAATAATAATGCGGGTATCCTTATCGCCTCATGATTCCACTATACCCGGTTGACGAGTTATGCCCTGTTTGTCGTAAGGCGTGTTTAGACTCCTATGGGGAGCATGCGGTTCATTGTAGAGAGCTCCCGGGGTTCAAGTACCGACACGACTTGGTTAGGGATGTTCTTTTTGACATATTTAGGCGTGCCGGGGTTTCTACTAAGAAAGAGGCACCAGTGAATTTCTTGACGGACCCATTGGAAGGAAGATCAACACTTAGACCCGCTGACATTTTGGTCTTTGGGTGGATAGGTGGGAAACATGCGTGTGTAGATCTAACAGGGGTCTCCCCTTTGGTGGGCTTGGGAGTTAGTGCTTTCACGGTGAGTCAGACTGCTCTAAAAACTGCTTCGAGCAAAGTGACCAAACACGAGAAAGCGTGTCTTGACAACCAACACGTGTTTATACCATTTGCTTTTGACACTTTTGGTTTCCTTGCACCAGAGGCCGTGGAGTTACTTAACCGAGTACAGCGGGTCATGCATAGTAATGTTATGACCCCAAGATCTGTAGATGTAGTTTTTAAAAGACTTGGTTTTGCTATTCAAAAAGGGTTGGCGGCGCAGCTTGTTGCCTGTTTGCCTTCTATCTCTATGTAATTTCCCTTTGGGAGTTGTGTTTTATTGATACTTACCAATTGGTTGAATTTATACAATAATAATGATTTCTATAATTATTTTTAGAAAACGTGTATGTTTGTTCATAAAATATTTTTATAATTTGAACATTTCTTTCATTTTTTTTATAAAATAATTATTTCACCAATAACATCCAAAATACAAATATTCATATAAACTGATGTTTTACAATAAGTTGTCTTTAATTACATGGGTTTTAACCAAATTATATATATATATATATATATAAGTTTTTATTTTATGGACCAATTTTATACTAGTCGCATAGGGTATCTGAAATCTCAATAACAACCTTGTATGAGATAGTTAAAATATAGATAACACTGTGGGAATTTGATTTAGGGCATATTGCCGGCGACATTGAGGGTTCGACCCGTCTTTTACTAACATATTGTTTTTCTTTGGTTTGCTCAGTGTTTTTTTTTTAACAATTGGATTTTATTACTCTTTAACCAGCATGAGGCTAGACAAGAGAAAAATAATTACATTGAGGGTTCGACCTGTCTTTTAATTGTTTTCTACAAGTTTTTTTTTTAACGGCAACACCTAGATATTCTAGGATAATTGGGTTTCCCCGGGGCAACACCTAGAACTTTCAGGGCAGCCCACCACAGAAGGAACCCCCCAATTGAGTAAACCCCCTGACCTGGCCACAAACCTTTTTTTGTTGTGGCCAGGATTTGAACCCAAGACCTTTACTATGGGAAGTATTAGGGTTACTATTGCATCAGATGGCCAACAGTATTTACTACAAGTAACATACATGTTTTCATTAGATCTAAAAAACGTTAACCTGGGTAATGGGTTGCAACTATTGTAAACTTTTTTTTAATCAGTCTATGTACTAGGCTCCATCTAGTAAATCAAACTCTGAATTTATCGATTGGATTAAGCATTCATAATCGGTTTTTTAAATCATGTCTTATCCTTATATTTTAATGTAAATTTAAAAATTTTACGAATTACCCACTCCATCTCATTCTTTGTATTTTTCCTTATACTTAAATTATAAGGATAATATATATAAATTGAATTGTAATTTCTTGTATTTACCAACTCATTCATCCCTTATAATTCTTTTGTGAGCGAAAGATATAAAAATGATAAAAAAAATATGTTTAAAATAGTATTATTTAATTGAATATAGATAAGTATAAATAATTAGTGTGTGGTATTATTTTAAACCTTTAAATTGAAAAGGTAAGTATGTATTTAGTTAAATTATAGTAATGATGATAATTAGTTAAATTATACGAATGATGATAAATAGCACATTGTGAGTGGTGTTAATCAAACAAAAAATATTTACTTGGCTTTATCATTTGAAGTTATTTTAGATAAGTAATTAATTGATTTTATTTGCAGTGTTGCTATATGGACTGTTTGTAATTTGTAATGTAATGGTGTCTCATTAACTTACGTAAATGGTTCCTAGGATTTGAGGTTTTCGTAAGTTAATTAAACTAGTGTGTCAAAACGATATATTATAAACTAGATACAAGAAACTTAACCCAACCAACACAACTCTACTTTAGGAAATAGCATCCTTCTAAAAGATCTTAGTAAGTGTGTTTCCTTGACGATCTTAGGATTCTTTAATGGTTTTACATTGTTGACGTAAAATATTGTTTAAGAAAACTAGGGTATATATCAAAATATATGTTTTTTATTGCTACACGTTAATTACAATTCGTTGTATCCAATATGATATCGTTATTGTTTGTTATGATGTTTATTTTGCTCTCCCATGATGATTGCCATGATATGTTACATGAAACGATTTAGATGACACTAGGGCCTAAGCTTATAAGTCAACAGCACTTTAAAGTCCTTAAAAATATAAAATAACATTTAAGGAAGATAAAGAATTAAGGAAACGAATGAACTTGATGATGGATCCATCCACTTGATAAAGATTTGGTATTTGTATGCTTGCATGCACTCCTAAGTAACGATAAATAACAACCCCCTCAACGCGTTTCTTAAGGGCACGCAACCTAATCCAAACTTGCTTTTATTTCGTCCACATATTGGTATTCGGTTCTTACCTCTGGCTATACTAAAATTTGATAGATATATTTTCCTATTGTATGTGTGGTTTAGTTCTTAGGTGAAAACCCCTTTTAAAACCAAAATTTGTTGAACGTATTTATAAAAAATATTATACACTTTCATGCACATCAAGTTTTGACTCCGTTGGCGGGAACATGGTGATTCTGAGAACGATTGGAGTTGTTGATTTAATCATTCTCGGTGTGTGTGTATATATATATATATAGGATAGAGTTCAAATGCTAGCCTCATTTTATAAGATAACCATGATAACCACATATCCACAATTGATTGGGTTTGATCAATGGTTGATTTTATTTAATGACAAATTTTTAATTATTAAAAGAAAAAATTAATCATATTTAATGCAAAAGGGTAATTTGGGTAAAACAACATAATTTAATATAGATAGTCATTAATTAGTCCACACTCTCTCTTATACCATTTCAAACTTAATAACTAAAACCCATAAAAATTAATTTAAAACAAAAAAGATTCAATAATTTTTTTTTAGTTTATATTACAATCATACAAAAAAAATAAATACTAAAACATAAAATTTAAGTCAAAGTTTGTTACATATACATACTAACTGTGTTACATATACGTACCAACCGTGTTACATATACGTATCGCACTATCTTTCCTACCATTTCAAACTTAATAACTAAAAACCCATAAAAATTACTTTAAAGCCAAAAAGATCAATACATTTTTTTAGTTTTACATTATAATTATACCAAAAAAAATATGCTAGGACTTAAAATTCAAGTCAAAGTTTGTTACACATACATACCAACTGTGTTACATATACGTACCAACGGTGTTACATATATCTACCAACCGTGTTACATATACGTATCAACCGTGTTACATATACGTACCACCTGTCTAAATTTTTCACTAGGGTCCATGTTACTCCTTGCAGTAAGTGGTGTTGATTTGCTGCTTGTTGAAGAAATCACACAGCTTTATACCAATAATACGCAGAATGTATAAAGTTCTCGAAAAATTACACACAACACCAAAAACTTTACCGGAATAATACGCAAAAGGTAAAAAGTTCTTGAAGAAATTACACACAACACCAAAAACGGTCGGAGATGACTTTCCGCTAAACTTACAAAAAAAAGAGCCGGAGAGAATAAGATAATTAACTTTTCTTGTTTGAATGAGTAAAAGTGGTAAAATTGACTTTCTTGTTTGGAGGAAAAGTGGTGAACAAAATAAATAAATTATAAATTGACTTTCTTGTGTTAGGAGAGAGACTAAGATAATTAATGAAATTTAAATTAAAACACATAAATGCCTAAAATAAAATTTGCAAGTTTACTCAAATACCTTTTTGATAATTAGAAAAATAAATAAATTACAAATTATGTGATTAGTTGGATTGTGGTTATCACCTAAAAATGTGATTAGCATTTGAACCCAACCCTATATATTTACTAGTTTAGATCCCGTGTTTACACACGGGGTGAAACACATCAATATATAAATTTTTTAAATCTTTATGTATATATTTTACATGTTTAAAAATATATTACATATATACTGAGGATAGATACAAACTCAAAATATGTAAAAATTAATATATAATTGGGTTTCAGAAATATAATTTAACTTTCATTATTATTTGATTGAAATAAAAGTTACATAAATAAATTTTGAAGTTTCTTATAATAAGAGATAAATAAATTTTAAAGTTTCTTATAATAAGAGATAATTAAAAATAAATGTGTTTTATTAGTATAATTATAATTTATTTAAAAATTATTATTATTAAAATATGGAAATGCATTAAATAAGAGAGAGGGGCGGGAAAAAATTGTGATAATGAATATGGAGGCGACACGTGACAATAGAAAACCTTTATTTATTATATAGTATAGATATACACACACTTGTTTTCCATTTTATCTCTTATAAATAGTTGTTTTTTTTATTTTTTTGAATTCATTTATATCTAGTGCATGTTATTTTTTTGTTTGATTTTTATTTGTAGTGATTCCCATGTAGTGATACTACGATAACTATGTGAGGAGGACTACACTTATGATCATGAGGAATATCATATGGAGAAATGGTGATAGATTTGTCGTGAACCCCATTACACACGAGATTGTTACTATCCACTCGGGTATCCACAATTTACTACGAAGAACCTTATCCCTATTCACAACCATTTGATGATCCATTGATCCTAACTTGCAACGTCTATAAAAAAGTTGACAAAAGTCAACACCCAACCCGTCGGACGCCAGTCGATGGGGGTAATCCACCGCCATATGGGCAGTTTTGGTGTGTTGATTTTAACAAGCGTCTTCTATAAATACGAACCTTCACACTCACCCCTTAATCTCGAAATATTTTAATATACACATATAATAAATCTATCTGAAAATCCGTTCACATTCTAATATAATTTGAAGAGAGATTCAAGATCAAAGATCAAGACCATAAAGCAAAAAGAAGAGTTGTGTTACAACTTCGATTATTATCTTCAAGGGCGAAGCTTAGTAAAGACCGGAGAGGCCTGCCCCCCTCCCCTCCCCCCCGATTTTTCACTCATTAGTGTTAATTTATACGTATTCGGTCGAAAATTTTGTAGCCCCCTCTTATAGAAAAAAAAACATCGCCCCATGCATTTTTCTTCAAACTTCACCACTTATTATCTTTATTGTGTTGTAACTATGTGGTGAGCACTACCATTGTTCAGTGAGAAGTTTGTAAAATGTATCACTACCTTATAATTGGTGAAACGTAGAAGGTGGTCACTACATTTAATTAGTGAAACGAATAAGGTGATACCTTATTTGGAACAATGAAACTTTTGTACAAGGTGATCACTACATTTGGATTAGTGAGGCGTTTTGATGTACCCGTGATCCCTATTGTTTTAGATAAACAATTAGTGTAATAACTCTCGATTGAGAACCGAGGAAAGAACATAGAGCTGACTAGTTAATATGTACTTGAATCTATATAAATTTGGTTTTATCTTTCTAACCTTTAAACTATTTGTGCATGACTTGTTACAAGGTTTTCTATAACACCCCAAACTAGCTAGGGTGACGTGTCATTATTACAAAAACCACAAGTCAAAAACATTTCCACAAACGTTACAAAAGGTGAACTTGAAGTACAAAACCTTCTTCATTACATTGATTTTAAAACAATGTCCTTTTTAATATTTTTGTCTCATACTATTTTACATAGTCTATTTTGGATTCCATCACCTCATGGTGCAAGCTTAGACCCATTTTTGCTTTTGGCATTCGAGATCTTCTGTTTCATGGATCGAAAAAATGGAGGAAAGTCATTCGCTAGATCATCCTTTCTACTATATGGTGCATTTGAAAGTCTCGTAATAACATGATTTTTAATCAATGACGGATTTCCCTTACTGATACATTTCACAAAAAAAATCAAAGTATGTTTTTTATAAGATCACTAAAATCACACACATGAAAAGAGATTACAATAAAAAGGATTATGAATACAAACAAGAAGTCACATTCGTATAAACATTTACATATCATTCGAAATTTTGATCTAAACAAGTGTCAAAATCATCCACAAGACCAAAAATACTTTTTTTTAAAACAACTCAGTTTTAGTTAAAACTTATACTGGAATGTTAAAAAAAGCATGTGTATTATGTTTTTTAAAATGTTAACGAGTGAAAATTATTTAAGAAAATCAGATTAATACTTAAATTAAATATCGTAATCAAAATTAATAAAAGAGAAATGCCGACCCTCATGCCGTTGCCACACTCACGAGCCCTCGCTCACGTCCCCACTCACTATGATGACATAACACATGGCCTAACCTCAAACAAAAATATTATCTTTACATAGTAATTTTCACCCGTTAAAAATATCATGTAAACCACAAATATAAACATTATTTTTAAATAGTAGCTTACACCCCATTAGAGGCTATTATCAATTAACTTAATCTTAAGTCTCGGTTTAATTTAGTAAATGTATCTTTAGCCCCTCACATTTATTAATTTTTAAAAATAACCTCTCAATTTTATAAAATATCACTTTAACACCCTTATGTTTTTTAAAGCTTAAAGTTTACCCTTACAGTATATATAATTTGATTTTTTCATAATAATTTTAGTTAGTTTATAATAAGACTTAAATATAAAATTTAATCGAACCGACATGTTAATAGTTTAGCATTTATTTGATAAAATTTTAAGAAGTAACCAACAAAATACACCATTTGAAGTCGGGCCGGTTATTTGGATTAGAACCTAACCTAACCTAACCCAGCCCTGATCAAAACCCAAAATCAAAACACCATTTACTACTATTCTCTCTCTCAGATTCGACTGTTTATTTTTTCAAAACCCCATTCAACATGATCTTCGCCCGCTGTTCCCGATATCTTCATCTCCTTTAATTGTCCGTCGCCGATCTTTCCTGTAAGTCTTCCACCCTTACACGTTGGAATGATTTTCAAGCGTTAGGGTTTTGCTCTCATAATTTTCTGTTTAACTCACTTTTACATGCAACCTGATTCCTATGGCTGAGTGTACGTGCTTATTTTAGAATAAATAAGCTTCAAATCTCAACCAATAAACAAACTAGAATAGTAAATGATTCAACCTAAACAGTGTTAGCAGTTAGAATATATAAATCAATCACCTATGCTCTTAAATTTTCCTTGTTACATGATGTTATGGTATGATGCACAAACGAGGAAAGCAATGTGGCTCAGCCTGGTGTGCTTATACTTGAATATCACATAACCAAATAAATAACAGCAATATAGAGGTCATTCGGTTATTACAAGGTTGTGGTCCCAAATTGTAGTGATCTAAGTTCTAACCAATTTGGAGTTAAACCAAGTGTTAATAGGTATGGTCTTACAGAATCTAAACTTGGCGCTCCTATTTTGTCACTTACTTGAACGATTTACTTCACAGTATCCGGTTCTGGGGGTATAATAAACCCGGGTTAAGAATGAATGTGCAACAAGTTGCACCACCGAGGTCATCTGCGAACGAATTCAGTCGCCAGAGAGTGGATAGTAAATCTCAGTCGGGACAGTCAAACATCAACAACTTGACCACTTCAGGTTTACTTTCCTGGTTCAGTTGCCTAATAACTTTCATGCTCATTACCCTAACTTCTTTTCTCCTCAGGTTTACCAACAGGAGACAAAGGAGAAGTTGATAGCTCATCGCGAGAACGACTTGTGTATTTAACAACATGTTTAATTGGGCATCAGCTGGAAGTCCAGGTCATAGATGGATCAGTGTTCTCTGGAATATTTCATGCTACAAATGCAAAAAGTGATTTTGGTATCTTTTCAAATGTTAAGTTAGTGAATATATCATATATGCATGGAATCAGTTTTGTATCTGATCATTTTGGTAATCTTTTTTCAGGATTAATCTTGAAGATGGCCTGCATGACAAAGGCTGGTTCTTCTCAAGAACAGAAAAACATATCAGATTCTGTTAACGGAATCCCTTCTAAAACTTTAATCATATCATCAAAAGACCTTGTGCAAATTGTAGCAAAGGTTTGTTTGCTTCTGTTTTTCATAACTTCATATTCATTCAGTGGTAGTCCATCGTGTGTTATGTTAAACCAGAATACTTAACTCTCAGAACTGCCTTAAACAACATTATTCATAGGTTTATATAATCAGAACACAGCTGTCATTTCACGTATATGGACTGATGTGTTTTCATTTTGTAAGAGCAGAGTGTACCCGTAACAAAGGATGGGTTGACTAATGAGTTCCATCATGAAAAACAGCAAGACATTATGACAGATTCCTCAATTTCTCGTTCTCGACATGTTGAATTGGAAAGAGAGTTGGAACCATGGGTCCCGGATGATGATAATATAGAATGTCCTGAACTTGACAACACTTTTGATCGTCATTGGAACAGGTTCTAAACTTCTAACTTCTTTACCTCATATACATACCATTTGAGGATATAATAATCTCTCTGATTGTATAGGATGATTTTTAGACCCAGTGACGTTTATATTGTCACCCTCAAGGATTTCTTTTTATCTGTTTTTCACAAATTTATATGGAAAACTGTAGTCATTAACTGATTATGGTAGAATTGTTGTTCTTTCCTAGTTTTCTTTCTCATGCGTTTATTCTTTTTACTTATTGACGTGATTGTCAATTACGTAGGGGCTGGGACCAATTTGAAACAAATGCAGCATTATTTGGAGTAACAAGTACCTTTAACGAGGAACTTTATACAATAAAACTTGACAGAGGTCCCATGATGAAAGAGAGAGAAAAAGAGGCACTAAGATTAGCTAGAGAAATTGAGGGTGAGGATACTCAAGATCTTCATTTAGCTGAGGTAAAAGGTTTTGCTTCCTGTTTTTCATCCTCGCACATATGTGTGCTTGCATGTCTTATTATGTATGAATTGTTTCATTAAATTCTTATAGTTGTACTTTCTCTGTATCAGGAAAGAGGCATTCACTTCCATAGCGGCTTTGATCTCGACGAGGAAGCTAAATATTCATCTGTTTTTCGTGGTGTTGATGATAGTGGTTATGATGTAAATGAGGACATTTGGGATTCAAAAAGTATTGAAATAGTTGGAAATGTTTCTGATTCTGCCATGAACAACTCATTGACTGATAGTGAAAACAGGTTCTTGTTAACATTTTGAATTGTGTCATTTATTTATTTTACTCCGTTTTAATATGTTTTATTCAGAATTGGGAACAACTTTATACTATTTTTGCTTACAATTTTTTTTGTGCTCCACATCAATTATCCCAGGATTCAAGACACCAAGGACGATACTGGGAAGCACATGGTAGGTTAATCCTTTTTTCTAGTGACCTCTTTTATTAATAGCTATTGTTATAGAATCTAACTGTTAGAACTTTTGTTTGGAAAATGCAGTTGTTTGAGCAAAATGAGGCTGCAAAATCAGAGGGTTAGTGTCTTTATATTTCTCTTAATAAAAAAGAAGGGCAAACATAACATTGGACATGAACTTTGCAACTGTATGTTTGCATTCTGGCATTCTGCTTTCTGTATTTATGAAATATTACTAGTCTCTCACAATTATCATCTGTATTAGGAGTTCTTTTTTTTTAATCAGTGTCTGGTTTTATGACCTATATTTTTGAATTTTTTAGTCTTAATCACTTATTTCAATATTGTTCAGATATCAAGAAAGAAAGCTCTGAAAAAGGACTCTCAGCAGATGCAACTGCATATGCACCATCTAATGTCCCGTGTCAGGGTCAAGAAGCCATGAGTTGCAGTGAAGTATCAAAGGGTGAAAAAACTGTCAAGATACATGAGTCTACTACACAACCTGCATGCAGTTCTGGATTATCCTCTAGCTCATCAATGGGTTCTCTGAATTCAGAAAAATCAACATTGAATCCTAATGCAAAGGTTAGAATTAAGTATTTTATTATCATAGTGCTGTACACGCTATATTACTACTACCTAGAGATGGAAATTTTGACCCATTTACTTATGAATGGGTTAATGGTCGATTGGTCGGATCCAGAAAAAAAAGTCCAAGTGATGGCATTTATAAATTGACCCGTTAGCTATTTCTTTCTTTGTTTTGGCTTCGTTAGTGATAAAAGATGACCTTGGTTTTATTTAATGCCCAACCAACTCAACTATCTAACCTATTACCTATTTATTTCTTAAAAAAGTATTGATAACTACAAAAGTTCAGAAGAAGAGGAGTGATCTGCTCCCTGCTCTCATGGCTGTCACTGAATGAGTTAGCCTGGGTTATTCTTTTTATGTCAAAGACAGAAATGAAAAGATGGAATGGGTCTGGGTTGAAAGACGCCCAAAATGTACATCTAATGTATACAATCCTCCTAAATGGCTTTATTTGAAGATTTAGAAAGTTATTGTAATAAAAATGTTTTTCATTCTTATTCAATGCATTAGCTATGTTTTTCTAAAAAAGCGTTTGTGTGCCAATGCAGTAACTGTATATCTAATGCATACAATCTCCTAAATCACTTTATTTGAAGATTTAGAAAATTATTGTAATACAAATGTTTTTATTCATATTCAATGCATTAACTATGTTTTTCTAAAAAAAGCGTTTATGTGCCAACCTGACCAAATCATACTAAAAATGACCTGATTTGACCCTATGACAATTCCCTCTTTAAATTGAATAACTGAAAACTTCCTGTGGCTGCTATTACTGCTAAATAACAATATGATGTGGTTTAGTGGTGGTTGTAATGGATTGTTGAAGTCGCTGACTAATAACTTTATTTTTGAATGAAACGGAGTTGATGCTTTGAAATATTCTCATCCACTCAATTGCTTAATCATTTTTTTCGTTTCGGTTTTCCCAGGAATTTAGACTGAACCCAAATGCCAAGAGTTTTGTTCCATTGCAGACTCCTTTAAGGCCCCCATCGCCTGTGTCTGATGGTTCATTCTACTACCCAAATGTAGCTCCAGTCTCTCATATGCAAGGCCTGGCTGTTGGCATTGGAGTAAGTTTCTGACCATGGCTGTTGGAATCAGACTCTTGATTTGTTCTATTTTCTGTATAGGTGGCAAATTGGACGGGTCAGGTAACACTGTAACATGGTCAAAATGGGTTGAAACTGACTCGTTTAAAGTAAACTATTACCCAAATTGGCCCATTTTTACGTAAATGAGTTGAAATTGCTCTCTGCATATGATTAAAAAATGACTGTGTTCAATTAGAAGGTTCTGTTCACTTTGTTGATATCTATGCAAATATGTAATTGCAGATGGGAACCTCATTTGCTCCACACCAGCCTACTATATACGGTCCCCAGACAACATCATATCAATCTCAGCAGCCATATTTTCAGCCAAACGTGCCACAGGTACGACTGGTTCAAGGAATCCCTTTTATACCCAGTTGATTTTTTTTGTGGAAATTAATTTGGGGCTATGTTTACTCAGTATGGTCAGCAGATGCCTCTTGGTCAACCCCGCCAGATGGTGTACATGCCCACTTATCCTCCGGTAAGAAAGTCGATCTTTTCTCGAATCCAAAGAAAGTTATAGAAGAGTCAACCCGTCAGCAATCTAGAAAAATAATCTTCAAAGGAAGATGAAGATGCTTTTTTTTTGTTCTTACACCCTCATTTCCTTTATTTTTTCGTTTCTACCAAGTTCTTTTGTCCCTTCTTTTTGAGGTTACATGACCAAGTTCTTACACCCTCATTTCCTTTATTTTTTCGTTTCTACCAAGTTTATTTTTTAGTACCCTCATTTCCTTTATTTTTTCGTTTCTACCAAGTTTATTTTTTAGTAGGATCGGGCGCAACTTGTTGCCCGTTTACCTGCCATTTTATTGTAATCGTCCTATTTTATTTCTTAGTGTATGACTAATCAAAACAGGTAATGTTTCGGACATGTCTAAATGGGTTGGGTCAACCGTCCACTTCTTTTGTCCCTTCTTTTTGAGTTCTATAATTACTCAACATATTTAATATTATATTAAATCTGTTTATGTGGACTAATAGTTAGAACATTTTTAATAACACAACTAAAGAAGTTACAAATGTTTGAGTATGCTCTGTCGGACTTGTAACTGTTGGACATGTACCTTTAGTTAAGAATTTTAACTCTATCCATTTGACTCTTTATTAGCAGGGATGATGTATAACGTCGAGGCCATCCAACTATTTAACTTTTTTCATTTAGCCACCCAACTATTGAAACCACTTTATAGCCATGCAGCTATGTATCCAATTTCATTTATACAAAACATTCCTTCAATTTTTTGACCTTTCGATAATATTTTTACTTGACATGAAAGGAAAAGTAACCAAGAGTATTTTTGTATTTTAGGGTTACATTCATGATCCAGCGTGTTCTTTTTTTGCCAGACTTGGTTCATAAACAAAACGAGACATAGTTGAGTGGTCTATAAGATGGTTTTAGACCTTAATGAAAAAGTTGAATAGTTGGATGGTGTCCTTTAAATAAGTTATAATCCAAATTGACCCGTCTTCATATAAACGAGTGAAATTGCCCAATCTAATCCTCTGAGCGTAGCTGATGTTATCCAATGTTGATGATGACAGGAAATGCCATACAAAGGAAGAGACTTTTAACAAGTGAACAAGACCTCCAGCTTTGTTAATTATTATTATCATTACATTTGCTGCTTTGCTGATGAACTAAGACTGCTTGGAATGGTTTTTCTCTGAGGATTCCGGTCATCGGCTTCTGAAAAGATGATTTGCAAAAGGGAATCATACCCGTTTCATCCAAACAACTTACTTTCTCTATATACCTTAGGCTTTGCCATATTTTGCTGGTGTTTTCTTTCTTTTAGATGGTGTTAATTTGGTAGACCACATGAAAAAGTTTTAGGGGATTTAGTTTAAAGTTTGTGAGTTGGGTTAAAGTTATGTAGGAGTATTTTAATTTGTGATGGTGTTGGATTTAAATTTTCTTAGAGATATTTCTATCTAGCCATTGGTTTTTTTTAACAGTAACTAGCAGCATGCTACTGTTTTAGATTTTTTGACTTCAAACTATTTGGTGTATTACGCCATATTTTTATACGTGTAATCGCCTTCGCAGGCCATGCATTGCTGCCTACTCTGATGAGGTAATCTATCTATTCATAGAATTTCTCTAAAGCACAACTAAAATGACAAATCTTGTAGCTATTTGAAGTATGTTTATGTGACGTGTATGTCAGACTACGTTATAATCATAAACTAGCTATTTGAAGTATGTTTATGTGGTGGGAGAGTTACATTTTTTTAAGATTTGGTTTCGATGACTTGTACATTGGTATTAACCCCGTGAAAAAAATTGCGTTCAAACATTAAGAAAAAAAATTTAAACCTAAACGCATGTAGAAACAATCATGTCGTTGCGGCATGTCTGTTCTGAACAACAGTGTTAATAATCGGCGCTTTGCAGTGGATTGGCACATTTTGAAAACTCGGTTGTAAACATATAACCTAAACATAGGTAAAATATTGATGTCTTGACTATATATTCTAAATTTTAAAAAATATTAAGTATTATAAAAATATAGTGAAAAAAAATAAAGTGTTTCTTTACTAAAATTTGAAAGATTAAACTTGCCACTTTAAATAATATTAATAACTAATTTTATAAGTCGGTACCCAAGCCTCATTAAATTTATTAGAAAATGCACATTGTTTGACAAACGTCAAATTCCCAAGTTCTAACAATTGAAATCTCCATTCTTGTTTGGCTGCTTCTCCTGACCCACACATCCTAGCTACATGACAAAACCTCGCACATATGCATACACCAACTATATCTATTATTTTTGTGAGATATCAAAAGTTAAAGGAATGTGACCCATTTATGTATGTATGTGAAATAAAATACTTTCCTATTTCCTTATATTTCCGCACTTGATATACAAACTATTAAAAATACTCTAAAAAATAATTTGAAATCGTTATTAAGTATACTAATGGGTTTTGCCTAACTAATAATTACATGAAGTTTATGGGGGTTGAATACTTTGATGAATTGACCGGTAACATAGTAAATGACATGACGCAAATAATGTATTCATTGACTACTTCTTCGGCACTGTTGATACTTTGGTTGTAACTTTTAAAGCGTGCAAATTATTAACTTTGACAATGAAGTTGAATGTACTAGTCTCCTAACAAAACATATTTTACTAGTATACTAACATGATAGATAAAGACTAGTCCTTCATTATGCCCCTTTGCAAGCAGTTTATTAAGGAGTGAATGACTAGTCCGCAACTCAATATGAACCGGGTAAGGGCTACACCTGAAAAGAGAGGGAGGGGTCACGGTTAGAAGATAACTCTCGCAACCTCATAAAATATAACCGAAAACGAATATGTATCATTTATTCATCATTTGGCTACTTCTTAGATTTAGTTTATGAAAAATGGTTAATACGTTAAAAGTTATTGGTTTAAAACGTTAAAATCACACCAACATTATATATATATTTTTATTTAATTAAGACTAAATTAGGGGCATTTCATATTATCCTCTAAATTTGTGAAATAATATATTTTCTCACATAAGATTTTAAGAACATTATATAACTATAATGGGCCTGTGATTGAACATACATCTTCCACAAAAATTCTTTTTGGCTTAGAAGTTTCTTTTTTAATAGATTTGCCACAAATGAGGTTTTACAAATTAATTTTTTTACTCAAAAGTTATTTTTCTATAAATTTGCCACAAAACTTCAATAGAGTAAACTTTAGTTTCTTTTTTTCCTTAAGTTTTTTTAAGATTGCAACAAAAGTTCAATGGGTTTATGTTTTTAGTAAACTATAGAAGTTTTTTTTTAAAACTTTGGTTTTTTATAAATATGCTAATATACAATTTTTACCCATTTGATTTTATAGGTCATTTCAAAGAGATAAAAATTATTATTTAAAAGAAATAATAACATTAGAAAAGATTAATCTAATATGTAAGCATTATCATCTAAAATAAAAAGCTTAATATTATAAAACCAAAATACTTTTTATTCTATATGAAAAATGTATCTCGACTCAATTTTGATATATTAAAGTCCTTAGCCTTATATAAAATGCAAGTATTCATGAAATTAACGACAACCTTTGGTCACTAGCATACTCGTTACATATGTGAAACCGTAAAGGTTATGTAGATGGTTTTTTTTTTGACATGGACGTCATCTAGTCTCTATAATTTGTTAACATAAAACCTCATCAATTTATTTAAATTATATACAAGTTATACGATCTTATATAATAAAAAACTATCCATGTTAGCATTTTTATACAATTAGATTGGAATATTTCATCAAATTTTGATCTGTTTAAGAGATATAACAAGTCATTAATTTTTTTTTGGTTTGTCATGTATTTTAGACAAGTTTATAAACTTTAATATATCATTGTTATATCTAACAAGAAAACATCCGATTGACTCAACTTGAAGGGAGAACTATAACATTCTTATTTATTATTGTAACATTTAATTAAAAGTACACCCATTCATTATAGAAATGGATTTATTACATAAACATATACTTATTATAAGTAACAAGCTATTATTTTAAGCAAAAGGCCTTTGATTGTAGCAATCAAGATTGGGTCCAGGATTAACTCCCAAGATGCTGCAATACCTTCTGTAAAACCCAATTCTATCCTCCACCTTATCGTTTCGACCCTTCCCGCATTCCAAACCACCGTTGATGATGTTCGTGATCACTCCGTAACCGGAGACACGACCGGCTGACCTGTCAGCAGCTGATGGTGTCCACCTTCCAGTGATAACGTCATGGTTTGTTAGCTTGTGGAGTCATCCAGTACCATATTGCTGACTGAAAAGATAAGGTTGGGCTAGAAGATCAGGGTTGTTGATCAAGTCCCTTCCAATGGCCCTTCCAAACTGCCCATAGTACGTCAAAATATATGTTATATTAATTAGTAACAAAATATGTTCATTAATTTAGCTTATATTTTAATCTAAAAGCTTTAAAGTAGGAACTTACTGGGATAGTTGGATAGGTCCTCTACCAAAGTAGCTTTGGGGACATGGCCAATCAGGGGAGTCACAGTACCTATTTGCCTGGTTTTGTTCTCTAACAAAGCAGTATCCCCATGCAAACTGACCATCTGGTGCAGTTGACCATCCACCTACACATATCCTTGATCGTTATATATATCATTCTTGATCAAAACTAACTAATTAATTACCTGTTGTTTCATGGGAGGTTTGAGCAAAGAAAGCCGCAAGCTCTCTTTTCTGGTCATCAGAACTTCCGGTGGTGCCGAATCCATTATAGGATCTTGCAGCATTAATGAAAGCAGTGTAAGTGTAAAATCCGTTTGCACGGCATCTCGGGTCGTTTCGGTACTTTAGCATTTGGTCAAACGCGGATGCCGTAACCTCCACCTGTACTTGTAGGGGTGCACTGACTCTGTCAGTTATTTGCCGGCGAGCAGTGAGCGGGAGTGTTTCCGCAGAAACCGTATTGACTGCAGCAGTTACCGTTGGCAGTTTTGAGCGGAAACAGCTGATGCTAAGAGGAAGAGAAACGTTAAGGGGAGAAAAAAACTATTCATGGCCCTTTGTTAATTGTTATGATTCATGTGTTGTGTGCACTATCTATTTATAGATACATTCTGTTTCCTTTTTAAGACCGGATATTTGTCCATGAACGACATTATAATATTTTTTACAATATCTTTTTCTATATATAATTTTTATAATGCAGAATATTAAAAAGGAAACGTACACGCCTTTCTAGGCCACGTAAGAACACATTCAACGGATGACATCAACAAACGTGTCACGTCAGATTTTCTTTCATCCCAAAATCCGTATTTATCCACCACCATTACATACTTTAAACACTTTTTTTTAATTATAAATAAACATTAAAACACTCTTATATTTTCATATAATCATTTATTTTAATTTCTATGAACTAAATTACTTCTTATATTAAGCTGTTTTTTATGATTTCGTATTATTTAGAATAGAGTTAATTACACAAATGAGTCCTATTGTTAGGGTAAAATAACATGTATAAGTCCTAACATTAAAAACTAACAAATATGTGTCTTAAGTTTGGTTTTTATAACAACAATGAGTCCTAACACTAACTGACGTTAAATACTAACAAAAAAACCCACACGTGCAAAAAAACTTGAGGGTATTTATGTAATTTAGTCTCCCTCATTTCCATTTTCCCTTTAAAACACACGATCATCTCCTTCTTCCAGATTAGGGCAAACACATTAAACCCTAAATCGCCACCTTCAGCTTCAATCGACAATGGTGGTTTGTGGATGTAGAAGATTAGCTGTAATTAGAACTTCATGGACCAACACTAACCCTGGACGCCGCTTCTATTCTTGCCCGCAAATGGTAAAACTTCTAAACCCTCGATCGTTGTTTTTTTTCTATTGATCTTGTTTTCAATAAAAACACATTTACACTCTATTTTTTCAGCGATCTAGGTGCATATTCTTTGTGTGGGTTGATCTTCCCATGTGTCCTCGATCAGCTAAAATCATCCCAGGCCTCCTAAATTCAAATAACAACCTTGAAATCAAAATAAAAGCACTGAAAGATGAAGTTCATAGAAAAGATTTGTGTTTGATAATTAGTTGGATATTCTTTCTAGGGCTTAGGCTTTTTGTATTTCTTGTAATTTAGTCTTGGCATGAAATGTATTTTTTGTAAATTAGTCTTGGATCAAATTTTGCAATGAAATGTATCTTTTGACATGAAATGTAAGTTTTTGAAATTTGGTAATGAAATGTGTGCAAATACAGTTCCTGAAACAGTTTTAAAGTCTGCAAATGAATGCTGGAATGTGTGCAAATGAATGCTGAAACAGTGCTGCAAATGTGTAAATGAAAGCTGAAACAATGATGCAAATGTACAAAAAAATGTTTTTTTATGCTGAAATGCTGAAACAGTGCTGCAAATGTACCAAAAACTGTTTTTTATGCTGAAATACTGAAACAATGCTGCAAATGTACCAAAAATTGTTTTCTTTTTATGCTGAAATGCTGAAAAATGTTGCAAATGTACCAAAAACTGTATTATCTTTTCCTAAAAACAGTTTCAAAGTATGCAAATATAGATATCTAAAAACCAGTTTAAAAAATCTACAAATATTAGTTCCAAATTACTGCTGCAAATATATATCAGAATAGTTCCAAAAGTCTGCAAATACAATTGCCAAAACACATACCAAAAACATAACCATTACAACTTCATTGTTCCAAAAAACCTTCCATAACCATTACAACTTCATTGTTCCAAAAGACAAACCAAAACACATAACAAAAGAAAACATAGAAAAATACACAAACTGTTAACTTGACAACTTCATTACTTTGCAGATGATGATTCTCCCTGACCCTTGCAACTTCTTTTGTAATTCCAGATCATCCCCTAGATTATCCAAAAACCAAGCCCATGAATTTGTAGTCTCTGCCTCTACTATTCCATAAGCTACCGGATATATCCCATTATTAGGATCCATACCTATAGCAGTAAGCAATTAGCCTGGAAATGGCCCCTTCATGAAAGCCCCATCCAAGCCAATTATATCCCTTTTACAAGCTTTGAATCCTTTTTTTAGTGGACCTAAACAAATGTAAATTCTCCTAAAAACTCTATCTTTAGATGCAGGATTTGGTTCAAGTTCAACCTCAAGTTTAACAGTTGTATCAGGGTTTGTTCTTTGTAATTCCAGAAGGTAATCTCTTAAAACATGATACTGCTTTATATAATCACCCATTACCTGTTGTGTAGCTAGTGTCTTAACCCTAAATGCCTTCATTTTTGATACAGTTATTTCATACTTTCTTTGCATTTCTTCTTTGATGGAGTTAATGGGTATGCTTGGATTTGACTGGATCTGCATCGAGATCTCCTTTCAGAGCCACTTTTCTGTGAATGCTTTAACATATATACTCTTAAGGCATCTATGTTCTGGATTGTATGTTTTGACAACTCATGTTGGTTCCCCTTTAACTCTGGCTGCATACAACACCCAAGGACATTTATTTGGGTTTTTTAGGGTTTGTCTGCCACTATCTTTTTACTTTTCCCATCTTTTTGACTTGGACCCACCATATGATTTATCCCTTCATCTGGGCTTTTTTCAAAGCTTGGAATAGGACCATCACAACAAGCCCGAAACCTTTCTTGGCAATTTTTGTGAAAGCTTATTTCCCTTCTTGTTTCCACATCATGTCTTTTAACATGATCTTTAATTTCTCTATTGTTCCCAAATTGTTGATCAACATAAAAAGTACATTTCTCTTTTGAACTTTCCTCTTTCTTTCTTGATCTTCTAAATGCCTTGTTTCTTATATTCTCATTTGCTTCTTCTTCTGATTAAGAAGTTCCAAATGAATCTGTACTCAAATACTCTTCTTCCTCTACATTTATATCAATTCCATCTTCCTCTACATTCACTTGGACATTGTTCATATCCACTTCAACTTCATCTACCACATTTGCTTCATCAACAATGTCATCACCATCTTCCTCATTGGCTTCATTTGTTTTAGCTTTATTGTTAAAATCATCTTGTCATTCAACTATTAGTTTATCACCATTTGCACTAATTGGAGATACATTTGTTTTCTCATGTTCAGTGTAAATAGACATGCACTTGTGGACATGTACATGCTTCAGTAGGTTTAAAACATCATTGTTGTTCACTAAAGCCCTCAATCCAAAGTCTAGGTCACTTTCAGGAATTAGAAAATGGTAATACATGATTGAGCCTTTTGGATAACCTAACATTTGCATAATCTCGTTGATTCGATGAACACCGAACGTCTCTATTTCCAGAATATCCACATAGTTTATCTTGACCTTTTCATAAACCCTATAGCAATCTTTAACACAAAATTCTCCCCCGTGGTGAATCTTAATAGAGAAAATATCATGATGGTTTTCCACAAACAAAAAAAAACTTACAACAAATCAAACGTTTGCCCTAATCGAAAGGAGAGGGTTCAAGCGATTACGAACACCTACCGTAGAACACCTCGATATCATATTCTTCAACATCATCGTCTCTGATTATCCACATTATGATATGTGAGTTTGCCCTAATCTGGAAGAAGGAGATGATCGTGTGTTTTAAAGGGAAAATAGAAATGAGGGAATAATATATTACATAAATACCCTCACGTTTTTTGCACATGAGGGTTTTTTTGTTAGTATTTAACGTCAGTTAGTGTTAGGACTCATTCTTGTTATAAAAACCAAACTTAAGACTCATATTTGTTACTTTTTAAAGTTAGGACCCATACATGTTATTTTACCCAAACCATATGACCCATTTGTGTAATTAACTCTTTAGAATATAATTTGAAGTTGTAATCAAAATAAAAAATATAAATTATAATTCACATTAATTAAAATTAAAAATTACATAAATTTAAAATAACCTTTTGCGAGCGGGTACACTCAGCTTATGAACAGACTGACTTTGCAAAGATGTGCTAATCAATCCGGCAAGATGGGCTTTGCTCGAGTTTTAGTTGATGTTTGGGCCAACAGTAACTAGCCTTCAGAATTAGATAACTAAGCTTTCGGTTTCTTAGCTGGTCCCAGGTAGAGGTGGGCAAAAAAAACCGGTTTCAAACCTGGTCCCCGGAACCCGACCCGAACCGGGTTCACAACCAAACCGGTTTCACCCAACCCGATCCGAAACCCGATCCAAACCGTAGGTGTTTTACCAGTTTTTAAAATTTTTTTGGATACCGGTTCTTAACCCGACCCGGTCCGGTTTCACCCTCAAACCGGTTTTCGGGCCCGAACCGGTTCGAACCGTTGGAATTTTCGATTTTAACGGCTTTATAGCCGTTCCAACGGCTATTTGACCGTTTTTTTTTGTTTTTTTTTGTATTTTGGAGCCCATATAACTTGTATAAATAGGTGTGGGTTGTATTAGTTCAACCACACAATTCCAAAACGCTCTCATTTCTAAAAAACGCTCTTATTTCTCAAAAACGCTCACGCTCGAAAGTCGAAACTCTCAAAATGGCAAACGAATCTCAACAATCTAATATTCTTGGTGCTTCTCAAAGTGTTAGTGCTCCCACGGTTGTGCGGGTTATTCCTACAACAAGGAATCCCAATGTTTGGCAACATTTCGATTTATGCGAAATGTCGAATGGTGGTCATAAGGCTCGATGCAAGTTGTGCGGGCATTTTTTTGGAAAAGACGCAAACACAACTTTGAAGAATCACATTGAAAAAAATTATTGTTCGGTTAAAAAGTCTCAAGCTTCGCAAGGTCAAACAAGTATGACAAACGAAGGTAATATTTTTGCGTATAATGTTGACTTGGTTCGGGAGAGGATGGCGCATTTTGTGATTCAAGAGAGTCTACCTTTCAAACACTTTGACAACGAGCGTTTGACTCGGCTTATTCAACAAACGCTCCAACCTCGCTACACTCATGTAAGTCGTGCTACTCTTAGACGAGATTGTATAAATATGTGGAAAAAAGCTAAAGTAGAAATAATAAATGAATTTGAAAATTTAAAAACCGGTATTAGTTTAACTTGTGATGTTTGGTCGGCTCCCCACAATTTGCCGGATTCTTACATTTGTGTTACCGCTCATTGGATAAATCCGGAAAGTTGGCAAATGATGAAACGTACTATTGCGTTCGATATTTTTGCATACCCACACACCGGTGACAATTTATTTTATATTTTAGACAAAGTTATAAGAACTTTTAAAATAGAAACTAAAGTTTTTTCAATATCGTTTGATAACGCCTCGAATAATACCGTCGAGGGAAACGTGCATTTGCTTAAAAGATTACTTGGACGCGGCGGAAAGAATACAACATATATCTTCCCTTGAAGGCGAACTCGAAGTCGAGGGAGAGATATACGAGGACGAGGTGGAAGGAGGATTGATTGAAGCAATCGGCGAAGACCTCCTACGAGGGAGTTCGGGATCCGACTAGTACCGACTACCCGGATTTTCAATATATCCACGAAGAAGACTTTTATATTTAATGTATTTTTAATTTGTAAACTTTTAATTATTTGTTTTGTAATTTCTAAACTTTATCTTGTATGTTTTGTAATTTTTAAGTTAATTTAATATCTTTAACGGTTAATTTTTTTAAAAATTAACGGTTTTTTTTTTTTTAAATCCTGGTAAACCGGTTTGGGACCCGAACCGGTTTAGTAGCCAACCCGGTTTCAACCCGGTCCGATCCGGTTTGGTCGGGTTGGGTTCGATGATCCTGGAACCCGGTTCGTGACCCGAACCGGTTTGTACGTCGACCCGGTCCAACCGGGTTTTGCTCAACCCGAACCGGTTTCGTTAAAAAACCCGATTTGTTTTCCTCTAGTCCCAGGGAGTAGTTGGTCTGCCAAGTGAACCGGGAACATATAGATGGAGTCAGAATAATCCTTGCGTCGATTATGTCCCCTCCTCAGTCCATATCGACCCCGGGAGATAAGGGAGAGCCTATGAATGATTCGGTGGTCCTCGAGAAAGATTATGGGATCTCGAATGATAAGAAAGTGGCTATATCTAATAGACTTCTCGGCCCAAGCATAGCGGTCCGAGCTATTGAAGATGTTGACTTGGATGACGAAAGTGGTACAACTCAGTTTCTCTCGTGTATTCTTAAAGCAGGGTCGTCTAGGGGCCACATTAAAACCCAACTAAACTAGTTTTAATTCCTCGTAAATCCCGTTCGGGAGTGATGACGTGGGTAGGCTACCTGATAAGCCCAACATATTATAGTGATGGCCCATTAAGCTATGGGATGACCCATATAGGTTAAGCCCATTAGGGTTACCACATATTTCTATAAACGTGGAGTCATACCCACATACACAAGGGATCCATTCTCATTAGAGAAGACACCATCACTCTTACTTAGTCTCTCTCTCTCTGCACACATGAATTATTATAAGAATTCCTTGCCTTTTATGACAGGATCATGACCTCTTGCCTGTAGTGGACACTATCCGAATCTTCGACACCTCCCTGGCTTACTTCCTCACCTGAAAGCTCCTTCAAGAGTTCTTAAACAACCTCTTCTATCATCACTAATTCCTTGTCTCTTATAATTACTTATTTGTATATTTATATGACTTAAATATATCATCTACTTGATTATTATGAACAAATTACTGACTTGAGCGTCAGAGTGTCCTCGGGGCTAATCCCCACGGGCCCTCTAACGTAGATCTCCTTTGTCGTTGCAGCTCAGATCCAAGATCGGAATAGCTAGACACGGTCCAATCTCCTTAAACATTACTCATTTATTTATTAATTAATTACTACATACAAACTATTTAAAAATTCTGAAAAATAATTTGAAATTGTTGTCTCTAAATATACTTGATGGGTTCAGCCAAACGAATAATCAGATGAAATCATGCGGATTGAATACTTTAAGAATCGACCGGTCACAAACTCTTGTCGATTGACTTGTTCAAATCAGAAAAAGGATGTTGAATGTTGACCAGTAAATCACATGTACACCAAATGTTTTCATTGACTACTTCTTCGACACTGTTGATCTATATTTGGTTGTAATTTTTAAATTAAAGCATGCAAATTATTAGCTTAGGACTTGAAATATACTATCTTATATAATAAAAAAAATATATCCACTTTAGCATTTTTGTACATACGGATTATTGTAATGTTTCATTAAATTTGGACCTGTTTAAAAGATAATAAGCCATTAAGTTTTTTTAAAAGGATTAATTAATATATTTTATACTGTATCTAAATTGTGTTGTATCCAACGAGAAAACATCATATTGACTTAACTTGAAATGACGAACTATAACACGTTCTTATTTATTAAATTGACATTTAAAATATCCATTATAGAAATGGAGAAACATGTATATTATAAGTAACATGCTTGATCAAGTATTTTAAGCAAAAGGCCTTTGATTGTAGCAATCAAGATTATCTCCAGGAGTAACTCCCAAAATGCTGCAGTACCTTCTGTAGAAACCAATTCTATCCTCCACCTTATCGTTTCGACCCTTCCCGCATTCCAAACCACCGTTGATGATGTTCGTGATCACTCCGTAACCAGAGACACGACCAGCTGTCCTGTCAGCAGCTGATGGTGTCCACCTTCTAGTGATAACATCATGGCTTGATGGCTTGTTACCTTGTGGAGTCATCCAGTACCATATTGCTGACTGAAAAGATAAGGTTGGGTCCGTGGCTAGAAGATCAGGGTTGTTGATCAAGTCCCTTCCAATTGCCCTTCCAAACTGCCCATAGTTGTAGTTGCTGTACGTCAAAATATATGTAGGATGTTATATTCATTACTAACAAAATATTAAAAATGTCCATTTAGGTTGTATTTTCAAGTCTAAAATTATTTTTATCAAGAAATTAATTGAAGTAGGAACTTACTGGGATAGTTGGATAGGTCCTCTACCAAAGTAGCTTTGGGGACATGGCCAATCAGGGGAGTCACAGTACCTATTTGCCTGGTTTTGTTCTCTAACAAAGCAGTATCCCCATGCAAACTGACCATCTGGTGCAGTTGACCATCCACCTACACATGTCCTTGATCGTTATATATATCATTCTTGATCAAAACTAACTAATTAATTACCTGTTGTTTCATGGGAGGTTTGAGCAAAGAAAGCCGCAAGCTCTCTTTTCTGGTCATCAGAACTTCCGGTGGTGCCGAATCCATTATAGGATCTTGCAGCATTAATGAAAGCAGTGTAAGTGTAAAATCCGTTTGCACGGCATCTCGGGTCGTTTCGGTACTTTAGCATTTGGTCAAACACGGATGCGGTAATGATCGAGCCAACACCACCGCCACCGGTACTTGAAGGAGTGCACTGACTCTGACAGTTATTTGCCGGAGAGCAGTGGGCGGGCGTGTTTCCACAGTAACCGTATTGGCTGCAGCAGTTACCGTTGGAACATGGGGCGTTACCGCCTTGTCTCCCGCAGTTTTGAGCGGAAGCAGCAGATGCTAACAGAAAGAGAAACGTTAAGGGGAGAAAACTATTCATGGTTTGTTGATTGTGATGATTGAAACTTAGGTGTATTTATAGCCATATCATATGCGCTCTGTCTCCTCCTTTTTTGAGATTGTCATACTTTTCCGTGAAGGACTTTAAATTATAATATTATATTCTATTTATATAACGTTTTATCTATATTCTTAATGTTCATGCATCTGTATAACGTCTTCTAGAAGTATATAATCATATCTCACACCCAATCATAAATGCATACTTTTCGCACTGCCACTATAAAAATTGACCGCTAAGGATATATCCGGTGTGGGTGTGTAGAGATGAAATATAGAAATGACAGACAATGTAGAAAATGTGAAGAACCACGCCATTATGGCGTGGTCCACGGATGTGGAATGAATTTGTGAACATCTTAACGATTGTGTAAGATCATATGTTGAGACTCAAATATGAAGATGTGTGAAAAATTAGTAGAAACTGACACTATAAAAAAAAACTTTCATCGATGAACGATTTTGTTGAAAATCCATGGGTAAAAGCCATAACCGATGAGAGTCGACAAATTAAGTGCTCGTGAGAAATCTGTATCTGATGAAATACCATTGGCAATCTTATGATGGATTACGATAATTATTATTATTATTTTATTATAAGTTAAAAAAACCCTTGTTATTAAGTTACGAGACCATCAATTAACAAACAAACTAAATACATATGTAAATTACACGAATTACATTTTATTTCAAAATCTTACAAATAGACTACATTACAATATATAGTCCACATGTGTGCACATCATGCTGGTTGTGAACATCACATCTTAATAATAACCTTTACGCGTGTGCGCACGACATATCTGTGTCTCGCGTAAGATCATATGTTGAGACTTAAATATGAAGATGTGTGAAAAATTAGTAGAAACTGACACTATAAAAAAAAACTTTCATCGATGAACGATTCTGTTGAAAATCCATGGGTAAAAGCCATAACCGACGAGAGTCGACAAATTAAGTGCTCGTGAGAAATCTGTATCTGATGAAATACCATTGGCAATCTTATGATGGATTACGATAATTATTATTATTATTTTATTATAAGTTAAAAAAACCCTTGTTATTAAGTTACGAGACCATCAATTAACAAACAAACTAAATACATATGTAAATTACACGAATTACATTTTATTTCAAAATCTTACAAATAGACTACATTACAATATATAGTCCACATGTGTGCACATCATGCTGGTTGTGAACATCACATCTTAATAATAACCTTTACGCGTGTGCGCACGACATATCTGTGTCTCGCGTTACATTCCCTCGTCTCCCTAGGTGACTTACCATGCATAAATGGGTAGTGATGCTCGAGTTTTCTTTTGTTCATTTTAGCATCTATATTTGTATTTTTATTTGGTTTTGGTGAAGAACAATGGTACTTCAAGCATTTTTTTTTAATTTAAGGTCTACACACGTCAAAGAACATGTTTTGGAGGTATTTGGTAAGAAAACTGACCCTGAAGATCTCACCGATATTATTCTGAATGGACACCAGGAAGCTTACAAGTCCACCATTGATGTTGTTCATGCCAAGGATAACCCTATATCCTTCAACGAACTACATGAAAAACTTATAAACGAAGAGCTTGCTCTTGCCCAAGCCACAAATACCTCTGGGTGCACCAACCAGCTTCTGTCTTCGTAGTCCACAACCGTCCCAGCCACAAAAACTAGTTAGGGCGTTCATCACATCCCCCTCTCCCGCCGAACTCACCAAACACGGGCCCATCCAAAGGGAACATACCATTTAGAATTATAATCTATTATTAAAACACGAAAAAGAACATGAACAAAATTCATGTAATGATTGTCCAGAATCTTGAAAATTATTTCCAAACGTCAATCAAACAAGTCTTCTCGGATAACGGGGGTGAATATTTCTGTTGTGACCGAGGCAACTGTACGAAATTCAGTTATGTGACAACCTAAGTGCTACACAATATTCTTCAAATCCAGTTTTTCACTCTCATATGAAACAATTGGCTCTGGATTTCCACCTTGTGGGTGAAAAAGTTCATGATCGATCTATCAAAGTAACACACATAGCATGGGACGATCAACTAGCTGACACTCTCACCAAACCATTACCGAAGACTCGCTTTCATCACCTTATACAAGAATCAAATAGGCAAGGGCTCTATCGATGAGAGTTTAAGTTAAGGCTTGAATAGCTTAGTTGTTTGTTGAAAGACTCTGTATGAGATGTTTTTTTATTTAGAGTGATAAACGGAGGGATCTTGCTTTCTAAAAGCTATAGTCAGGCAGAAGGCAGTGTATGATTGAATTGGAAATATCGACAAATTCTTGCGAAGTCCAAAGAAATGAAAATAAATAAAATAAAAATGGGTCAACTTGTTCCAATTTCATCTTTATTGAATTTGAATATCAGAATAGCGGATATAGTTATAATTCAATGGGTCAGATCCACTTATTTCCACAAGACTGTCAATCTTGAGGGTGCATACCAAAGATACAACCTAAACAATTCAAATTATTTGAATTGTTTATCCCCCCCCCCCCACACACACACCATTTCTCATCATGAAATGTTTTATGTGATTATTGCAAATCCCTAGAATCGACAGGTAACAAACTTTTGTTTTGTTGGTTGACTTGTTCAAAAATAGAAAAGAATGTTGACTGGTAAATCGCATGTATAAAATGTATTCTTTGAATACTTCTTCGACACTGTTTGATACTTTCGTTGTCATTTTCAAAGCGTGCAAATTATTCGCTTGTTCCAGTGAGAAGGAAAACTTACACACGTCTTAAGTAGGACTAAGGTCTACTTGATTAGGTATATTTCACAATTAACGTGAATGAATTGAAGCAACATCTCTTATTTCCAAAGTACAAAACATATTTGACTAGAATAACAATTTTAAAGTTTTAAGTTTACCTCATACATAATCTAATTTTTCCATAATAATTTTCTTTTAATTTTTTTATTGACGTCCCGGTAAATTTTTTTTTAAAAACGGAGTCGTATTCAAAATAGAGTATGTTTTAGGTATTGTGGGTTATATAGACTGACGGTGACGTGATGATACCATGAAAAATGAGATCGACACCGACTGGAAAATATCGGTACCTTTGTATAACTGTATATTATTTATACCGAGTCGCCGTAACTTCATATGTTTCTTTTATGTATTTAACCACGTTTTTTTGTACTTAGTCACGTTAATGTCACCGCCTCAAACGTTGCCTCTCGCCGCGGAATGCGGGGCAAAATTTATTTAGCCACGTTTTCTTTTTTTGCTTAGCACTTTAATGTTACCACATCAACCGTTTAAGGTCCGTCTCCCGCCGCGGAACACAGGACAACAGTTGTAGTTACCACTTAAAAGGCATGGATATCATCACCGCTAGAACTTATATAAAGATACGATCCTTATTTTTACTGTTAGCTTACACTTTTGGTTTGGAGAGCGCACCTCATATGTCCAGGACCGGCCCTTGGGGGTGGGGTGGGGGGCACCGTCCAGGGCCCGGTCTACTAAGGGGCCCGAAGTTTTTAATTTAATTTTATTTTATATATATTTACAAAAAATTCTATATATTTTTAGTTTTAAACCCAATCCCATTAGTCCATTACTTACACATATGGATCGAATTGTTTAAAAAAAAGGCTCAAGTTGTAATTAAACTCACATAAAAATTAAAAGGTCCAAGCATATTTTTAATCTCAAGAAAAAATAGGGATTGCATTATGATTTTTTTATATAACATTATTGAGTTTATATTATAGATGTCTGCTTTTTTTAACATGCCCGCCCTGAACCAAAACATTTCAGGAATTCTTAAAACCAGCCCTGTATATGTCATTAAGGTTAGTGGCATGTTGTTACGTCTTTACAATTGTTTATGTTCATTTTTGGTTGCATTTACTTAACCTTAATAAGGATTGTCGGCAACGAATCACAAGAAACCAACTAAGCTGTCAACTCAAATTTAAAGATATTTTTTCAAAGTTTTAATCAAAATTTCCAGTTTGTCCAGTGGTTAGTTTTACTATAATTTGAAGTTGCCTTCATCAGTTCGAATCCCACTGGACATGCAACCTTTTCTTTTTAATCTCACCAAGACCACAATTTAAAGTTGCCTTACTTTATTTCATTACTATTTTCTTTTCTTTTTTTTTTAATAAACTTTTTTTTCCTTTAACAATTAATCTATTTTTTTTTATCTATGGAACCAAGTCTTCATGGTTTCATATGTTTCTTTTATGTACTTATCTAAGTTAATGTTACTGTCACAACACGCGTAAAGAAGTTCGCAAACACGCCGCATTGCGCAGCCTTCAGTTTATCCTTTTATATTTATTTCTTAAAATTATTTCATTCTCTTTATTATTAACTTTTTTAACGAATTTGTCGTTGCGATGTAGCTTTTAACAGTTTTACTTTTTTATGTAAATTTTATCAGAGTTAAAAATTCGTTTCGGTCTTGGTTTTTTTAACTGTTTCGGTTTTTTTCCACGATTCAATGTTATTTTATTCAACTGTTTCGTTTTTTGTTTAAAGTTTTGAATTTTATCACATAAATTCACTACTATAAACGTTGTTATGTATATTTTAATATAATATTTTTCATGAACTTGGCAAACATTTTTTTTCTGCAACGATTTTTATCGTTTAAAAGTTAGATCATGTTTACGACGCAACGTGCTAGACGTTATACTTTTTTTCTATTTACACTGAACAACCGTAACTCCATACTTATCTTTTACGGACTTAACGACGTTAATGTCACAATCGCAACACGTGTAACGAGATTCACAAACGCACAGACTTAATTATATACTTTATCACGTTAATGTCATCGGCCGCGCCACATCGCGCGGGTCTTACTTCTAGTTATACATATTGACAATGTTATATATTATATTAGTATACAATTACCTTCTAACCCGTCTCTATAACTTTACAATTAAACACTAAATAATTATTATTTTACTTCAACTCAACCTTCTCATTAAAACCCAATTAAAGCTTTATTTGGAAAAAAATAAGAATCATACTAATACAAGTTATGTTCCATTTGAAAACCAACCAATTTTTTCATCTCTAACATTGCATTCTCTTTCACTATTATTGCAAAAATTTAAGAAACTACTAATTAATTACAATACTTACAATTGTCAAATAGCAAAGCAAGGATAGCATAAAATACAATTATCTTATGCTTGCTTTTACATATACATTTAATAATATATTTATTTATTTTTAAATAAATTTTAATTTTCTTTTATAAATTTTAAAATATAATATTTAACAAAAATTTCGATAGTACCATTATGACGTACCTATTTTTATCTACGTTTCGACATAAATCTTATTCAAAACCGAGCTTTCATAATTATGTACAAGTCGTTGAAACACGAACTTACAAGCCATTAAAGCTTAGGGATTTTCCGTTTCCACGTGCTATTTTAATAAATGTTTCGATGTTTCTTTTCTTTTTTCGTGGTAAATAGCAGTGTATAGGTTCTAGAAACCGAACCTTATAAATTTTAACACTTAACCGATATTGATTGAACAACATCGGTACTGTCGTAGGTATTATCGGAACCGGTATCATTATTTGTTGTTTCGATTAATGTTACATTTATATATCATTTTGGGTATGTAACTAAATTAATTTTTACGTTCTCTCTTTCGTTCGTTATACCTATGACGGTTACAAACGGTTACCGTAACGAACCGAACCACATCAATCGAATTCTTACCACTTAGTGCGGAGACCTCACTAATTAATACTAATTAATATATGTTTAGTAAGCATAGGACTACTAAAGAAGGCTAAAAATAATTATAACCTAAATGTCAAATTATCTTTTGTACTTGATTCAATAACTTAATTTGTAATGACATAAATGTGAATTAAAAAAATGCATAAATGTATAGATGAATGTTCATGTGAAAAAGATTTTTTTTTCTAAAATGTATTAAATGGGTATATAATTACGTAATATATGTATATAATAACGTAATATTATATATATATATATATAACTAGGTTAAAATCCCGTGTATTACACGGGATAAATAAATAAAATGTTATATATTTAGTAATTAAAATTTTATATTTTTAAAAACTCGTGTAATACACAAGTTGAATAAACCAGTATATTACATTGATTGAATAAAATATAATATAATTTGTTAACAAACACATTTGTCAAAAATATGTTTTAAAAAAATATAATTTGTCGTGACAGTTATAAGGTCTGTTAAATTAGTTTTTAAAATGTTTTTTTTTTCAACTGAGTATTATTTTTTTAATTTAATTGATAAATGTTAGTTCACATTAAATTCATTTGATTGATGATATAATAACTTTTGATAATTAAATAATAGGTATTCGTAATTAGATTTATTAATATAAAAATTATTATTTAATAAGAGAGAGAAATAAAAAATATAATATTTAATAGGAGAAGAAAGACGGGAAAATAAAGATGAGGAGTAACCAGAGAGTGACACGTGTCCTGAAGAGATTTTCATTTATTAGAGTAGTAAGATAGGGATTTCTTCAACTGTTATTTTATTCAACTATTTCGTTTTTGGTTTAAAGTTTTGAATTTTATCACATAAATTCAATACTATAAACGTTGTTATGTATATTTTAACTGTTATTTTTCATGAACTTGGCATACATTTTTTTCTGCAGCGATTTTATCGTTTAAATGTTAGATCGTGTTTACGACGCAACGTGCTATACGTTATACTTTTTTTCTATTTACACTGAACAACCGCAACTCCATACTTATCTTTTACGGACTTAACGACGTTAATGTCACAACCGCAACACGTGTAACGATATTCACAAACGCACGGACTTAATTATATACTTTATCACGTTAATGTCATCGTACGGCGCGCCGCATCGCGCGGGTCTTACTTCTAGTTATACATATTGACAATGTTATATATTATATTAGTATACAATTACCTTCTAACCCCTCTTTATAACTTTACAATTAAACACTCAATAATTATTATTTTACTCCAACTCAACCATCTCATTAAAATCCAATTAAAGCTTTATTTGAAAAAAAAATAAGAATCATATTAATACAAGTTATGTTGCATTTGAAAACCAACCAATTTTTTCATCTCTAACATTGCATTCTCTTTCACTATTATTGCAAAAATTTAAAAAACTATTAAGTAATTACAATATTTACAATTATCAAATAGCAAAGCAAGGATAACATAAGGTACAATTATCTTATACTTGATTTTACATATACATTTAATAATATATTTATTTGTTTTTAAATAATTTTAATTTTCTTTTATAAATTTTAAAATATAATATTTAACAAAAATTCGATAGTACCATTATGACGTACCTATTTTTATCTACGTTTTGAAATAAATCTTATTCAAAACCGAGCTTTCGTAATTATGTACAAGTCGTTGAAACACGAACTTACAAACCATTGAAGCTTGGGGATTTTCCGTTTCCACGTGCTATTTTAATCAATGTTTCAATGTTTCTTTTTTTTTCGTGGTAAATAGCAGTGTATAGGTTCTAGAAACCGAACCTTATAAATTTTAACACTTAACCGATATTGATTGAACAACATCGGTACTGTCGTAGGTATTATCGGAACCGGTATAATTATTTGTTGTTTCGATTAATGTTACATTTATATATCATTTTGGGTATGTAACTAATTTATTTTTTACGTTCTCTCTTTCATTCGTTATACCGTATGCCGGTTCCAAACGGTTACCGTAACGAATCGAACCACATCAATCGAATTCTTACCACGTAGTGCGGATACCTCACTAATTTATACTAATTAATATATGTTTAGTAAGCATAGGACTACTAAAGAAGGCTAAAAATAATTATAACCTAAATGTCAAATTATCTTTTGTACTTGATTCAATAACTTAATTTGTAATGACATAAATGTGAATTAAAAAAATGCATAAATGTATAGATGAATGTTCATGTGAAAAAGATTTTTTTTTCTAAAATGTATTAAATGGGTATATAATTACGTAATATATGTATATAATAACGTAATATTATATATATATATATAACTAGGTTAAAATCCCGTGTATTACACGGGCTAAATAAAAAAATATATTATATATTTAGTAATTAAAATTTTATATTTTTAAAAACTCGTGTAATACAAAGTTGAATAAACCAGTATATTACATCGATTGAATAAAATATAATTTAATTTGTTAACAAACACATTTGTCAAAATATGTTAAAAAAAATGTAATTTGTCGTAACAGTTATAAGGTCTGTTAAGTTAGTTTTTGAAATATATATTTTTCAACTGAGTATTATTTTTTTAATTTAGTTGATAAATGTTAGTTCACATTAAATTCATTTGATTGATGATATAATAACTTTTTATAATTAAACAATAAGTATTCGTAATTAGATTTATTAATATCAAAATTATTATTTAATAAGAGAGAGAAATAAAAAACCTAATATTTAATAGGAGAGAAAGACGGGAAAATAAAGATGAGGAGTAACCAGAGAGTGACACGTGTCCTGAAGAGATTTTCATTTATTAGAGTAGTAAGATAGGGATTTCTTCAACTGTTATTTTATTCAACTGTTTCGTTTTTTGTTTAAAGTTTTGAATTTTATCACATAAATTCACTACTATAAACGTTGTTATGTATATTTTAATATAATATTTTTCATTAACTTGGCATACATTTTTTTTCTGCAACGATTTTTATCGTTTAAAAGTTAGATCATGTTTACGACGCAACGTGCTAGACGTTATACTTTTTTTCTATTTACACTGAACAACCGTAACTCCATACTTATCTTTTACGGACTTAACGACGTTAATGTCACAATCGCAACACGTGTAACGAGATTCACAAACGCACAGACTTAATTATATACTTTATCACGTTAATGTCATCGGCCGCGCCGCATCGCGCGGGTCTTATTTCTAGTTATACATATTGACAATGTTATATATTATATTAGTATACAATTACCTTCTAACCCCTCTCTATAACTTTATAATTAAACACTCAATAATTATTATTTTACTCCAACTCAACCATCTCATTAAAACCCAATTAAAACTTTATGTGAAAAAAAAATAAGAATCATACTAATACAAGTTATGTTGCATTTGAAAACCAACCAATTTTTTCATCTCTAACATTGCATTCTCATTCACTGTTATTGCAAAAATTTAAGAAACTACTAATTAATTACAATACTTACAATTGTCAAATAGCAAAGCAAGGATAGCATAAGGTACAATTATCTTATGTTTGTTTTTACATATACATTTAATAATATATTTATTTATTTTTAAATAAATTTTAATTTTCTTTTATAAATTTTAAAATATAATATTTAACAAAAATTCAATAGTACCATTATGACGTACCTATTTTTATCTACGTTTCGACATAAATCTTATTCAAAACCGAGCTTTCGTAATTATGTACAAGTCGTTGAAACACGAACTTACAAGCCATTGAAGCTTAGGGATTTTTCGTTTCCACGTGCTATTTTAATCAATGTTTCGATGTTTCTTTTTTTTTGGTGGTAAATAGCAGTGTATAGGTTCTAGAAACCGAACCTTATAAATTTTAACACTTAACCGATATTGATTGAACAACATCGGTACTGTCGTAGGTATTATCGAAACCGGTATAATTATTTGTTGTTTCGATTAATGTTACATTTATATATCATTTTGGGTATGTAACTAATTTATTTTTTACGTTCTCTCTTTCGTTCGTTATACCGTATGCCGGTTCCAAACGGTTACCGTAACGAATCGAACCACATCAATTGAATTCTTACCATGTAGTGCGGAGACCTCACTAATTTATACTAATTAATATATGTTTAGTAAGCATAGGACTACTAAAGAAGGCTAAAAATAATTATAACCTAAATGTCAAGTTATCTTTTGTACTTGATTCAATAACTTAATTTGTAATGACATAAATGTGAATTAAAAAAATGCATAAATGTATAGATAAATGTTCATGTGAAAAGTTTTTTTTCTCTAAAATGTATTAAATGAGTATATAATTACGCAATATATGTATATAATAACGTAATATTATATATATATATATATATATATATAACTAGGTTAAAATCCTGTGTATTACACGGGCTAAATAAATAAAATGTTATATATTTAGTAATTAAAATTTTATATTTTTAAAAACCCGTGTAATACACAGGTTGAATAAACCAGTATATTAAATCGATTGAATAAAATATAATATAATTTGTTAACAAACACATTTGTCAAAATATGTTTTTAAAAAAATGTAATTTGTCGTGACAGTTATAAGGTCTGTTAAGTTAGTTTTTAAAATATATTTTTTTCAACTGAGTATTATTTTTTTAATTTAATTGATAAATGTTAGTTCACATTAAATTCATTTGATTGATGATATAATAACTTTTTATAATTAAATAATAAGTATTCGTAATTAGATTTATTAATATAAAAATTATTATTTACTAAGAGAGAGAAATAAAAAATCTAATTTTAGTAGGAGAGAAAGATGGGAAAATAAAGATGAGGAGTAACCAGAGAGTGACACGTATCCTGAAAAGATTTTCATTTATTAGAGTAGTAAGATAGGGATTTCTTTTAATACATCTTCTATATATAAATAAATATAAAGTTTATTAAAATATTTGATAAATTTTAAATAAATTAGATTGAATTTTATGTCCGTCGTCTATTTTTGCTATTTTTATTTATTAGATATTTAAAGTTTAGATACGTACATAACTAAAATATGTAAAAAAAAAGATTACTAATGATTGATATTAAATATTACATATAAATATAATTAAGTAATTAACAATACAATATTTAGATTGTTAATTACTTAATTTTATTTATATACATTTAATATATTAGTGATATGTTAGTGGTTTTGAAAGGAAAGATAGGTAAGAATACATCATATGATGACAAGTATCATATAAAAGTATTATTTTATTAAAGATAAAAAAAATAAAATATAGTATGCAATTACAAATACAATTACACCCACAATACAATAACGACCTTAAAAAAATATAAGAGGAAGCAAAAATCGAAAATTGGGATTTTGTGTCGGACTCATCACACATAAATCAAATACAGTTAAACCCCTCTATTATCATTAGATTCAAATCCGCCCCATCCCATCTCCTCGATTTTGCGTACGTGCGACTGTTTGAAATTGAAACTACGAGCTCAGCTTTTCTGCTTCTGCACTCTGTAATTTGGTAACCTAAACGTCATCTCCTCGATTTCTACATTTTACATTCTTTGAAGCATAAAGAAATGGATGGAGGAGCAGCACAGTATAATCCGCGTACGGTGGAAGAGGTGTTTAGGGATTTCAAGGGTCGCCGTGCCGGAATGATCAAAGCTCTTACCTCCGGTCAGATTATCTTTTCTCCTTTTCTCCCGCCCTCGGTTTCTGTTCGTTATCTACATTCCTGACCGGCTTTCTGTTTTGATTTTGTGCAGAGGTTGAAGAATTTTACCAGCAGTGTGATCCTGGTTAGGGTTCTCTATCCTTTACACTCAGCCTGTGTTTGCTTTCAATTTCACGCACCTACCTAAATTGGCCAAAACAATAAAAATATAATAAAGTTGAAGCTTCAGAGTGGCAATTATACTGAAAACATCTATCATTAGTCAATTTGATGCATCCTTGAATTGGTATCGTATCCATATTTGGTAACTTCAAATGCATATTGGAACTTAATGTGATGGATACTGTGGGCCTTATATGCAAACATGCCAATTTTTCTAGTTTTATTCAAATTTGCCAATTTTGTGATTCTGTGGGTTATAAATATTTTGATAACTTTTGTGGCATCTTTATGTGATGAGCTAATATATCTCCATGTCTTGTGTGTTTTCATTTATTTTGCTCCTTGCAAGTTATACGTACCTTTTGAATTTCATTCCCAGGACTTTCCTAATGCATAATTAATATGAATTCCATTTCAATGTATCACCACCAGATTCTGTTTTCTCCTTGTTTCAAAGTTTGATGTAATTATCAATGCTATTTTTTTTTTCTTTTAATTCTTTCGTGTGGAAAATTGTGCATTTTTTCTGTACAGAAAAGGAGAATTTGTGTTTGTATGGTTTTCCAAGTGAGCAGTGGGAGGTCAATTTGCCTGCTGAAGAGGTTCCACCAGAACTCCCAGAACCAGCATTGGGTATTAACTTTGCTAGAGATGGAATGCAAGAAAAAGATTGGTTATCTCTGGTTGCTGTTCATAGTGATGCTTGGTTGCTTTCTGTTGCCTTCTATTTTGGTGCCAGATTTGGATTTGATAAAGCTGACAGGTAATACTGTTGAATGTTTATTATATTTTAATACGTGAAGGACTTGCTTTTTTTTTTCTGTTGGATAATCTATTTCTAAGATTAAATTTGCAAATTTGAACTTTTGAATTTTTTTTTATGTGTTCTAATTGATGTAGTTATTGGCATTCAATCATCTACCACTAACCACCACAGCCAACCCCCCCCCCCCCCCCCCCCACAACACCATCTGTCAGTCACCCTCTTGAGTCCTTCCATTTTGATGTTCTTACATTTTTATACAAACTCAAAAGGTATAGTGATCAAAACAACACTTCAAACACTTGCACAAATCTTACCATTTTTTTTAATCTTGAAACTAATTCATAAAATCAAAACCAAACTTGACTGCAAATTCTTAACTTGGCCTCCTGCAATTCTTTCTGATCTCTCCACTGGACCCAGTTTGCGGGTTATCATCAGTCATCTTGATCATGGCGGCAGCAAAATAGGAGGTAACAAACAAACTACACAGTAAAATCCCACTCATAGTAGAGTTATTTGTGGGGCATTAACCCCAGATGTTTGTTTGACAAAGAGCTTTTGGTTAAGGCTTGAACATGCAGATATCATCTTGCTTTCTATTGCACATAGGCGTTTAAACTTTAAAATTAATACAATTCTGTTTTATTTGAAGTCATTACTATGATTTCACAATTTTTTAAGAAGCGCTATAATCCAAGGAAAATACTTTTTAGATTATGTCATTGTTTTGAAATTGAGAAAAACTAGGCCTGCCGTCCATATTTAAGAAATATTATAATAATGGTACTTATAGTTCTACATAATTTCCTTCTATTCTTAACCCACGAGATAATTCTTAGAAAGGGATGTCTTTTTATTTATCTGTCGTTTGGATCTTGTAATACAGCATATACGTGTTTTTTATTTATCTTTGCTGACAATTACTATTAGCCAAATCTTTTGAATTTTCCCCTCCAATGATACAGGAAGAGATTATTCAACATGATAAATGATCTGCCAACAATATTTGAGGTTGTAAGTGGTAGTGCAAAGAAAAACCAGAAGGAGAAAACTGCTGTCTCTAATCACAGTAGTACCAAATCAAAGTCAAACTCTAAAGTGGTAATAAGGGATTTCATTACTTTTCTTTGTGCTTGCAGTATTTTTTAAATTTCTGACGTCTAATATAACAATTGAACCCTAGAATAAGCTTGCTCCAATATTGGTTGACCCGTTTACGTAAAGATTTTACTTCTTGGGCCAAACAGTTATGCTCTAAAAACTTGTAGGGTTGATAAATGCTTACAACCTGTTAAGTTTCTTATTTAAAACAACTCTCAGTATTTCAATAATGTAGTGTTATTAATCATAAATTTCAAGTAAGAGGGACAAAAATGTTTTACGGGTCAACCCAAACCGAGCGCATGGAATTTTTCCACTTGGACACTAACCCGTTTCGGCCCATTACCCAACTTTCCTGTCCACTTGTTGCAACTCTAGCGGTTAAATTGCCCTTGTATTTGATTGTGTTTTGGTGAGTTAGCAATGAGAAGCATAATCTCTCTCCGTCGCTAATTGCTTCCAGGCCAAGCTGACCATATCCAATTACTCGTATACAAAACTATCCACTCCTGATGCAAACCTGTTTTGACCCGTTACCCAACTTTCCAGACCTGCGCGTTTGACATAATCGGTTTTATCTTTCAGCGCGACCCGGAATCTCTAGGGAAGTACCAAAAGCAGCAGCCAGCAATGAAAGATGATGAAGAGGGATTGGAAGATGATGATGAGGATGAGCATGGAGAAACCTTATGTGGGGCCTGCGGTGGGAATTATGCATCAGATGAGTTCTGGATATGTTGTGACATTTGTGAGAAATGGTTTCATGGTAAGTGTGTGAAAATCACCCCAGCAAGAGCTGAACACATCAAGCAGTACAAGTGTCCAACATGCAGCCACAAAAGAGCACGCCCTTAGTTGTTGGAGCTGTAAGATGTGGTCTATTTACTGTGTAATCTGATACTTTTCTAACTAATGTGGTCTAAAGTACTGTTTAGTGATGTTGCTAGAACTTTTGTTGAATGCATATTGCACCTCAGTTGCTTTATAATTTTGTCAGTATTGTGGGCAATTATTTCCAGTCACTTTTGAAAGTAAACTATGCATCATTTTGTGAAGGGAAAAATTCATACCAACTTTTCCACTTTTCTATTAGAATCACTAAAGATTTTCTTGTCTACTGAACTTTGATGGGGTGTTTTAATCTGGTAATTTTTTTTTATAAATAATAGTTTTTTTTTAAATTGAGATGATGAAACAAGTATGAATTTTTATTACTATTTACTGATTATATTTTTTAATTTGATTTAAATTAAATAAGTATGAAGCTTGTCTATTATTCAGTGATTATTTTTTTTTCACTACTACCTTTTATTTTGAGTTAAATTTAGAAAAGATAATCACTAAATAGTAACAAATATTCATATAAGTTCCATTTAGGTCATGTATTCAAACAAGTTCAAGTATTTATGATAGTATTTATGATAGTTTTTATTCCATTTAGGATCGCTTGTATATCAGATAAGATCAGAGGGGTAGATTGAGTTGGTTTGGACGTGTGAAGAGGAGATGGATGAATACGTCGGTAAGGATCGTTGAAACCCTCCAGTGGAGGGGAGGATGAGCGTAGACCTAGACTAACTTGTGATGAACGAATTAGGTAGGATCTCATAGGCATGCACATCTCCGAGAACATGATCAAGGATGAATTCTTGGAGACGTCGTAATAGATTTGTCTTAGACGTGTCTTTAGACCTAGCCTTAGCTTTACCTTAGGCTTAGCTTTTCCTTTCCCTTCATTAGTTATGGGGGACAACCGCCCTCCATGGAGAAAAAATAAATTTAGTGTTATATACGCGTTAAAATCCGTATCGCTCCCATAAAATTTTGCAATAGCCCACCGATCGACGCCCATGAAATTTTTTTAATGTTATATATCGCTAGTTAACCGACTTAAAAAATTTCCGACCCTCATGAAAAGAATTTTCTGGGTCCGCCACTGACTTAGCTTTAGTTGTGCATTCATATAGAGAGAGAGAGAGAGAGAGAGAGGGGGAGGGGGGGATTTGGTGGTGGTGTGAACGAATTTCCGTGACCTAACCTCTGTTGCACATGAACACCGGTGCAACATAGATTCTTTTATATATATATATTTTTTATTTTAAATAGCAAAGAAATTTTAATGTTTTACAAAAAAAGATAACCGAAAAAAAAAAGAAACGGCGTTAAATCTACGACTTTAATTGAAATGGGATTGAAACTAATGGATTGACGAAACAACTTTTAAACTTTTGGACTAAAATGGTTATTTTGGTCAAACCATAGGGACAAAAACATATTTAACTCAAAAATTTTGAAATCTTATCTAGGTAGGCGACGGTTTTACATGGTTTATTTTTTTTGTTAAACGATCTTTTAAAGTTCACTACCGTTTTTCTTAACATTCATTTTTACAACGACATCCTTTTTCGTGATTTCCAAATATATCTTTGCGATGTGTTTTTTTTATCTGCGTTTCGATGTTCATAACTGAGCTCGGAACGCACGGTAATTTAGTTATATTTAATTTTAAAAATAACTATATATTACATAAAAGAATATAGAAATTTTTTTAAATGATTTAAAAGCTTTTTGTAAGGGTTTATTTACTTTACCTACACAGAAATACAACAATAATATCTCCCTAATTTAGTTGAAAGGTCATAAGTTCAAATCTTGTAATCTAAAATAATATTTCGTAAAAACAAAATTACTCAAAATCGGTCCTACAACCGAACTGGTTCACCGCTTCTATTGCCACTCGTAAAAGGCTGGCAAATTCGACCAGTGACGATACAACTCATGCCAACAAGATGATTCACGGGCTTAATGGTCACTCGTAAAAAACCAACAAAGACAAGTAGTGTCTGTTTAACCCATTCAAACCAAGCTGTTAAATTAGTTTTTAAACCAACTAGTCCGACCAGCCGGTCCGATTTTAACATCGTAGGAGAGAGGAGAAAGGGAAAGATGCCACACTCAACTCACCGGACTAGGTCACTAGAAGTCGTAGTGGGGCTTCAACATAAGTTTTATTTCTTTTTTAATTTTATTTAAAAAAGGGAATATCAATTCAAAGCTTCGGGACCACAACTCTACTTTTTTAAAGGATAAAATAGTAATTTTGAAAGAAAAGTCTTCAGTCTTAACTAACACCCTCATTTTCTTAAAAAGTAATTCAATTTAGGGACTATAGATAAAAATATTTAAAAATAACTATTATTCTTATAACCAATGTTTTCATAACCGGACCGGACAACGAACCGGACGTCTTAGAGGTTCACTGGTCGGACCGGATTCAAGAACCGGATGACGCAATAAATAATATAAATATTCATAAAATTATATAGAAAAATATAAAAAATTCCAAATACTACATATACAACCATTTAAACAATTTTGAGTCAAGGACGAGGGTTGTAGGTCTGTAGGAATTTTAATTCTTTTGAATCTTCAATTTTAATTTTGATTAAGGTCCTGTGACAGCGTATAAGTTAAAAGGAAAGAGCCAAATTGGGTTAAAATTTTAAATAGAAGTAAGTAGGAGGAATATAGGATAAAAAAAATAAAAAAAATAGGAAAAAAAATTTAAAAAAAAATAAATTAAACTACCCGGTTCGACCACCGGTTCGCGGTTCAACCGCTGAATCGCTTGGACCACCCGGTTCAACCAGCAAACGGTCTCAGAGCATGTAACCGGACCGGTGGAGGTCACGGTTCCCGGTCCGACCGGTCCGACGGGTCCGGGTTTAAAAACATTGCTTATAACTAGAACTATTTATGTGATGTGTGATTACTGTGAAATAGTGTTTATCTTAAATGTTTCAAACTTAATTAATGTTTTAATATTCTAAAACCATAGTTTAACATCTCAATTTTCAAATCTGATGTTATGAGATACTTGGATTAACAGTAATCCACTTGCAATATACAAATCAATCCACTTAACTTAGAGAGAGATGGAGATCCCCTTCACATTGGTAGGTAATCCCACCAAACTAATTTTTAAAGTTCAATAAATACCAAATTTCTCCACCCATCAACATCTGCTTGTGGATAATGTTAATCCAATAAATATAATAAAAAAAACAAAAGCAATTCCCTCAATGTTGCCCCTAATCCCTACCAACCATAATATAAATTATCAGATTCCCAAGTCCTAATCCTTTATCTACTCCATAATGGTGATAAAGATCCAAGATCTTCCAAACTTGAAAAGGACCAAAAAGTGGTATCATTTATATAAATAGTTGCCTTGTGGATATATATAAAAGAATATACTAAATATAACTAGATATGGAGGGTGGAATCATTAAAGAAAGATTTTCTTTAATGGTATCAAATATAAACAAGAAATGAAGATTCTCAAACTAATCCTGTAATCACAAACATGTAGAAACCAAGAAAATGATAATAAACAAAAAGAAATTACAGGATACCTTGAAGATTTGTTTGTCTTCTCCATTGTGTTTTTCTTCCATGTTCATCATATCATATCTTCTTGGTTCTTGGTTGACAGCCGTTTAAGGAGCTCATAAGTTGTGATCATGGTGGTTGCGGACATGGACATGGAAGCCCACCGCGGACCTAATCCTCTATACAAAGCCATCCATCCACCTTCCCTCACTAGATTCCTCACAGTTTGCCCAATTGTTGGCCCTTTCCTCCCATTGTTATCCTCACTATTATCTAGAACCTGTAATCTTGTCTTGATTGTATCCAATGGCATTGTAACTAAAGCCGAAACACCCCCTGCCATGGCTGCACTAACACCTTGAACCGCCATTACAGTTCTTGAATCAGGTCTAACAGCAACCACACCACCATTTTCGCAACCATAATCATCTTTCTTACACATATAAGATCCAACTCCACCCCACACAAGCCTTTGAACAACAGAGTATGAAGCCCACCAAACAGCATTCGATGGCGCGTATGTCATGACTGATATACCAAAACCTCTGTACAGACCTCTTGGTCCATCAGTGTTGAGAATTTTTCGAAAAGCATCAATTCCATTCATGTATTTACAGGATTTCAATGGATTCGAGATTTTCGAATTGCTGTAATCATTCCCCTGGACCATGAGCCTTTGGCTCACCACATCAATCGGTGTCCAAACAACCTGTGCTGCCAATGCAGCGGTTAATCCAGCCATGGCGTTGGCAATTGCAGCCGCAGTAGGCTCTGGAAACCCTAATTTAACAGTACTTGTGCCGACGTTACTTTTTGTAACCTCTAGGGCTGTCATATACAGCGCTCGAGCTGGAATTGTTCCGATCAATGATGTCCCGAAGCCTCTGTAAAGGCCGCGAAAACCTTCATACCGGAGAATCGAAAACGCCGTCTTAAGACTTGATAAATGTGAAGACGAAACTTGTTGTCTGGTTTTCAATACTACGACGGGGTAAAGTGTGGCCGATACACAGGAAAAAAGTCCGGCACCGAGGACGAAAAACTTCGATTTATCGAGCATCTGCCAATCGATTTCCTCCGGTTTATGAACAATTTGATCCGAAGATCCGTCCTCCACGGTGCTCAAATTCATTTTCGGTTTCGGTTTCGCCACTTTCAATAATGTCAACAACACTCTAAGCTAAAACCATACATTACACAAAAAACTATACAAAAACAACACCACCACTCCTCTCTAATTCGTTTCACCGATTAATCAAAAAACAGGTTAACCTAGAGCATAAATCTAGAACCGTACAATAGAGATGGATCTGATCATCGTAATATATAATTCAGAATTAAATTTGCGCCAAATAAGGCTACTGAATCGGAATTCCGATTTAAGGACATAACTGATCTAACATGTCGAGACTATTTCTTACCATAATATAATAATCATCCGTCACCGTCCGTCGAACAAGTAATAGCAGCCATTATCGAGAAATTGGTGGTCTCCGGCGAGAGATCCGACCAATCAATAGCCTTCCGTAGATCAAAGAACTAGTAATTAATGAGAGGAGAGAGAGGAGGGAAATGAAATCACAGAGAGAGGATGGTGATGCGATTATGCTGGAGACAAAATGGAAAAAAGAGGATAAATACAGACGACCTGCACAAGCTGACACGTGTAGGTTACCCGGTAAAAGAAACTTTTGTCGCTTTCCTTTTTGTAAAAATATTTAAATATTCAGAAATTTACGGAGATTGACGGTATTTTTCTGAGACTCCAATGAGGGGACGGATTTTTTTTTAACGCCAACAACGAGAATGCTCATAGAAATGCTAGCGGTGGACGGATTGTATCTTCATCTTTTTGAGCATGTGTTTGATCTTAACTTTGGGGTTTTTTTTTACGGTGATGATATATATGGTGCGACTGATGTACGAGCTTCCAATTAAACGAGACGTATTAGTCGAGCTCTCGCTGTTCAAAACAAAAACGAAAATATTATTTTTATCTTATATTTCGAATGCTAAACATTTTTTAAGGTTGGTGTATTTTGTTTTGTTTTGTAATTAACTTTTTTTATTTGATTAACAGAATAATAAATATTATAGTGTTTAGTTTCAGTTAAGATTCGTGATCTTAATGATTGATGGTTAACTAAAAGATTTACATATGCATATATTTTTTTATATATGTTTACTGGTATAGTGCATTCCAGCCCATAAAACTAAAGATGATGGATGAAAAATGTGTATCCACTGTCTGATTTTTAATGGATTTTATTGATTTGATGTTCATCTTGCCAAAGTTTGTATTTATTGTATGTTAGATCTCTTTTCATAAATTTGTATTTAATGGCATCTTCTCACGTGGTGAATCGATATAATCCAAGAACGAATTAAACAAACAAAATTGGATAACTCCCAAACTTTATTTATCAAGAAATATAACTCAAAAACTTGATTACAAATAACCATAACTCGGTTTATATAGCCAACCAATACTTGTTGGACTATAACTAGTATCTAATAAATTAAATACTAAATAATAGCTTCCTAATCCTACTCAACTAGGAATATTTAATTAATAACCAATCTTTGACCGACTTGTCAATATTGGTCCCTCAAGTTCACCGACTTGTGACTTGAAGTCTGAAATTACCAACATTCACCCCCGTAGTTTTGGACTCAGACTACCGAAATCTTTCACTCCAAGCATCTCTCTCATCTCTTTGAACTTGATCCTCCCTAGAGCCTTAGTTAGGATGTCGGCCCTTTGTTTGGTTCCACTTACATGCTCGACCGCCACTTCTTCTTGCTCTACACATTCCCGAATGTAATGATACCGGGACTTAATGTGTTTAGTCCTTCCATGGAAGACCGGGTTCTTCACGAGTGCTATCGCCGATGTGTTATCCACTCTTAACACAACCTTTTGGGGTGTTTCTCCGGTTAACTCGCTTAGAAGATTTCTAAGCCAAACCGCTTGACATGCCGCCGAACTTGCCGCCATGTATTCCGCTTCACAAGATGAAAGTGCTACGGTGTTCTGTTTTTGTGAACACCAAGTAATCGGGGAAGACCCGAAATAGAACACATGTCCCGTAGTACTTCTTCCATCATCTTGGTCAATATTGTGACTACTATCACTATAGCCAACTAAGTCACATTTTCCTTTCTCGTACGATATACCATACCCAACTGTACCTTATAAATACCGAAGTATTTGTTTTATAGCCGCCGCATGAGATTCTTTAGGACTTTGCATATAACGACTTATAACCCCAACCGAATATGCGAGATCGGGTCGGGTTTGAATTAGATACCGGAGACTCCCAACTAGCTTACGATACTTAGTTGCATCCACATCAATCTCGTCTTCGGCTTTTGAGAACTTGGAATTTTGATCCAAAAGAACATAAGTCGGATTTGCATTTTGCATTCCGGCTTCCTTTAATATCTTTCGAGCATACGCCTCTTGCTTGATCACAATTCCGTCTCTAACTTGAGACACTTCAATTCCAAGGTAATATGTAAGTTTACCCAAATCGGACATCTCGAAATTCTTTGCCATCCCTTGCTTGAATTCCCTAACCCGAATGAGATTCGAACCCGTAACGATTAGATCGTCCACATACACACCAACTAGAAGCAAGTCATTACCGATTAACTTCCGGTACACCGCTTGTTCTTGTGAACATCTTTGGAACTTCATGTCTTTCAAAATACCGTCAAGCTTGGTATTCCACGCCCTCGGGGCTTGTCTCAAGCCATACAAGGCTTTGAATAATTTATAAACTTTGTGTTGCTCACCGGTCTTCACAAACCCATCCGGTTGAGATACGAACACTTCTTCTTTAAGATCACCATGAAGGAAAGCCGATTTCACGTCTAAATGATGAAGTTCCCAACCTTTGTTGGCGGCTAATGCCACTGATAAACGAACCGTCTCAAGTCGAGCGACCGGGGCAAAGACCTCGTCAAAGTCGACTCCGGGTTGTTGCACGTAACCCTTTGCCACGAGTCTCGCCTTATATTTATTTATGGTCCCGTCCGCATTTCTTTTAACTTTAAAAATCCACTTCAACCCAATTGATTTTGCACCTCGAGGTAGCTCGGTTAATTGCCACGTATTATTTTTCTTTATCGATTCGAGCTCTTCTTGCATAGCTTTCATCCACTCCGGTTTCGTTTTAGCATCTTCAAAACGACTCGGTTCATCTTCATTTAGCAATAAAAATTCCACTACTTCAGAATTTAATACATAGTCATCGAACCGGACCGGAGTAATCGGAACCCGGGTTGATCTTCGTACATTCGCTTGGGTTTCTTGGACTGTACTTGGACTGATCATCGAACCAGAAGACTGAGCGCTGATGGGCTGAGTTTCTGGACCTGAAACGCTGCTGTTTGTAGCTGAAACAGGGCTGAAATGCCCGCTGTTCGGGTTCCTGTTTGAGCCGGGGCTGGGCTGCGCAGCTGGGCTCGAGCCCGGGCTGCTGTGTGCTTCTGTTGAGGCTGTTTTGGAGCTGCTGGAGCTGCTGAGATGGTCATCTTCTTCGCTAACAGAGCCACTAGAGTCGATGAAAACAGGTCCGACTCCGGTGTCAATTACACCTTTCCAATCGACCAAAAACATTCCCGGTGTTAACGCCGTCTCGCCTTCGGTGCTAACTGCTTTGGCCCAGTTCCAAGACATTTTTTCATCAAAAATAACATCCCGACTTACGACCACCTTTCGTGCTTGTGGGTCATAAAGCCGATATGCCTTGGAGCCGGGTTCGGTTCCGAAATAAACGAACCGACTAGACCGGTCATCGAGCTTCTTGAGATATGTTCCAACTTGTTTTGCATAAGCTAGACACCTGAATACTTTTAGATGATCAATGTTCAGTTTGCTTTTCGTAAACGCCTCGTAAGGTGTTGTGTCTTCTAATGCTCGAGTGGGTGTCCGGTTAAGAATATATGTGGCGTGTCTAAGCGTTCGATTCCGCCGTTCCACCACACCGTTTTGTTGTGGTGTGTATGGAGTGGTTAAGTGCCGGTTCAAGCCTTCCTCCTCGCATAACCGATTGAAATCCCGGGAGGTGAATTCTCCCCCCCTATCGGTTCGTAGAGTCTTGATTAATAACCCGGTGTCTTTCTCGGCCCTTGCTTTGAACTTTTTGAACGTCTCAAAGGCTTCATCTTTTGCCTTCAAAAAATAAGTCCACATAAATCTTGAATAATCATCGATTAATACGAACACATACCTGTTTCCCTCTATGGTTGGTGGGGAAATTGGTCCGCATAGGTCGCCATGAATGAGCTCTAAGACCCGGGTTGCCCGAAAGGTGGCAACTTTTGGAAATGGTTTTCTTGTTTGCTTCCCGACTAAGCATGACTCGCATAGTTGGTTTTCTTTCATTACGTGAGGCAAACCCGTAACCATCCCTTTCCTTGCCATTAACTTCATTTACTCGAAGTTTATGTGGCCTAGCCGAGCGTGCCAAAGCCAACTTTTATCCTCCATACTCGCTTGCAAACAAACCGGTTTGCCTATTTTGAGTTTAATAGTATAGAGTCGGTTCTTGGATCTCGTCACCCGCATTAATAATTTACCCTTTTCATCATGCATGAGTAAATAATCGTCTTTCATGTGGATGTCACACCCACATTCCGTAGCTTGCCCAAGACTAATTATATTACTTCGAAGGCTCGGAATATAATAAATATCCGATAAAAGACGTTGCTCACCGGTCTTACCTTCAAGTAAAATAGATCCCTTGCCACAAATGTCAACACACGACCCGTCACCAAACTTTAACTTTCCACCGATTCTTTTATTGAGTTCCGAGAAGTAAGACAAATTTCCGGTCATATGGTTGCTAGCTCCATTGTCTAGATACCACACGTCTTCTTGGTTTGCCCCACTTTCATAGTTCTTCGGGATTACCTTTTCTTCATTCAAGAACACCGTTTCTTGAATGCATCTTACCATGTATAGGGATGGATCTACTTGCTTTGTCTCGGCTACATTTACTTGCTCGACTTTTGCTTTACGATCAGGACATACCGAAGCAAAGTGACCCATCTTATCACATCGGTAACATATAATTTTGGAATAATCCCGATTCTTTTCCTTTTTCTTCTCCCCCCCGTTTGATCTTTCTTGTGAATTACGGGTTTGTCCCGTTTGTTCTCGGCCACGACCACCCCCTCGGCCCCGGTACGAACCACATCCCCGACCCCGTGTCGGTTCGTGGTTTGTATGCCTACCGGAAGACTCACTTTTATGAAACATTAACTTACTTTGATTGTCGGATTGAAAGTCTTCATCCCTTACTCGTTCTTCATACGCTTTTAGACGTCCCACTACATCATCAAAGCTAACGGTCTTCAAGTCAACCGTTTGCTCAAGTGAAGCTACCATGTGGATGAATCGTCTCGGTAAACCGTTAAGGAACTTCTTGACTAACCGGGTCTCTTCAATGATTGCCCCTAATGAGGCTGCTTTGGAGGAGAGACCGGATAACTTGCTCGCGAAGTCATCCACCGTACTTGGTTCCTTCATCTTCAAGTTTTCAAATTCCGACATCAATGTTTGGAGGCGGGCTTCACGAACACGATCGGCACCTAAATGACGGGTTTTTAGTGCTTCCCACATCTCTTTGGCCGAAGTCATGTTTCCGACTTGCAAGATTTGTTCTTTGGGTATTGATTGGAACAAAAGAGCTATGGCCATATTATTCTTCTTTACATCATCTCCCGTTCCCGGTTCAATAGCTTCCCATACACCGTGTACGTTGAATATAGCCCTTATCCGCATGGCCCAAATTGTATAGTTTACGGGAGTCAACATGGGACATTGAAGCGAAGTAGGACTGCTGGAAATTCCCTTCGCGGGATCAGATTTTTCACCCATTGATCCGGTTTTTCTTCGACTGTACGTAACCGGAGATTTTGGTGATGCGGGTGGGGTAGAGCTGGGCGAATCTGGATCCTCCTCCTGATCCAGCCTTCAGTTCTGATTAATCCAACCCTGACTTGGCTAGACTTCTTTCGCAAAAATGATATTCAGCAGCCCAGAAGCAACTGATCGGCCCAATAGCAATTTCTTGGGGCCGACTTCTTTGACTTCTTTGACGTGCTTGCTTCCTAAAATCTCCTCCTGCTTCTTTCTTTCTCAAGCAGCGTAAGATTCAAGGTATTTAGTCTTGCTTTGATTATTGAGTCAAAACAAAAAGTTTGTTTACTTCTGTCGATGAACAGATCTGTTCCTTTGATCTCGTTCCTTGCTTGACTGATCCGGCTTGATCAGCAAGTTATAATCGTTTTGAGATTTAAACCGCTCTGATACCAATTCACGTGGTGAATCGATATAATCCAAGAACGAATTAAACAAACAAAATTGGATAACTCCCAAACTTTATTTATCAAGAAATATAACTCAAAAACTTGATTACAAATAACCATAACTCGGTTTATATAGCCAACCAATACTTGTTGGACTATAACTAGTATCTAATAAATTAAATACTAAATAATAGCTTCCTAATCCTACTCAACTAGGAATATTTAATTAATAACCAATCTTTGACCGACTTGTCAATATTGGTCCCTCAAGTTCACCGACTTGTGACTTGAAGTCTGAAATTACCAACATCTTCTTCATATATTTATGTTTTTTATTTGTTTTGAATTATTATTCTCATTTTCTTGATTTTTACTTCTAAAGAAGTGAACAAATAAATGTTTAAAGATTTGATAAATAATGCTCAAATTCATATCCTTTCATGTTTTCGAAGATGATGAATTTTGTAAATGACAGCAAACAAAAAAGGTGGATCACCATGTGAATAATAATTAGTATTTTTTTTTGTATCAGTTTTCTCATGTGAAGATAGATATATTGCAAATGAGGGTTTCACTGAAACAAAATTTGAAACGAGGAAAAGCTATAAAAAGCATCATCTTACTCTCTAGACAAAAAATGGCAATGTTTAACTTTCCTCGCCATATTCTAAATTTCTCTTAAGTTTCATGTAATATGAACATCTTCAAGTTTGTGCAAAAGCCAGCCAATTTATCAGGTCCTTGAATGCTGCATAAGCTCAAACCACTGCAATTTGGTTGGTAAAGAACATGGTGGTCAGTTAACCTCAAGAAATTGGGAATCTAAAGAGATATAAGAACAACAAAAAGGATTACAGATATTTATGGCTTACTTGTCTTAATAAATCAGAAAGGGTTCTTGGAAGAGTATCAATGTCTTTCAGGATGACATAGAATGGGAATGGAAATGAATCCATATATTTAACAACATCGACCTTCCCAGCTTCAAATGATGCCTCCTGAAAGAAGATATACAAATAAACAAGTTATAAAATTTGTGCTAAAAGTTATATATTCAAGTATCCAATGATAAAAGAGAGTGTAATTACCAAAACTTCTGTCATTGATTCCTTCGGGTTATCCAAAAGTAGAAGCGCAACCATTCGTTTTTTGCTCAAAATGTCTCTAACACAACGCTTCAGATTCTCCTATTGATACAGAATAAAAATGAAAATTATGGCGGTTAGTCAAATGTAAGGAAACACGTTTATATAACCTGACTAGTGACCACAGATATACCTTCTCATGGAGATGGCCATCAGCTATGATTAAAACAAGCTGCTCTAATGGATTTTGTCCAGATGGCAATCGTGCATTCATTACTGCAGAATCTAGTTTGTTATTCAAGTACTTTAGTAGGTCAACCATGGGCTCATCAGCAATTGTGTTCTCTTGCTTGAATGTAAGACTCGAGAGCATCTGAAACAAGATCCAGTCAGCACAAATGCAAGATAATACAAAATCAGCTCCACTTAAGTGGAATACTGTGGGAAATGGGTCGAGTATAGATAAACATCAAAACGGATTATTAAAGTACAGGTCAAAACATGTCCGCTTGACCCAAAGCACAAGTTTATAAAAACTCAATGCCTTCATTTTGGGCAATTGATGGGACAAATAATTATTTTTAACAGTAAATTTTTACAAAGCAACATATTTCCAAACTAGTAAATAAATTTGTTTTTAAATTTCATATAAGCATTCATCCTAATGTGTCAGCTGGAATGGCATCAGCCAGTGCCACATAAGCAAGTTACAGATATAATCTGTCTAAATAAGATGTTGGCTGCTAAGATAGATATTTTTGTGAAGTTCGCTATTTTTACCGTAAACAGGTTGAACCTGCAAGCTTTATGAAATACTCACCTTAACTCCTGCCTCCCCGGTGAATGGCTGATCAAAGTCGTGTAGTAACTTAATATTTCCCTTTTTACCAAAACTAGCAACGGCCATATTCCCGACTTCCAATTGAGACATTGCACGGCAAACGGTCACTAAAGCTTCAATAGCAACACCCCCGCAATTATTCTCTGACATACTTCGAGAATCATCCACAGCAATCACAACTTGATAATTTCGCTTATTGGGCCGGGTCCGTCTCAACCATATTTTATCTTTTCGATAGTGACTTGCAATGTAAGGAATTACCTGAAAATAACCAACATAAATAGGGGGGGATCAGGAAAAATAAAAAAGACAGAAAAAGAGAAGGCAGTTCGACCCATATACATATGAAAGGATTAGTTTAAAACATACAACCTCATAAATCATTTTATTCACAGATTTCAATTATTGCTGTAGTTTTGTTGTGTAGATTACATAATCAAAGCAACATTTGCTTTAAGATGAATAAAAATGCTTGTGGGTGAACAGACCAAAAAATATTAAGTTTTTTTCATGTTAATACGTAAACATTATTGATGGAAGACTTAGAGGTGACGATTTCAACCCGTATGAGAAAAGACCCTTTTCAACCCAGACCCGTTTGACCGGTAACCCAACCCGACCAAATTGCCACCAATAGAAAGAAGGCAACAAGAAAGATTAAACCTTTTTCATGTTAATACGTTTGCCAGTCTTATAATCCCCTTGAAGCTTGCTAGCAAGAGTTGGTTCCATAACCAAACGCAACTGTTCGGCCAACTCTTGAGACAATCTTGTTGTTTGCAACTCATATTTTCTCCATAAAGCAGTAGCAGAATCTTTCATCGCACTAGAAACATCTTCAAGATTCTGGGACTTGCCCATATCATCATCAACAACAGAAAGTTGACCGAATTGACTTATGTCATCTGTCATATATGACCTTTTCACGTACACTGAACTTTCTAATCGACTTCGGTCAACATCTTCAAGAGGGTTAAAAACTTCAAGAGCTTCATCTGGGATCTCTGTTTCTTCAACTTCCATTTTGTCATGGATAGTATTACCAATGTTCAGTGGATGATTCTTAACGAGCCGGGCTTCATGATGCTGGTCTTCAATGTCCATTTCAGAATCATCCTTCCGGTCTGCCAGCCCACCATCACCGTCACCATCAGAAGGCTCTTTCCTGTCAATATTTTTATCGACCTGGTCAGCTGCGGCAGGCCCAAGAGCCTGGGCCGTTCCTTTCTCCATCCCGGAAGTAAACCCGTATTCATCTGCGTTTTGATCTTCCTCTCCACCATCCATATCATCCATTTGATCGTTTTTATTCTCTTCTAAATCGACTGACACTTTAGCTCGTTCTTTCCAGCCATCAAGTGCATCGCCAATATTACGTAATGGGTTTGGTTCGGCTTTCTGAAGGGAAGATGGGTCGACCTCAGGTAATTGACTAATATGTTCATCATTTAGTTTCCCGGCTTTTGATGAGCCAGCAACACTAACTTCATTTTGTGAAGAATTAGGTAAGCCCTGTATTGGATCTAACTCACTTTGCATATCATCGCTATTTGACCATGTAACTTCTGATGCAATGTTTCTCATTGATGCTCCATTTGACCCGCTATTAGGTTGAGTGGCAGATTCGTAATTTTGCTGGTGTTCAGTATCAAAATTATTAGCAACTAGTGCAGTAATGTCATTCTTCTGTGCCTCCATATCAGCATCAGTTCTATTTTCTGGGTGGCTCTCTTGGTCAGTTTCTTCAGTTTCCATCTCAAAATTTTCAGTCAAAGCCTCGGGGCCGCTTTCATCCATGTTTTCTCCATTATTTTCTTCTTCATCATCAGCTGATTCATCGAAGGTTTCAGTTCCTTCATCTTCATTGTCATCTACATCATCTTGCTGATTCATGTCGATATCATCATCAGGAGCCACATTGGGCTCCTCGGGCTTCAATCCTGTAGGTTCAGAAAAAGCTTCCTCTTTAACTATATTCATGTCTTCAACATCATCATTACCATCATCAGGGACCTCATCATCATTTTCATCATTCTGTTTGTTAGATTCATCAGGATCCAACTCCCCTGCTTCATCAGTAGTTGCAACATCATCTTCTTTAGCTCTAAGCTCCCTGTCACTAGGATCATTATCCTTAACTGACGGCCCGGTCTCGTATTTTTCATTTTTTTCAGGATTTTCATAATTTCCATCATCTTTATTCTCCCCAAGTTTTTCATCAACAATTTCACTGTTGTCACCAGTCTCACCCATGGCAGAATCCAGTTCTGGCTCATTACTTTCATCATCATTTTCATCATCAGTTTCATCCTCACTAACACTAAATGCATCAGCATTAAAATCTTGTTCCATCTCTATACCTTTATCATTTTTACTTGGAACATCATTCAATGCATCTTGTTCTTCACCCGCCTGCAGTAACAAACATAAAATTTAACATAGAAACCAGCTTATAACTTATTACTTGTAAAATTTAACTGTTTTGTAAACTGCCGATTTGGCACTGTTTGATAACATGCCATCCGCCACATTAGATACCAATGCAAAAAAGGGTTATGTGAATTTATTTTTTAAATATTACTAGTTTTTTAAGAAACGTGATAACAAACATGCAATAAAATTGGGGAAAACTGCAAAAAAGCACAAAACAGAGTCCAACTTAAAAGTATCAGCAAATTTTAGCAACCAACTTTAACCAATTTTACTTGTATAATGCTGACATGGCATTGGTTGGTGCTATGCCAGCTGCCACATCAGAGAACACATCTGCAAAATATGTTTATGTGAACTTTTTTATGAAATAAATTTATTTATTTACAAATTTGAAAAGGTGATCGTTTCTGAATGATTTATATTTAAAGCTACTGCATGTCACATTAGAAACCAAGTGGCATACACATAAATACCAAGTGAAAAAGAAGTCATGTCAGCAAAATTTGAAAACTCAGAACATGGTCAGCTACCAGTTGAACGAGTCAGTCATTGCTAAATCAGTAATAAAGGTAAGTTATTTCTACTTTGCCTCTTATTTCTATTTCGTACAGAAAAACCTGTATTCCACAATAAGGTACCTTTTCCGTTCCAAGTAGTTGATCTTCATCTTCTATCTGTTCACTAACATCTTTAACCCCAGCACCCTCACCCATACCAGTTCCAGTAGCGTCTTGAGCACCATTGTCTTCCTCTTGGTTTTCTGTTGAACACCCAAAACCTTCCGAATATAATGAAGCAAAAATCTCTGCTAGTGCGTGAGTAACCATAGACAACTGTAGAAAAAACAAAACGAAAAAAAAGAATTGTTGGAGTGAGGCAGATCGACCCGCTGTAGACAACTATACAAATTCTTAAAAGTAGAGATGGCAATGGTTTAAAACCGGTTGAAGTTGAAACGGGCCAATTCTAGAGCAGGCCAAGCGGGTCGGGTTTTGTTGACACACACTATATATATATAGGAATAACTAGTGTTAATTATGATAACAAACATAATTATACAATCTGCACTTAAAAGGTCTTTAGAGCAGTTCGACCCGTTTGACCAGTTCCACATTTGGCTTTTTTTTTAATTTGAGCGTTTTGAGATAAGTAAATGGGTAGAAATTTCCATCTTCAATTAAAACTCATGTTTCTGAAATGAAAGTTCAAGGAAGACAATCCCACAAAAAGGCCAAACTTACAGTACTGTGGGCCACCATAAAGTCATTAAGAAGACCGTTTCCAAAGTTAATCATTAGGTCCAATAACGAGTACATATGCTTCAGTTGCGCCTCAACCAGACCAAGGCTTGTTTCTTCATTTACAAAAAGGTTCAGTAGTTCTCCCTGAGCAAATTAAAATCAAATTAGTGTTGAAAATTGCCAAAATATGGTCAAAACTCGAAACCAAAAAAGAAAAAGAAAGCAATTACCGCAAAGTTAAGTGTGTTCACTAATTCATCATGTATAGCGTGCAACTGAAGATTCTCTGCTCTAGAGGAAAACAAAACTTGCCAGGTATTGATATTTCCCAGGTAATCTTCTGAAGGGTCAAGCCTGTTATTGACCGAGTTAACTCGGTCAAAGCCATCAACAATTAGTTTGCAAGTTTTCCTAAGGGACTCAGTGAACCTAACTTCAGCTCTTGAAATATCATCAGCATCATGAATTTTTTTCTGAATCCTTTCTTCCAAACCAGAATTATAATATTCATCTAAAAGGTTACCCTGAGAGATTCAACAAAACTCACATAAATGGGCCTAGAGGTTGCAATGCAAAAAAAATCGAGATATTATCATGAAAAATATATACATTTGTGATGAAATCCTCAAAATGGTCAAGCAGAACCTTTTCTGCTAATCCTGCATGCAGATCTTGCTCACGAAAAGCAAGTAATTGAACTTTAAAATCCTTAATTAACAAAAAGTTTCGTTGCACAAACTGTTCCATTTTCTTTGTAATGCCATAAGGATATAATACAACCGATGTGCTAATTAGACGGCCACAATCACCAAAAAGATAAATATCCAGCATTTCCTGTCGATATGGTATAGCGTTAGTAAGAAACAGTCTTGGAATTCAAATTGACAATGATAATAATATTTTTATATTTCATGTTGAACTGTTCCCTAATAAATTGATTTCGAATTTACAATGATAATATATTATATCTGCAATAAGAAAAAAATAATCACATGTAAGATCAAATTAGGAGAGAAATTTGTCCCATTACTTAGTCATGTATCTTTTAGGAATAATTGATGCTCAACTAATAAACTTCATCAAAAAAATATAATACCTTAGACTTCCTGAATTTAGAAGCAAATTCCTCTAGGAAAAGATGAATCCGACTAGCAGCAGCTCCCACACTTTGACAGTTGTTTAAATGGTTGTTTTCAACAATTTTTAGCAACAAACATTCATCATCTAATACGTTGCACATAGCATCAAAAAGTTGCTGCAACAATAAATTAAGTATGAGCATCATAACTATATAAGATTCAATACTACCCATCATTTTATTCAATTGATCAAATGCAACTTGAAAAAAACCTTTTGTCGCTCCATGCATTTAGAAACAATATCTTGATTGTGAGAAAAGGAGCCCCCAGAGCTGCTTGAAAATAAATTCTGTAATGGCAAACTGCGCTTCTTTAAGAGTTCCAAGCCCTTGGCAAGATCATAAGCAGCAGCTCTATGGGATCTTTGTATCTCAACAAGATGATCAATGTAAGAAACAGACCTATTAACCTACACAATAAAAATTTGCTCTTTAAAATGTAATAGCATAAACTTTGCACATACCTTTGTACAACATATCTTTATAAATTACCGCCAACTCAATTGTAAATTTGACCCAATTGCCTAAACACAGGTTGGAATTTTTTAACCAAACGGGCCAAATGAATCAAACGAGTCGAAAGCCACACAAATTGTTTTAAATGCTTAAAAGAAAATAAGATTGAAAATGAGATTATCTTTTAACAATATATCCATTAAAACTAATTTACTACACATTAAATCTTTACATATTTACAAAAAATAAACAAACAGGTGTTGACCAATCAGCACAGCCAATTAAGCCACATACAAAAAACTCCCCATCACCAGACCCGTCGAATTGCCACCTCTAGTACTGAATGCGGTACTCAACAAAAACTGTCAGATTCCCAAGAAAATCCAACACTAAACAGGTGTTGGGTTCAAAAACATTTACATGGGACATAAAAACTGTTTAATGAAAGCAGATTAGGAAAGTGAAATCTAACAAAAGCCGTAGATCTTGGCCGAAGGAAGGGATGTATTTTATTTCAAATAAACAAATATTAAGTCAAAATGGTTTTTATGGTTACCTGTTCAAGAGTAAAATCCTTGTGAAAGTTGAAGCAAACATTTTGCAAATGGCCGAAGGAAGATATACTTTTAAAGAAGTATTCATTCGCTGTTTTCCAGACAGTTTCTGGATTATCCATAGGAAGATTTTGAGCTTTCTCTAGGGCAGCAACATCAAGGTTTCCAGAGGATAATCTCCGTTCTTTAAGAAGCAGATGCTCCATCATATAAGACGGTTGGAGAAACCATCGGCTTGATTTATTCTTCATGGATTGATCCTATATGATACAAACCCAAAGAAAACAATCAGATACAGCTACAAGAAAATAAATTGAAAAAAAGAACACTTGCCATTACGTTTTCACGAGACCGTCCCAGGTCAGATCAAACATAACAAAAATCCCAATGGAGAGTGGTGTGTTCCTATGTAACCCTAAACATAACCGTTCATAATAGAGGTGGCAATTTTGGCCATCTACTTATGAGTTGTTTTATCTCAAGTCTAGTAGGTAAAATAAAAATAATTAACTAAAAAAGAAACCAATCAAATTTGGACCCATATAAGAAATTACCCAAATTGACCTAACAATATTTGGACCCATATAAAAAATTACCTCAATAAATGCAGATCTATGCTTGGATAATCCACAATTATCCAACAGCTTTAGTAGTTCAAAGAGAGATCTTCTGTTTCTCCCACTATTTTTATCATCCTTCCAGATTTCACCACAATCAATAAGATTTATGCTGATTTTTTCAATTGTGTGTTGAATTTGATCCCACTCTTCCTTTGTTACGCAACTTGAGGACTGAAAATCTATGAACTTGCTGACAATATCTATATTGCCTGAAAAATTCCCCGGGGTTGAAAACATTAAATACAAAAGACATGTGAAGATGGATATTTACAGCAGAAAAGCCGAAAATAACCTTCAGCTTCATCCAAGTGCAAACATGTATGGTCAGACTCTTTAGAATGTGCAAAGCGCATATCTTCCAATGCAAGATCTACTATATTTCTCCAACTGGAAGGCCATATGAACCTGTACCCCAAAGTACAAGTAGTGAGATGGGTGGATCAGTTAGGTTGGGTAACAGGACAAAACTAATGTGATAATTATATTTAGAGAATTAGAATAACCATCATAAACTTTGACCCTGTTTGACACATTGCCCTTCTAGTTATTTTTTTTACTTGACTTGACAAAACACAACCCAAACCGACCAACTCATAAGTAAACGGGTTGAAACTGAAACTGCTACAAAATATAGGCTAACAAATCTAGGAATTAAACAACACATGTAGATACCTCCTTTTGCTTTGGAAATGACTTTCATGGCAAGTAACATCCAGAACTTTCTTGTATTTCTCAAAAGAATTACTAAATAACGTACGATCATTAACTGCTGTTGTTTGAGAAGCTGCTTCTTTAAGAATAAGCATTACAGGTTGCTTTAGCACATCCTGTGATATTATAACATGTAGACATATTCATAAGATGTTAACAAGTATAAAACTATTGAACGGGAAAATGTTAACTAGCAGATAAAAGCCATGTTTATCCTGAGTAAAATATGTCTAGAATAGAAAATTACAAATGTCATGTTTATCCTGCTTTATTATATGTAAAGATAAAGATTATACGTCACTCACAGTATACTTCTGAATCAGCTTTTTAAACTTCTCACGGGTCCGCTTTGAAGTCTCCATTGTCATATACCACTCATTACGTTCCCATTTGCATAACTTCAAGAGTTCTTTCAGTTCTCCCTCAATTCTCTTTCTGTTAGATGTTAATTGCTCCAAAATACTGAAATACAAAAACATTGATTCAGTCAAAAATCTAATGTAACAGTGTAACACCTGGGTAACAAAATAGTGATTTAATATGTCATAAAAGAACTAACGTTGGGAGGAACTGAATGTAGAACCCAAATGTATTGTACAAAATCTTCAGATTGTCCACATGGCCACGACTGCATGACGTAAGATGATAGAAAGATATGGTCACATACGTTATTATTAAGCTATCTTAAAAACCTCAGAAGACAGACAGGAGATTGTCGAACCTTAAATTAGATTTCTGACTAATCGATGTGCTGATGTGGCCATGGAAAGCAAAAATAAGTTGAAGACGCTTTTTGAACTCACCAATGCTTGATGTCTGAATGAACTCCTCTAAACTGTGTTAAAAAAGTAGATATGTTAAAATCTTAAAATATTCTAGAATTTTCTCTTAGTTACATCACAAGTTATAAACATGCCTCTGAATCGTGGCCTGACTATAATCATCAGTATCAGTAGAATGACTTTGTCGAAGAACCGAGTATAACGGAAACCATAACTGCAATAGTACCCCAAGAGTTTAAGAAATTACAAATCACAAACAAGTACAAAAAAAGACAGACAAAACAAATATGAATCATTTTAACCAAGCAAAACTCCAAAATAGCATTCAAAAACAGTTGCTTAATAAATTTATCATAAACAATTGACTTAAACCTGGCCCGCATTAGTGTCAAATCGTGCTTGAACTTCATCAAGTAAAGCAGGCCATGATTCAAATTCCATCTTTTGCCATGAGGACACAAGAGCGATAATTGGATCCAACTGATCTGCAATTTCAAAAGAAAATCAAATGGACCCTTAAGGATATTAAATTGGTCTCCATGTAAACTGAGAACAGTGAAACTTTACCAGAAAGGGGAAACTTTGAAACAGTTTCTTGAAGGTTCCGAACCCTGTTAAGTAAAAACTGCAAGCCTGACATAGCCTATAAGAACAAAAACAACAAATACATAAGCTGTAAATAGATAAACGCAAACATGAACAATGACATTTAGGTAACACAAGTCAACTGCCAATACTTCCTTCTTTTTTTCTTTTTTTATAGAAGAAAGTAAAAGTGACCTTAGCAAGAGGGGTGTTCATAGGTATAGACAAAATCATATCAGTCACATCCACGATTTTTTGAAGAGCAGGATGGTCATCCCATTCACTCATAAGATGACGTATTCGCTGTTGAAGATTCATAACTGGGCCCACCATCTTAGCCAACAAGGAAGCATTTGAATCCTATATCACAAGCCGACAAGATATAAAAATATAAAAAATTAAGTTTATCAACAAAAGAAGGTAACAGCACACAAAACCTTGTAGAAGTTGGAAGAACTTTTGGGCAGATGAGATGAAAGAATCTTATCATGCTCCAAACAAAGGCGTAATACATGTTCTGGGATAAGTTTAGAATCCAAACTTGAGCATAATAAGCCCTCTAGATCTGAAAAAAATAGTATCTAGATGAGACTTGTATTTAAATGAAATTAGACATATATGTGGAGTGATCGCACAAAATGTCATTAGTCATAATCCCACTGTCATAAGATATAATCCCAAAGTCAATCACCTTTTATTACTCTTGTGCCCAAAGTATAGGACTCCATGAAAGATCGCAGCCTATCCGAATCAGTAACTTGAACAAATCCTACCTGAGAAAAAGCAACAACAAAGAGATACGATTTCAGTGTGCTGCACATTAAATGAAATAATAAGTACGAAAGTCAACTCACAGGTTGAAGAAGATCCATGGAACCAAATATGGTATTATACGCATTGACCATTTCATTCAGCGTAGATTCAAGGAGATTCCAATCTTTCTCCAAGACTCCATGCTCATCCTCAAAAATTTTCTATAAGGAGGTATTCATATTAGCACTTTGGTAAAAAAAAATTAGAAGTCTCATGCACTAAAAAGTAAACTTTGGCCACCTTTAGACCCATTTGATCTGTTTCTTTTAAACAAACTGGTCAAAATGAGCCAAAATTGCCACCTCTACTAGGATAAAGGTATCCAAGGGAATGCTTTTAGCATATAAAACCGTTACCTTTTCAACAGATACTTCAACTTCCTCATAAGCCAACTCCTGCCACTCTGAAAAAGCTTCATTTGCAATAGAACTTTCAAGGGAAGAAACGTCAATTTCAATGACATTTTTAATATCAAAAGCACGAGGTCTGAATCTGTATTGCTGAGAATCAAGCTCTTCTTTGGTTTTAACTTGAACTTTCATTTCCATCCAGTTGTTTGCAAATTCATCAAACATCTTATCCAATAGCTAATTATTGTGCAAAAAGAAACACAAACAGTAAGTACAACATATTTTATATGATCTAAAGCAAAAAATAAAGAATTTGTAAAAAATTTAAATAAATCTATTGATTTTGTAATAAAAAAAAGTAAGCAAAAGAAATTTTCATATGTTCTAAAGCAAAAAATGTTTGATTTTGTAAAAAAATTTAAAAAAGATTTTTGTTAAAAACCATTTATCAAACACATTGTTTGAATTATAATTAGCAGTCAGTATCAATAATCTTTTTACATGTTATATGCAACCAAATTTGCCCTTACCTTATTTAATCCAATACATTAAAAAATTTACTCCCAAAGTATCCAATTATTTTCTCCTAACAAACTAGCAATTTTATTATTTTAGTTTTTAGGCGTAAAAACTACTATGATGTTAATAGTAACTTATTCATTTTCTGAATTCAATTTTTACAGAGGAAATAAAGTTAGAAAAACTGAATCTTTAAAAAAATAAAGAAAATTATTGAAGGTTTTAATCATTGACACTAAAATAAACAAAAAAATGAATATTCAGATTTGATCTTGAAAAAATAAAATACTATAAAAAATAAACTTTTAGCAAAAGAAAAGAAGTGTGAAAATGGGATGAGAAACAAAGTGGAATAACGAATTTGAAAAATACTGGATAATAAGGGACAAATTTGGTAAAAGAGTGCAGTATGAAGTTCATTAATACTGACTAGTAACTACAACTTATAAATGAAAATTGAAGTGTATTAAATGTTTGACAGGTGCTCTTAGGTCAAATGCCAGAAAAACCCAAAAACTAATACCTTGAAAGATGAATTGTCAAGAAAATGTGAGTGGGCCACATAATGCACCATACGAAGAAGAATATTTTGCTGTATCGAAGCTTTCAGTTGCAAAACAGATGCCTTTAAAAAAACATAAAACATGCATCACGAATTTTAGACTCCAACAGAAAAAATTAATAAATGGAATAGCATTGTCAAATAAGTATCTTAAAAAAAAGAGAGACCTCTTCATCTTTACTATTGTCCCTTGAAGAAGTAACCAAAGTTTCAACCATATTCATCTCATCAAAATATGGAAGTTCAGCATGGAAACTATCCTCCATACTAGAAACATGTTTTCTTGCCATGCCCCTAGGGAATCTTGTAAAGGAATAAATTCCCCCCTGCCAGTGAAAAAGTCAGCATCAGGGTCCACAGACAAACAGTGATGGTAGCAGTATTGAAAGATTAATATCTTTACCAAAACATCATCGAATTTTTTCTGCCTAACTCTATCCAGAAATTTATCACGTAGACAGTTTGACAGCACCAGTGAGAAGCCCAATTTCATCTCATAGATTGCAATCTGAAGAGATTGAATAATATCAACATATTCGGAATATTCATTTGATAATTGGTCCACAAAACCTGTTGCAGTTTCCTGGAAAATAAGGAAAGAGAAAGTTAGACAAGTACATAAAAAAATTTCCATAGTAGTAGATGTCAAAACACCATTTACAAATAGATTATCAAAAGAGACAGTTTGGGCAATGGGTCATTGTTTGGTATGAGCGGATGATTTGGATTGACCCAATATACTTTTGTTGAAGACAAAAAATTTTAAAAATTAGTGTGTCAATGAGATTACAAATGTTAATAATAACTCCAAGGATTTAGGAATTATGCATTAAAACTACACTATGGTCCTCCCTTTGAGCTAAGATTTTTTTGACTTTGTACATTTGACGCATTATAGAAATTACGTATTACTCAGTTAAGTGACCAGTACCTGCCAATTACGTATTTGATCAGAAATATGTTCCATGTTTAAACCCTCTAAATTTGCTAAAAGAACAAACGGTGTTTCAACCCGTTTCATAAACTCATCACATTCAGATCTCAACTTCTTAAACTTCCCAGGATCAGAACGAAATACAACTTGTCTTTGGAGTCTGTTTCTTTCAGCTTTAAGATTATTTAATAATCTTGTGTTCTCCTTATCAGCCTCACTGAAAGAGAAGCATCCTGCCAGATGAACACACTCTTGGCGCACCTGTAAGAACGATTTGAACATTATAGATAATTTAAGCTAGAAAAAGATACAAGCCATAATTATTTGTAAAAAATCATACTTGTATATCAAGTTCAAGTGATGCAATCCTCTCTGTCAGTTGAAAATATTTAAAATTCTTCTTCACAGCTGGATCCACATCATCACAGCATACTAGAAGATTATAGCGTAAACCTCCAATTCGTAGCCAAGCACAACCGAGACTAAACAAAGAATCTACAAATAAAATTTCCATTTAAATTATCAAACAACATAAGAAAAACTGATGAAACACAGATTAGTGAATTATCTTCAGTTGTTGTTCACCTGTAGAATTAGATGAATAGAGCTCATGAAGCAGTGGCTCGATAAATACAGGTACCAAAGACTTCAGAACTGAGTGGGCTGATGATGTCAGAAGAGACATGATATCACTCACATCGGCTTGCTGTTAAAAGAAAAAAAATGTTATTACGATAAATGACAATATTTTGGAACTGCGAGAAAAAGAAGAGTGCCTTGATCACATTTACCTGGGCTGAAAAGAATTTAGATTTTATCGAAGAATATTTATCAGCTTCAACTTCAAAGGACTTCTCATGAGCAAGTATTATCTGGAAGAAAAAATAAAAACAGTTAAAAAAATTTAGAAACCACTCTTAACAGTATGTGAGATTCAATGAAACCTTAAATAAAAGATTACCTAATGTGCTTTCAGCAAAAAATAATAATAGCTAAAAATAAATAACTACCTGCTGAAACAGAGATCGAGCGGATGATATAAAAAAATGACGGCAGTCCGCAACATGTGGAGACCTAAGCCAAAGATTGCGGGAAGCAACTCCAAGTTTTAAGCTATGTGCATTAAGATCTTTGATACCAATCGGACTTTGCCTTCATTTGAACAGAAATATTTATAGAAAATGTTAAATGTGGTGACTGGAAAAAACAAGCATCAGTTGCAAAAAAAATATGTCGCATGCTACACTCCATTAAGTGTCTACATGTCGCTTCTAGGATTTCCGGGAAAAAAAACCCTAAGATTTAGCCATGTAGTAAAGCTTACTACTCTTCATAAAAGAACCTTATTATACTTTTTATCTTTACAAATGATTCTTTAGATAAAGGCTAACATCAGCCTTTATCATTCAAACTTGCCAAAATTGACTTTTTGTGCACATTTCATTCAAGTTCCATGCAATACATAATTTGAACTTGTTGTGATATTTGTGATACATACGAGAGATCTTATTACTATAAAGACATACATATAAGAGAGGTGATTCGTACACTACCTCTTACAATTTGTATACTAGCAACTTAATGGGTTTTAACAATTTGCCCCTTAGATAAAGAAGAGGTTCAGAAAAGAGATAACTGGGTGTAAGGGCATAATTGTTAAATACGATATTTTGGTGGTGTCCAAACCACCTTCCATTTTAAAATAGTTCCTTACAGAATCTTGTCTAAAGACAGTGTTGCCACCGGCTGAAAAAGCATATCAGGTAACAGATCCGCATAACCATGTTGGCTCAAATTTGCCTACATCACAAAAAAAAATAAACAAGAATATCTTTTTTGCATAAAACGATTAACTGTCCTCTGTTTTTATCAACCATAAATGACCACGACGCATACCTTTTCACGAGTCAAGTGATGCTTCCACAAAGAAGTGTGCCAGTTAAACCACATTTCAATAACAGCACTAGAAATGCTTGTATGTGCTGTAAAATATTTAAAAAAAAACATAAATTAGATACTTTAAGGTGAAATTGTCCTTCTAAAAAAAACATTGCCCTAACCAGAATTGACAGAGGTCCAAGCATCAAGAACCCATAAAATTTTCTGATGAGGAGAGAAATCGGTTGGGGGCCTTGAAGAGGATTTAAGTGAAAACTTCAAAGTAGTTTCCAGGAGCCGAACCAAAAAAGATAAACCCTAAAAGAACCAAAGAAAGGAATATGCATATCAAAGACTCAAGCAAATTAACATTGTTTTTTATATGGACATAAAAGTTAATGTAATAATGTGAATCAGATTTTTCTTATTCATAAACAGTGTGAGGATTGAACATGTGGTCATGGTGTACAGTAGGAGTGTCCAATATATGGTTTCACCCCCAAAAAACCGATTAGCGCACCTAACCAAAACTGATCACTAAATTTCGAATTCAGTTTTCAGTTCAGTTTGGGTTGGAAACCAAGTTCGGTTTTCAAGGAGAGTGATTTCAAACACGACTGAACAGATATTCAAATCTTGTATATATGTATCACTCTGAAAATTCCATATAACCAATGTGAATCTAAAGATGTCACCCTTACAGATTCTAGTTCCTTCCCATCAAGAACAATGAAATTGGATAGCTCTTGAAGTAGCCTCATATCAAGACCAAAACTTGTATAATCATTCAAAGGCAGAGTATCAAGCCAACAGATCAAGCACGAAGGTTGGCATAACATGTCGTTGTTCATCACACAACAACTAGATAGAGCACCAAATGATGAAGCTTGGTCAACAGTCCATTTATTTCTTTCCAGCTTGTCCTTTTCATTATGAAACTTGCTTAAAAGCATCTGCAAAAATAACACAAACAAATAAAAATTACTGTTTCAAAAGTATGTAGACAAAGGGGGAAGAAAATAAAAAATTCATAAGTGGTACCTGATACACGTCCTCCATCTGCTTTAACGCATCAAGGTTTTCTTCATCCACTTTGCTCATAATAAATGCAAAGATGCATACACCTTCGTACAGAAGAAATACAAAATCACAAATGATGTACAATTTCTAGTAACTAGATTTCCACACTACGGAACCCACGTAAACGAGCAAGGGTGGCTCAAGTGGGAGTGAAATGAAGCAACAGCTTTAGGTCCTCACATTTTTGGGGCCCCAAACTTAGAAGAACACACACACACACATATATACATATATATATGTGGGTGTGCGTGCACATGTTTTGGGCTTTAAATAGGGTTTATAACAATGACATAAAAAAAGCTCCCTAAAATTTGTGTTCGCTTTGGGCCCCCAAAATGATTGAGTCTGCCGTGTAAACAAGATAGAATTATAGTGGTGTCAATTTCTAGAATCATATTTAATAATGATGAGGCACAAAAATTAGTGAATTATCCCATTTGGGACAAATGAGAAAGTACATTGGAATTTATGTAAAAAACCATAAAAACAAATCAGTAAAAACACATCCAACAATCTAGAAAATAGTACTCTCTCCTGCATGCCATGCTACGCTATAATTAGAATTTCAAGGAACTGAAACAAACAGAATCGTATACACTGTACTAAGACTTTACCTTGCATGGCAAGAAAACGTAGTTCAGGATTGGTAGAAACGGCAGTCTCAATGGAGTCTTTTTGGGCTAGGAAAAAGAAAGCAGAAGCGTATCAGCAGAGTACAATGAAGCTTATAAAAAAAGATAGCACAATAAAAGACGATTAAATTACTAACCTAGTTCCTGCAAGGTTATCTCTCTTGTCCAAACAGCACGACAAAGGTTTATGAGCTGCTGTTGCTTTTTATATATATCAATAGAAGAAGGTGTAAAGGGATGACCACCATAAGCCCACATCAATGACCTCTGTGAATTCAAATTCCAGGAAAAAACACTTTCCAAATCCCTCATGGCATTCTACACAAAAATTAAATTCAAAATTAGTACAAGGTGCAAATAAAAGAAAGAAAAAGATATGGAGGCCACCCATATCTCCAACTTTACATAAAGGCCACCAACATATCATGTATCGTAACTACATTATAGCTCTCAAAGATGTATCCAGCCTTGTTTCATTTGGCCAAAACAGACAAAAGTACCTTTCAAATTTTGAGAAGACAAAAAAACCCTTGTAACGATCTATCAAAAAGCAGCTATTTGATGTAAAAAAGTAGAGTATTTTGTCATTTTACAATATTCCAGCATGTTTTGGGATGTGTAAAAGAAACATGATACACAACTAGTTGACTTATAAAGTGGTTTCAAGTGAAAAAACTACACTTTGCATACATTATCTTTTGAAAAAGGTGATTTAAGAAAGAGCACCTGAAATAGTTCTACTTCATTTGCACATAACTCTTTCAATTTTTGAGCATCTTTTACTACTTCATTTGCACATAACTCTTTCAATTTTTGAGCATCTTTTACCAAAGACCGCCAAGAAATTAACATGCAATCATACTGAGACGAAACTAATCCATGCCATGCAGATGAATGATCATTAATGAGCTTCTTATAAAATTCAAAAAGCTCATTAAATAAGGTAGAATCAACTATCATATCAAGAATTCTTTCTTCAAGCTTCCTTAATGATAGCAAAACAGGAACGAAACACCGAGTCTTAACACTATACTTAAACTCACTCTCAGCATGCCACTGTTGATAACTAACCCTCAGCAACCCAACACACTTAACCGCTTTTTTAAGAACTTGGCTGCAAGATTCCGGTACCAGTGCATTTAAATTAACATATTCCAGTGAAAGTATAGGTGTTGAATTAGCTGATTCCGAATCCCAGTTATCAACATCACGGCATTTTCTGATGCAGTTCCAAATAGAATGATTGAGTTCTTCATTTAGAAGCTTTAAAAAGGTAGGTAAAAACGAGCAATATCCTTGTAAATGATCACCTAACCACCCAAACCACAAAAGATACACTTTAAGGTCAGATTCTGTAGCCTGTTCAATGGCCCAATTAGCAGCAAAAAAAAGCCGTTTGTATGCGAGTGATGCATCGAATCTCGTTTGGTTGACAGTGCTCAACCCTGCCACGACAGGTTTTGGGAATGCCAAGTCATGAAACATACATACATCTGTTACATATGTCCTCGTGGAATCACTGTGACATTGAACATGTTCCATTGGACGCAAATCCAAAGCAACCCGAAACGAATGTGATGCCATTTCAGCACCTAGATACTCCACATACATGCAGTTTTGTTTAACAGAAGTTTCAACCGAGTACCGTACAAAATCACACACTGTCAGCGTTGTGGGCCATCCGCCAGGTAAGCATAAAGAAGAACCCGGATAAGATCTATAATTGTAAATTTCATGCATTGATAGGTAAGAAGTAACTGCTTCATTAATAATATTTTTTCCCACAGAGTGCCCTAAAGACGAAAGATATGTATGCTCAAAGCTAATTTTCAAGCTCCATAAAGCCTGATTTCCATTTGTAAGAAGCCGTTGAAATAACTGGACCCACCTCATAAGCTCAAGGTTTGAAATGCAGACATCATGCTGCAACCCAATATTTTTAACCGCAAGATGAGATTTAGCCATTGCATTAACTAAAATTTCACCAGGTATATTTGAAAGTGCTAGAAATCTTTTCACATCTTTGAGTTCAATCTCATAATCAGTCAAACCGATTGAACCGTAAGGCTGCATCAAATATATTTCAACACCTCTATTTCTCATGGCTCGTGATACTTCACCATAGGTTGGGTTAACCGTGAGGAACATTCTGAATTGAGGGTGGGGCCGAAGGACCATTGGTTTTCCTTCTAGGGTCCCACATTCATTTAACGTTATTGAACCAGATTGTTCAACTAGAGAATTGATTCTGTCAAGAACCTACAATATAAGAAATAAAAAATGAGAAATTAAGCAACTTGCAACATAACAAAAAAAATTTAATTTATAATATATTAAAGGCAGCAAGATGGACAGGTTGGGTAATGGATCAAAACAGGTCCACGTTGAAATGTGTCATTTTTGGTATGAACCAAAAGGGTCCACGTGAGTTTGCATTGACCCACCAACACCTTATCCAGTTCTAAAAAATTTATATCTTGAAGCATAATATTACAAGAAATGATCTGTATCTTCATATAAGACGGTTTGGAAGAGTGTAAGAGCTAAAAAGAAATTTTAGCTGTCTTTTGATCCGTTTGAAATGTTCCCCTCATAGTTAAATTGCTTGCCTTGTATTATTACTAAAGGTTGATTTAAGCCCTATATATAAAAGGTGACAAGATAAGAGGTAACAAGATGGATAGGTCAGGTGGGTTGGGTGACGGTCAAAACAGGTTCGAGTTGTGGATAACTTCAATTGTGGTGAGTTGACAAGCCGCATCAGATGGGTTGACCGGCCAACACTTTTTGTCTATTTTCAAGAAAAAGAACATAAACAGTGACTACATTTTGTGATTACACAAACAATATCATGGCAAAAAAATAATAACCTTTGAATGACACTATTTAGGAAGTTGTATACACCAAAAACCATAGTTGGCCCTTCTAACCCATTTTACATGTTCCCTCATAGCTAAATTGTTTGATTTGACCCATTTGAGATAAGGCAACACCCAAAGATAAAATTTCTTGCTTAACTAGCAGAAATATAATATTGTACTAAAACAAAAAATAGAATACATACCGTAGGGTTGCATAGGTTAGCATTCTCAAGTACAATCCACTCTCCATTCTCTATAGCCTTAATAAGCAATCCCGTTACCCATTCAAACTTTGCAGGATATAGCAGTTTCCTATGATCCTCTTGCAACTTCGTAACAATCTTCAGCAATCTATCAAAATCTTCATTATGGTTTTCCAAAACCAGTTTTAAAGTCTGAATAATATCAATTAGTAATGGTAGAGAACGAAAAACTCCCTGACTCCAATTCTCAACAGATTCAGAAACAAAACTTGCAGAGCTATGATCAATAGTTGATGAGAAAGAAAGCCAACGGGTAATCAAATTCGTTCGTTTTGTGAATGTTTCCATAGACATGTATGCATTCATGTAACGGGCAACTTGATCAACGGCAAGACGATAATGTCGAATAGCATTATATTGTTCAAAACATCCAAGTAGCTCAGATATATCAGTAGCAGAGGAAAGACTAAGTTCATTTAGCACATTTCCAGTGAGCTGTGACATTAATCTTATTAAAGAAGTTTTACCAGATGCTGCTGGACCAATCAGCAAGACTAACCACTGATGATGCAAACATTGTGCCACGGTTTCCAGACTTTGACGCTGACCTGGGAGTATTTTTAGTTCACAAGATATGGTTGATGATTGTACATTACTCCTTTTCACACACGTGTTCCCAACGATCAAGTTTTCTGGATTAACCTGCACCCTTGGGTATAAATTTATGAACGGTTTTACTCCAAAAACTTGTTCATATAGATTAACGACTTCTTGTCTATCAGTGGAAGAGCGCATTCTCTGGACATATACAGTGTTGAGAAAGCAGTCGTTTTTTGAACTTTCGGGAGCACCTAAAAAGTTCACATTTATCATTTAAAATTAGAGATGACTTGAGAAAGATAACATGGATGGATGAATCAAGTGAATATAACTATAAAAACAGGGATAACGTGTACATAGGTCACCCAAGTATTGAAAACACTATCATTTTGGTTTCATGCATGCCGACTTCGACAAAGAACTAGCTGAAAAACTGAAATGACAAAAAACAATCTCCAGAAGAGTATATTCAGAGGCACTTTTGTCATTTTTACAACTCAAGATGTTACAAAAGATTTAAAATCAAGAGCATATTGTCAATTTAGAGCTTCCTGACAAGTTTTTTGACGGAATTGGCATAAACGAAACCAAAATGATGCATTGGTGGCATCTAAAAGTGTTTTCATAGTTAGGTGGCCTTGAATCTTGATGAAAACTTCTGAATACTTGGGTGGGCATATGTATACATCATCCCTATAAAGTATAAAATAGAATATATAAAATAAAACCTTCTATCATCTGGCATGAACGAATAATGTCTCGTAAATTGAACTCCCATGGGAATCCAGATTGTCCAAATTTATGATTTATCATTGTATCTTCATATAAACACTTATTAAAAGCTATAAGATTTGAAAGCAAAGGAACTGGGATAGACGGGAACAAAGAACTACAAATGAAGAGATGGTCTTCCACAACTAATTCATCAACATATACCTGAAACCATATCAAAATATACCATCAATAATGACCCAATACAAGAGGTGGAAAAATCAGTGGGTCAGGTTAAATGGGTATTTTCAGCATGGGTCAAAACAGGCTGGGTGACCAGCCAATATCTTGTTTCTCAATTCTTTTTTCTATTTTACCAGTAACCAAAGTGTTAAATATTGTTAACCAAAACCATACAATTACCAAATAAACTTTTGGTGACTTCAAACCCGCCTGACAGATTTGAACTGTTCAAAGTAAAATATAACACAAATTGGCCCATTTTCAAGTGAACGGGTTGAAATTGCCACCTCTAACCAATACATACAATGTCTCGATATAATGTTAAAGACAAGACCTTAGTAAAGCGATTGAGAAAAGATTTAGGAAGGCCTTTCCTCCCACCCCCCTGATTGGAAGGATTTTGACAAGCAAAAACTCTGAAAGACGAAGGGCACTTGAAAGTATGACTCAATTCTGGGATAAAAACTTCTGCTCGGTGATCTAAAATAGCATTTAAACCCTAATTCCAAATAAAGACGTTAGTACAAATATTTTAAAAAAATTGAGTGAACATGAATAAGAAACAAAGATCAAACCAAACCTCCAACACAGACTGAGGAGCAAGATTAAGTTCATCAAGCAAAACCCAAGATCCATTCTTCAGAGCCTGGATGAAGTTTGATAAAACTAGAGATATTAAACATACTTGCAAAGTGGGTTATAAGAACAACTAAACTAAAATAGCAATAGATTTTTAACCTGCAAGAGGATACCATCAGACCAAGCAAACTGCATTCCTTCATCACTCTCAACAGGTAAGTCCGATCCCAGTAAATCCATCATGTCAGTCTGATTAGATTAGCCATGAGACAAGTCCAACGAGTACAAACAGAAAATAAAAAAATGTGAAAATCAAGGAAAAAAGGCAGAACATTAGTGACCTGCTCTGATAAATTTATCCGTACAACAGAATGTCCAGAAAATTTGCCAAGAGCCAGAACTAAACTCGTCTTTCCAACACCTGGACTTCCTTCCAATAAAACTACAATGTACAAACAGAAAAAGATGGTCAAGACCTCATTTGGGGATAGTAAATTGTTGATGTGGCAATTTCCTCCTGTTTGCTTACGAATGAGTTGATTCTGGATACATTTTCCCTCAAACAGGTAACATAAAAAATAGCTTGAAAGAGAACAGATCAAATAATTTAAAAGTTGCCCTACGATTTAGAAATAAATAGTTTACAAATGAGTATACACCTTTTACGGTTTATTTACAAAATAATTGATCCAGGTTGCATTTTCTCTCAAAGAGGTAACATATAAAAAGTAGAAAGAGAATGGTCAAGCAGGTTGAATGTGGCTCAATGTGTATTTTTATGCATAAAACCTGATAAATCGTTGTATTAAAAAAATAGAATGTTATGAAAGTACTAAGGTTTCAAGTCAACCCAACCGACTAATTTTGACCTGTACCATAAATTACCTATTTCAACCTTTATGTTGTCAAAGGCGCACTCAAGGCGCGAAGGGTGAGCTAGGCGCAAGGCCCTTAAAAAGCGAGGGCTTTTTTAAGCAAGGCGCACAGTATAAAGTTATCATTTTTAGAGATTTTAGACACGTTTTAGGCTTGCTTAGGGCTAGTTTAGGTTGTTTTAACATTTATAAAAACATATCTTGAATTCATGAAATAATATATATAAAAATTACTATTACAGTCTACACATTATTCTATACTAAACAAAAAAATTTATTGAAGTAAAATAAACAAACTCTTAAGTTTAAACTTATTATATTAATTAAAATTAGATTTAAAAGTATGAGGAGTTCAAGATTTAAATGCTCTGCATCTCTACTCAATGTAGGTTACTGTATATTTTGAGGTGACACAACACTACATACTTCCCATCCATCAGTGAAGTAAAAAATATAATAAAATACTATTAAGTTAAACTTTCAGAAGTAGTTTGCCCTTTATAATTAAATTTTTCTTCTTTATTTTCTTTCATACGAACTCTCTTTCTTCTTTCACATAAACTAACACCAGCCTCCGCCCACCGCACCCTGCCGCCATTCGCCACCGCCCTCTGACGTTACCATGCGCCAGAATCTCGTCGAAAACTGGGAAACTCGCCAGATTCGTGCGTACACTGCCACGAGGCGTTTTTCTTGCGCGGCATTACGCTTGAGCGCCTAGGCGCGCGCCTTGTGCTCTATTGATAACATAGCCCAAACCCATTCGACCTGCTATCCAAACCCACCCATTTTGCAATCTCTAGTAAATTTTTCTAAAGAACATAATAGGTTTCATTAGTAGTAAATAATAGGTTTCATTAGTAGTAAGTACCAGGCTTTTTAAGCTGCATAGCCCGCAGTACTCGTAAGGAATTTCTGCGGGTTGTTGGTGCCAGAAACTCAAATCCTTCAGCTTGTAGATGGTTTTGACCTAAGGCACAGAAAAATAACTTGCATTAGACTAGTGTTAAACAGTCAAAGAGTATGCTTATAGCCACAAAAGGAAAGTATATGTAAAACATGATTAACAATCAACATTTGTAGTACCACTAGTATTGGTTATATTCTCCAGTGAAAGTAACATAAAGAAAAGGCAAAAAAATATAATAATCCAGTAATTTATGTGTTCAAATAAATACAACTGAATAATCAAATGACTCACCTTTCTCAATGTAAAATGGATGAATTCCAAAGGAACTGTCTATCTCCATGCCACTACTAGACTGTACCTCAGCAGACTTCAGAAGATCAGACCAACCACAATATTCTGTCATCAAAAAATTTGCCTGGTTTGATCTCGGTTTGCTCTCCTGTTGCAGCAAACACATATAGACTAATTAAAAGAGTAAATTGATAAGAAATATATAGAAATAGTGATGAAGATGAAAGACGAGATAAATATAAGAGAGTGTGAATAAATACCAGCCTAAATATATTGAACAGTACCTTTAATTGCTCCATAAGAAACGACAAGCATCTTTCCCTCAAGTCTTCAGCCTCAATTTTTGAAATTCCTGTACCTGATAAAAAGAAAAGCAACGAATATTAAGATATTCACAGTAAGGCCCATAAACATAAGAAAAAAACAAATATTAAAAACATTTGTTATTAGATGATAAAATGATGACTTGAGATCGTTCATACCTAAGCTTAGTCCATCAAGCAAGACAAGAAAAGCACCATGCAACAATGCAACCCCTGGAAGCAAACTTTTCTCAGTCACATTGATAAAATCTATCCAAGACAAAAGATCTCTAACGGTAAGCACTCTTCCAGTGTGCAACCCATTGAACCACTGCAAACAGCCAAACTCATACAGTCATAAACTAATTATAAAGAGTTACAACCTTCAAAGTGATTATAGCGCTTAATGTAAAGTAAATCATACCTCCCAGAAATTTATCATTACATCCGCCACAAAAACGAGATCAGGATTTAAGATCCTGCAAAATGAAACATATATGAGGGACTTATAATCTATGTAACCTACTCTCAAAATCTTCTGAGATAAGATAGATTCATCACATACTTCTCTGATGCTATACATTTGAGCTCATTCAGCTCACTCACAGGGGGTACCCATATTTCTGTAAATCGATTGCGAAGTGCAGGAGATAATTCCTTTTTACCATAATCACCACCAGGATTCATAGTAGCAAGTATGAAAAACTTCTCATGTGCTATTATTTTCTCAAGATCAGAACCCCCTTTTTCCGCCAAAGACTGTTGAAAAGGATAAACTTATTTCACCGTGTATAGAACTTGAACAAAAAGAACAGAACTAAAAAGTTTTCAACAAACAAAGATAGAAAAAAACCAACCAATTTCCTCTCGGGCTCCAAGACACTATTCAATCTTTCAAGAACACTATCATCAGCCAATGAAATTTCATCCACAAGAAACAGGTCACCATTTTTCATTGCTTGAACAAGAGGACCATCTTGCCAATTAAAGATCGTGCACCATTTTTTATTAAGGAGAGAGAGTTGTTGTGCAATTTCTTCAATATAATCTATTTCATTAGAGGTGACATCAGAATGAAGGACTAGACCTTCTCTGTAACATTTTATCACTTTATTCACTTGATCAAGTGTTGTTGAAGCTTGATTAATGTCAAGCAAAATTATCTGTTATAAAATAAGTGTCATGTTAAGGGCCATAAATACATCAGACATATATTGTAACAAAACAAATGTAAGAAAAAATTAACTTACAGCATCATGAGGGAAGTGCTTTAAAGGGTTTGACTGCAGCAATTGCTCACACAAAATTTTAAAATCCAAAGCTAATTCTGATCTTTCTCGAACAGGATAGAATCCCTATTGTATAAGAAAAATAAAAATAAATATACACATTTGATAGGACCTGCAAGGAAGCTTTTTGAACCGACAAGAGAAGTGGATAACTAGAGATACACAAATAGTTAAAAGGCTGCTTAAAAAAGCCCCAGTCCAGTAACCAGTTAAGACCCGCCAGCCCACCTTCAGGAAGCCCAGTAAACATTTAAAAAGGCAAGCCAGACTTTTAAAAAAAATATAATATAATATGTTAAGAATTATAATAAAACAAACCACGATGCAACTTTGCATATTATATGGCAAGGATTTTGACCTTGACTTTATGCAATCAATTATTTTTAGGAGAAAAAATGTTCCTTTCTCTTAGTCACATTTATGAGTGAAAGTGTCACTATATGGAGTGCAAACATAGATTTGTAGAATATCTGCACCTACAAATGTCACTGCTGATTTAATATTGTTACCTAAAAAGAAAGAAAAAACAATATTTAAACGGAAATTGGACTGGGCTTTCAAAGGACAGCCCTTTACCGGTTATAATTTCCAATTCCACAAGCCTAAGTTGGACCAAATATTTGAGCTGTCAACTGCTTAAAGTTATACTTGGGCCCACAAATTCATAAGCAAAGTTCTATGCGTAACAGATAATAGGTCATTATGTAAATTCGACAATAAAGAGAAGTTGAGACAGTTCAGACGAACCCCAAGAAAATCAGATGTTTCTGTGTATTGATGGCAATTCAAGATGTGTAACTTGGACCCTAAGGCGATACTCAGCAACTGACATACTGTTGTCTTACCACCACCAGTTTCTCCAACCAGAAGCACCGGTTCACGTAACCTATAACACCGCTCAACAAGAAAGTATAACCGCCGCAGACTCTCAGTCCAGACCATCCTGCATTACAAAGAAAAATACAAGGTTAGAAGAAATGAATAAAAAGAAAAAAAAACATAAAGGTGTGATAAAAAGCATGCCTTTCAAGATCCCCAGAAGCAACCAAAGATTTTTGCAACTTTAGAGCTGCATCCCCATCTGCATTTCCCTAAGTTCCACAAAAAAGGTTCAGTAAGATAAATTACCAGAAGAGATAACGTATGTGGAGCTCACCAAAATACTCAACATTTTTCATCATAGCCGAAACAACTTTATAAGCCACCCAACTATGTCAAAATAAAGTAAAATAACAAATACCCTAGTTTTTTACATCAAACCATTTTTTCGATAGATTCATACGAGGGTATTTTTGTCTTCTCAAAAGTTTTAAGAGCATTTTCATCATCAGGAACGTTTCTGGCCAAATTTGGTATAAACAAAACTACATACAACATACATGTGGCCTTAATGAGAAAAGTTGAATACATGGGCGGCCACCACATAGATTATCCCTTACTAAAATGTAGTGAAAATTTATTTCAGTAATATTTTTAGGATTCAAAAGATATACAGCAATATATGAGATGTTACCTCCTTGTACATAAGACTGCTAGAAAGTTTGATTCGTAGACGCTTCTCCAAAACTTCTAGAACAACTTTCTTCTCTTCATAATCACGCAGTCTTTCCGCCAACAAATAATACCCATCACGTCCTAAATCTTCATAAGATTTCCCAAACATCCTGTACCTATCAGCCCACCGAAACAAATCACGAGGGGTAATAAACCCATGTTTTCCAGCAAAAACTTTACTACTCTGCCTCTGTAGTTGCAAATCTTTCATGACATCAATCATTTTCTTTGCATATGTAGGAGCAATTTTACAACGTTTCTCCAAAATTGTAATCAGTTCATTTTGTGGAATTTCATCCACATGAATCTCAACAAACCTATTCCGAAAGGCTCTAGAAAGCATCTTTCGTCCACCGTAAAAAGTCGGTGGATTTTGAGTAGCAAACAGCATAAAATCTTTATGTGCATGAATTGTTTCACATAATTCAGGAACATAAAGTTCACGGTTATCATCAAGCAATCTATTTAATGCTTCCAAAACATCAGATGGTGCCAAATTTAGCTCATCAAGAACAATCCAATACCCATGTCTAACTGCTTTAACCAACACCCCTTCTTGGAAAACAAGTTTTCCAGTGGCATCAGTTATGTAAGAACCCAAATATTCTTGTAAATCAGTGTGTTCATGATTATTAATCCGTACAAATTCATGGTCGGTTATTGCAGCAAGATACTGAACAAGACTAGTCTTTCCACTAGATGTTGGTCCCTGTAACAGTACCGGGTATTTTCCTATATATATAGCACGTCCCAAGTTACTAAGTTGCCCCTTAACACTATCAGTCAATTGGTAGTTGTCCACAAAATCATTAGACTTGAAGTTCTTCGGGACTTTAATGTACTTGTCAAACGGGACATGCGGGGCCACTTTTCCATCCAATAGGTATTTCACAATTAATGTGTTCATTAACTTGGCACTAGGAGGATCTAACATAGTAAGAAAAAACATTGAAAATCCATCATAAATAGCTTTTGAAAAATCAAATTTATTTCTCGCTTTCTTTGTATATTCTAGGGCACGATAAAGTGACCTTAAACTGTACTGAGGCTTTTGATTAGCCCCATCCTGCAGCCTCTCTTCAGATTCCTTCTTTGCAATTTTATAAAAATCCAAGACTTTACTGGTTATATCTTCAACTAAACGGTCTGCTCCGATAAATTCTTTAATAAAAAGACGCAAATCCTCATCTTCCAAGACATCATCCATAAAATACTCTGTAAATCGGTTTCTTAATGACAATGGAAGATCTCGTTTACCGGCATCAGTTGCAGGATTCATACAAGCAAAAATCCGAAAATTAGGGTTTCTAGATATATAATTCACGTCTCCTCTTTCTGCTAAACAAAGGGATCCACTTTCATCTTCAAGAACACCAATAATTCTTTGAAGAGTTTCAGGGGGTGCTAAATTAACCTCATCCAGTAATATCCATTCACCTTTTTTTAAAGCTGTTATAAAAACTCCCTCCACGAATGAAAATATCATGCCATCTGAAGAACTGATTTGAGATTGAGCTGCATCAAGTCTTAAAGAAAAATTGTCCCATTTTTTAATTAATTCTTCACTTAAAGGTCGTTTTCTTTTTCCACCTGGCGTTTTTTTTCCAATTTCAATCACTTTACGGACACCCTTCTGAAGTCCATTAAGTAACCTGTTCCAACTTTTGTCACCGACAAATTTTCTTAAGATGGCAAGAAATTTCTCATTATCCTGCATTTAGTAAAATAAAAGCATTTTACAACCATTCAAATATAGAAAAGAAAGTACACAAATGTCAACACAAATCATACCTTTGAAGAGAAGGTGCTGCTAAATAGAGTTTCAAAATCCTTATAAAGAGGAAGGCATAAAAATTGTGCATTCATAGGTTTAAAACCTCCTAACAAATCCGCAACATCACTTTGCTGACTCAAGTTCTGCAACACAATTTTAGAAAAAATATTATCATAGTGCGGACAAAACTATTCTTTCCATTACTGTTTCTGTCTTCCAATACTACAGGCAACAAGTTTGACGATTTGCCTAAAATGGATCGATTTGGGTTGTTTTTAATCTCACTTGGATCAAACAAGTAAAACTTTACAGCATGCCAAACTGGTATGATGTCACCCAAACACTTAAAACCTCCTAAGTCGCTATATTATATATAAACAAGTAGACTATTACTTTGCCAATATAGTATTAAAAACTAATTAATACATTCTAATTTTAAAAAAAAATATGGACAAAAAAGTGTTGGTGCTTGACCCGCCCAATCTGTTTGGACCCGTATCAAAAATTGCAAATGTTGACCGGTTGCCCTGAACCGTCTATTTAGCCTACCATTTACCCCACCTTTTGTTCTAATACATACCAAAACTGTAAGTTTCTGGCCAATTCTTGATGCCAAATTCTGTACTATTGTTGTCTTTCCAGTACCAGTTTCACCAACCAAAAGAACAGGCTCATTATACTTGACAGATCCAGCTATTTTTTCCAATATATGAAGTGAGGTACGAATCTCAACGAATGACTTGATCACAAGAGACGATTTCTAAAAAGCACATTGAATATAATTAAAAAAGAAACAAAAAACAATCATTTAAAGATGTTAAAAAATAAATAACATTATTAGGTTACCCACGTGTTTTCCTGTTTTCTGAAGATCTATTCGTCCAATATGTACATCAGACCGTAAGTCCTGCATATAAAAATTAAATATGAAGAAAACAGTAATTACACATTCTGGAGCGGAAATATATTTTTTTAATAAAAATTGAAACCTGAACAAGAGGTTTATCAACAGGAAATAACGTATGGACACTTGAAATTGGTATTTCCCAAATCTCTGATAACTCTTTCAGAATTCTTAAACGCATTTCCACTGAACTTGAAGAGGTTGCGAAAACATCCACAGCCTGCAAAACATAATCTTATTAACAATCCATGATTTTTTTATATGTATAATCAACAGAGAAGAGAGAAGAGGAGAAATGTTTATATCAAAACCTCTTGATAGATGCGCTCAGCCACATGAGCCGACAGATTATCCCCAACAAATTTATAACCCGAACCAACAATTCTCTTGCACCACTTTAAAAGATCCCTGCCAGTACAGAAAGATAACTGGATATAGGTGCACGAATTAAACTAATTACATGAGACAGTAATATAGAGATGGCAAAGAGGGCGGGTTGGGTTAAAGGTGCAAGTCAAAACTGGAACTTTTGGTACAAGCCGGAACAGGTTGGGTCAGGTTGACCCAGAAAACAATAGTGTAAAAGACGATTAAAAATTTATATTAACAAATATATAATCAAATTTCTTGAAGAAAACAATTAGAAAGTTATATGCATTAAAAATACAGTTTAGGCGATGACCCATTTTCATAAGTAAATGAGTCTGAACTGTCACTTTTATTAATCTATAACATGGCTCGATTAATACCTCAAAGAAAACCTGCCAGCAGATGAAAGATCAACAGAAGTTCCAAGTTGATAGCCAACTAGCTGGTTAACCTTTTCAAAGGTTTCTGCAAGAATGCAAAAAATCATATTATATTTCGGTTACTAGATTAAAATCCTGTGTGTTACACAGGTTAAATAAATAAAATTACAATATTATATATTAAGTAATAAAAAATTTATTTTTTAAAAACTCGTGTTTTATACGGGTTGAATAAACCCGTGAAATACAATATAATCTGTTAACATATACACTCGTCAAAATATGTCAGAAGATTTATTAATACAAAGATTACTAGTTTCTTTAAAAAACTATTATTAATAAAATATAGAGGTATATTTAACAAGAGAGGGGTGTATTTAATAAGAGAGAAAGGCGGGGAAAAAATGATGAGAATGAATATGGAGATGACACGTGGCATTGAAAAACCTTTATTTATTATATAGTATAGATATAGATGCGCCAACCAGGATGAAATAAAATATCCCAAAGTGCATTATTTCTCATGAATACCTATAAGTTTTCCACATAGAGATTCCAAGTCCGGGTACCAAGCTTTCACAACAGTTATCAAGTCATTACTACTTGGGGGTCCCACCATTACTCTCCTCCATGATGCACCAAGGGAGTTCCTAGCTACATATCAGAAAAAAAAAAGAAACAAGAAAAAAATGTCACACGAGTTCAGATTTTAATGTATTTACCCACTTGTAAAATCCACATGATATTATTTTGTTTATAAACATGTGATCACAGACCTGCTGTCACAGTGAATGCATTTACCCTTGAGCTCGATACAGTAGAAAAAAGCCGAAAGCTTTCACTAACCCTAACTGCCTACAAACAGTAAAAAATAATGATTCAAAATGCATCTTTTAGCAAGCCCTTCGTGTAAATATAAAAAACAAATAAAGTACATTTGATATTATGGAACCTTAAAAATGCCCATTTAAGGGTTTATCTACAATAAACAAAGATGCAAATGATATCCAAAACCTTAAAGACTTGGAATAGTACCTCCCCATGGCCAGTTAAGAAGGAACTAGAACCCTCTAGCAAAGGTAACAAAATGGATTGGACATCTGCAGGAGCTTTATCAATGTCCTCAAAAACAACCCAAAGTCCATTAAGGATAGCCTGTGGATAGCAAAAGAACATGATCAAAACTCTGAGAAATTGACTGTTAATCAAAACAAAAAACGAAAACGAATAACCAACCTGAGTAAGGGAACCAGGCTGCCACCTAAATTCACCCGGTTGTTCGGCACATACATAACTCCCAATTAGTGTTTTTCCATCAATTTGCTCATCCATGTGAATAGATAGAACTGGAAGGGATATAAATCACATATAAAAACAAAATTGCAAGAAGCTGTGAGAGAATTAAGGAGTTCATAAACTGTAACGAAAAGATATAAACATAAAATGATCCCTAATCTAAAGCGTAAACGTCAAAAGCATGAATACAGTATTAAAAAATACTAAAGAAAGCAAACAAATTCCATTGTCTCGATGGAGATGAGAGTAATAGACAAAAATACCAGTAATACAATGCTTGGTTGTGTTGAGAGATCAAATAGATAAGATAATATAGAGCAAGTAATAAGTATGTTTTTTCATGCCAATTAAAATCAGAATAATACATACCTTGACTCCCTTGAGCATGGGCTAACCTGCTAATAAGAGCAGTTTTGCCTGCTCCAGCTGGGCCATAAAGAAGAACAGGCCACCTCTGACTCACTGCCAATTGTACCATCTCAAAACTTTTCTTCACAGCAGATGTTAACACAAAAGGTCTTCCACTTTTACGCATATCCCTAATATAACAACTAAAAAGCTTCAATAGACTCAAACGTAGCATTAGTATACATGGAAGGTACAAACCAAGTTATCAAACATTTAAAAAGATCCATTATAGTGAATTTAGATTACTTATAGTAGTACCATGTTGTCTCCATGTTGCTCCAATTGGGTGGCTCAAGGCCCAAACTTATATCTTCTTCAGAAGAACACGATCTGCTTTCCCTAAATGGCTCAAGATACCAGCCAGCTTTCTCCAAAGATACATCCTGAAGAAATTCCTTCCACCTATAAATGAAGAACAAGGGATAAAAAATCATCAAATAATAATAAAACTAATAATAAGAGTGGGAAAATTAGAAATATGTGATCTCTGTCATCATTGAAAAAAACCAACCGCAATAAACACGAAAATGCTACTTCATTGTCAAATCCAAAGTCAGAAGTTGTCATGTCACTTTTTCTTTTCCGGGTAAATCTGTCACTCATATTCAAAACCACTGTTAATATCTGAACCACACACCATCTTATATCCATCAAAAGCTCGGAATTTTCTCCATCAAAACCAGTGATCTCATGTAGAAGGTCAAAAAAACAGGACCAATCCCATAGCCTAATAAAACTCTCAGGCTCTGCTAGAAGAAGACGATATGATACTCGCATGGCTTCAAGTAGATGAGTGCCTTCCTGAAAAAATAAGAAGCACCACTAGGTCAAATATGTTCACAATGAACAGAAAACCAATCGCACGGCCTAATAATGGTCCATTAACATACATAATACTTTCACAATTTCAAAGGATATAGAACAGACTAAGATCTACATATACCTGCACTAATAACTGGGACATTGATTCCTTCCCCATAATCCTTTTAAATGGCTGTGGCGCAAATTTGAAGTAATCCCTTAAAGACCTGCATTAAAATAACCCAAGATTTCTATTGTAAAAAACTAGTGAAAAGACATTCCAGTGCATGTTGCACAAATTAATTGCATCCAAACAAATAAGTAAAGGTGACTCTGTGACTAGGCGTACAGCGAAACAGAAGTTAAAAATATAACCATAAAGCTTTCCCTTTATCTACTAAGTTTCTAGTCTTCTAGATAGTAGATTATTAAGTTATTAGAGTAAAGGTGTCAAAAACGATGCGGATGACCATATATAGAGCATAAACAGAAGTATAAGTAGTGAGCTTACCCGGATAAATAGGGTACCAAATCAAGTGTTCTTGAAAATGCTAAACATGAAAGCTCGTGAAGTCTCAGACCTCTCTCTTGTTTGACATATAAGTTAATAATACAAATAACTTCTTCACAGTTTGAACTTCCAGTCTCCTTAAATAATCTCCCTTCATCGAATTCAAGCATTGAATCACTGGAATTGGAAGTCAGATCAGGCACCAAATGTAGCAAAGCCACAACCCGATCAACGATCTTTCGTGCAATCGGACGAAAGCATCCCACTAACGGGATTGTATAACGAGGATGTAAAAGTAACTCTGCTACTCCATCGATCAATTCTTCCTCAGTTAAATTCTTCCCCTGAATATGGTCAATCATACATGAAACAGAGTTAACATTCCACATAGTAATGCAAAATCAACTCCCTACATACCATAAAGGATCCAATGTTATTATTTGTTGTTATCAGTACCTTCTTAACTAGTTTATCTAACTGAGGGGCAGCTGCAAGCTTGGGACACCTAAGAAGAAACCTTTCCAGCTCATGTTCAATACAAAAACTCCCATCAATCGCCATTTATACTTCACCTTTCTCCTGGAACTTTAAATTCAATAGTCAATCAAAAATTTAGTGGATATGAGTCAACGCATCACACAGATTAAGCATGTATTGAATACCGCGAAACAAAATATGTAAGGAAAATGGAAACTGACCTAAATTGCAGAAGCGATTGTCAAAGTGAAAGGTTCTTAATCAACAACAATATATGTTTGCCGGTAAGAGATGAACGCAGGGTTTAGGGTTTAAGACGGAACTCAGATTAAATACGTAGAATTAATTACACGGATGGCCCCTATGATTTACACTTACACGTATTTGACCCAATAATTTGCACGATTGTAACAGAAATAGCCCTCAAAATGAATGACAGATATCTTTTGGGGTTAAATGGGTGTAAAATATCTAAAACACCTTTGACTTAAAAAATTATAAAACACACCCAAACACCGTTTTCTTCCATCCCCAAACCTCCCACCCTTCCTCCAGCATCCATGGTGCATCACCACCGCCAATCACTAGTCGCAACACCAAAATCTCTGACGTTGGAGTAGGAAACGTAAGTATGTCCATTAATCTGTGCAACCACCAGCTGGAAATCCTAGTGGTCCACCCATTAATCTGCGCACCACCCCTCGCCGGCGAACCCACCACCACACCCCCTGCATCGCCACGGCATCCGGTCTCCGTCTCCATCCAATAACGTGCCGGTTCCACCCTTTAGTCTACACGTAGCTTTGACTATTGTTCCAATAGGAGTTGCGGAACCGGCGAACCGCCACGGCTTCCCGGTCTCGTCCTCGAAACTAAGCAGCAAACTTTTCTCGGCGTATTGTTTGGGAATGACTATGCGGCTGAGTTTTCCGACGTTGCTTGGAGTTAAGGGTTTCTCGAACATTTGTTCTTTGTTGGTGGAATATGGATATTCTTGGTCGTTGAAATTGAAATTGAAGGTGGGGTGGGTGGTTGACGACGGTGGTCGGCGGAGGAAAAAGGTGAGTTCTTGGTTGTTGAAATTGAAATTGAAGGTATGGGTGTTGCTGTGAGAGTGGCTCTGGTAGGTATTGATGAAGTGGGGGTGGGGTGGGGTGGGGTGGGGTGGGGTTGGGGGTGGGGGGTTTGGTGGTGTAGGTATTTATATTGTTTTTTTAGTTTTAATATATAAAGGGTATATTGGTCATTTTAAAAAAATTAACCCCAAAAGATAACTGTCATCCATTTTAGGGGCCATCTCTGTTATAATCGTGCAAACTATTGGGTCAAACTTGTAGTTTCTGATTCTTATGGGCCAAAAGTGAAATTCGTGTGAACCACAAGGGCCATATGTGTAATTAATTATTTCTGTACGTTAACAACGAATGCCAGCCATATATCAATTGGGTCGGATTTATAGTTGGGCCGGATCCACGTTATGTGGAGATGAAAAAAACCAGTTTGCAACCCGACCCAATTCAGGAAAAAAAAAACGGTTTGGCCCAGCCCGACAGTTTGGGACTAGTTACCCCCGCAGTCCCGCACCAACAAACCGGTTTCAACCTGGTGCGGATGTCAAACCGGTTTATGATGTTAGAAATATTTAGTGGTTAATAGATCTGTTTTCTTTACCGTTAGGGACTAAAACTAGCATTTTTTTACTATTTTGCCCCCATATATTAGTAAAGATATGTAGTGGTGTTTTGGTTAAATCACAACACTTAAAACCGCTCTCTACTCTTTAAAACCTTAAAGCCGTCATTATTCTTTCAACGTTCGGGAAAAAAATATCTCAAACACTCATTATTCTCTCAACCGTATAAAAATGTTGAAAAGGCTAAAAATGAATTAATTTCTTATTTTGAAAACTTAGAAACCGGTGTTAACTTTACTTGTGATGTTTTGTCGACTTCGATCGGTTCAACAGACTCGTACATTTGCGTTACCGTTCATTTGGGTACAAGTGTACAACCTGATTTGTGGCGAATGATAAAACGTACAAATGCATTTGAATTGTTTGATTATCCTCACACCGGTGAAACTATATATTATATTTTAGGCAAAGTTACTAAAATGTATAAATTGGAAAACAGTTTTTTTTCAATATCCTTTGATAACGCGTCGAATAATAAGTGTGCGATATAAAACCTTAAATTAAAATATAAACTTACCTGTGACCTTATTTTTCTCTATAATCGATGTGTTGCACACATTATCAACTTGATCGTTCAATACGGTCTAAAAACGATTGAACCAACAAAAAATGCTTCATCCATAACGAGCCATTAGCTAATTGTCGTAGCAGACGATCAGGTGAGTTCTATAATCCCCTTTTTACACGTTTTGGTTCATTACACGTACTTAGTAAGTAAAGTAAAGTAAAACATATTAACTGATTGTATGAAGTTGGTTGTTGAAATAATGATTATAATTGATGTGTAATGAAAAGGTTAATATGACATGTGATTACAGGTTCCGCTAAGGCAAGTGTGATAGATCCTGCTAAGGTGTCACAACCCGACCAGGGGGCTAGGCGTAACGATCGAATACTAAAACAAAACACAGCGGAAATAACGTGACATATAATTTATAAATGTCATTGGTCCAACTAAGTCAAATTATACATTTACAAAGGTGCATATCAACTAAACACTAACTAAAAATATAATGAAACAATTGATTCTATCTTCTCATCAAAGCTTTCTCGGGTGGAATCTATGTCTCGACATAAGTCTTCTAAGGAATCATCTATCTTCAAGCAAGCTCGTGTCTAGGTTGTTAATTTCCAAACTCGAGAATGACACCTGAATACATGCTTAAAAATATTGTGTCAACTAAAAAGTTGGTGAGTTCACGAGTTTAAATAATAGAGAATTTATATTGAGTATCCAAATACGTATGGTGCAAATTAAACAAGTTCACAATCAACCCTGTGCCCACAACCTGTGAACATCTAGAAATAATAATATTCCCCTAACTCATACCCCTTATTGTTATGGGTCTAATTACTCATGTCTGCCAACATAAGTTCAAAACTGTTAAACGAATATATGTCACAAGATATTTATCATCATCATCATATGATTATCATTCCATGGGAGGTTGTCCCGGTTACGTCGGGCCCATGGTGTGCGGGGGTTTCACTAGATAGTACTACCCATATATTCGTTGGCTCCAAAGGAGTTAATGATTGTGTGCTAAAGTTCGGGGATTCGTTATGGCAGCTAAAAATGACCTTATTTAATTAATACACCAATATGTAAACAAAATAGAAGCATGTAATCACCCCAAAAAGTTTAAGTAAAATAGGGAAAAAGCACATGAACTCACCTGGTAATCTTGTATACGCCAAATCAATATGCTAAAGTTGTGAGCTTGCTATCGGGTGTGTAGGCATTAAGATAAATCCTAATTATAATTGTGACATTAGTATAATGTACTAGAGTAATGTCATTAACCGTGTGGTTGAGCTCGACCGATTCGTTAAAGTGTTGGGTTGTTTGGTAAAAATCTCAGGTTATAACCTCCATTAGTTATTCTAATAGTTGTACAATAAAAGTGTTGTTTAACTTAGTATTTGTGTATAATGGTAATACTTGTATATACTCTCTAATGAAAGTAGTAAAATAATGTTTTGACCCGAAGCAAAGTAATACTAAGTATTACGATATTGGCTCGATTCAAATAAATTATCACTAGGCATTATTTACTTACTAGGCATTATTTACTTACGTGATATATTTATATATATAATGTAATATGTGTATAAATAACTAAATATATGTACAAGTAGTTATATTTTTTTCACAAATAATAATCAAAGTCTATGGTTACGTATATATATATATATATATATAAGCTCAAGGTATACTTGTATAATATAAATCATAACGGTTAACGAAACTATTTATGTTCGTCTAATACTAAGACATAACTATAACGTTTGTTTTACAAATGTTGGTGATGTCTAAGTTTGTACTTACATGAAACCCCATAAAGATATATTTATATCAAAAGGAAATATTTAAGGTTTATAAAATGTTTGCATATTTATATAATAATAATATATATGTATAGAGTATCATGTCAAATATCGTTTTTGTTAACTAATGTTAAGTAAAATAAACTATGCTTAAGTCAATATATGTGTATAAGCAAAATAAGATTGTACATGTTTAAATACGTGTTGGGTAGTATAAGTATAACAATATTACTATGTAATAAGAGTAAATGCTGTATAATAATAGTAATCAATAAAAGTAACGATATTACTCGTGATATACAGTTCGTGTAAATAAATAGTAGAACTAATATTAATGAAAATGTGTCTAACGCTAATAATATTAGTGCAAAACATAATATAAGTTTTAGTAATTAAAAAATAATAATAATGATAATAATACTAATAATGGTAAATATATAAATTCATATAAAGTTAATAGTTATAATATTATGTTAAAAATAATGCTAATGATAATAATAATAATTACAATAATAACTAATCAAAGTAATGACAATAATAATAATGTATCTTTAGTAATTATAAAAGTAATAATATTAATAATAAGCGTAACGTTTTTGGAAAAGAGAATATCGATTTATAAAGTTTTAATATAAATAAATTTTTAGTAAATATAATAACGATGAACGTAACACATTTAATAATAAAAACAACTTTTATATAAGTATAAATATTTATAGTATTTAGTCTAAACAAAATAATAATAATAATGGTAGTAACAAATAACAAAAATTATATGGATCTTTTAATTTTAATAGCAATTTGTATAATACTAATATAAATAAACTTTAGATTTATTATCCCTAATTTTTATAACTAGATAAAACTATTATAATAGGAATAATAATAATTGTGTTATCGACGTACTAATGTTTATAAATATGTTTATATAAAACTAGAGATCGTAGTTTTATAAAAACATAACAATACATATGTTATTATAGCTAGCTTTCACGTACCGTTTAAATACTCGACTTTAACTTATATTATTATTATTATTTCCGTTCATATATCTCTAGCTTTCTAAATAATATACTTACAATTATATATTTGTGTTTATATACATGCTTATATTCCTAACTAAAGTGTTTAATATTTATAACTAAATGTATACACATATATCCATATATTCAGTTTTTATAAGTTTCGGTTTCTAATTAATTATATAAGTGTAAATAGATGCATATTTATACTTCTAAGTAATACGTTTTAGGTTTTAAATTTTATAAGTAGATGTATGTATATGTGTATATATATATATATTTTATATTTTCTTATTGTTCGGACGGAGACCCGGTTTACAAATACGACCACACGAATGAGGTCCGATTTTACATCTAAATCCCGAGTGGTCGGGATGGATTCGGTTTAGCTCAACTAACGATTACACACTTTTACATATTGCAAAAAAATACAAAATTACAAAATAAACAAGAAACTTGGCGGCCGTTTATACCTCACTACAGGTACGTGAACCCGCTCGTTTAAAGACCCGTTTAGAGAACCGTTGATCACCTTTGACCCGAGTTTTCTGCTGTTGACCGACTTTGACCCGCGTCGACCAGGTTTGACCTTTGTTGACCGAAACCCGGGACTGTCAGGAACGACCCGAGCAGTCCCGTCTATTCGGGTGACGTCACGTTATCGCCGTAACCTGTCAAAATACCCATTTAACTTTCGGGAATGGAAACCTGGTCACTATACACCCTCGACCTAGCCGGAAATGTTAAACAGAGAAATGAACACCATAGAGTGTGTAGGTCTACACCCGAAAATGACTAGAAAACTAGAAAAGGACTCACCCGAAAAACGTGTTTGGCCGTGTGAATACCGTCGTCGCCAGGTTTGATAACCCAACAACTGACCTTCCGTCTAACACCACCAAGCTTCACCGCCATCGCTGAAAAATGGGTTTTAAGATAAAACCTAACCGCCGCCTGTTTTATCCGCTGATCTACCTCCCCCGACGGACACCTGTGGGCGTCCAACGTCGTCGTCGCTGTTGGTGGAGCCGTCGGAAGGTGGCTATCCACCGGCTCTCTCTCTCCCCTTCTCGCACCTCTGCCGTCGTCGTCCTTCCCTCTCCCTCTTTTGTAAGGCCCCAAACCCGGGAGGCCTCACTTGTTAGATTTACTCATTCACAAACAGTTATTAAACTTGAATATCAAATAACGCAGCGGAAAATTTCATTAAAACATACTCATAACATTGTTCAACATGCGGAAGCGTAACATAGTCTAATACATAAACATAACCTAAACTAATCATAACGGGATGCCAGTCTTCATGATCAAACGGGTAACTCTTCTCGCTTTCCAAGCATCACCATCCATCATCCATACCTGCCTTAACCTGAATGTGCATACTAAAAAGTCAGCTACGCTGGTGAGTTCTAGTTTTTCATTCGATTTAATAAATGGTTCATCATTCAATAATTCATTAGGGTTTAACATCATGTACAAGAAAACAGGGCCTTTCGTTCATCATTAAAAACCTTCAAACATTTATCATCATCATAAACATGTTGAACGGATCGTTCATTTAAAACATTTAACATTCATTTAAGTCATACATTACTATCTAAATCTGTGTGACCATTCGTCCCGTCATTTAGTATTGTATTGCCCCTAAGGCTTAACTGCACGAAGACCGACAATACAATACATTCCGTCAATTCCCTTTTGTATTGCCCCCAAGGCTTAACTGCACGAGGACCGACAATACCCATTTAGTTGCCCCTATGGCTCTCATGTCCATAAACCGACAACTTCCATCGACGGCTATGGCTCACGGCCACAACACCGTCGGATCATAATTTAACCTTCATGGGGTCACGTTAACCCCTGAGTAACCGTCGTTACTCCCATACCAGTTGTACAACATCATAACCATTGGCAGGCCACCAAGACACTGCCCCTGTTGTTCTTATGGAAACTATGGCTCGCTGTCCATAATCTACCACAAGGCTTCCCAGACTTCATTCGTCAATTTCATTCATTCGACATATTAGATTTGTAATGACTTCTTTAAAACCTTTGCCCTTTTTCTTTTATTTTTATAAAACCTTTCATTCATTTTCGAAACCCTTTACATTTAGTTTAAACCATTTCTTTATAAACATTTCGTTCGTAAACATTCCATTCATAAAACTTTATTTCCATAAACCGTTCATTCCAAATCATTTCATTTCGTAAACATAGTTTCATAAGCATCATTTTATAAACATCGTTTCGTAAAACATCATTTCATATGTATGCACACCAGCCCGAAAACATTATATAAAACATTTAAAAGAGGGCTTCTAGAACTCACCTGATAAGCTAATCCGGGTTGTCTTAAACAAAAGTCCCACTACGTCACTTCCAATCTGAATTGATTAGTTAAATACACATCAGAACAAATCCCAACTCTAACGGTTTAACCTTCTAAACATACCGACTTTACCTTATCAGCCTGATGCCTGCGCACTTAGCAAGTGCGCAGGGCCTTGCTCTTGCGTACTTAATAAGTGCGCAAACCTCGCTTCATGCGTACTTGATAAGTACACATGTTCCTCTTCCTGCGTACTTGATAAGTACGCAGGACCCTCTTCCTGCGTACTTGATAAGTACGCAGGATCTGCTTCCCCGCAAAAACTCTAACTTTCGCATTCGGGTCTGATCTCGTCAAGATCCTGAACTTGTTTACATTCAAAACGTTTGCCTTTCATTAAGGAACTCAAATCTATGTTTTTCTTCCAGTTTCATCCGTAAAAACGTCACATTTCGTCCAAAAACCCGAAAAACCCCAAAACGAATAAAAACTCAGATCTAGGTTGGATCGTTACCTGTATCGAGCTTCTGATTTGAAGGTTCTTCTCACGAGCTATGGAGCAACGCACTTCTTCAATCTCGGGTCGATCCGCCAACTTTCTCTCTCTAGAACTTGTAACTGAGAGAAATGTGGAGTGACTTAGGCTATTTATAGAGGAAGCTCCCCTATGTTCGCCCGTTCAAGCCCGCCGGCCCATCCGACCCGGCCCGTCATGCCTCATTCGTTTATTCCGTTATTATAATTGCCGTTTTATATTTTGGGATGTTACAAGTCTACCCCCCTTACAATAGGTTTCGTCCCCGAAACATATCATAAGTCAAATAGTTGAGGGTACGAATCCCTCATTTCCGTCTCCGTTTCCCAAGTAGATTCCGATTCCTTTCGGTGCTTCCATTAGACTTTAACCAATTGAATAATCTTATTACGCAAACGCTTCTCCTGTCTGTCTAAGATGGCCACGGGTTCTTCGATGTAGTTAAGGTTATTGTCGACTTCGATGTCAGTAAGTGGTACGTGAGCCGATTCATCCGCCAAACACTTTCGCAAGTGTGATACATGGAAGGTAGGATGAATTCCACTTAACTCATCAGGCAACTCTAGCCGATAAGCGACTTCACCAACCCGTGCCATTATCCTGAATGGTCCGACAAACCTCGGACTTAACTTTCCTCTCTTCCTGAATCGTATGATTCCCTTCCAGGGTGACACTTTCAACATTACTCTGTCCCCAACATCAAACTCAATAGGCCTTCGTCGTTTATCCGCATAGGATTTCTGACGATCTTGTGCGGCCTTCATTCGTGCTTTGATTTGATCAAACCTTTCTGACATTTCTCTTACTACTTCAAGACTCCCTAATTCCTTTTGTCCAATCTCACCCCCAACAAATCGGGGTCCTGCATCTCCTCCCATACTACATTTCGTAAGGCGGCATGCCTATAGTCGTGTGATAACTATTGTTGTAGGAGAATTCGGCTAACGAAAGATGACTGTCCCAACTGCCGCCAAAATCAATAATACAAGCACGAAGCATATCCTCCAATGTCTGAATGGTCCTTTCGGACTGACCATCCGTTTGTGGGTGGTATGCCGTGCTGATATTAAGCCTCGTGCCCATCGCCTCGTGAAATCTTTTCCAGAACCTCGATGTGAATCGTGTGTCCCGGTCAGATACAATCATCAAAGGCATCCCATGCCGTGCTACTACTTTGTTAATAAATACTTTCGCTAACCTTTCCGACGAGAACGTCTCGCGAATAGGTAGAAAATGAGTACTCTTCGTTAAACGGTCCACAATTACCCAAATGGTGTCATGACCTTTAGATGTGCGAGGTAGCTTGGTTATGAAGTCCATGGTAATGTGCTCCCACTTCCATTCTGGTATATCAAGTGGTTGAATCTTTCCATACGGTTTCTGGTGTTCGGCCTTTACTTGTGAGCAAGTCAAGCACTTGCTTACATACTTTGTCACCTCATGTTTCATCCCAGGCCACCAGTATTCCTTCCTCAGATCTTGGTACATTTTATTGGTACCAGGATGGATAGAGTACCGAGACTTATGAGCCTCATCCAAGATTTTGGTTCTAAGCTCGCCACCCATAGGTATCCATACCCGTCCAAAACGTGTCCTAACACCAAGGGTGTTATATTCCAACTTGTCCTGTTGGCCAACCATCCTTTCCTTCTTTATGTTTTCTTCCTTAAGTGCTTCATCTTGAGCTCTTTCAATTTCCCTCATCACATCAGATGTTACCACCAACTGGCAAGCTTTCACTCTAATAGGAGCAGGCACATTCTTTCGACTTAGAGCGTCAGCCACCACGTTTGCCTTACCAGGATGGTATATTATTTCACAGTCATAGTCTTTTAATAGTTCCAACCATCGTCTCTGCCTCATATTAAGCTCTCTTTGTTCGAAGAAGTACTTCAAACTTTTGTGTTGGGAGTAAATAGTAAACTTCACCCCGTACAGGTAGTGCCTCCAGATTTTCAATGCCGATCACGACAGCAACAAGTTCCAAATCGTGGGTTGGATAATTAGCTTCGTGAATCTTCAACTGTCGTGACGCATACGCGATCACTCTTCCGTGTTGCATCAACACGCATCCCAATCCCTGACCCGAATCGTCAGAGTATACCATTAAGTCTTCATTGCCCTCGGGAAGGGCCAAGACTGGGGCTTTGGTTAGCTTTTCCTTCAATTCCTTAAACGCCTCATCCTGGGTCGAACCCCATTCGTACTTTACCTCCTTCCGAGTCAACTTTGTCAATGGCGAAGCTATTTTTGAGAAATCCTGGATGAATCTCCGATAGTAGCCTGCCAATCCCAAGAAACTACGGATTTCAGTTGGCGTCTTAGGAATATTCCATTCCCTTACCGTCATTATCTTCGCTAGGTCAACCATAATGCCGTTCGGGTTGATGACGTGACCTAGGAATTGGACTTCCCTAAGCCAGAACGCGCATTTAGAGAACTTAGCATACAACTTTTCCTTCTTCAGAGCCTCCAACACCTCCTTTAAGTGACATGCGTGATCACCCTCATTTTTGGAGTAGATGAGGATATCATCGATGAACACAATTACCGATCGGTCCAGCATCGGTCGACACAACCTATTCATTAAATCCATGAACGCTGCGGGGGCGTTCGTCAATCCGAAAGACATTACGCGGAACTCGAAATGTCCATAACGCGTACGAAATGCAGTTTTCGGTATGTCTTCTTCCCTCACCTTCAAATGATGGTACCCCGATCGAAGGTCGATTTTTGAGAACCAACTTGCGCCTTGCAATTGATCGAACAGGTCGTCGATCCTTGGTAAAGGGTACTTGTTCTTCACCGTTCGTTTGTTCAACTCGCGATAATCAATACACATTCTCATCGAACCATCCTTCTTCTTCACAAACAACACCGGAGCACCCCATGGCGAGATGCTCGGTTGTATAAATCCCTTCTCAAGTAGTTCGTCTAATTGGACCATAAGTTCTTTCATTTACACAGGTGCTAGTCGATATGGAGCCTTAGCCACGGGCTGGGCATCTAGTACTAAGTCGATTTGAAATTCAATCTCTCTGTCGGGTGGTATCCCATGCAACTCCTCTGGAAACACCTCTGGGTACTCGCGTACCACGGGTATATCGTCTAGTTCCTTCACTTCCTTACACTTGTCAATTACGTATACCGGATAAGCCTCGCATCCGCGCCTCAAGTAATTTGTTGCCTTAATCATCGAGATGACGTTTTTAATTGAGAGAAATGTGGAGTGACTTAGGCTATTTATAGAGGAAGCTCCCCTATGTTCACCCGTTCAAGCCCGCCGGCCCATCCAGCCCGGCCCGTCATGCCTCATTCGTTTATTCCGTTATTATAATTGCCGTTTTATCTCACATATCTTTCTCTCTCTAGGATTTATGTGGGTTAGGGTTTGTGGGGTAGAGACATGAAGATCGAGGACGGGATGAAGATGAAGGTGGCTGCCGGTCATTGGTGGTCGCCGAGGATCGGCCGGTGGAGAGGGGGGGCGGCCTCCTCCTTGTGTGCTCTCCCTCTTCCCCTCGTACTATCTCTAACCATTGTGGGGTTTTGTGAAGAGGAATGGGTCAATATGAGAGGTAAATGAATCTGTTTTAGGAAAAATGATGATGACAAAATCATGTCAAATTCCAAGAGAGATTTCTTAGGTGATTTGGTACGTATGAAATCAATTGTGCTGGATATATCATGATTTGATCAGACTAATATCTTCAAAATATATTATTAGATTCTTAAAATATTAGTGTTGAGTGGAGAAGAAAATAACAAAAATCTAGAAGCGGTAGACAAAATTGGCAGTATAAGCCGTACTGGTTTTAATATGTCACGTATGTTTTTGAGTCTCCGTCATTCATGATAATATCGTATTTTTGTTTTATAAATTTTATAATATTAATAATAATACGCGGTAGTAAATATAGTTTAAATATATTTTTCGTAAAATTCTTGTTCTGACTGATGTTCAAGCCGGTATGCGCCTACACCGCGTCTCTCATACGTGTTCGTCTAAATAAACGGTTCATGTTCCGATAAATGATATTATTAATAATAATAACTAACTAATGTAAATAATCATTTAATTTAATTACTTAGTCGCACAGTTTTAGAATAGTCGGATAATGCTCTCATACCGCGTGTCCAACCGCGTATGCTTGGATTAAACGTTTCGCGTTCTAAAACTAATTATTATTTCCTAAATAATAATACTAATATTATAATACGATGGATATAAAATAGATTCTTGTTTTTATTATTTAGTTATACCGGGTTTAGTAATACCCGCTGATTTCTACACCGGCAATTGTGATTGTCGCGCATCCAACGTCGCATATCTCGCGTATAAATTCCTAGTCAGTCGCCCGAATAAAATACTAGTATTTATTGATACTTTTTTTTCCTGATATTTGACGTCTATTTATTTTATCGCGTCGGATAACCGATAATAACATGTACGAGCACGTTAATCATTCTAACAGTTCTCCGCGTAAATGGTTTAATTCGTAACTATTATGGATTATATCGAATCGTGAAACGATCCGTCAAACAATGTTTATTAGTTGGTTTTCGACTGGGTTCGTATACAGGACCTTTATGGGTCGAGTTTGTTTATCTACAGTTGGGCCAAGTTCATTTGTATAAGCACAATGTCTAATTGGTAGCCCAGAGTGTTCGAGTTTGCTATCCAATAGTTCAGGTATCAGAATGGATAACACGTAAAAAATCAGGCCTTAAATTTGAGGTTGTTACATAAGGACATGTGTTAGAGATCCCACCAAGGGTGATTGTTTACATGTCCCACTAAAGGCAAACTCTAGGGTAATGCCTTCATGGCTTGCCCATACATGCTTGAATTTGAATGTTGGCTTTTCCCACATATGATGTGCATGTAATATATTAAATGATGTTTTAAATTATAACTCAATCAACGTATATGACTTTTAGTATGTTTATCAGGTTAAGTGTAGACAGTGGTGTTAGCTAGAGATGGATGCATGGCTTGAACTAGAGGCTACTCATTCCCAAAGACTGACATCTCCTTTTTTAAAATTTTGTTACGAGACCGTTGTTGGTTTTGTTTGAATTTGTAAGACTAAGTTTAGTGTTGAACAATGTTTCCACCGGTTGTTTGAATGAAATTTTAGTCTATGAACTGTTTTACTTTTGAGTAAATCCAACATGTGAAAACCCACACATTTTGGGCTTTTCAAATTAGTATATGAGCCATATTTTGAGAGGTTCGGACATCCCATAGTGTCTGAACTTAAACGGATAATGGGACCAAATCAGGGATGTCAGTATGAGTAGTCCAGTGTCAAAAAAGCGTAGTTAAGTAGAAGTATCTAGTAATGCCTTAGGCCTATGAGTGAATATGAATATCGGTGTTACTCTTGACAGGGAATGGTTTAAAACTTGAAAGGCAAATTAAACTTGTAACACCTAGAATTTCAAACAAGTTTAAATTTTTACATAAACGTGAAAACTCGGTCCCATCCAACAATAATCAAACCCACATGAATGTTTAATACAAAAATGACATTTATATTAACATTTCGTTTCAAAAACCCCAAGTTAAAATGTTAAACCATCGACCTTTGTTGGAACTCGGGGAAATGGAAGAAAAGTAATTAAAGTAGTTGGGTTTTGTCAGATCAGATTTGTGAGGAGTTATTTACTTGAAACTTGAAATTATATATGACTAATTACAAAAAATACACCTTCATCTCCGCATTTAAAGTCATCAATTCATTAGTTATTAACACTTGCATTTTTTTTTCTATTTTTATTACAATTATTTGAAATCAAACTTTATAGTTAAAAATAATAATAAAACGTCTCGTTTAATAACGGTTCGAAAGAAGAATAAACGAGTGTCAGGGACTAAACGCGACATAGGACGAGAGGGGGGGGAGCTTAACTTAGCTGCCACCTCCACCTCCTCCTCATTCTTCACCATCTTCACCCACTTCTAGAGAGAGACATTCAAGGGCGGACTTATGGTTGGGTGAGGGGTAGCGCCCGCTACCCCTCAACTTTCTCGACGAAGTGGAAAAAAATAATTACGTGTTTTTTTTGTAAAACGTTACCCTTGAAAAAAAAATATGTTACCCCTGAGATTATTTCATGCTACTCCTAAAAAAATTATACTTTTATTAAAAGCCTGATCGCAAATGGCCAATTAAAACTGTTTTGGGCCTTAGGAGTTGTGGATTGTGGTGGTTAATAGCTTAATGGATGAATGGAGTAATGGGTCGACTGGTTATTTGTTGGTTTGTGGCTTTAAGCCCTTAATCCATTAAGGGCGGCTCAATTGTGTACTAGATAACAAGCAGCAACACTGTGTAAACGACGAGCAGCAGCGCAGACAATAAGCATCAAGCAAAACACTGGAAATCTGGAATTTGTGGACAACAAGCAACTCCTAATTCTGGAATCGACGACAACAAGCATCAAACAACAAGAAAATATGTAATTTTCTAACTCCTAATTCTAAATTATAGGGTTTATTATGAGTTATCTTGTTTTAGGGTTTATATGCTATGTGCAATTGTTCTTAATTTGTTTGTTTGAGTATCATTGTATGTCTACTTTTTAGAGTTTATGTCTAATTTTTTAATTGTTTCTAATTCTTGTTCTAAGGTTTATGTCTAATTTTTCATTTGTTCACTTATATTTTTAGAGTTTATTGCAATTGTTTGGAAGATGAAACCACACGCTAAACAAACACTTATTAGCAATATGTTTAAAAGAAAGGCCCTGAAAAATGATGATATTGTTCAAACTCCAAGTAAAAAAATTGCTAATAATAATGACATGCAAAGTACGGTAAAAAATTGGAGCATCTAAAAATAGTGAACCCACTGAAAAAAGTTCTCTAGATCAAAGTAAGGTAAATTTTTTTTCTCAAAGTCAAAGTACGGTAATTTTTGTTTTGAACGTTATCCCTGAAAGTTTTCTCTAAATCCGCTACCGGAGACAGTGAGAGAGTTTAGAGAGAGCTTCAAAATCGTCATTTCAACCTTCCATCTTGCTTGGATCATTTCTGGAAAGTGACTAGGAGCTCAAGCCTTGCAAATATGCCTATAGCGTATATAACGGTTTTTTTTAATTCGAGACTTATCTATCTAGATTTTTAATGTGGCATCTTAGAGCATTCACAACCCGTTTGGTATAATTATGTGAGTGAGTTTTGTATATTTTAAGGAGTGGTTTAAAGTGGTTGTGAGTGAATGTGAGAGAAAAGATATAATGTTTTTATAAATATAAGGATAAAAGTAGTGGTTTTTAGTATAACTATAAGGAGAGAAAAAAATAGAGATAAAATGTAGAAAAAGTTAATGTTTTTTAGTGTAATTATAAAAATAAGGATATAGAATATAAAGAACGGGCTGAGAATGCTCAGAGTAGGATTTTACTCTAAGTTCCCTTCAATTTGCTACCCCTTTCGAACCAACCCGATTTGACCCATTTAACTGATCCGTTTTAAAAGCCGTGACGTTTTAATCAACCTATTTGTTTTAATCAACCTATTTGTTTACACCAGTTGATAAAAAATCCAATCCTATATATCCATCAGTGCCCATTATATTTTGAGTGTCGTAGAAACTCCGAAGGACCCACGTTCTTTGAAACCTTACAAATGCCACAAAGCTGTGGATGCAACGGTCGACGTCGATCGAAAACATCCAGAAGCAAGTCACTTATTAAATCCCGCATCAAATACGGCACCATGATATACTTATCCGCCTTAGAATTAAGGATCGTCTTTTGATCGTAGCAACTTTACTCTACAAACACCATGAACCAAAACCAAGAACATAAGCTGGATCACTTCAAAGGTCAACACAGGCTTCCAAAATTCGCAGTTCCCCATCGTTACGCCCTAACTCTCAAACCCAACCTCGAATTGTGCACCTTCTCAGGCGCTGTAATTGTTGACGTGTCTATCTTGGACTCCACCCGGTTCCTCATCTTGAATTCGATAGATCTCGAGATTCATGAATCATTTTTCAGAGACTCTAATAACCATGTAATTAGTTAGTTCATTCATTTTGTTTTGTTGTTCGGAATGCTCACCAGGTGTTTGTGAAATTGCAGAAAGTGGTTCCCAGTGAAGTGGTGGTGGACAACGATGTCGAGATGCTTGTGTTGGTTTTTAATGAGCCTCTCAGTGTAGGAGACGGTGTTTTGGAGATTAATTTTAGTGGACTTCTTAACGAACATATGAAGGGTTTCTATAAAGGGTATTTTTTACTTGGATCTCTTTTGATCACCATGATTTTTTTATATCAATAAGACCTAGGGGTGTCACACCAACACAATACGAGGATAATCGTGCTCGTTGTTATATATAGCTCGTTTAATAATCATGCTGCATTCGGTTGACCCGTTTAACCTGTGTAACATGTTCGGGTTAACCCATTTAACAACGAAAAAAAATATATATATTTTTATAAGGTGAAGACGCCAACCCGTGTAGGACCATTTAATCCATTTGTTACAACCCATCAACCCTTTTATGACTCGTTTACAACTTGATTACAACCCATTTACAAACCGTTTACGGACTGTCAACCCGTTTAGATAAACGGGATACACATGTTGTGTTCAAGTGTGTTAGCGTTAATATCTTTGACACGAATAGCTATGTGGGTCGTGTTTGGGTTCATCTCTTCACCCCACCAACCGAAAAGATTGACACCTCTAAGCTAAAGATCTATATAAGTTATTGGGTGTCCACAGTGTATTTGATCATTTTTGGCAGGACTTATGTTGACGAAGGAGTGAGGAAGAATATGGCAATGACTAATTTTGAACCTGCTGATGCACGACGGTGTTTTCCATGCTGGGATGAACCTGCACTTAAGGCATGTGATTTGGTTAAATTCTTGTTTTCTACCCTCTAACTTGGTCTGAAACCCACAAAATGGCAATGCATGTAACATCAATAAGACAGTAACAATAATAACTTTACAAAGGTACTAAAAAGGAGTCAAATATTTCTATTATTTGAATTCCACATAGTTTCTTTTTTGTCCCATAAATGTTTCTATTGTGATGCTAATTTCTACATGAACTAAGTGTCTTTATCAAATTTAGTATCAGAAACTAACATTTTGATAGTCAAAATGCATGCAGGCTACCTTCAAGATAACAGTTGGCAATGTACCATTAGAGCTAACAGCATTATCAAATATGCCTGTCTCTGAAGAAACAATCAATGGAGATTTCAAGACTGTCTGCTTTGAAGAATCCCCAATCATGTCAACTTATTTGGTGGCTGTTGTGGTTGGTTTGTTTGATTACATTGAAGAAATAACACCCGGCGGTAATGCCATTTTTTGTGAGATCTAATACATTTTCAGTACCTCCAGCCTCTGTTTATCGGCTTGCTTCTCTCTTTTTTTTTTGCAGGAATTAGGGTTCGTTCATACTGTCCTGTTGGTAAGAGTGAGAAGGGGAAGTTAGCATTAAGTATTTCAGTCAAGTCACTTGAACTTTATACAGAGTAAGTAACTTCATATATATAAACCATGTGAGTGTTCTATATTATCCAAAAGCCGAATTCTTCTTACTCCTTATGTTGTAATTTCACTTATTTTTAATCATTCATAGTTATTCATATTTATGGAGCTTTTCTAGGTATTTCTCGATGCCTTACGCCCTTCCCAAGCTAGATATGGTAGCTGTTCCTGATTTCCCTGCTGGGGCCATGGAAAATTATGGGTTGATCACCTTTCGTGAAACCGAGTTGCTCCATGATGATTTGCATTCAGCAGCAGCTAACACACAAAGAGTAGGCAAATATTTCTGAATGTCTGTTCAACATATTGTCTTATTTATTTTTTGCAAGCCATTGAAGTGGCCCCAAGACTTCTTGAGTTGAGCTTTACGGTATTGAACTTTCAAAGTAGATGACTTAGAGATAGCATAATGGGATAACATGTCCAAAACGGGTCGGGTCGGGTTAGGAAAGCCTTTTTTCCTTAAAAATATTACTTTTGTTTACTAAAGGTAAAGCTATATTAGTTTACTACTAATAATAATCTATTTCTTTAGTGAATGGCTTAGGAGGTTTTTGCATTAAAATTACATGCCGGGCAACTTTGAACCTGTTTCCTTTTCTGTTAACATTTTTTATTTTATATATTTTACCTGTTAGAAATATAATAAAACCCAAATTGACCTATTTATAAGTAGATGGGTCACAATTTCCACCTCTATTAGACAGTGATGTATCCAATACATAAGAAAAAAGCTCTCACATGATGTTTGCAGAACTACCGTTTGACACTGATGTGTGCCACATCACCATGCACAATCTCCATGAGCAACCCTGTTCCACACGTTCACATGCACTAGTAGTTGTTTGCAGTTTAGTATTTTCACATTCTAGATAGTGGGTCAATTAAACTAGGATTAGTGGGTTATTTTTAGTTCGTTTGTTTGTAGCCTATAAAAGGCTTTTTGTTTAGTATTAAGATTATGAATGAAATGATTTAGTCTAATTCTCTCTAAATGTTCTTCTGGTCATCTCTAATCCCCATTCTGTTTATCTGAATCCGATTGGTACACGTCAGACACACACACAAATAAGTAAAAACATTGGTTTCATGAGCATAATAGACTAAATAATGCATATAATCATCATCTCTGGATTTCTTTTCATTTCAGCTTTTAATTGTTGTAACACATGAAGTTGGACACCAATGGTTTGGGAACTTAGTAACAATGGAATGGTGGACTCATCTATGGCTCAATGAGGGTTTTGCAACATGGGTATGGTCTTTCTGTTACTTATATCATATTTTTTCTCTTTCAAATTGTAATTGGGAATCATATTATATTTTGATATATGATAATTTAGGTAAGCTATTTAGCAACAGATAGCTTATTTCCCGAATGGAGAATTTGGACACAGTTTCTTGAAGAGACTGCTGACGGTCTCCAGTTGGATTCATTGGAACAATCACACCCAGTTGAGGTAAATTAATCATCATCATCATCATCAATGTCTTCAGTATTAGTTTTTTTTGTATTTTACATCATTATCTATTCTTTTAATACATGTGTTTTACAGGTGGAGGTACACAAAGCTAGCTCGGTGCTTGAAGTTTTTGATGCCATAAGCTACCAGAAAGGATCCTCTCTTATTCGTATGCTAAAGGAGTATCTTGGTGATGACATTTTCCAGGTTATTAAAACTATCAATTTCCTAAAATACCCTTGTAATTAGAAGTGGAGCACTATCCTTTATATGTTTCTGATCCAGCTACTTGTTTGCTGAACTTAGAAATCAATGAGTTCTTACATGAAGAAATATGCATACAAAAATGCAAAAACAGAGGATTTGTGGAGCGTTCTTTCTGAAGAATCTGGTGTTGAAGTGAACCAACTTATGGACATATGGACAAAGCAAACTGGGTATCCAGTTATATATGTTAAACTGGAAGATTACACCTTGCAATTTGAGCAGGTTAATCTATTTAATCCAGTTAACCTCGTTATCAAAATATTAAATTCTTCTACTTTTATATATAACATAGTTTTCCACTTTGCAGACTCGGTTTATGTCATTGGGATTGCAAGGTGAAGGTCAATGGATTGTCCCAATAACTTTATCAGTGGGCTCCTACAATAACTGCAAGAAGTTTCTGTTTGAAACAAAAGTTGGAAAATTGGATGTATCAGAGTTTTATCCTTCTCATTGCTCAAGTTCACAGCCACAGGACAAGAATAATCAAGCAGTTGCTGAGAAACCATGGGTCAAAGTCAACGTTGGACACACGGGCTTTTATAGGGTGAAGTATGATAGTATACTCACAGCCAGATTGATGAAAGCCATAGAAGACAAACACTTGTCACCAGAAGATAAGTTTGGTATGCCTCGATTCAATATTACTTGTTCGGGTGGTAAAATGGGCGTATTGGGTAATGTATCATATTGGATGCAGCTTTGCTCCACTCTCCAAAAGAAAAACAACTTGTTTGATCTTTATTAACAATGATTTTAATCTGCATAGTAGCTGAAAGTATTTTGTTTACAGGCATATTGGATGATACATATGCTCTTTGTGAGGCTGGTGAAGAGTCAATAGCATCTCTTCTTTCCTTGATGGATCTGTACAGAGAGGATCTTGATTATATCGTGTTATCAAGACTTATCAATGTATTAATCTTGTGATTTTTGCTCACTTTGCTAGTGATGATAGGTGGTTCTGATCTTTTTATTTCACTGCTTATGTGACAGGCTTGTTATAATACTGCAAAGATATTAAGAGATGCTATTTATGATCCATGGAATCATCTCAACGAATTCTTTATTGATCTCATTATATCATCTGCAGAGTAAGCTTGCCTTCTACATTCTCCACACACACATACACATAGAATAAGGATCAAATCACAACAAACCTACCCAGTATAATCTGTGAAACGGGTCAATTCCAACCCGATTGAGCTTGGGTCGGTGAAAGAATCAGGAAGGAGTCGGTGATTTCTGTAGGGGCGGTGGAGGAAATCAGATTGTCCTATAAGTTAGGAATTTATCCTATAATTTAGGGATTTGCTTTTATTATTAATTTGTTTAGTATTTGAGTCAAATTAGAATTCCTAGTAGCAGTAGGAAAGTTGTTTATTAAATAGCCGAGAGTTTTTCTTGTAAGTTGTTAAGTTTTCAATTAATAAAACTTAGAGTCGATCAAGTTGATCAACATCGTGAGTCGAGAGTTGTGTTTTCTGATCTCCCAGTTTAACAAACTGGTATCAGAGCTTGGATTTCAGTGGCGGTATAGGAAGCTCCGATCAGGTTAAAGAACGAAGGCAGGAAGAGACGATCAACAAGAGTTGATCATCAGAAGTCCTCGAAGAAAGAACCGGTTGAGAGTAGAATCCGTCAAGAATGGCAGATTTCCAAACAGTTGGAGGAATCAAGAAACTGAATAACAATAATTATAACACCTGGTCGACATGTATAATGTCGTATCTTCAAGGTCAGGATCTCTGGGAGGTGGTGAATGGTGCTGACACTTTAGAACCAAGAATAGACACAAACGGAGCAATTCATAAGTGGAGAGTGAAGAAAGGAAAAGCCATGTTCATTCTGAAGACAACGGTAGAAGAAGAGATTCTGGAATACTTCAGAGACCTAGATAATCCTAAAGGTGTATGGGATGTCTTGGCCAAACTGTTTTCCAAAAAGAATGACACGCGGCTGCAGGTTCTTGAAGGCGAGCTAATGTCAACATCCCAACGAGATCTCTCAATCACCCAATACTTCCAGAAGGTCAAGACAATCTGCAGGGAGATAGGAGAACTTGATCAAGATTCCCGGATCAGTGAAGCACGTCTAAAGAGGATCATGATACACGGTTTAAAACCAGAGTATAGGGGGTTCATAACAGCCATACAAGGCTGGCCCACCCAACCAACTCTGGTTGAACTAGAAAATCTCTTAACAGGACAGGAAGCCTTAGCCAAACAGTTAGCTGATACGTCTATCAAAACTGAAAGCAGTGATCAGGCGCTATATGCAGGTAGGGCTCACGGGAAAGGAAAGTTTGACAAGTCCGGGTACCGTGGTAAAGAACGAAAACAGGGATGGAAACCAAAGCCCTCACATGAGAAGGAGGAGCACTCAGAAGGGTCTAAAAACAAACCCAGGTCAAACAAACCTTTTCCATATAAGTGTTACAAATGTGGAAAAAGAGGACACATGGCCAAAGACTGCCGATCTGGGGTGAATGAAGAAGGTAATGCAGCTGAAGTCGAAGAAGGTTGGGAAGCACAAGCAAACGTCGCACAAGATCAGGAAGAATATGCACTTACAACCAAAGACGAGAACCAAACAAACAACCTAGACGAATGGATTGTTGATTCCGGGTGCACACATCATATGACAGGAGAAAAGGAAAAGCTGTCAAACCCCTCAAAATACATGGGCAGCCGGATCGTGGTAATTGCAGACAACTCTAAATATCCTATCTCAAATATAGGTGATGTTGTTTTCCCAACAGGTAGCAGTAAGAAAGAGCTTGTGCTAAAAGACGTTTACCATGTAAACGGGATGAAGAAGAATTTAATTTCAGTACCCCAGATGACAGCAGCAGGAAACTATGTTCTGTTTGGACCCGAGGATGTCCAAGTATTCGAGAAGTTTGAGACGCCATCCGTGCCGGTGCTCAAAGGACATCGAAAGGAAGCTGTATACGTTTTGTCTGCAGAAGCGGCTTACGTCGAGAAAACAAGGAACAATCAGACTGTAGATCTTTGGCACCAAAGACTTGGCCATGTGGGATACGAAAAATTAGAGATCATGATGGAGAGGCAGCTTGTAGCCGGGTTACCACAATTAAAAGTGAACCGAGAAGAGGTGTGCTCGGGTTGCCAATTTGGCAAAGCACACCAGCTTCCGTTTGACAGCTCTAAATACAAAGCCAAGGCCCCACTCGAGCTGATACATACAGATGTGTGTGGACCGATGCAACATCCATCCTTAAGTGGTATGCAATATGTCATTACATTTATTGATGACTATTCAAGATACTTGTGGGTATTATTTATGAAACAGAAAAACGAAGCCCTGATGAAGTTTAAAGAATTCCGGAGTGAAGCTGAAACCATAACAGGCCGGAAAATTAAAACCCTCAGGTCCGACAATGGTGGGGAGTACACAAGTCGTGACTTTAATGAATTCTTAAAACAATGTCAGATCAGAAGGCAACTTACATGCCCGAATACACCACAACAGAACGGCGTCTCAGAACGTAAAAATCGACATCTAACCGAGGTAACGGGATGTTGGATGCATGATAAGAACATACCAGGAAGGTTTTGGGCTGAAGCTATGAAAGCCGCGACCTATGTGATAAACCGAACACCCCAACAAGGCCTTAAGTACAAGGCACCTTATGATCTTCTCCTTAATCAGAAACCCAATGTAGTTCACCTACGAGTTTTTGGATGTGTTTGCTACGTGTTCGTACCAAACCACCTCAGGAAGAAGTTGGACAAAAAGGCGGTAAGATGTATATTTGTGGGATATAATGAAGAACGAAAGGGGTGGAAGTGCTGCGAACCAAATACAGGAAAGTGCTATGTTTCTAGGCACGTTGTATTTGACGAGAACTCATCATGGTGGTCTCAAGAAAATCAAGTGCTGCCTGACACAGAAAGTTTGAAGGAAAAATTGGATTCCTCAAGTGTTAATCTGGAATTCAGCACTGATAACCATTCAGAATCAGGTGCAGAATTTGACCAGAATTATGATGAGGATGAGCACGATGAACAGCAGTCACCAGAACCACCAACACTACGACGGTCAACACGTACACGTAGGCAAAATCCACGATTCCAGAACACAACAGCAGCACATGTTGCTGTGGTTGAAGAAGAGATCATTGAACCAGATTCTTATGCTGAAGCGTGTGACAAAACAGATTGGGTTGAGGCGATGAAGGCTGAACTCTCAGCCCTAATTCAGAATCAGACTTGGGAGCTTGTTCCCAAACCTGAGAACGTGAAGCCGATGTCGTGCAAATGGGTTTATAAGATTAAAAGAAAAACTGATGGTTCAGTTGAAAGATTCAAGGCTCGACTTGTGGCTAGGGGTTTCTCACAAGAATATGGCCTAGACTATGACGAAACATTTAGTCCAGTAGCCAAGTTAACCTCAGTTCGAGTCTTGATAGCATTAGCAGCCAGTAAAGGATGGGCATTATGGCAAATGGACGTGAACAATGCCTTCCTTTATGGTGACTTAGATCGAGCCATTTACATGGATCAACCAGCAGGATTCGAAGACAAGACAAAGCCGGGGTATGTTTGCAAATTAAAGAAAGCCCTATACGGCTTAAAACAGTCACCGAGGGCATGGTACGGGAAAATTTCTGAGTTCCTTGAACACAATGACTTCATAAGTACAACTGCGGATGCTAGCTTATTTGTAAAACAAAGAGGTTCCAAGGTTGCAGCAGTTTTGGTGTATGTCGATGATCTTGTATTAACCGGGGACCTAGAAGAAGAAATTGCTCAACTTAGAGAGAACTTAAATACCAGATTTCGGATGAAGGATCTGGGAAAATTGAGACATTTTCTGGGATTGGAACTCGAGTATAAAGAGGCTGGAATATTGCTGCATCAGCAAAAATACTCAACAGACATGCTGGTGAAGTTCGATATGTGGGATGCTAAGCCTATAAACACACCGGTCGATGTAAACAAAAAGATATATCCGGATGAAGGTAAAGAACTGGAGGAGCAGACCGAGTACAGGAAGGTAATCGGTAGTCTTATCTACCTGACATTGACTCGACCCGATATTACATTCGTTGTAGGGGTACTTAGCCGGTATATGCAGAATCCAAGGAAGCCACATATGCTTGCAGCTCGAAGAGTACTAAGATACATTAAAGGTACTATTGGTCGAGGAGTAGAGTTCAAGAGGGAGCAGAGTGCTCAGTTAGTCGGGTATTGTGACGCTGATTATGCAGGTGACCCAGCTAGTCGAAGGTCAACAACTGGTTATATCTTTCTGATAGGAACGAGTGCTGTTTCATGGAGTAGTAAAAGGCAACCCACAGTGTCTCTCTCAACCACTGAGGCTGAGTATAGAGCGTCAGCAAATGCAACCCAAGAACTGGTATGGCTAGTACGATTGTTGAAAGAATTGAATCAAGAAGTTGATTACAAAGTAAAGCTGTGGTGCGATAACAAGTCAGCAATTCAGTTAGCCGAGAATCCTACATTTCATGCTAGAACCAAACATATTGAGGTGCACTATCACTTTGTACGAGAAAAGGTGTTAACCGGAGAAATTGAGTTGGCGTATATAGATACTCAAGAGCAGGCAGCAGATATGTTAACCAAAGGTTTGACAAAGATGAAGATGGAACAAATGTGTAAGATTATTGGGATGAATCGGCTTGGCATTGAGAGGGAGTGTGAAACGGGTCAATTCCAACCCGATTGAGCTTGGGTCGGTGAAAGAATCAGGAAGGAGTCGGTGATTTCTGTAGGGGCGGTGGAGGAAATCAGATTGTCCTATAAGTTAGGAATTTATCCTATAATTTAGGGATTTGCTTTTATTATTAATTTGTTTAGTATTTGAGTCAAATTAGAATTCCTAGTAGCAGTAGGAAAGTTGTTTATTAAATAGCCGAGAGTTTTTCTTGTAAGTTGTTAAGTTTTCAATTAATAAAACTTAGAGTCGATCAAGTTGATCAACATCGTGAGTCGAGAGTTGTGTTTTCTGATCTCCCAGTTTAACATAATCCTACTCATAGCATAGCTATTGGTAGGGTTTGGGGAGGGTGTGATGAGGGCAAACCTTACCTCCACCTCATGATCAAATAAGAACTCAAAGTATTGGTATCTGTAATAAATAATCACATATTAGAATTGGAATATATACGCTAACAAATTCACAATTTTGTTTCTCCATCGAAGTGTTCTGTCAAATTTTAAAGCCTTAAAATTGACAAACTCACAACTTTATACCTTAGTATCTAGGTGAATCCTAGATGCACAAACATAAAAAGTTGAGTTTGTAATACTCGCATTGAAACTGAAAAAATATGGAAATTTGGAAATTTTCAAAATTAGAGCTTCCAATGATGGAATTTGGGACTTGAACATGTATAATATCACTTGCTACATAGATGCATTATATAGCAGTTTGTAAAATCACTTGGTTTTAATTTTTAAGCAACTTTCAGTAAATTAGGCCTGGAACCTGTACCTGGAGAAAGCCACTTAAATACAATGTTGAGGGAAGAAGTTCTTAAGGCCTTGGCTACTTTTGGCCATAAAGAAACTCATGAAGAATTAAAGAACCGATTTCAGATTTATATAAATGATAGAAATACATCTGTCTTTCCAGTTGATATCAGAAAGGTACACAATAATAAATAACCATTTTTAATAATTCAAGTACTAACTTCTAAAGCTTCTCATTTTCTTCAGGCTGCTTACATATCTATAATGAAAACTTCAAGTGCTATTGACAGAAGTGGGTTTGATCTCCTACTAAAGCTGTATAGAGAAGCCGATGCAGTTCAAGAGAAAGCAAGAATTTTGAGTAAGCATTTATTAGAGGTGGGAAGAAAGATGGGCGGGTTGGTAACGGGTATTTTTTTTTGTACCGGTTGGAACGGGTGCCAAACTTTTCATCCAAACTTTTTTTTACATACACATGTTAATATAATTACAAAATTTGAATATTGATATCGGATGGGTAACTTTGAACCGTTTGACTTGTTTTCTTTTAAGCTATTTTTTTTTTGTTTTACCTGTTTGACTTGTTAGAGATAAGGCATAACCTGAATGTCCACCTCTTGCATTTTTAATCCAGTTAAAATACTTCGTTTTTCATTTGTATTTGGTTTACTTTATACTTGATTTTTTTCCTGCTGATCTTGGAGTATTTGACCTACCTCAGGTTATATAGCTTCTTCTCCAGACCCGGAATTAGTCAAAGAGGCTTTAGACCTCATGCTAACTGATGAGGTATTTCTCTCATTTACTTATTTAAACATCATGATTAAGTCAGCCAAATCATTCCCTAATTCTGATTAACATCGACCCTCACAGATTCGAGAACAAGATACAGTATATGTAACTGCACGGATAAGCTTGGAAGGCCGTGAAACAGCATGGATGTGGCTAAAGGTATTTCTGATAATTGTATTCTGTAATTAGTGTCAGAACTCAAAACCTTAATGGCTAACATTTTGGAAAAGATTGTGTATATATATATGATTGTTTAATTCATGATTTTATGCTAAACAATATATAAATTGTCTCTGGTAATTGTACTCTCTTTCCAGGAGAAGTGGGATGTGATCGTTAAGCGTTGGGGTCAAGGGATGGTGTTCCATCGTTTCATTAGAGATATAGTGACACCGGTAAGTAGTCTCAAACTTCAAACTGAAATACTAAAGGTTGCAATTTGGACCGGGTCGATTTAGGTTGCTTTTAATCTTAAAATGGGTCAAATGGGTTAAAGTCTACCAAAATGTATTTTTATCGCACACAAGTTCCTAAATCGCTTTACTGGTAGATTTTGAATGTTATTGTAAATATATTGTTATTGTAATGACATTTAATGCATCAGTTGTTTATTGAAGTTAAAAAAAAAGGATAAACAGAAGAGTCTTGTTGTTGGGTCAACCCGTCCCTACCCGTTAGCTGACCTATTCACGTCTACATGTGATACGTTTATGATGATATTGTTTGAAACACATTTCAGTTTAGCAGCCATGAGATGGCGGAAGAAGTGGAAGAGTTCTTTAGCAGCCGAGGGACTCCTTCATTTGTCAGGATCTTGAAACAAAGCATAGAGAAAATCCGAATCAAAGCCGGATGGATTGAAAAAATTAGGCAGGAGGAATCCCTTATACCTAAGTTGACCAGAGGATTGACCAGAACTCCAATTAAAACATAGCAACATGGCCAAACCATAATAACCATTGGATCCTCATCATGCATTCCATCATGGGCTTCATTGCCCTGATATATATAGTCTATCATGGAGACAAAAAGCTAAGACTCATGAATAATATTTGTATATGTATGTATATTGTCACAATAAAGCCTTTTTTTTGTTAAGTGTCAACAATAACTTATGGCATCAAAGACAGACAGATATGTATGTAATATGTGTATTTACATATTTATATGTACGGAAATTCTATATATTTATTTTGAACTTGTAAAATATTATTATTGTTGGTTAATCAATAAAGCAATTAATTAACTTTTTTTTATCATCCTTTCATTTTCAAACGGCTAAAGAACATCACCCAAAAGTCAAAACCTCATGCATTGTAGATTTAATGAACCATGACTTCATAATTGTCATCTCACATGCCCACGTCACAACGACTAATAGCAACACAATCTAGGAAAATATAAATAAAATAAAAGGCCAGGTATTTAAGTATATGATTATGACCGATTCAAATAATAATAATATATATATATATATATATATATAAATAAAGAAAATAAAATGGCCCATTAATTATCAGTTGGGCCTGATCCAGAGCCTGGACCAAGTTTAGACATTCTTTCAAGCTTTAATCCGGCCCTGAACTTTGCAATGAAGCTGTCAGTTTTGGTATCCACGTCGGGGCTCGGACAGAAAAGCGCTGTCGCCGCCGTATCCACGTCCGATGACGGAGACTGGGCCTCATCGCCGTCAGGAGACGCACTTCTGGAGCTAAGTGTACTCTGCAACCTAACGAAGTCACCTTCCACCGCGAATTTCCAATCCGGCATCTTGAACGGCGGTAGCGGCGGCGGAATTTGCTTCATCGGAGACTCTCCGCCGCTTGAGCTGTCTTCAATGCCGTTGAAACTCATCATCATCAAAGGTGCTCTAGGCTTGTCGGTAACGAACGGAGCCACTCGCGTGATGGCAGCCTGTGTCGCAAATTTTGCAGTACGCGGCGGTGCCGGCAGCGGAGGTGGCGCCGGTGGCTGAAATTTTACAGCCGGCGGTTGAGAATGATGTAACAGAGCACCTAAATTGTCAATACTCTTGTCTCTCTGCCGCTTTTTCTTCTTCTTATGACAGAAAGATGTAAAGAAGTCTTTTGTTGCATTGTCGTCATTTCTCTTCCGTTCAGTCAACGGCGAATCCGGTGGCGGCGATGTTTGCTCCGGTAACGGATCTATAACCGGCGACAGTATTTTTCTCGGTTCTGAGCTTCTAGCTCTTCTCTTTTCATCTCTCCCGCCTTTTTGCTCCGATGACTCTGTTTCCAGCGATAACATTTTACCGGTCCCGGAGCCGCTGCTTCTATCTCCATCGTCTATTGCAACGTTACGATACACTCTCTTCGTCTTCTGTTTCACCGGATTAACCGGCGGCTGCGACGGTGACGGCGGTTGTAGTGGTGGATTATACAAATTAGGATTCTCGACATCCTGAGTTGTAAAATTATACTCTCGCCGGCTCCGTTGCCTGAACGAATTCCGGTTGGACTCAAGGTAATAGTTTAAATGTGTGTCATCTGAAAATCTCCAAGGATCAACGGGGCGGAGATAGTTCACGGAGATCAGGATAAGAGACGCTAGTCCTTTGCCTTCTTAATCCAATTGCAGAATTCACGGATTGATCTTGGAGATCGTACATGATGATCGGAGCTTCATTTTCAAAATTCAGTTTTTCATCATTACTAATGTTTCTACTAAGAAAACCAAATAACAAAGCCACCAAAACCAGGACTAAATTGATGGAATCCCAGCTTCTTTTTACTAAATTTGGTCTAAAAACGTTGGATGATAAATGAATAAGAGATGGGATGATGAACAGCATGGAAATGAGTGCAAATAAGAGCAGGAAGATGATCAAGACAAAGGAGTTGAAGAAGAGGGATGAGAGAGCGCGGCGGTTGGTGGTGGTTTGTATCCAGAATGGTGATCTTGTCGTCTCATCTTCGTCCATGAATTCCGGTGTAGAGAGAGAGAGAGAGAGAAACAGAGGTTTATGGTTTTACTTTAAGCATTTTAGTTGGTAGGAGACGATGATGATGAGGAGTATATGTAAGTGTTTGGTAATCCTAATACGCTTTGTTTGTTGCATTGCATACTTGTTTTGGTACTATTTTTGTTTGGCTTAATAATAGATTCCCTTAATGGTATTTGTTCTTAGTAGGGCTGACACGGACCTGTTAACATGACACGACACGACACGTAATTAACTTATCTCGTGTTTGACATTATCAAGTTTTGTGTCTTAAATAGGTCGATACGTTAGGGACATGTTAAATTTGTGTCCTAACATGTTAAAGACATGCTAACATGTTAAGACCCGTTAGGGACATGTTAACAACTTGTTAGTGAACAAATAAATTAAATTACACTAAAATCTTTTAAATAAAAGATGATACGACGTTATTAGAGTCGAACAAGCAAGTCGTGGTTTGCAACTTGCTCGTATGTTACCTCGAGCAGGTTAGCGTGAACTCATGAAGCATGATCTGGTTGTCTCCCTCTGGTTTGGTTAAAATTAGAGTACTATAGGAATAAAAAAAACTTAAATTGAAATTAATGGAGCAAAATAATTATTTTAACCAAACCAAAGAGAGTAAAAATGAAATTTACTCAAAGATCATATTCTAGCCATGAACAAGTAACATAGAGTCACTTAAATTAAATGAAGCCTATATAACATCGTTGATGAGAGGTATCGACGTTGTTATGCAAATGAAATTAAGGACTAATCGTTAATTTTGAAAAATAAAACAGGGAGATGTAATGCAATATTTTCAAACTCTAGGAACAAACACTTTGTAATTTTGTATAATTATTTATTTAGTTACATAAAAATAATGAAAGGGCGGTTTTGCGACAATTAAGATTTGTACATAAAAAAAGCGCACAACATCGCATGTCTTCATTTCTTCGCATTCTGCTGTGTCTACACGTCTCCATGCATAGAACCCAACCTGCTTATTATGTTTTGATAAAATAAATAGTTAAATAATGTATGAAGTTGTTAGAATTCACTAAATATTTGGCAAAAACTAATTTCGACATTCTTCTAGAAAATCAATTGGTTTTGGGAGTACTTGTTTTTAACATATTAAACGAATTAAAATATACGTTTAGATCACAAATAACTTAAACAAGTGGATTATGCTTGCGTGATTTCGGTTTTAAAACTAATCTTATACTCGAATATTCATTCTAAATATTTGAAGTTTCGAGTTTTTTTAAATCCCTGGTCCGAATCCCTTGAAAGTCCAGAATTAAAAAAAACATATATCATAAATCTAGGCCCTAATTCTGAGGCTAAATTTATTAATAGGCTCATGGGGCCGCCCCTTAGCTTAAAGGACGGAGCCTGCTCATGTTAAGTAATTTTACAAGTTTATGCTTAATTTAATCGGTTTATTGTTATTTTTATTTAATTATTTTTTACATCCATTTATATTTATAACCATGTAACATAATATAAACTATTCAGTTTTTTAAATTGTAATAATATATAAAAATGCTATTTATTATGTACTTAAATATATTATATTATACAAATGATATTATATTTATACAATTAATTAATAGACTCGTTTAGATTTATAAGTTATAAAACTAATCAAACTCGACTTTAGCTTGAGTTCAACTTATTTATACCCTTAAATTTGTGTTGTATCTAAAATGATTTTAAGAGTATTTCCTTAAGTTTTTATGGTTATAAATTAAAAATGTAGATTTTTTTTAGCATGAAAGGTTTTAAAAAAACCGGAAAAAACGCAAGGAAAAAAGGGGTGAGCATGTGGGTTTCGAATCCGCTTCACCTAGTTCATTGAAAACTAGCCAAACCACTCCACAAAACCCAAGTTTTGGTTTACATTTCCTTCTGCAAATTTTAAAGGAAAGATGATTATGAGGAAACAAATTGTTTTTTTACCAAAACATGCATCATTCACCTGTATTATTTCTACAGTAAAATCCACTCACACCAAGAACTTGTCTTCTAATATTTATTTAATTACTATAAACATAATAATAATAATTAAAGATATCATCATGTATTTAAAAAGGTTGAGGTAATATATTATTCATTCCATCTCGTGGTATTTTCTTTGTAAAGAAAATTTATAAAAGATCATGACAATTTAGGTAACATATTATTTCTGAAGTTATAAAAAAAGATAACAAAAAGGGTCGACACATATAGTGATATTTATAAAAGATCATGACAATTTATAAAAGACAAATTGAAGGACATATCATCATACATTATTTTTATATCTAACAAATATCTTAGTTGGTAAGACTTTTATTACATACCGACGAATCTATTCTTAGATGACTATAATGTTTCTCTCATACGATTTTAATTCTTTTTCGAAAATATATTTTAAATAAATTATATATTCATGTATTACGAGGGAGGTTGATATAATAATTTGATTAATTTCTTAAGTGTGTACATAAAGATTCGCTTAACAAGACAATTGACAAGACCTTTCACACTTGTAAAATTCATTATCTTTTACTTATTTAAGAAATATTTTAATGAAAAGTTAAAGGATATATTAATACAATAATCAAGAAATGAGCAACGGCTTTCATAAAGTTATATACTTGTCTCTATCAAACATACACGTTTTAGTGAAACTCCCATACCATCACTTGCTTTTGTCCCAAGCAAACAAATTGGTTTTAAAAGTTTGTCTAGTGGTAACAACTAACAACTAAGATTTGGATGCACAAATTCACCAATGGCAATGATGCCTACTACTTTTTCTCTAAACCACATTCTTATTTGCCTTTGTTTTACCGGAATCTGAACTCACGATCACTTAACTGTATTCTTACATGTCTTTATTTTTACTGTGATTTGAACTCACGACCTCTTGATTAACAAACCACAGTCGGTATTATTAGGCCACAAGCATATTAATGCAATCCTAGGAAATGGGCCCTAATACTTGATGGATGATAATTACATAACTTTGACAAAGGTAGAAGATAGATAATAGTATATATATTAGTGAGATAGTAAGCAGTCTCTACAAACTACATTATAAACGTGTTCTTCATTACACACATTCAAAGCCCATATGAAAAATGAATGGGCTAACAATGAGAAAACCAAAAGATTCACTTGTGTTCTATAGAACCTATCATCATCATCATAAAACACCAACCAACAGAATCAAGATTTTGTTTTGAACCTTCTTTGAGCTTTAAGATCCACCACAATCACTGATATATTATCATTGCTTCCTTTCTGTAAAGCCAACATTGAAAGGTAATCGGCTGCTGCTTGCGCTGCAGGATCAACACCATTAAGCTCCCGTTCGATAGCATTCCCTCCATTTTTCTTATGCCATATCAGGATCCGTTTTCTTGCAATCTCACATGCTTCTTCATTTGACATGACGTCCCACAACCCGTCACTTGCTAAGATAAGGCACCCGTCTTCTCGGGCTCGGGCTGTGAATGTAACTTCTGGTTCAGGTATTATCGAAGGTTTTAAATACCTATCACCTGGGAAACACATCAAACAAAAGATACAAGCGGGTTAACATGACCAGCCCTGAAGCCTAAAATGAAAAGAGTAAGTATTTTTATGACCTTATTGACTACATATGAAAATATTGGAAGTGGGAATTTGACCCATTTGGGTTATTTTTAATCTTTAACGGGTCAAAGGGTAAAAAACGATTCAATGAATCAAACGGGTTGTAAGTCACCCAAAACGTATATACAATACATAAACCTCCTAAATCGTTTTGTTTAGAAAATTAGTGTTTCGGGTCAAACCAACCCGATCAATCTGGTTCAACCCATACGAAATTAACAATTTTGCCACTTATAGAAATACCGGACTCACCAATAGATCTTGACATTGCAAGCACGCCAAAAACACGGTGTCCTTGCCATTGTATAACTTTGCCCCCTGCTGCCTCAATTCTTGCATATTCATCTTCTCTGTTTGGCTAAATAATTAGGCATTCAAGCAACAAGTTAGATCTTCTGGAAAGGAAAAAAAACATTATGTTAACACACAACAATGAGAGGAAAAAATATATTTACTTTGTGATCATTTGATAAAGCTATGGCTTCTTTGCCACGGTAAAGTACAGCACGAGAATCACCACAATTTGCAACTACAATATGTGATGAACAGATTAATGCCACAACAGCAGTGGATCCTACGGTTTCAGGGGCCACTGGTTCAGAAGTTGTTGTCCCGCTGACCCCATTATCTACCTCTTGAAAGCAATTAGTGAAGACTTTCTCCCAACAGATTTGTACACTGTCGTTGACAGTCCCTTTAACAAATTCTTGTTTCATGACTTTTAATTCCTCTTGTAAAGCTATATGGACACGATCCCGACAGTAATTGGCGACCTAAATCAAGAAATAATTAAAGCTCGGTTTTTATGAATCACCAAACACAATAAATAGAGGTGGTTTCAACCCATTAACTGATGAATGGGTTGAAATAATATGATTTTTGTAATCATTATATTAATTTTATATAGACTTGGAACTTTTGGGTGAAACAAACCCGACCTGCCAGCTTTAACTGTTCAGTATATTATTACTTGTCATAGCCCAATCCATTTGCCTTATCTAACATTAAGTATCCATGATGAATCTAAAGGGGCGATTGGATGTGTGTTTACATGCGACTTCAGGTTGTAATAATCAGTTAAAAATAAATGAAATTTAGGAAAGCATGTAAGGAGTAGTTGTGAGTTGTGACAAAACCAATGATTATGATAAATGAAAATTTACCTAATTATAGGGATGTAAACGGGCCAGGTAGCTCGTGAGCTACTCGATATCGGCTCCCTAAAAACTCGAATCCCCGTTTAATAAACGAGCTCGAGCCCAAGTTTCACATATCAAGCTCGAGCCCAAGTTTCACATATCAAGCTCGAGCCCAAGTTTCACATATCAAGCTCGAGCCAGCTCACGAGCCTTTTATTTATATAACTTTATTTAAAACTAAATATACATTTATAATTATAAAAATATATAAATAAATACTAATAATAAACGAGCCGAGCTCGAGCTTGAAAAGCTACTTAGAGCCTAGCTCGATCTTTAGAAATAGAGCTCTAAACGAGCCAAGCTCGACCTCAAGCTCTTTTAAGTTAAACGAGTAGCTGGGATGCTCATTATCAGAGTGATTATCAAGACTTCAAAAATAAGAATCAAAATAAGATAACCAGGGAGATGGTCAATTGCTGAAAGCTAAAAACAATTTGATATTTTTATGCTAACTTAAAAGTCAAATTTCTTACTGCTATAACATACCTAATTGTTTCAAATGTGATGATTTTTATCCTAATACTCGCGAATAATAATAATAATAATAATCACAAACCACTTTTACGCAAAAACTTAAAAGTGATCACAAGTGAATTCAAGTTGCAATAGTAAGTTTATACTAGGGCTGTGCAAAGGGTCAGAACAGAACGACCCTCAAAAATCGAAAACCCTTTTATTGATGAAATTGAAAACCACGAACCGAACCTTATAAGTTATAAGCCTACGTGGTTCCGGGTCCTAAAGGGTCTGATGGATCGGTTAAAGGGTCTGATGGGCCGGAACCATTGTGTGTAATAGGCCTTTTTCAGGGCAAGTGAAACAAGGTAATTTTTTTTGCCTATAAGTGGTGCAATTAGTGATGACTTTTGGCTTGTAAATATATTTGTAATTGTAGTTTTGAAAACCATAAATCATATGTTGTATAATAGCATTCAAAATTTTCAAACAGTAGCATTACAATAGAACTCAAAATTAATTAGCATTCAAACCATAAATCACTTTAAACACAATGATTAACTTAGTATCTAATCCGATTCTTCACATTGCAACAATCAATATTAAATTTGTGGAAACATAAACTTAGGAGGTTTCAAGAAATACCTGAGATCCACCATGCCCGTCATAAACACCAAAAAAATGAGCTGTTAAATCACTCAAATTTGGATTCACTGTATTGTCCATAACAAACATCTTAATTGGTATTTTCATAAACTGAGGAACAGCAATAACAGCATCTTCCATTTCTGGCCTTTTACCACAAACCGCATTAGACCCCCAGAGTGGTAAATACTCCAACTCAAAAACACTTTTCACAACTTTACCATGTTTCTTATCAGCAATCGCCATTACAGACGCATCAGCAATCGCCATTACAGATCCATCAGCAATCGCCATTACAGATGCTTTTAAAGTATGATCATTCGTTGTGGCTTCCAAACTAATCACTTTAGCAACTATTTGACCATTATCTATGCCCTCAATAGCCATAACAGATGCCTTTAAACTACCCGAATTCGAATTCATGGCTAACAATTCACTGTTGATTTCAATCGGCATATCCCCAACCGACATAGTTTCATCAGCATCGCTTTCTTGATTCATAATTTCATCATTAACAATTCCCTTCCCGGTCAACCCGTTGCAATTTCCATGAAGAACAGAAGTGAAATCCACATGATTTTGTAGAGCAGCATTTTCAGAGATCTGATTGGTTAAACTAAATCTAACTGAAACTGTAGGAGGCATCTCTTCCATTTAACCTCTTTTTTTCTTTCAAATTACAAAGATCTCTAATCACATCAACATAACCCCAAACTCTACATAAACCCCATAATCTTGATCACAAATTTTAGCATCATAACCATCAAGAACACCCAGAGAATTAATCCCTAATTGACACCAAGTTTGACTATTTGGGGATTTGGTCAACAGATCCGATTTGACCACTACTGGATCTGATGATCCATTCTGATGAATTTCAACAAAAAACAAGAAATTGGGGTTCTTTAGAATCCACTAAAGAATACAAGATTCTTCAAACAAAAACAAAAAACCCAAATCCTATTTCTTAATAAACATGAAGAACAATATAATAAACCCAAACCCACATCAAATTACAAAGTAAACCCTAAAAAGGTGAAGACTTTTTGAAAATTTCAAGAAAATGAAATCTGGGTTCCATGGATCTGAGGCAACCCTCTCAAGATAACTTGGGCTTTCTTCTCATCACTCCATATAATAAACTAACAATTTTAGGGTTCTAATATTTGTTTTTAACTGATAATTTTCAGATCAAAAGAGGCTCCAAAGTGCTTACCGATCAGTAAAATGTTACAAAAGGAAACCCCAGAGAGTTCTTGAGCCAGCAAATGCACAAGATTTTCTAGAGAGAGAAAGTGTGGGGGTGTGAGAGAGAGAGAGAGAGAGAGAGAGAGAGAGAGAGAAAGAGGGAGAGATTTCCTCGGGAATGCTTTTACTGCTTTAATGACACGTATGGATGCATTTATCAACATAATTCAATGCATTTTCTTTGTGTTAATAAAATATTGTTTTTATATTGGATTTAGTTACACAAGATTTGAACAAACGCCACTGAAGTTATGAACTTGTTACATTTTCTACCCTCAAGTTCTGTGAGTTTACAGACACTCCCCAAGTTGTGCCTACATGGTGGTGACGTGGCCCCACCCCACTCGACCTCATGCCAATGATGAGGTGTCCTCTGTCTGGTGGGGCCCACTTTGAGGAACAAACCAATTATTCGCAACGATACAAAAGATTTTTCGGAGTGAATGCGGTAATGCAAGTCACAATCAGGAAAAACACAGCTGGGTCACAAAAATATATGCCTGAAATAATACACACCGTTTCTTACATATTGTTTAATCAAGAATATAATCTGTCTCAAGTTAATTTAAAATAAATTAATGATGAAGGTAATAAATATGTCTGAAATAATACATCGTTTTATATGTTTAGTTAAGAATATAATTGTCTCAAGTTAATTCAAAATAAATTAATGACGAAGATAACAAATATGTCTGAAATAATACACAGTTTCATGCTTGTACTATGAAGTACTTTTTATTATAAAAAAAATCATATTATCTTTTCAAAACATAGTTTAACACACAAATATTCATTATTTTAATATATTAATTTAACAACATTTGTTCAAATTAGTAATTTAACTAAACAAAATAAAATACTATAGGGAAACAACATTTGTTCAAACTATAGGGAAATAAAAACACACTTTCTCAACTTTAAAATGTTCGTGCAGTTATATTTACTCTAACACAATTTGTAATGTCGTTGGGTTCCCCCACCGAATGCCATGCGTGTTGCTATTGCGCTCATATTTATATTTTTTTTCCTTTTTACAGTTGTTAAATTTGTTTAGATCTCTTATTCAAACCAAATATGGGGTTAGAGGAGCTATAAAGCACTATCGGTTTGACCTTGGTGGTCACAATTTTGATACCATGACGAACATATGTTTTTATTTTGTTTATTTTATTTTATTTTAATTGACATTATACTAACTTTATTGTATGTCTCGTTTTGATATCCGATAACTTGAAAATCGGCTAGGCAAAATAAATGTGATACCCACGATGAGTATTATCTTGTTAAATATTTGATGCATTAGTTATTTAAACTATTGTTTCTTGGTACCTTTTGCTATTTCATCGCTATTCTTTTCTATGAATAATATATTTATTATCACTGCTAAAAAAAATTATTTAAACTTACCATTATAAACTTTTTTAATTTAGAAATCTTGTTCGAAAATGTCATTTAAAAAATAAAGATAAAAGATACATATTATAATGCAATTTCACATTCTTACGTAGTTTTTAGATTATAGAAGGATACAAACGAGACAAAAAAAAACCATTTAAATAACTTTGATTAACAATTTGTAATGTGTTCTTTTAAAGACAAATAATAAAAGCATATCAGTACCTTATGTCGAAAATTATTTATGTTACTTTTTAGAATAAATACAACTAACATTTATTTACACTTAATAAAGTTTTGTTAAAAAAATTGTAGTATCGTTTAATATCATGCTCATATTATGTGGATTTTAACATGACCTTAAGACGTAATATTTAAATGCTCTAATAAATAGTGTTCAAATTGAAAGCGGCAAGTGGGTGTCCCAACTCCTAACCTATAGGTTGTTCGACTAATTAATTAACTTTATTTTTTATTCACCTTCTATAAAACAACTTTAATCGATTGATTAATCAGTTACTATTAGTCAAAGTTAGATTACGTCGTTGAGTGTGTTGTCACAATCTTTTCTTTGGCTTCATTGATATATAATGAAACAGTTGTTATTATATAATGCGGATACTAATGATTATTAATATTTTGTCTAATGTTACATTTTGAATTGGGAATACTTTTGGATGACACCATCTAATTATTCATTTTTTATTAAGATCTATTTTTAGATTAAAACTAATACAAAAGTCAGCCAAACATCTAATTTTCTTTCTAGCAATTTAAAGCGAAAACATATTTAAGGGGAACGACGGATTGATACCCTTACAGTAGTTGAAAGTAAAAGTTTGTGTCACGTTGTGCTATCAAGGTCTTGATGAAGCGATTAGCAACCTTAGAGTTTCGTCGCTCAACTACCCTTGCGGCTCCGCTACTTGCCTGTTGTGCAACTTCCTTTTATTTGAAAGACGAACATTGAATGTTGTGACGTAACACCCCCCGTCACATGAGAGATTCTCATCTAACTCCGACCAATATGTTGTCTTAACCGGGCCCACTTAGCGTCAGAGTTGGAGAGCTTTCAAGGAAAAATCCTACCCAATACGGTCCCTTCCGGGCTTGAGGGAGAGCCGAGGCTCGAACCCTGGATCGGCGTGGGTAAAACCCTGGTGCATCAGCCTAAGAGCTAGACCTTATTTGCATGCCGCGAAAATTAATGGTGATGACAGGGATTAAACCCGGGTCCCTTAGAACTTTGGGGCTTACCTAAGAGCTAGGCCTCTTTGGCTGTTGTGCAACTTCCTGACTGTGTAAAATATGAGAGGGACATGTTGCCGTCACCATGACGTCACAATAATTTTTTTGAGGATGATATAAATTTATGTTACTAACGACCAACATATGAGACCAAATTGAGACATGCATTTTTTAATCATATAAATTCATCAAACATAATGTAAACAACGTTTTGCTATATCAAAAAACATAATAGATAAATAAACAGTTTTAGATAAGTCCGGAAGTCCCTGAACAACACCCTCATAAATTTTAATTGGGTATTACTTGTGTTGTTTTAATAACTCACTAGTTCTAATCATATGGAGAAATTGATTATAGCCTTTTAGAGAGAGTTTACACTATGAAACTCGTACAAAAAAATAAAACATTTAAGCTTATAAGAACAATGAACCCATGAGATATTGGGCCACCTAGGTCTGCTACCCGAGCCCATGAGTTTACAGCCGTCTTTACTTGATAATTGTAAATTTGAGCCCAATTATATTGTGTGTTACTTCTAATGGGCTTATAATCCATTGTTAGTATTGGGCTTAAATACCTTGTTTTTTCATGGGTTTAAATAGTTTGTTATCCAACTGTTTTGTACATTAACAAATAATCTTTAACTATCAATTTCATTTTGTGTTGATTCTTAGATGGTTTATTAGCAGCAGTTTATACATTAAAAAAAAAACAAAACAAAACACACACACAGATGCATGATCGATTTCTCTTCTTCATAGATAATAGAACACAAAATAAAGACAATTTCTAAAATATGAAATCAACAAACGCATCATAAACTTTCGTATTTAACAAAATTACCTGGGTAATGAGTTTGGGTTTTAAAAATGCAGATCAAACTCACAATTTTGACATACTCTAAACATGGGCGAACCCAAGTATAAAACACAAGTGTCGTGTGATGCCGGCAAATACTTTTATGTGTCACATAGTTTCTAATACTCGATTTACATGTGTTATTTTTGTATGTGACAGACGAGTGATACCAACTCATCAATCATGTCTGAAAAGTGACTCTATTATATAAAATATATCTTATGTTTGCCTCTTACTGTAAACCCGGATTTAGGAACCTGTTTATATTCCCGATGGTCCATCGTATATATATTGATTCATAGTGACAAACCAAAAGACCCTTGTTCTTTTGTGCAAAATAATTTTCAATGAAGAATCGATCAAAAGGCTGTCTTAGTTACACATAGGAAGGAATTGCTTTTACTATAAATGGTCAACATCTTCTATTCAAACTATACACGTACCGGCAAATGATATGATCTTTATTTCAATAAGAAGTTTATCAACTAATAATTAAAATATAAAATCATCATCAATAACACAATATTAAGAAAGCTTTATTTTAATTAAACACATAAATACCAACTAACAAAAAAGTCTTGTATACTATTTACTATGTTTCAAACTCTTTAAAATTTACCTTTAAGAAAATCAATTTTACTTCGATTTAATGTAATTATTTCATGGATCCGTTTCTCAAATTAATATATTTTTTTCATTGACTACTTGGATTGAAAACGCCAAAAAATCCTACTTATAATAAACAATTCCACTTAATGCCACGTGACAACATCATACTTAATCTCATTAAAATATTCTAATTTTTTTTAATTTAAGTAACTTAAAGTTTTAATATCTAATTATGTTAATGTTGTTTTTTTTTTCAAAAAAAAAAATAAGATTTGAATTTTAATTATGACCTAATTTGAATTATTGTATTTTTATTTTTTTATTAAACAACCTATGTAATGCATGGGTATATAACCTAGTAGAGTAATAAATAGTTCAACCAATTACCATATTTTCCATATATGTTATTAATATTTTTCCACATAAATTTCAATTAAGGGCATATGATAGTCATAAATGTCGCGACAAAAGAACAATTGACAAGACATTGTAAGGCCCCTAAACCGGGTGACCTCACTTGTTGGATTTACTCATAAACATAGTCATAAATATTAAAACATTCGTCATTCAATTACATAATCAAAACAGCGGAAGTCTTTACAAATAAAAGCATAACATATTCTTAACAAACAAAAGTGGGATGTCAGTCTTGTGCCAGGTAACCTTCACGCCTTCGCACGACCCTTTCCTTTCTTACCTGAAATGTATACTAAAAGTCAGCTAACGCTGGTGAGTTCTAGTTTAAAGACAATCATACATAATATTTATCTTATCCTGAATATAATGTATACATGTATATTCATACTTTTAAATATTCTTTACTTTACTGTTCTCACATAACATTCATTGAGGGTATATACATATGTACATACATACTTTCTTTGGGAGAACACATATTGGCCATAATCTTAAGGGAGATCAACCCATCATACTTGTCGCGAATGTCACGAAGACATCGCAGTCAGAGCTACCGTCGTAGCCCTTCTCATAACCGTCCGGCTCTAGAAAACCGTCCGTCATAACATTAAATCCGTCCGGCAACTTTTGTCCGTCCGCTCTTAACCGTCCTACCGTCGTAGTCCGTCATAACATTAAATCCGTCTGCCCTAGGGCATCCGTTTCCCACGCGACCATTATGTATGCAACCGTTCTACATTAGTTAAGGCAATTGCTTCGACCGTCCATTTTTACCTTTTCATACGTCCTATCTTACGTAGGAACGTTTTCGTCCCGGTTGCAAAATAGTCACGTGGTCGTCCGTCTACCGAAGTAGCCGTTGTCACAGAAGGGTTTATAACGTTTACATTCATTCATAACATGCAATATATATAATATAAAGCAAGATTTCATTCTTTTACGTTATATCCTTCTTTCATTCTTTCTTTATATCATACGCTTCATTCTTTATTCATAATTCATTTTCATATATTTAAGTATTTATATATTCATATATGTACGTATGATCACATTGTCACTTATAGCATTTATCCATTTAGTGTATACACTTCAGCCCCAAAACATTTATAAATCATTTGCACATACATAGAAGGGGGCACATAGAACTCACCTGACGAGCTACTCTAGGTTGTCCTAAACAAAGGCCCAACGGCGTCACCTCCGATCTGGATTAGGTAGTTAAATACACATTAGACCCAACCCCGACTCTAATGGTTTAATCATTCTAAACTTACTGACTTTACTTAACCAACCTGTGGCCTGCTGTCTGCTTCCTGCGCACTTAGTAAGTGCGCAGGGACTTGCTCATGCGCACTTGGTAAGTGCGCAGGAGTCTTCCTCCTGCGTACTTGGTAAGTACGCAGGGACTGCTGCCTGCGCACTTAGAAAGTACGCAGGGATTCCTTCCTGCGCACTTGGTAAGTACGCAGTACCTGGTTCTTGGACCAAAATTTCGGAATTCTTGCATGTTAATCCGATCATGCTAATCTTACAATTTTCTTTGATCAAAACGTGCGGTTTTCATTCTAGATTCTATTTCTAAACTTATTTTCAAGTTTCATCCGTAAAAACATCACCTATTTAGCTAAAACCCGAGAAACCCCAAAATGAACAAAAACTCATATTATGATCGAATCATTACCTGGATTGGAATTATGATCCAGAGGTTTTGCTCACGATCTCAGTAGTAACGTGCTCCTCAAATCTCGTGACGATCTGTCGACTTTCTCTCTCTAGACTCGGGCTCCCTTTCTCTCTCTAGAATTGGTGAAATGGAGGTGAAATGGTCAAATGGGCTGTCTTGCCCCTTTTATACCTGGGCTTCCCTCGGCCCGTTGGAGTCGAGCCCAAGTCCATCCGTTCTTATTTCATTTTATGTCGTATAAATCTCCATCGTATTATTATTTACTTATTTACTATTTTCGGGATGTTACAGACATCAATTCGATTGTATATGGATGTGATTGTAATATGTCATGTGGGTCGGTACTTTGAGTTTTTCTTATACGTAGAAAACTTAATTTGGTCCCAATAAAATGTTACAAACTAAAGTCTAAAATTGAAGTTTCTTTTTTTAGGAAAAGAAAGAAAACCCAGGGTCAAATGGTCAATGCATCCCCAGACCTCAAACCGTGTTTTTCATGTGGAAAACGGCAGTTGGAATACGATGTTTGAATACTTTCAACTTTTTTTTAGTTAAGAGATAATGGAAGATTGGAAGTTAAATTATATCTTCATTTACGTACTTGTATAATTAAAATTTATATAAATAATTTCTATTTTCTAAACTAGTAACTTGTATTATCTTTATCAGGACCGTCCCTGATATATCGGATACTCTGTGCGACAAGTAAAAATAGGCCTAATGCGAAAAGTAACAATCTAACCATCGATTGCAATCAACCTGAGTTTTTTATTTATCGACAATCGACTATTTTGGTTTTTTATGTATCGAGTATCGACTAACGGCAGACGCCAATAGCAATCTCCAATCCCGTAGTCTATCTCTTTTTTTTGTTTATTACAAATTAAAGATTAAAGAATAAATATATTTTAACTTAATTGGTAAACAACCTGATTTATTGGGCCCACTCAACCATTTCATGAAAACCACATTTTCAGAAAAAACTATACTTATTGGATCATTCTACAACATATGATTACTAATAAGTTTATTTTTTTTATATTTTTATCGACACGCGGTAGCTAAACGAGAATTTTTTTTGAACCCCTCTAATATGGGGCCTGCACGATCATGCACCATGTACACCCTTAAAGGCCCCATGATCTTTATAAGTAGATAGCCATTTAAAAGCCGTTAATTACCATACGTAATTGTATCAAGAGTACATCAATATCTTTTAATTATTCTATCTTTATTCTTTACCGTTTCGCAATACTTATCCTCTCTCTCCACCGTTATTAGTCATCTTTGTGGTTATTTTTCACATAATGTCTGTGAACGAGTTGAAATTTGTAGGCATTAGAATTAGTTGTGATTGAAAATTTTGAGTCTTTTATTTCTTGTTATTTATCATTTTAAGCCATTAACACAACAGTCAATTGGAGGTAATCAAAGTGGACCGTTAGATGTGAAAACGTGTTACGTTTCAGTGCAACCTGGGTGAGTTAATCATAAGTTTTATTTTGTCCATTTTTTTATCTTCTGAAGAAAACTGTTAAAGATATTTACAAATTATACTACTACAATAACAATATTAGTATTTTAATAGTTTTTGAATATTGCATGCAACCCCGGTTTATTTTTATATTTTTTATAAATTAAATCAGGTATTTAATTTTAAATTTGGTAAAGATGGATGACATAAACTTGAAATTTGAAAGCTTAAGGATAAAACGTTAAGAATGGATCGAGTCTAATCGACTCAACAAGTCCACTTGATCACCTATAAACCCGATCGTCCCCCACCCCCCTTTTGTGTTCTTGAACGTTGGTTGTAACTTTCACGTGCTTTGTTTGTACATGTAAGACAAGATATTTAACTGAATCAGAGAAGGCATGACTGTCACCAAGAGGTAGTGTGTGAGATGTAGTCATAAGTGATGACATAGGTTAGAATTATGAAAGATCGATCCATTGTAGAAGCTCCAAAATGTATTTCTTTTGAGATAGTATGATGTTAGGACCCCGAGGAACAATCTCAACACCTAAAAATAATTAAGAGCCCTAAATTTTTTTAGAGCAAATGTTGTGCCCAGTTGTTGAATGATATTGTTGATAACAATTGTGTTATTATCAGTAATGATAATGTCATTAACATACATCAAAATGTATATCATTGTGCATGCACATGAATAGATATACAATGAAGGATCTGTCTTAGAACCTATGAAACCAAGTGTAAGAAAGGTCGTTAAGAGGTGAAAAAACCAAGCCCGTGGAGCATGTCTAAGGCTATAAAGAGATTTGTGAAGCAAACGAACATGAGCATGTCGTTGTGGATCAATAAAACCAGGACGCTGTTTAATATAAATGATTTCCTTCAGATCAAAATGCAAAAAAGCATTTTGGACATCCAACTATCGGAATGACCATTTCTGAGTTACTACTAGAGGAAGAACAACCTTGATAGTTTTTGGTTTGATGACTGGGTTGAAATTCTCATGAAAATCAGTACATGGTTGCTGCTGAAAAACTAGCAACAAGTCGAGCTTTGTAGCAAATGATGGCACCAGTTTTTGTTTCACTTTAACATGTAAACCCACTTACACTCAACAACATTAGAGTTATGGACTTGGGAAACAAGAGTCCATCTCGTTTTTTCTGACAAGAGCAAAGTACTCTTCGGCCATGGTTTGATGCCACCACAGGTGTTTGTTGGAAATGGTAAAACAAGTTGGTTCAGTAGGCCGGGTATTGTTAGTAGTAACATGACTAGTGATGATTGGAAATGATCCCGTTGTTAGGATTTAGATGCATATTAGGAGGCTTGTGTTGATCAGTTCTTGTTACTATGTAATGGAAAACAATATATTAAAACATATCTGCTAAGTTCACCGATGATAGGGAAGACGACATGATCTCTGATCTGGATCGGTTTCCCGTTTAGGGTGTACGATTATGATGATATTAGGTGAGTTCTTGAGAGCTCACGGTTTAGCATAGAGAGAGGGACGATTTAGGGTGATAGAATAGATTAATCGATTAGTCTATTCTCTCTAATTAACTCTCTATTTATATGTACACCCAAGGAAAAATCCATTAGTGGCCCATTAAGAGTAATTAGGCCTATCGACTAATTACTAGTCATAAGTTATTAAATAAATAAATAATTATATTTGATTATTTAATAATAAGATAAATGATTATAAGAGCCACATATTAAATCTCGTCTTACAGCTTGCACGAGGAGGTGGGGGTGGTGATGGCCGTGGTGGAGGTGGTGTTGGGGAGGTTCGGAAGGCGGTGGAGATTGGTGAGGGAGTGGAGTGAGATGAGACATGTGGGGTAGTAGTAGAGGACATTCAATGTTTAAAGTAACATGTATGTTATTTTCATTACCTGCATGTTTAAAGTAATTATTTGTGAAGTAGCGTAAATGTAGTAGAGGACATTCAATGTTTAAAGTAATTATTTGTGAAGTAGCGTAAATATAGTAGAGGACATTCAGGCTGCCTCGCATGTTAGAAAGGACCTTTATGGTAGCCTTAAATGTTAGTAGTGGATTTGTGGGCATTCTCGTAAGTGATAAAGGACCTTCTTTGCAACCTTAATTGTAATGGCAGACCTTGGGGCAACCTCGAACATGATAGCAAGCCTTTGTGATATTAGTTTAAATTTGGTATTTGAATGGACATGCTGCTAGCAAAGGAAAGTGTTTTTGTATGATAAATGTTAGAACTCACCAACGTAATCTAACTCATTTTAGCATGTATTTAAGGAGAACTCGATCCTTCTAGCAAAAATGTCAAAGGAAAGACGAGTTAGAAGGCATCGAATGACTATATGATGAGGAAGATATTTGACATACTTAGTTGTTTTTAAACTATTTAGTAAATTTGGATTTGATGAATTGTTTTAAATTTGTAATACAATTTTTTACTTTACTTCTGTTTATGTCTTAAGTTTGAAATGTGTAAATCTAACGAAAGTCGAGCACGAGAAATCAAGGTGTCAATTGTAAACCAATTTCAATAAAATTAAACAGTAGGTTTTTAGTTCAATTACTGTTTTTCATATTTAAGCTGCTAGAGAGAGAAGAATAGCTAAAAAAACACGTCATTATGTCAAGAAAACAATAAAACTTGTACACATTAGAAGCAAAATCAAAAGAACACTACCTTTGGACGTTTGGATTCACGTACGTGTGATCACATATATAGGTGATAATCCCGGTGTATACGCATTACGCGGTTGTAATAAACGCACGTGAAACTATAACTTTACATATCATCTAAATCCACTACATATTATCCTAATTTCTGTTTTGTTTATTTGGTAACAACACAAAGCTCTACTAGTTATATCATTAACAAATCAACTTATTATCCAAAAAATATTGAGACAAATAATCAAAGTTTTAAAAATCAAACCGAACTAACCACCTTTTTGGATCGGTAACCGGTCTTTATTTTTTATTTATCGGTTTGAATGGGCAAACCATTGGGTCGGTTCACATACTTCTAATTTTTTGGTTCACATACTTTTAGTTTTTTTGTCTTCTATGTCCAATCTAAGTAGTATATTTTCTGATTACTAGTGGGTTGTCTCGTGTAAAGCATCGGGTTCACCGAGACTTTTTAAAAGAGCGCAATCTAACCCGAACTATTTTAAACACTGATTATATTTGAGTGTTATTATTATTATTATAACTATGTGAATATTTAATAATTATATATTGAAAAACAGATTAGTAACCATGCAGAGAAATATTTGCAAAAAAAAACACACTGTAATTTTAATTTTTCAAAACGAAATTGTGTGAAATTTTTTCGAGAATAGAACTTCGTGGAGGCGTAGGATCAGGGTTAAAGACTTTTAGCGTAAGGGTACAAATTTGTAATAGCTTAATCTTAAGGGCATAGTTATATCTAGACGTCTGATGGGGGTATATTTGTTGCCTTCTTACTTGCTTAGTGTATATATATGTTGTTATATGTAGTATTAAGTATTTCCTCTTTTTTTTTACCATTTATATTATTTTACCAAGTACATTGTTTCATCTTTTACTATTATTCGTAACCGACTATCATTATATATTTGTATATTTATTTTAGATCTTGGTAGTTGTCGGTTATTTCCTTACATGTTTCTTATGTATACTATTCATGCCCAGACAAGTTTTTTTTGGAGTTAGGAGTCTCTTTGAAAGTAGCCTACCAATAGTTTTGTCACTCGAGAGATTTTTACTGGATACGGTTGTTTTAAAGTAAAATCTTTAAAGTAAGTTATTTCAAATTCAAATATATATATCCACACATATATATAAATAAATATATAATATTTATATGATCATTCACATGATTCATGCCATATTAAAAGTAAATCTTGTTAAAGTGGAGGAAATGGTAGCCTAATTTTGTTAAAAAAATTTGTTGAATTTTGAAGTGAAGTGTGAAGTGAATTTACTCTTTAATTAAATGTCCTGCAAACTACATGTGTGATTATTAACTGGTTTGGGAGGAGTAATCCCCATGGCCTTCCAATGTGGAGGTCATGGGTTCGAGTCTCACTTTGTTCAATATGCTCATGTGATCCAGGGGTTTACTATAGTGGGTCTTTGGGTGGTGGGTCCCCCTGGAATGTTGGGCGAGCCGGGTCACCAGCGCTGTTTGCGTTCGCGGGCGTGGGTAGCCTTTCGCCAATGGGTTTATTCAGGTGACCAGGCTTATAAAATTCGTTGGTCCTTCAAATAAATATATATAAAGTAGATAGCGTGTGTTCGCCGGTTAAATAAAAGTGTGAACAAAACAAGCAATTATTTGAGTAAAATGAAAAATCAAATAAATACAGGGACTGTTCATGTAAGTTGTTATCGGAAAAGAAACAGGCAAATAGATAGGTATATGTATATGCTTCGAATTCGAAGTCCAGCGTTTAGACTTTGACGGAGGGGGTGGTCAAACTTTGGTTGGTCAAATCATTTATAGCTCTTCAAAATTCCGAGTTAATTCCCTGTACTCGTGACTCTACTTTAGGGGAATTGTTTTTGAAAACTAATTTCTTGTTTCTATTTACACAGGACTAACTAAAGGAGAATTATATGACAGACTGAAGAAATAGATATAATATATTTAAACCTAACATTTTCAAACACATAATAATAATAAATCTTTAATTTGTATATAAATTCACAAATAAGTTTACGTGTGACAGATCAATTCTCTGTTATTTTTATTTATAAATAACATTTATTTTTGAATCACATTATAACTTATAAGCATAGTTTTCGACGGCAAATGAAAATATTAACCCATTTGGGAATCTAGAAATCAAATGTTGGTTCATGTGACACAAATTTAGTCATTGAAGAAGACCTGACCACATTTGGGTCTTTATAAAGTTTTAAACATATTTTCAACATGAGACCCGTTCATAAATGCAAGACCTTTTCACATACAAGATTTCCCAACAAAGTGAGAAATTGTTTATACAAAAGGAGATTAAAATTAGCAAAAGTTTATGATACAGAAAACTAAAAGCTTCTGGTATAGAGATCATTTCTCTTATATAAATCATCTATATTTGAACTATGAAATAAATTTTGAAGCATGTGATAAGAGTTGTTCGTCGGGATGCATCGACGTAGTCTTATCTGGATTTGACTGAATTTTGATTCTTATAATGTTATCAGAACCATGTAAATATTCACAAGAATTGAATCAAATCAACCAAATTATTATTCGGTCTTTAAGTATATCGACTTTTGTATGCTGTAAAAATAGGTAAGGGAATGAGTCGAGGATGAGCTAATACCTCTCTCTAAAATCATATGTAATATATTTAGATATATGTATGTGTACTGGCGGTTACGAACACATGGCATTTATGTGGTTTCCTATACGTGTTGGGTGTTGTTAGAAGTTGTTTATAATTGGTCCCTAGTCTCTTGAGGAGGGTCGATATTCAACAGATGATTGTCCGTCTAAATACCTTGGTCCGGACCGATTTTGAACCTCTAATCCAAACCATGCATGCCATACGTTTGTTGAACTTGTTGATCCAACTGTTATTGTGTGTTTCGATCCAAGGTCCTGAGTCGCGTTCCGGTTCCAAATTATAATTAGATTTTTAAATAAAAAGATAAAAACTTGAGTCCATACGTAACAATATATTCAGCTGTAATATTTGTAGAACTTACTCCGTTAATCAAAGGAAGTTATAAGACTAATTACAATCAAAGGAAGGTATTACTAGTTACTAATTATAATTAGATTTTTGAACGATGTAGGTCAGGTTAATCAATAAATAAGAGGTTAATGAGTGTATACGTGAAAAATAGTTAAATAACAAATCATCATTCTATTTTTATACTGGTCGGTTCTTACTATGAGAATTGAAATCAATTCGAGGTCGAAAATAATAATTAGTTTTTTTTCCAAATCAATTCAAAAATCAAAATCATGGACTATTTGGTTTATCCAGAATAATCACTCATGTTTTAGTTCCAACGAGCACCCCATACCCTCGTTAATTTTCATATGGCGAAATTGTCGGGTTAATTGTTTTATTTTAAATGACTACTTTATCTTTTTAATACATATATAACATACGATAAGTGATAAAATGTCTTTCTAATTCATATATATAATATTTAATTGATAAAATGTAGGGGTTGATTGATGAATTAGAAGAATAGCTTCCGGTCGAAACATATACATTTTAGTTTATGTCAAAAAAAAAAAAAACAATTCCCTATTTTTAAATTTTTAAAAACAATTCACATCTATCTCTATTCTAATAAAAAACTAAATAGTTTTTTCATTTGACATCACCACATTTAATCTCATAAATTGTTCTCCCCAAAACCACATTTATATCCTGCATTTAATATTTATATATTTAGTCTTTTTTTGAAAAATTACATAAAATAATATTTAACAAATCAATTAATCATTATTACCACTAACTAACATTTTTTTTAAAATTATCATTAAAAGTGAATATTTAAAAAAAATCAAGAATTAAAAAATAGGATTTAATAATTAAAATCATCATTAAAGTTTTTTTATTAAAATATATTTTTTTAAAGTTTTATTATCAAAAAATAAGTTTTTTTTTAATTTTACATATAAATTTTGAAAATACTGCGTTTGTATTTTAAATAAATATGTGTTAGAAAAAAGTTTTTAATTAAATTTGATATTTATAAATAATTTTTTATTTATAAAATTTAATACTTAGTTTTTAATAAATTTAAGAAACCTGTAAATATTTATTTTTAAAAGTGTATTATATTTTAAACTTTATTTTTTTTAAATGTTGAGATTTTTTTTTTCAAAAAATATGTTTACAAGTATCAATTCTAATTTATAAGTTTTAATTTTTTAGTATTTATTTTTGAAATTTTAAATTTAATTGGGTCGAAATATTAAGGAGTGATATTTTTAAATTTTGAGTTTTAAAATTTAAATTTAAAACACGATATATTGTCGAAATTTAATTTTAATTTTTATCTTTTTTATTATTTTTTTAATAAGAGATTTAATATTAAAGGTTTAGCGAGGTATTTCGCATACAAGTACAAATAATATCCGTCAATCAGAAAATCTTGATGATTATTTGATGAAAGTTTATAATCTTTTTATTTTCTAAATTAACTTACACTACCATAAATTAGTTTTAAATGTTTGTGTTCCAGTTATGATATTAAGAAATATTGATGAAAAAATGGTTTAGGTAATGTAACAAGACTTCAGGTCAAATCACTAGATAATCGCGTTATAGAAGCGAAAATTATATTTGAAAGCAACATTGGTTATCATAATTTTATCCCTATAATTGGGTTTAACATATTCAAACAAAAGAATTTCATAAAAACTTCAAGAAAAAAAATATACAATTGTTGTATGTTTTGCAATGATAATGGACAAAGTTTAGGTCAACAACTTTCAAATGTTGGCTTGTATTGAAAGATCCAATGTTTAGTCATGATCAATTGTATGTTGTATTATAAATAGTTAAAAGTAGAGATTGACTCAAGCTATTAATCTTTGGTAAACATGAAAAAGTTATCAATAACACGTCAAATTTACAAATAATCATTGTAAGGTTTCATTTGACATGTAATTTAATGTATTATAAAAAATACACAACTTATGAAATGTATTTCATGTATTTTTTTATGTTTTGATTACTCTCATTCATCTATATAATCTTAACATGTAACAAAATGAAAAGTTACAAATACAATATCAAATTTGTATAGAAAAAGTTATAATATTTATCAATAAAGCTAGTACTATATAATAAATAAAGGTTTTGATGTGTCACTTGTCACTCTCTCATGCATTCTCAAACTTTTTTTCCGCCCCTCTCTCCTATTAATTATACAAATGTCTTTAATTATTTTTTCTCTATCCTATTAAATAATAATGACTTCTATAATTTTTTTATTAAACCATTTCCATGAATATTTAATATGTAAATTTTTACTACTAAGTATATATAACATTGCATTTGTTTAACACGTTTAATACACCGGGTTTCTAAAGTTTAATATGAATTAACATTTATCAGTTACATAAAAAAAGTTAATACTCAGCTAAAAAATGTTTTAAAAATTAACTTAACATAATTTATAACTGTCACATAAAATTTTATTCAACTTGTGTAATACATAGGTTTTAAAAACATAATTTTTTTATTACTAAGTATATATTTATATTTATTTAGCCCGTGATTACATGGGATTCTAAACTAGTATTAAATATAAACTAGTTTTAAGTAAATAATAATATATTTCTTACTTAAAACGATTTAAAAACTCATGAATATTTATTAGTCATGAGCCATGGATAAGTTTTAATCTTAAGGTTCTGAATTTTACCCTTGATCGAATAGGTTTACAATTAGCTAGATAAATATAATATATATAGAAGAGTTATCTTTATTCTTTAAATAATAACCCATCTGTTTATTTGCAACTAGGTTAAAAACCCGTGTAATACACGGGATAAACAATAATAAATAAAAAATTAACAAATTTTTAAGTACATATCATGACTGAAAATAAAAAAAAACTATTATTCATAAATTTCCAAACAGTTCTTTGTATACAACACTAGGTTAGAAACACCGTGTATTACACGGGTTAAATAAATATAATATATATTTAATTATAAATATTTATATATTGATGACATATTACATAGGTTTTCTAATACAAATTTTAAAAACGTCATTCAGTTACTTTTTAAAAATGTTTTATAAAAAGAATGAAATAAATGTTCAATTTCTAGTAATGTTTTATGAAGAAACCTTTATTTTTTAAATAAAATAATGTTTTATAAAAATAATTATATAAATCATTATTATTCAATAGGAGAGAGAGATGAAAAATAAAAAATTATAAAAAAACAATTAAATAAAGTTTGAGCAATTAATAGGAGAGAGAGGCGAAAAAATTTGTTTCATAAAAACCTTTATATATTATAGAGTATAGATATTGATTATTTTTTGTTTATCTAATTGTATGCAATTATTTAATAACTGTCATTTTAAGTTTCTAGAATTAAACAAAGGTCTCTCTTGAGTAGGAATACTTAAGAGTGCCTATTTATTTAAATAAGACCAGGTATTAAGAAAACACAAATATAACAACCATCCAACTTAGTTTTTTTCGTTTCTTTTATAAAAAATACGTAACTAAAGAGCGAAAACAATGTTTCTTTCCTTTTTGTTTAAAGCCACATGAAATTATACATTGAAGTTTCTTTGTAAGTGCTTATGTTCCCACTCATCAACGTCTAAGTACTCTAAAATATAACTTTTGATTATTAATATTGCATGAACCGGTCAATCTTTATATTAATAAACTAGGTTAAAGTCCATTTTTTACATGAGTTGAATAAATACAACTTGTTATAAAACAATATTTTCTATGAGTATTTGTATGTTTGATGTTATTAGTCATATGTGAAATAATAAATAATTGAAATTTTCTTATGATTTACTAATTTTTAATAAAATATTAAAATATATGTTAGATATTTAATTATTTAACATCATCATTATTTAATAAGAGAGAAATGCAAAAAACAAAAATCTAGATTTCATTAGAAGTCGACAAGTAGCAAATATAGTTATTCATTTATTATAATATAGGTTAGAAACCTTGTATATTATACAAGGTGAATAAATGTAGTGTTATATATATTTAATAATAAATATCTAATATTACATATTTTTGACATATTACATAATTTTTTAATACAATATTTAGAAACGTTGTATATTATTTTTTTAAAATATTTTATAAAAAGATAGAAAGAAATGTTCAAACTATAAAAATGTTTTATGAACAAAGCTATTTTTTAATTAAAAAATGTTTGATAAAAATAATTATAAAAATCATTATTATTTAATAGGAGAGAGAGGTGGGAAACAAAAATTATATTTTTTTATAGAAACTTGTATCATTAAATAGTAGAGAGGGGTGAGGAAAAAAATGTTGAGGATAAAATGGGAATGACATGTGACACCCCAAAACCTTTATTTATTAGTATGTATAGATGAAAATCATAGGATGCACGTGTCATTTCTGTTGCATCCTTATCATGTTTTTCTTGCATCTCTCTCCTATAAAGTTATAACATTAAAATAATATATTTTTAAACATATAGTATAAATTTAAGAGTAAAGTGTCATTTTTGTCTCTGTGGTTTGGCTATTTAGCCACTTTCATTAAAAAAGTTTTTTTTAGCTTTTTCGTCTCTAACGTTTCAAAATCTATCCATTTTCATCCAATTGACTAACCCCGTTAAATATCACCGTTAAATCAGGGGCATTTTCGTCTTTTCAAAATTCTTTTTTATTCTCAAATCTGAAAAGTTTTCTAGAAGAATTAAGCATTAATCATATAGGGAGAGGATCATGAGAAAACCACATAATTATGTAAACCTAGAAAACAAACAAGACCTAATTAAATAATTTATAGATTTTTTTTATTTTTTTAATTTATTTTTTAGTGTATTAATATAATATTACACAACTTACCAAAAAATAATTTTACATATTGTGTTTTACGTATACGTAACTCAAATTTTTTTTGATTTCTGTTTATGCATACGTAATGTTATGTGTTACATATACGTAAGCGAATACTTAAAATGATTTTTTTGATAAAATATTACATTGATGCTCTTATAAATAAAACAAAAAATAATATATGATTAGTTAAAATTGATTTTGTTAGTGGTATTCTCGATTTTCGGCTAACTATGTAGTTTTCTAATGAACGTCCCTATATGTGTGTGTGTGTGTGTGTGTATATAAATGGAAAATTACGCTAAGAAACGAATTTTCGCTAACAAATTGGGTCAAACGAACTCTGGTTGAACTAATTACTATTTATTTAAAAAAAAATGGTTTTTACATGTAAAATTGAGTTATTTTCGAGTTTTTCACGTGTGAAACACATGGTTCTCCACCTTTTTGGGGTTCCCAAAGAACCCTCCCCTATATGTATCACATGTGTGGTTGTGTGTATATATAAACTATCAAAATTAAAAAATAAACCACTTCATATCTAATATTGTTATATATATTTAATGATGGTTTGATACGCATTGCCTCCGAATTTGATTGTTTCAACAATAATCTTATAAAAAAGAAGAGTCAATGCATATATATTATATACAGTCAGAATACGAGTTTATAAGAATACCAAGTTTCTCAAACTTATATATGGTCTTACAAGTTTACGATGAATACGAAGCCGTAAGAAAAATTATTTAATTTCCGCAATCACTTACAAAGAACTTTCGATGTGTAAAGTTTACATGTTATTTACAATATTTCTAGGTTTTGGAAGTCTTCCTCAAAATTTTTACGTGTAACAAAAATCTTAATATAAAAGCCTATTTATTTCATAAAATAGATGTATTTTTATGAACCTTTTGATTTTATTGTGGTCGTTGTAACTATTTTTGTTTGGAATTATAAAATTTTGTGGTACTAATATTAGTTTTCCTTCAAAAAGTATTTTACTTTAGTTTTCCTTCAAAAGTTCAAAAAATGTACTAGTCAGAATTAGATATTTAATAAAATTTGGTAAACTTATGGACAAATTAAATTTTAGTAATCCAAACTTTAACATATTGAATTATAATAATGTATACAGACGATTTGACCTGTGACGGTAAAAAAACTATTTTCCGTTGCCAAGTGTAATCTCAATAGTATAATTATTATAGATTTACACTTAGTTTAACGCTCGATTTCGCTTGTACGAATCCCCATAGTCATCATTGCGAGCGGAAATGAATGGTAACACTTGGAGTGTAATTACTTAAATTGTTAATATGAATTTTTATCGACCAGTGGGTGATAGTTTGACAGTTTTGCTCAAACTTTGACTTATTAATATATAATTTGCCATTTTTAGCATCCGAATTTTTATTCTTCTGTTGTTATTTAAGATTGTTCCTAACTAAATGATTTTGTTTTAACTTTATGGGTATGTTATCAAACTAAAAGTATTGTCCAAACATGGGTGTTAGGGTCGCTCGTTTTTTTTTACAGTGAAAGGTCGACTGGTAGGTGCCATATAGTTGGAAACTCGTACATCAGTCGCATCATGTATATCACCAGTCCAGAAGAAAACCTATCACTATGGGAAAACTCTTTAGAGTCGGGGTCAAACACATGACCTCAAAGAGACCAAGGTCCAATACGTCACCCCCATGCCGTTAGAGCAGAAGACCAACTACTGGACCACTCATTTAAAAATGGAGATGTAACTTGATAATTAGATTATTTATACAGCTACATAAAAGTAAAAACATTAACATATTAAAGATTTGGCATATAAAAAACTTTACTTGAAATATAATATAAAAAAAAATCTTATTTAATTTAAAATAAAATATTATATACAGAATAATTGGTTGACTCTAAATCAGGACTAAAGTTTAGTCTAACAAGCCTCATTGAGTCATTGGTAACTGGTGTGGCAAGAATGGATCAATTCCGAGGTATGTATGTTCGTTTATGTCAAGAAGAGATATAGGTGAGTTAAAATTTTTTACAAACCAATAACTTAAAACTATATATCAACATTACACTTACACCGATGACAATTCTAAATCTTATGTATGGTTTTAATCCATAAGAACGCGCCCACCTTTATCTCCTTCGCAACTTTGATAAAAGACATTATTAAAGATTTATTTATTTCAAGCCTTTCAGATGTACCATAGTGTCGCCACAAAGATCGCTAGAATAAACTTTTACTTTGACAAAATGTTTCTTCATGGTGTTTGCAATATGGTTATAAGTTTCTTGATCTAGCATCTTGCTAGTTCTCTATTTAATAAAAAGTTTTACGCCGTTAAAAAAAAAAGATAACTCAAAAGTGGGCTGAAAGACGTGTATTTAATAATGACAATATTTCATCAAATAATAATCAAATTTATTTTTGTTTTTAACTTTTATGTTTTATTTTTTTCAGTTAATTTTAATTTTTATGTTTTATTTTTTTCAGTTAATTTTAATTTTTATGTTTTATTTTGTTTATTAATTCTAACTTTATCTTGTTATCAGGATTCTGCTCTAATGTTCAGTAGGTTTTCCTTTTAAAATGTTTCCTCCTATGAAGGTCATGTGTTAGAATTCTGATAAAGGGTCCTGACGAGTGAAATTTTGTTAGTACTCTCCACAGGTCTTAGTGTTAGCCATTCGAAAAAATTATAACTTTATCTTTAACATATTTTATTTTTATGTTTTTATTTTTTATTCAAAAAAAATGATAGGTTAGTTTATGGTTTCACCCTTTGTGTTTAGAGTAGTTTAGGGTAAAACAAATGTTTATAATAGTTTTGTTTGAATGAGTTCCATCCCTTCCACCCTTTAACTTAACACCATAGCTCCCTTCTCTGGTTATCCATCTATTATTAACTTTTGGTTGAACCCTCAAAAATTTTAAATCCGTATTACTAACATCCCAAATTAACCAAATTAAATTATTTCAAAATTATAACTATCAAACTAATCCATTAAAAATATACATTTTTACACGTTATAAAGACTATTGCCCCCTAAATTACCAAACTATCTAAATTAAAAAAAAAGTGGCATAAAAGGAGTTTACTTTATCAGTTTACTAGCTTAAAATCTCGTGTACTACACAGACTGATTAACGAAAAAAGTTGTTAATCATAAATTTGTATATACTTCATAGTAAAATGATTTATATATTCCATACAATAATCAAATAAACATTAGCAAGTTTTCTTCGATGATTCCATAAGTAATAATATAAAAATAATTAAATTTAAATTAACTCTGTGATTTGGAGACATTGGAAGGATATGAAAATTATTTACAAGTTGATTTTCATATTAGAAGACAAAAATATGTAAATTACTTACAGATTGATAACTCAGATGATAGATGAAAAAAGGAATCAACTTAAATGAGAGGATTGTATGTAAAAAAGAATTACATGTAGATGATATTTATATAGAAAAATCAAGGTTCGAATTTTAATAAATTTAAATAAATTACATAAATAAAGCCTTAATTATAGGATTATTTGAGGTGACTTTCTGATTTTTGGAAACTTTTGATAATCTATAAATAAAATATAAATTTTGGATGAATTCAAAAAATGGAAATGATGATCATTTAAAAAAAATGGAAATGATGATTATAGCGTAAAAAAATTGATATTTGAAGATTTTTTAATACTTATATTTAGAAATTAGTAATCAAACTTGTTTTCTTATTTGATTATTTACTTATTGAAAAGGGAAAGATTTAAAACTGATTCGGGTTAGATTGGATCAAAGTTCGATCCGCGTGTAGTAGTGGTAGTTTAGGCGGGAAAAGTATGTTTAGATTGGCAACTTATTGTGTATGTCAAAGTAGTGTTTGGATTTACTTTTCGAGATTTAAGATTTATCGACTTTATCTTTATCTAATCTATATTGTAAATTTATATCGTATAAATACAAAGAATATATTATGAACCGACCCATACAGTGTGCATCTATTCAAACAAATTAACCAAAAGCATTTGATAATGATGTATTCCAATTCGGTTAGAAGCAAAGCGTAGATCGTATACATAACCCCCCCCCCCCCCCCCCCCTATGTCATGGTCACAACACGCTCTCTCGTTTTCCAACACCACACTGTTTGGAACTACGTCTTTGACGGTTGCATCGCTTTCCACATGTTCCTCTTCATTCGCTCACCTATAAATAACTCCTTCATTTCAATCCCCACCAACCACCAACCCACCCTCATTTCATCATTTCATTTTTTTTTTTGCGTTTTTCATCGCCCATGGGGGTTACGTTCTTGTCTCTCTTCTGGGTCTTGAAAAGGGTTCGCGAATTAAGTAGGTTTTTGCGCGCCATCAACGTTCGTTCTACTGAGACGAAGACGACGACGTTGGAGACAAGCTTTTCTTTCAAGAATCTTGTTCTTGATCAAGAAAACTTGTCAAGAACCAATGACAACGCCTTCTTTGAGTTCGTTGGGAATCCAAGGCCCTTTAGCGAGCTCGATGCTGCAGCTCTTACTATCCAGAAGTTCTACAAGAGCTATCGAACTCGAAGGAATCTTGCGGATTGTGCAGTCGTTGTTGAAGAACTATGGTTCGTTGTCATCGAATACATATATTATATCATGTTAAATACAACGAATAAGATTAAAACCTAGCAAGTACTTGAGTTGTTTTTAAGTAAAGTACTTTCCAGTATCTTAAATATAAAAAGAAAATACTTTATTTTTAAAAAAACTGGTTTTTAATAAAATTTATATCTCTGATCGTCATGTGTGTATATATATATATAGGTGGAAAGCATTAGACTTTGCAGCTTTAAAGCGGAGTTCGGTGTCGTTTTTCAGCACCGACAAGCCAGAGACCGCTGTCTCCCGGTGGGGACGAGCTTGTACGAGGGTTGCAAAGGTACGATTTCGTACTAAATACTAATATAGCTAAGATGGACCTCGTCAAATATTTAGTCACACGTCTATTTAAGTATAACGTATGAATATGTTTAAGATTACAAGTCTGAAGTGTCATGGGGCCATGTGTCACAAGTCTTTTTATTCAAAAGAGTCAAAATTTGACAAGTTCTTCTAAGGTATGACAAGGACCACTCATCTTTAAAACAATTGAAGTTAATGAGTTTGAATATTGACCTTTGGATTCAGACGGATCATGTCCAACATAATTTACATTTCGTACCCTTTTCTTTCATTTATGCTAAATTCGGTCATAAATTTGTTTGTTTCTAGGTTGGCAAAGGCCTATCCAAAGACCAAAAAGCTCAAAAACTAGCCATTTGCCATTGGCTAGAAGCTGTAAGTTAAACCACCACTATTCATCGTTTATACTGTTTGACCATGACAAATCAATTTAATAAAAAAACTTACTGTTTTTTGTTCTTTTGATTCGTTTTCGCAGATTGATCCACGACATCGTTACGGACACAATCTACAGTTATACTACAATGTTTGGTTTACGAGTCAAAGTTCACAACCCTTCTTTTACTGGTAATTATATATTAGAGATTCTTAAATTTATTAACAATTTATACTTTAGCTAATTAAACTGATTAATTATATATTACTTTGTGATATTTTCAGGCTTGATGTAGGAGATGGTAAAGAAATAAGTGTCGAAAAATGCCCAAGAAACATACTACAATACCAGTGCATTAAATATCTTGGACCAGTATGGCTCATTTATAATTATATATATGTTCATGATTTTATATTAGAAAAAAAATATATTTTCTGATTATCATGATTTCTAAATGTAGAAAGAGAGGGAAGAATATGAAGTGATCATCGAGGGCGGAAAACTATTATACAAACACAATCGAAGATTAGTGAAAACCATCGAGGGAACTAAATGGATCTTTGTACTTAGCACGTCAAGGGTCTTGTACGTTGGACAAAAGAAAAAGGGTTTGTTTCAACATTCGAGTTTTTTAGCGGGTGCAGCCACCACAGCAGCCGGCCGAATGGTTGTTCATGATGGTGTCCTCGAGGTATATATATCGCGAGTTTTGTTTACAAACATACTTGCCTTCAAATGGTAGCAAGAATATAAGCAATTAAAATGATACAAAAACTCGTTAAACTTAGAGTTTTTATACGTTTGGTCATGTGACAGGCAATATGGCCATATAGTGGTCATTATCACCCAACCGAAGAAAACTTTAAGGAGTTCATTTGCTATCTTGAGGAGCATCGAGTTGATTTGACTAATGTTAAGGTAAAATAAATAAAACTCTAGCTTATTGTTTTCTTACTATAAATCTGTAAAATTGTATAATTATATGTCTTTCTAATTTATTTGTTAAATTATAATGTGTAGAAATGCCCGTTAGATGACGATGATCCATTTCTCAATGTGACATTTGATGAGAAGCCGAAGCCCGATTCAACAAGGGGAAAATCGTCAATAAAAGTGCAACCCATTAACGAAGATGGGTTGTCGTTAAAAGAATCTGTTAATGTTCATTTTGAGAAAATGGGGACGTGGGAATTAGGAAATTTGAAATCACCAAGATGGACATCCGGGGCGGGTCCTAGGATCGGTTGTGTGAGAGATTACCCAACAAAACTACAATTTCAAGCACTTGAACAACTACATCTATCTCCTAGACAAGTTACAACGGTTAGCAACATGCCGATCCCTTCACCTAGACCAAGTCCTCGTGTGCACCTTTCGCCGAGACTTGTTAACATGGGCCGGAATAACGAACGAAAAGCCTAAACTCAAACCAACAATCGTTGGTTCTTAAATCTTTATTGACGTCAGATATAATTTTTTTAGTTGTTGAGAGGGTTCTCTACTTATGAATAAAGTAGAAGGACCTTTAGCGCAATTATTAAATTCTTTGGGGAGTTTGGTGCTGCTTGGATGGGATTAACATATACTATAGGGTTTTCGACGTAAATGCCCGTTAAAAAGCGTGTCTTTGGGTGTCAGAGAAGGTGCCTCAGTCGTCGCTACGTTTTCGGGAAATATTTTAATATTATACTTTTTTATTTTTATTTCCTTCTTTTTAAATAATCATGGGACATAAATTGTATTCGTATGTATGTACATGTATACATTCACCTCGATCCCATTATCAAATTAGCTAATTTTAACCGAAGTTGTTTGAGTATTGAAGATGGTTAATTTATGACTTTATGTTGATATTTTGTATTTTTAATTTTTTGTACATATATACACATTTATTCGAACATAATACACGATTCGCTGACATTTTAAGCTATATATTTTAATTTATAACCTCTTTTATAGTCTATAAATTAACAAGAAGAAAATATAATTTTGATTGTTTTCAAACTAAAAAAAACTAACGTGAAAATATTGATATGATTGTTTTCAAACTACAAGAAAACTGAACAATCTTTTTTTGTATATTGTATGTGTATAACTAAAGTAAATGTTAGGTACCGGTAATTATTTGTTAATTAAGTTTTATTGATCACAACAATATTATATATAACTATTTAAGAAATAACCAAATAAGTTAAAATCATCATGAATTTGAAAATAAATATAGGTTTGAAAGAGTGTAAAGAGAAGAATACGTTTGTTTAAAAACATATTTGTTTATAAGCTGGTTTTGAAAGTGGAATTGGTATTTAAAGTTATGTTAAAGTTAAGAAGATAAATATCTCATCTAAAAATGTATCATTTTTTAAAATAAACACAATAAAGCAATTATTGTATAACAACCACCTATTAGCAATTAGTATACAAAAGTATAATCATAAGAATAAAAATGATAGAGTATATTATAGAGAGAAAGAGGGAATAGAGAATGAAAAAACTCATTCTTATATTGATATTATCAAGTAGAAGAACCATTATTTCTAAGACTATAACAATAATACAAACATATGGGAGGAGTTAATTAATCACAGATCACAAAATTATAACGAGAACAAACTTAAATCACTTAATTTTTTTAATTTATGGTTATAGTTTTAAATTTTTATATATTTAAACTAATTTTTTTAATTATATAAACGTTTAAAAGAACAGTTAAATATTTAAACGTTTAAATACATAAATAAAAACAATTAAACTATTTTTTTTATTTTTATATATTTAAACGTTTACCTACACAAATAAACTACATATGTGTAGGTTATATGTATAAATGAAATATGGTCGTACTTTTTATTTGAATTTCAAGAGTGACGAACAAATATTAAATTTATTTCTTATATTTAAAAAAAACTAAATTTAAAAATAGAAGGAATTGTGTTTGTTCTACGTGTTCTTATAATATTTATTATTCTACGTATTGCCCACCTATCTATACTACTATATAATACAACTAGGTTAGAATCTCGTGTATTACACGGGTTGTATAAATGTAATGTTAAATACATATTAATAAAAAGTTATGTTTTAAAACCCGTGTAATACACGGGTTGAATAAACCCATGTAAAATAAAATATAATGTAATCTTTTAACACATACACTCGTCAAAATGGAACAATGTGAATATATGTAAATATATGATTAAAAACTTTTTTATTTGAATCCGAGCTGACTATAAAATTGTTTTCAGTTTGTAGAGTTCATAAAAATATGATTGAAAGAATTAATTGATAATAAACACATTTTTAAATTAAAAAAATATGTAGATAAAAATTGAAACAAATAATTAATTTAGTTGCCTAAAATAGCGAAATTGATTATTAATATGAGAGAGGGGCGGGAAAATGACAATGAATAGGCCTACAATTATTACAAGTGTCCTCCTATTTTACTTGTTTATTATGTAGCATAGATTTGAAGGATATCAAAAAATTAAGACACTTAGCACAATTTTTTTTGCATAGTATACAAATTAGTAATGTCTCAAATGTGTACAATAACTTTCTAACTCATGTTTATAATTAAAGCCCATCTTTGTTCTACATCCGTTTCCGCTTGTATAGGTTGGAAAATGGAAGAACTGGTCGCACGCGTGGGGGGTGGGGTTTGGGCTCGAACCAGCGCCACCTACGTGTGAGTGTGGCACGCGAACTAACTGCGCTAACGCTCACTTTTGCTCTCAATCAGTTTCATATATATAGATAAAAGTTTTCACGTGGCAACACCTCATTGGTTGGTTTTACTGTTTATTGTAATTCATTTTTAATAGAGTGTATAATAATTAAAAATGTAAAACTTTAGAGACAAACCGTTAAGTACTGTATTAAAAATATTCACACCAAACCCACCAGGTTGGTCGAAAAGACCGGCCCATCAAACGGGAAATAACGGTTAAGGTTTTACAGCTTAATAAATCAAGCCACGAACTGAAGTTGAAACTGTGGATCTTTAATTATTACGGAAATGTAATTAAGCTAAAATATTGGATGTTAAGTATTTATAATTATTTACATGCAAACTATATAAATAATAATTAATTACATAGTTATAATATTAATAATAATAATAATAATATCCAAATGTAATCAGTGTTTAAAACAGTTCAGTTTAAATTGCGCTCTACAAAAGAGCCTTGGTGATACCCGACGCTTTGCGCGGGCCAACCCACTAATATACATATTAATTTGAACTATTCTTCTCCTGTTAAAAGACCAAGACCGAGTCTTGAAGACCATGCCAACTGTATGTGTTAGCTCAACTTGAAAGCTAAGTGGGTTTGGTGTTTAGAAATTACCTCTTAATTTCATGTCTTGTTGGAAGTTCATGGACTAATAAACAACACGTCGGTTACTTTCAAGTGTTTTGGGATTGTCTATTTACAAATGGGATTATTTATCTATTTCTTGAGTCAAATAATCAGTTGACTTCAACAAAGTTATTATTATCTAAAGATTTACTACATAAGCTATTATTAAGAACTAGGTTAGTTCCCGTGTATTACACGGTTAATAAAAATAAACATATATTATTCATAAATGTCTAAATAAGAATTACTTTACATAGTGAAAAAAAATAAAATTACAATTACATTCACAAAACCAAATTACATAAGGTAAATTTTTTAGATTTTAGAAAGTTGATTTTGATTAATTGTTATTTGCTTAACAAAGATAAGTTCTTAATTTTTTTTTAAAATTGTCAATTTAATTCTCTAATTATAGTAAATTTGCGAGAGTTAATTTATTGATTTTGTTATAATTTAAATAATACAAAGTTCAAAATTTTCAAATCAAACGGTTTTTAAGTTCTATTCAATTGATATTAAATAATTTTAGCAATTATATTTTTTAAGCATTTATTATTTGTGAGAGGTTTAAAATCTTAAATTATAATTAAACTTTAGGTGGCAAAACCATTTTACAAAAACCTTTATTTATTTGGGAGTATAGATTAGTATTTTTCTTTAATTAGTTATATTTTGAATTCTTATTATATATTCTTATTTAATATAATTATTATTCTTCTTTAATAATATATTTATAATATCATTATTATTTAATAAGATATAGGTGCATTTATTAGGAGAGAGAGGCGGGAAAACCAATGTGAGAAGGCATGAGGGAGTGACATGTGACAATCCAAAACCTTTATTTATTAGTATGTATAGATATAGATAAGAAGTGAGTGAATTGACGATGTCACTTTTGTTAAGGTGTTAGTTATAACTAAAACCCAGCTATTGATTTAACTTATTATTTCATCAAATGGGTTCTTTATCCATACTCAATCAATTGAACGTATTGATCTAATTTTAAAATTTTGTTTCGTAATTTCATAATTCAAGTTTTCAGTTTTTCTTTGACCTTGGATAAAAATACCAAAAATTTAGATTTTTATTGAATGTGTCATTGAAAGGTAAATGATTTAATCCTTTATTGGATGGGAACAAATGAAAATTTTTAATCTTAAATCGCTTCATATCTAATCCGAATTTTTTTTCTTTCCAGAGTTTGTGATACTTAATCAAAAATAAAAAGAGAAACCTTGAATCTATAGAATTGTAGGAGTGAAGATTAGTTTTTTATCATTCAATGAGCATCTTGTATTTCATAAAAATTCGGAGCAATATAATCCTTACGTAAAGGCCATCCTATCCAACTTTCAGACATTAAGATGCGTTTCAAATGTGGATAATTATCATAAAAGATTCCCAACATATCATAAGATTCCCATTCTTGCAAAATCCACACTTTTTCAAACCCAGAAAACAGAAGGAATTATAGGATCCCTCGGTTTTACTATATTTAACCGTGCATCATTTCGCTATAACGCCTTCAAGTATACTCATCTTTGTTCATTCTAACTAAAACGCCGGCTATTGATTTAACTTTTAATTTATTATTTCATCAGTTTTACTATATTTAACTGCGCATCCTTTCACTATAACGCCTTCAAGTATACTCATCCTTCTTCATTATATGTTACCTCAATGTCACATTACCCCTCCGAACTCCACTTACACGTACAAATTTAAATATCTAGTATTCGTCCAACTGCTTAATTGCATAAATATGTGTCACCAAATTTGAACGAAGATTTAAACACATATATCGGTTACGTATTTAATATATAAATTTTATTTACGCTTACACATATTTTAATATTTATTGCTGGAATCTACAGTTTGGGCTGTATATAATTCTAATTTACAAGCCCAATAATTTTTGGCCCGTTGCAGTCTCTGGGGATCCGAAAGACTGGAATTCTTTCACGGTGTTCAAAGCCCCTAAAAACATGCGTACACGCCGTTACGCATTAATTACAACTCAATATTCCATATTTAATTTTTAATTAAAAAAGAAAAAAAAACTATCCGTTACTTTTTTCTCCTTTTAATTCTGCTTTTAATTTCAAAATTCAAACGACTCTCCCCCTTCCTCCAAACCCTAGCGCAAAACCCTACTTTAATTTCTCCAAATTGACCTTAAAAACAACCAAGAAAATAGTAATTTCAGGTTACGGGTCTCTCAAATGGGAGGTTCTGCCAAATGGATTAAATCATTAATTGGATTTCAAAAGTCTAATTCAAACAGCTCCGATCAAGTAAGTCTGTTTGAAATTTTGTTTTGAATTCTTCCGTTTGTTGGTTTAATTGCGGTTTGTTTTGGTAGGAGAAGATTGGGGGTAACAAGATCAGAACATGGAAGCTGTGGCGGAGCCCGTCAGCCGGATGTTCCTCTTCGACGTCATCTTCCAAAGGGATGAAAGGCGTTGGACGTTTGTCGACTTCCGATGCTTCTCGTGTTGAAGAGGTTTCGTTTTCTGCTGCCGTGGCTACTGTTGTTAGGGCTCCGCCTAAGGATTTCTTGTTCGTTAGGCAAGAATGGGCTGCAATTCGAATTCAATCCGTTTTTCGCTCTTTCTTGGTAATTTTTTTTTATTTATTTTAATTTTCACCTTGGTTATCTTAATTTCTTGTCTTTTCAGGTTTATAAACTAAATGATTAAAATACTGATATAACTTGTTCTTTTTTAATTAAAAGATTCAAGAAATTGTAAGATTTTGAATATATTTGAGCAACTCTATAGAATATTTTAATCAATTTGACATGCTCTATATATAAATATAGAAATCCTAATCTATATTTCTTCCTCACGCGTATAGAATCCAATCTGCCATTAATTTCAAACCTATTTCTTCTTTTTCACTGTCAAATTCAACTTTTCTCAAATTAGATCTCCAGCAATTTGTTGCTTCTCTTGCTTGCCCGATTATGTAATTTGTATTATTTTCCCTATATGTATACAGCGTCACTTCATCAAGATATGAAAAAATAACAACACAAATATGATCTCATTAATTAATAAAATTATTTTTTTAACATTAAAATTCTTGAAATAGAGATTGGCAGAAGAGAGTATTATTCATCGCCATCCTTCCGAAAAAAATGATTAAGAGGGAGAGATTACAAGGACGTGATATTTGTATATTAATATGGAAATAGTTTTAATTAATTTAGATGATTTTTAATCAAAACGACGTAGTTTTGATTAGTTTCGCATACAAGTTAGATGTCTAACAACACCATATTCACTTTTCCCATATATTAAATATGGGGTAACTTTATAGAATAGAAGTGTCTGAGGTTACTCAAAAGTATTATTGTTTATTTTATTTTAATCTTTTATAAATGTTATTTTTTTCATAAATCCAAGTGAGGCAAAAGAAAAATATAGATGATTCTTGTTTTTTTTAATTAGTGATTAAATTTTTTTTTTCAATTTTATTTAAATTGAACAATTATGAACTTTTTTCTTCACAATAACCTACTATTTCAAGTTAAATTGAAAAGAATAATCACTAAATGGTAATCAAAATTCATATATGTTACAATTGCCTAACTTAATTTAAAAAACTTTTAACATTAAATTTTTTTATATAAGATTGTAACATCTAATGAAATTTAATTTTTTTCAATAAATTTAGTGAAACACTTGTAAAATTTGGTTACTATGTGAAGTTTTTCTGATAAAAAAAATATAACCAAAATGCATGTCATATCTAATTTTCTTTGTGGCTTAGTGGTGTTATTAGAAATCAAATCTGTAGCTGTTGGTTTAGTGTGTAATGCTCGGTAATGCTTGCTGACTTTTGGGTCAACACTACATTTAGTCTGTTAAATATGGAATTTACTAACTATTGAAGTCACTACCATACAGTGGCGAAGCTTTAAAAAAAAACACAGTGGGGCGGAACTATAAAATTTTCAACCGAATACGTATAAAATAACACCACTGATCGAAAAATCAGGGGGTCCGGGCCCCCCTTGGGCCCTCACAAAGCTTTGTCCCTGCTACCATAACAAAATATCAATCTTGTTAACCTTTATTTATTTATATATATGTCTATTGTAGGCGAGACGAGCTTTACGGGCACTAAAAGCATTGGTCAGGCTTCAAGCAATAGTAAGAGGTCGTCTAGTTAGAAAACAAGCTGATGTGACACTTAGGTGCATGCAGGCTCTTGTTCGGGCACAGGCTCGTGCCAGAGCTCAGTCTGCTCGTACCACAGAATGTCATGTGGCTCCTGGAAACCAATCTGGCACTGTCAAAAAATCCGAGGTAAAATGAAGTCATTATCTAACTGTATTGTTTTTGCATTTTAAACTGTAATCGCTAGTTATTAAATATTTTTTTCAATTTTACTGAATAGGGTGGATGGTGCAATAGTCATGGAACATCAGAAGAATTGAGAACAAAAGAACAAATGAAGCAAGATGGTGCCACTAAGAGAGATAGAGCTAAGGCTTATGCCCTTTATCAACAGGTGATGATTTTGCCAGTTTGGAATGTTTTTGTTGTCTTTTAAAACTAACTTTTAGTAACATGGTACGCGTTTTTATTGGTTTTTAGCAACATAGAACAATTCCAAACAACATTTTAGGGAAGAATAAGGTGGGTTCTCCAAGATCAGCCAAACAAAACTCTGAGTGGGGCTGGCTAAATGGCTGGATGGCTGCTAAATCTTGGGAAAGCAATGGTTTTTCAAAAGTTTCATCTGAAAGGAAGAATCTTGATGACCGCAGTGTTAAGTCTTGCTCGTATTCCACAGAACATGATTCCGTAAAGATTAGAAAGAATCTAATTTCAACCCGGGTTTCTACAAAACCGTTCTCAAGCCCAATAACACAATCATCATCAACAAACCCGTGTTCTGCGTCTGTGTTTGATGACACCGCGTCGTCAACCAATTCTTCATCTTCAACTTCAGAAACCCGTTTATCCAGCAAAAGTGGCAATAAAGAGGGAAGTGCAAGCAAACCGAGTTACATGAGTCTCACTGAGTCCATAAAAGCTAAAAGGCGATTCAATGGTCAAAAACCTAGTCCACTTTCAAAAGGGATAACAGCAAGAAGAAGTGATACTGATCTTTATTCAAAAGAAATAGGTAAAGATTTGTATCCACCTATGTTTGTTGATAGATACGATGAAGTGAGAAGTCGAAGGTCTTGAAAGAAACATCAAAGTACTTAGCAAGATTACAAATTTGGTTGTTATTTCATGCTTAGAGTTCAACAGCTTGTTGTGTTACTTGTTTTGAATAAAAATTGCACCAACGGTGGGGATGATATGATTTGTTGAGATATGGTCTTAATTTCCTTCCTGATCTTTAAAGAAATTGTAAGGTACAGAACAGAAGTGAACCTTTTGGTGCAATTTTTATCGAATGTTATGTCGAATTTTACCTATGCTTCATGAACATATGCATTATTTGATATGTATGTGGCAGGTTTCTTCCTTCAATCCCGAGTATAAGAGCCACCGTAGGGGCTACAACAAAGACAGCTTTTGCATAAAAAAAAGTTGCTCAGGTCAAATTGAGTAAATGTTCGGGCCAAATTGTGCAAAATGGTTCATACAATTTTTTTATTGAGTTAATTACATAGATGGTCCATGTGTTTTGTCAAACGTAACAGGTATGGGTACTAAGGGTTACAAGTTGCAAGTTGCAAATATGGATATTATGTTTTTATTTTGTAACGAGTTATTAACACCAACTTATGTTAAGTTTTCAGTTAAATTTGTGTAAAATGACCAAAATACCATTTAACATAAAAACAAAAGTATAAGGACTGATTAGTAAATTCCTTGAAAAATAATTAAAAAGAAACACAAAATCCCACCTTTTATCCACCAATCTTCAACCCCGTTTCTTCGGCGACCTAACAACCAAAATTTACCTTTTCGTTCATCATCAGACCCCATCCTCAACCACCTTTTGTTCACGCAACATATGACAGAAATAGATCAATTGATTGTTTGTCCGCTGCCCCCACGGTGGCTTTAGAAAATAATACCGACTAACCCTCTCTCACCCTTGTGTTCGGTCACCGTTCAATAGAAAATCGTCTGCTAGATTATGATCTGTATGCACCTTGTTTATAGTGTTGTCTCCACGTTCCAGTATCCCCCGTATGTAGTGGAACTTCTTGAGTATGTGTTTGGTGCTGTGATGTGAGCTTAGTTCTTTTGCTTGAGCAATAGCACTGTTGTTGTCACATAATATCTCGATAGGTCTCTCAACACTTGGCCCTACCCTGAGATCAGCTATGAACTTCATCATCCAAGCAGTCTCCTTTGCAGCAACGACACTCTATTTAAAACTCTTCCAAGTTATTGCTCCAACGTTCAGTGTGAATACAAATCCGGTTTGTGATCGAGAATCTTTTCGATCAGTTTGGAAGCTAGCACCAGCATAACACCTTACAATGAGCTCTTCTTCCAGTCATCCATATATCATGAATATATCCAGTGAGCATCCTCTAGATTCTGCTGATATCTACTTGTGATATTCAAAGCATGTGATGAAGAATTATGACTCTATGTAATGATGTGATATATGAATGATGTGCCTGATTGATTGCTTAAACTAGAACCCATCAACGTTAGCTGACTGTTTAGTATGCATTTCAAGTTAAGGATAGTTCGTGTTGGATTGCTTTTGGGATGATTTGGATCAAGACTCTGATGGATACCTGACCCAAGACTGTCATCCCGTTTTTGTGTTTAATTTAAAGACAATGTTATAATACTCTATGACTTTATGTAATGAATGATGTTTCTGCTGCCAACGTTTAATGAAATTCGGTTATTGAACTATCTTGAGAATAAGTAAATCCAACAAGTATGGAAATCCTTTTCTGTAAGACCTCTTTGGTATGTGGCTAAACATAACAAAATTGGTTTATGAGTTGGAGACTATTAGGATTTATTTTCACTCGCTACTAATTAGCAAGGTCGGGAACGATAAGGGCATGTTTTTCTGGTTAGACAGGTGGTCAGGAGCGGGGGTGTTTAAGGATGTCTTTCCAGCCTTATTCAGATTGGAGAAGGACAGATTTTGTCTTGTATATGATCAGATGCAATGTCTTTAATCAGGTCTGGTTCCTGTATGGTAATGTAAATCATCCCCATCAAAAACAAGGGAACTTAAGGGTTATGAATCGTTATTAGGCAATTTGAATTTTAATGATGGATCACCAAGTTCAAGTCCTCACATGTTTCGGATCTACTACGAGAGTTGGACCTCTGGCCATATTCAGTCGAACAAAATAAGCTATTGTCGACGGTTATGGGTTAACTTTGATTTCGGGGTTATGGAAAGCTATAAATGGAAGACTATTCAACAACAAAAGGCCTGATACAAGTGATATTCTTGGCGAAATAAAAGCATCATCTTTTCTTTGGTTCAAAACTAGGGGAAAATGAATATTATGGATCAGTCATCGTGGTGTCGTTGTATTTGTTTTGATTAAAACTAGGGGGACAATTAATATTATGTACTCCCCAAAAAATCTAGCACCTTACTTAGGTTTTCGATCAATAAAATATTTGGTCGTTACACACACACACACACACACACACATATATATATATATATATATATATATAAATTGTGTTTTTATAATAATAACTTTACATATATTCAAAAGGTATTTTAGTTAATTGTTTTATTCATAATTTTATATATAATAATATTTATTATGTAATCGTGTATTTGTTGTATACAATAAAGACAATTATTTTTATATAAATTACAAGCTCATTTAGTTTCATGATCCAACTTGATATATGAAGCTTATGTGCGAGCTCGTTTATTAAAAGAGCTCCATTTTATACTTGATTCGACTTGATTATAGCTTTTAAGAAATAATCTCAAGTAGCTTTTAAGAATAACTAGTAATTGTGCCCCGGCGCGTTGCGTCCGAAACAAACTCTATAGCAAACCCATTTGTTAAAGAATTTATATAAAAGTAAACGCGCGTTGCAGCACGTCAAACCGTGGAAGAAATTACGTTCTCGAAACCCGTGCGAAAAGAGCGTATAAGATTTATGACTATAAAATAAAACTAAAATTTTTTTTGGCATGAAAGCCTTAAAACCGGCCAAGGGATGGGCAGCGGGTCCCACCGTTTCATGCATAGACGAAAAGCACGGCCACCACTATAACAGAGCCATGTTTGTGTTTTCATGTTCTACAGCCATTATTTAAACACAAACGAATTATCATAAAAAGAAAAAAAAAATAGCAAAACAATGCAACAAAGACTTGTATATTAGCCTTTCCCACTTATACATTATGAAAAGTGAATTCCTCACACATTCAAATCTTACCTTTTATGTCAAGTAGGCAAGTAGCTCATGGTGACTCAAACTCGTTTAGATTAGATTAGTGACCGACTGACCGGCTACCCTTCTAAGTCTAACCTATTTGAAGATGACTATCGCACCCGGCCAAGAGACGATTGTTAAAACTAATCTTTAGCATCGTTGGCCATCTGGTTCAATGTTAGCACCAAGACTTCCTATAGTGGAGGTTTTGGGTTCGAATCCTAGCCACAGCAAAAAAAAAGGTCTGTGGCCAGGTCAGGGGGTTTACCCAGTTGGGGGGTTCCTTCTGTGGTGGGTTGTCCTGGATGTTCTAAGTGTTGCCCCGAAAAAACTCAATTATTATATAATATCTAGATGTTAGCGTTAAAAAAAAATAGTAATCTTTAGCAAAGATCGAGGAAACTGGTTCTCTCCTATTTTAACACCTTTAATTAAATACATCTGTTCTCTTGCTTTTAGCATGGCCACGTGCAAGGCTTCCAGTACAATTATGTATACATTTCGTAAATAAATGATAAATTATGAAGTCAAACTTCGATCTACTTCCTTGGAGTTCTTAGAAAATAAAAGGCCCCCTTTTTCGAATAGTTTAGCCTTCATAAACCTTGAATCTTTGACGTAAAAATTAGGTTAGGTCTGTCTATGACAGTTTATCAATACTAATTTTTGTTTACAAGATAGTCATAGTGTATATGGGTTGCAAAAATTAGTAGGTATATAATATAAGTATTAAAGCTTTAAAGTAGGGAAAAATACCAAAATGGACATAGTTATCTTAAAAATATCAAAATGGACATTTAGCCTGATTGAAACCGGCTAAACCTTTAAGTTTTGCCGGCTAAGCCTTTGAATTCAAAATGCTTAGACTCCAAGTTTTTTTTAGATGGACAAAATGTCTATTTTGGTATTTTTCCCTTTAAGTAACAAGTTTGGGTTTTTTTATTTCAATTTTGTTACAAGTTCGGGTATTAAGCTAAACTTTCGTTAGCTTATGGAGAAATGACCAAAATACCTTTTTTTATTTTAAACCCTTAGAACCTAAACTATTATTTTTGCCGATGGTATTTTAGTCATTTCACTTAAAACTTAACAGAAAAAAAAAACGGAGCTGAACCTTAACACTCAAACACGTTATAAAATTGAAATCATAAAACTCAAACCTCTTACTTTAAACCCTTAGTATCCGAACATGTTAATTTCCGCGAGCCCCATGAGCTATATGTGTAATTAACTCTAAAATTAATAACTTTTTTGAAACATTTATCATTATACATCATATTTCTAAAAAAATACAAAATAAAAAGCGCATGTGGGTATATTTAATTTTGTACTATGTTTGCATATCATATCTTTTCATAATTCTAAAATTCCTTTTATAAGCTGGCATTATGTACGTACGTAGTTAAGTACTAGTTTTGTCTTAAAAAAAAGGTTTGATCCGATCCATATGTTTTACATGGATTGAGTAAATCTGTGTCATACAATATAATCTGTTAACACATATACACTCGTCAAAATATGTTAGGAGATTTGTTAATATAAAGATAAGTATTTTTTTTTAATATATTATTATTATAAGATAGATGTGTATTTAATAAGTTCGAAGGGAAAAAAATTATGAGAATAAATATGGAGGCGACACGTGGCGTGAAAAATCTTTATTTATTATATAGTATAGATATAGATTTAAACTATCTATATCTATATCTATACTATGTAATAAATAAAGGTTTTTACATAACATGTAATCTAATTTGACTTTCTCTTATTAAATACACTTCCATCATAATAATATGTATATTTTAAAAAAGAATATTAATTATACTAATAAAACACATTTGTTTTAAATTATCCATTATTATAAGAAATTTTGAAATCTAATTATGTAACTTTTATTTTTAATTAAATAGTAAGTGAAAGTCAAATTAGATTAAATAATAGTTAACATATTTTTACGAATATATACATAAATATTTAAGAGTTTATGTATTTATATTTTTCACCCGTGTATAGACACGAGTTCTAAGCTAGTTATATAATAAATAAATATTTTTTTATATCACGTGTCAACTCCATATTTATTCTTATCATTTTTTTCGTCTCTCTCTCCCTCCTGTTAAATACACGTTTTCCTTTAAATAGTAATTTATTTTTAAAGAAATATACTAATTATACTAGTGAAATACATTTATTTTAAATTATTCCTTAATATAAGAAACTTTAAAATCTAATTATGTAAATTTTATTTTCTCAATCAAATAGTAAATAAAAGTCAAATTAAATTAAATAGTAGTTAACGCATTTTCGATACCCAATTACATATTAATTTTTACATATTTTATACTTTGCGTCCTATCCTTAGTATATATAATAAATTTTTAAACATTAAAATATATACATAAAGATTAAAAAAAATTATGTATTGATATTTTTCATATTGTGTGTATTACACGGATTATAAGCTAGTATATAGTATATAATAAACGAAAATAATTTATGACACGTGTCGCGTCCACATATTTTCTTATCATTTTTTCCCCGTCCCTCTCTTATTAAATGCACTTCCCTTTGTTTAATAATGATTTATATTTAAAGAAAAATATAAATTATACTAATAATACATATTTATTTTAAATTATCTCTTATTTTAAGAAACTTTAAAATTTAATTATGTAACTTTTGTATTAACTAAATAGTGATGTAAGTCAAATTATATTAAATATAAATTAATGTATTCAAACTGCGTAATATACATGTTTTTACATATATAAACTTTTTATTATTGAGTATATAACATTATATTTTATCAACCCGTGTAACACACGGGATTTTAAAATACAAACTTTTTATTACTAAGTATATAATATTATATTCTATCAATCCTGTGTAATACACGAGATTTTAACCTAGTTATTTAATAAAACAAAATAATAAAGTCTTAAACGTCAACTTATTACGATTTTTCTAATTTGAAAAAGCTAAAAAGATGGAGTATAAATTGAAACTCTCTACAAATAATAAGTGTCATATTCATCTTTAAATATAGTCTTAAATATATATATCTTAATTGTCACATGTACCTACACATATGCCATCACTCTTTTACATCATTTTACCACTTTTATACATAAAGCAATCAACAAAATTTAATAATGTCATCTAATAAGTTACTGGGATAACTATCTTTCATATTATTAAGTACTCTATTAAAAAAATGTTTTGAATATTCCCATCTTGTTACGCATTAAAAATTTAGTATAAATAATTTAAAAGGTAAACAAGAATAAATATATGTTGAAACCTTATATAAAAAAATGATATCGTAATATTCCCATTTAAGATATCAAAATTATTATCACGTACAAAACCCTAAAATTATTCCCTTTTTTTGTATTACTCCCCGAAATAAAATCTTTGGAAAACATATGACTTTTATTTTATTTGTTTTTTGAGTAAATTACAGTGATGGTCCTTGTGGTTTGAGACAAATTTTGGAGATGGTCCATAAGGTTTAAAAATTATGGATACAGTCTCCAACTACTATTTTTGTTTTCAACTTTAGTCCAAAAGGTTAATTTTACCCTCTTACCCTTCGTTTTAAATAAATAAAAACTCAAATCACTAAAAGAAAAAGACCCTGTGCCGACGACGCCTATACCGACGACAATGTCGTCGGTATAGGCTTTTTTACTTTATTGACTGGTCAAAACCCTACGAAGCCTATACCGACGACATGTCGTCGGTACAGGTAACCTACAACGCCGACTTTTGAGCCTATACCGACGACATGTCGTGGGTATAGGTCTTAGCGCGAATTAACACAGAATACAGCCTTCTGCTTCCCATTTCGACAAAAAAAAACCCAAAACGCCTCCATCTCTCTCACTCCGGCGATTTCAAGTTTTTTTGGGTATTTTGTGGAGCAATATTCACCAATCTCTTCGGTTTTGAGGTGAGTTAACATATATTGTTCAATCTTAACAAGAAAATCAACATTTTGGTGTTTTTTACTTAATTTCTTTGGGTTTTGTTAGGTGTTTGAAGATTTAACCATTTTTTAAGGATTTCAAGCTAAGAGGAAGCTAATTTGCAAACTTGGTTAGTAATTTTTTTACAAATTTGGTTTAGATGTATGTTTTTCTACAAATTATGTTTAGATGTATGTTTGTATGTATATGTTTGTGTTTATTTGTATGTATGTATATATGGTTTAGATGTATGATTTTATAAATATTTATGTAATTTTATGATGAAATTAGGTTTAGATGTGAAATTAGGTTTAGATGGAATTTGGGAATTTGGGCATTTATAGAAGAATTTGGGCATTTATATATGTATGTCTGTATATAATATGTATGTATATAGATGAAATTTGAGAATTTAGGCATTTATAGAAGAATTGTGTTTATGTATGTAATTTGGAAATTTGGGTATTTTGTTTATATATGTTTGTAAAGGCTATGTATGTATATACGTGTATGTATGTATTTTTATGTATGTAATTGTGTTTGTATATGTAATTTTAGAATTTGGGCATTTATTTATGTGTGTTTGTATATAATATGTATGTATATTTGTATGTATGATTATGTAATTGTATGATTTGTATGTATATAATTGTATATGTATTTATGTAATTGTGAATGTTTGTATATATCTTTGTATGTATATGTAACTTTATTTAATTTTGTTGCAAGTTCGGAACTCATTGCGGTTGGAGAGGTGTGAATAACATCTTATTTGTGTTTCATTGAATTTTTTTAAGGTACGCATCCCGACTTTTATACTTTTATGTACATCTCATGTTGTGTACACTAGTATGTTTATTTAGGATAACTCTTTAGAATATACCCGTCCAAAATTTATCTGATAGAGATAAATTTTGGATTGTCCCATTTGGGACTGCTTTTTGAATATTCTATCTTATTTAGGATATGTATATATTTTAACGGGTTGACATTTAAGAAAAAATTGGTAGATATTTCTCCTTACTCCTTCGAGTTTGCGGTTTATCTGCATACTTGGGGAGTTAAGGTGAAATGCTACTGATTTTTTCTTAAATAGTCAACTCGTTAAAATGTATACATATGAGATAGAATACTCAAAAAGTGGGTTAGGATCCACCGCCTTAGAGTACCGATCAAATCACATACATTCGTTTATATCATTTATTACATGCAAGTATATGTGTATGCTTATAACACAATAGATATGACACTAGATATGGCAATTGATAAAAGCTGGGTTACACTGGGAAATCGGAATTCTCCGGCTTTCTTAAGCGGTCTTCGCAACTTTATAGAGACGGCTAAGAACCATGTCGACGGTCGAGGTAGAGCGTTTTGCCCTTGTAGACGTTGTTGTAATGCGTGTCGACAGGATTTGAACACGATATATGGCCACATACATGACAGTGGGTTTCTACAATCATATCAGAACTGGATTTATCATGGTGAACAACATCCTCGTGTGGCGGAGATAACATCACTTTTTGCTCCAAGAACAACACTAACTCCTCCAATAACTACAATAACAAATAATGAGATGTTTGATGTCATAGATGATGTGATGGCTGAGCAAAATACAAACGAGGATAATATAGATGAAGATGGAACCGGTTTAGACCCAGAGTTTGATGCGTTGTTTGAGGAGCTAAATAAGGAGTAATACCCCGGTTGTAGTCAAATGTCTTCCCAAAACTTCATAGCCAAATTAATGCATATCAAAGTTAGCAACAAATGGACGAATAGTTCGTTTGACCAACTGTTAGAGCTTCTACAAATTGCAATGCCGGAGGAAAATCACGTTCCAGGGTCACACTATGAAGCTAAGAAGAAACTGCGTAAGATTGGGTTAGGATATCAGTCTATCCATGCTTGCATTAATGATTGTGCACTATTTTGGAAGGTGATGTGTAGGTGTTCGTTGGGTGTTTATGATGCTTAACTATACGTTTTTATGTGTGATTTAGCATGAAACGTGTTTACTTTGCATGTGTTTATAATTTGTAGGTGTTTGGATGCTAAGTACATGTTTTGGAAGCATTAGAGAGGAAGTAGAGGGTTTGGATCGGAAACTATGCAAAAGATGGAGGCTGATGTGGAAGTTCTGGAAGCTAAATCTTGAAACAGGCATATCTCGAGCTAGAAAATGAGTTACGAGACTCATAATATATGAATCTTGGGTAGCTCGAGAAGCCGAATTCAAAAAAGTTAGTTAAGAAATACCCTAGGGGGCGTAAGCTTACGCCATAGGGGCGTAAGCTTACGCTGGTCACTTTTCTGAACAGTAGCTTCAGCTCAGCGGAGTAAGCTTACGCTCCCCCAGCGTAAGCTTACGCTGGTTACGTTTCAGACGCGAATTTTTAGTGAAACAGCCCGATTTTCAGTGTTTAATTGGGGTTTTCTTCCCCAAATTCAAAATAATCTTTTACACCATAGTTCTTGGGCGATTTTGGAGTTCTTGGAGGCTAAAGAACACGATTCTAACATCCGATTGAAAGATTGAAGATGATTTCCACCACCATGAGCGGCTAATCCACCGGTAATCATTCCCGGGTGGATTGTTTGTAAGTTTTAGGGTTTTATCATGTGCTAGCTTTGAGGAACAATTCTTGTAATCGTTTGGTTTGAAACACTTGAATCTTTGTGTTTAGTATGGTTATGAACTCACGGGAGTCGATAAATTCTTGCACCATTGACCCCGTTAGATGATAATTGCTATGAACTTTGATTTATGTTGAATCTATTGATTAATCTAATTCTATATTGCATACATTTGTCTCGATTTCATTCGTGAATATTGTTTTACACTATTTGCCGATGATGTATGAATGTTGATGTTCTTGGTTAGATTTGGTTAATTAGATTTGGATAACCATTCGATTGTTTGAACTCAAATGTTGGTGTGATAATCCCTAATTACTTGTGAACTTGAAACCCGGGTGTGATACCCTTTTTAATTATTGTTTACAACTTAAACCGTTTTGTTTGGTACTTGATTTGTTTGTTGAGTTTATAAAGTTTTCACTTAAAGCATTGATTGTGTTTGGTCAGAAAGACCCGTTGTAACTTCATAATTTACATTGTTAATTGAAGTTGAGCACCGACCACAAACTCTTCGTGGTTCGACACCCTTCTTACCCTAACTAGTTTAAGGTGATTAGGACACTCTATTTCTTTATCTTTGACCGGTCCCTTCGACACCGATCAGAAGGAGAATGAATCAATGCAAAACTGTCTGGTTTGTGATGAGAGTAGATGGGTTGATAAAAACACAAAGGGGAAGAAAGTACTACATAAAGTGTTGCGCTACTTTCCTTTAACTTCACGGCTTCGACGAAGGTATAGTTCAAGATTAACGGCAAAAGAAATGATCTGGCATAATACTGGACGCTCAACAGATGGTATGATGCGACATCCGGTTGATGGGAAGGCATGGCAAGATTTTGATGAAAGATATCCGGATTTTGCTAAAGAACCAAGGAATGTCCGCTTAGGTTTGGCTGCCGATGGTTTTAATCCGTTCGGTAACATGAGTCAGACTTACAGTATGTGGCCGGTAGTGTTAACAACATATAATACACCACCGTGGTTATGTATGAAAGAGACTTCTTTCATGTTAACCTTGCTAATTCCCAGGCCTAAATCACCTAGTAAGGACATTGATGTATACTTAAGGCCGTTGGTTGATGAGTTGAAAATGTTGTGGGCTGAAGGAGTCCAGGTGAGAGATGCATCAATCAAAACTGTATTTAGGATGCATGCTGCACTGTTATGGACTATCAACGATTATCCTGCTCGTAGTAGCTTGTCTGGATGGAGTGGTCAAGGTTATAAAGCATGCCTTACGTGTAACGTTGACACACCTTCGTGCGCTATAACGAATAAGATAGATTTTGTTGGACACAAAAGATTCTTGCCTAGAAAGCATAAATGGATGAACGATCTGTCGTTTGATGGCAAGAGAGAGACAAAACATCCTCCCCGACGATTGACTAATGCTCAAATATTAGAACAACTAAAAAATCTCTCAGATCGTGTTCCGGGGAAACATCCAATGTATGGAGGGGTAAAAAGAAAGCGCCTAACATCATAGTTGAATTGTACTAAACGAAGTATCTTCTTTGAGCTCGATGGTTACTCGGTTGTACTATTTCGTTGTAAATGGTTCGACACGAGAGGTAAAAGATTAATTAAGCAAAATAATACTACTATATTTGACATTGGCCGTGATTGGTATGTTGGCAAAGAATGGTATGATGATGTCCAATATATATTAGCCACACAGGCTAAACAAGTGTTCTATCTTCGAGATCCTTCTCGAACCACTGGCCAATGGAGGGTTGTTGAGGACGTTCACCATCGGAAGCTTTGGGATCATCCTACTGTTGTTAATGAGATAGATATATTGCACGACACTCAATCAAATGATTATACTTTGGTTGTCGACACTGGATGCGAAGGTGGTGAATTGTCACACCCCAACCAATGACGGAAACGTCGGGGCGGGACATGTAGACTGTTCATGAGCATATGGTTGACTAAAATTTAATATATTAAAAATGTTACATTTCCATTCACAAACTCCAAATACAATAGTGCGAGAATATTTGAATTACATAACATATCCATTTGTTTCAATTAACTAGGTCCACAACCTAAGTGTAGTAACTTGATCAAGTCAAACTTTTGTACCTGAAACATGATAAAAAAAAGGTCAACTAAAAAGTTGGTGAGCATACATAGGTTTGACACACAACAAGTTTAAGATGTTTTATACAATTCATACGATACATGTGTATAAGGCATTTATGGAGAATCTATAGTTAAACTATGTGTGTACAATCAAACCTTGGACTGAGGCATAACATGCAGGTTACCCTTATGTAAAGTCGGTAACAAACACCCTAACCGGGTGGGTTTGTCAGACACAATAGATCCATCAATGTTAACATTTGGCTTGTACGTAGTTAATGATTGTACTAAAGTCATGTATATGTAGTCTTAACTCATAGCATTCAAACATAAAGCACGTAACACATAATATCATATTATTGAATTGTATTTAAGTCTATGCAAAAAGTTTTAAAGAATAGATCATGTTTCACCCCAAAATGTACAAAAATAAAAAGGGGGCTATGTAAACTCACCTGATTCAAAGGCGTAGTTAACACGCGAGGCTAGATAGCAAAGTGATCCTTACAACTCACCACGTTAACCTATTGTGTAATGCATATTTAATTAATAGTGTGTACAATAGTCTAGGTCTAAGTCTAGGATTCAATTGGATGTGTGTTCAAAGGGTTTGAGTTGCAGTTTGAAAGAAAGTGTGTAGGTCATTGTATTTGTACTTGAATGGGTATTTTTATAAAATGAACGTTTGAAATGAATAGTTTAAAATGATTGAAGTTAGGGTTCGGGTTTGAATAACTAAATAAAATTAAATAGTTGTTATTTATTTATTTAGTTATCAAACTAGTGTGTGTATTATATTAAAAATTAAATAAATAATCTTTACTTTATTTATTTATTTATAAAGATGCGTAGATATAAAGTTGTGTAAATAATATTTATGTATAAAGTTTGATAATAATTATACATTTAACTTTGTAGGTTATAATAAATATATTTATATGTTTATTTATCATATAGAAATAAGTATTTGATTGCTTTAAATAAAATTGACATTCTATAAATTTATAAAAATAATTGTTTTTATTTGGAAATTAATTTAAATATTAAAATTTTTGTTTTACAAATTTAATATACAAACTTAACAACTAAATTCGTAATAAAACTGAATTTATATTGAAATTTAATAAATCTGGTTTCATTCTGTTACAAATACTGTAAGGTTTATAAAAATATTTTTTATAGAATTTTTGGAGCTTTACAAATTGGTTTAAAAATATAAGCAGTCCACCCGGTTCGAACCCGAGTGGCCACTGTGTGATGCATGCGTTCTAACCACCAGACCGTGGGGTGTATTCTTGTCTAAACCCGGAACAGAAACGATTTTTAACCTGAATCCTACCGTGGCCGAGTTGGGTTATAAGGTTTGCGCAAAAAGGCTGGCTTAGTGGGTTTCAAACCCACGCCACCTGGTTCGGCGACGCAGTGGCTTGCCGGCCGGACCAGGTGGTTTCGCTGATAGTTAACAGATCCTAAAAGATATAATACTGAAATTGAAATGAACAAAATCCCCAATTATTAACTCGTATGAACGGACCCTGAATCCCCCTTGAAATCGAATCCGATGCAACCCATTGTTATGAATCGATATGGGGCTTTCGTTGAGCACTGAAAAACGAACCGAACGATGTAAAACTTACTTGAAGTGGTTAGGGCACGAATGCAGACGGCTACGAGGCTTTTCCGATTGTTCTTGGTGACTCGACAGGAATCCAGAGGTGAAATGTGGTTCGATTAAGGGTTGGGAGGGTTTGAGTGATCGTTTACGAGGGTGAGGGTGTGATTTAAGTCGATGAATTTTGTTGGGAATGACCGATTTTTTTCAATTTGACCGTAAACAATGCGGACGGCTAATTACGTGATAATTCAACGATTCGGGATCAAATTGGGTCTTGATACGGTCTAGGTACACGCGGAATCAATCAAGGCGTGATTTCCGGGCTTTAATCGTGCCTAATTTCATGGATTTGAAGTTGATTGGCTTGGTTTTGACTAACGAAGTCAAATGTTTTTGAATTTAAATTAAAACCGCGTATCCGATCGAAACTAAAGTGTTAATTGGGCTTTAGCAATGATCAATCATCCATCTAGGATTTGTGGCAGGCCCGAATTGAGGTGGGTTGGGTTGAATTTAGTGTCAACTTGCGAAGATTCGCTCATGTTGACTTTTGAAAAGTCAAAGGGGGCAATTTATGGGTCTCAAGACTTGAATGGTTCAAATTGAGGGTCCAAATAGTTAGGGGGGTTATTTAAATCAAAGGTTCAAGACTCAAATTAATTATCTATTATTTATAAAACTTGTTTTGAATTTTATAAAGTTTATAAAGTCTTGTTTTATTTCGAAAGTTTATAAAGGGATATATTTCTTTAAAAAGAATTTACAACTTGTATATTGGTTTATAAAATATATACATATTTATTTATAAATACAAATATAGGTATCTAAAAGATGACTACATGATTAAAGCTCGTAGTTTTTTTTATGTTTTGATTTAGTTTCCATAATAGGGTATATATATATAAGTATTTATATAAGTCTATATACCTATACATAAAATAGAAAATTATATGTAAGTGATGAATTTAAATTTTGAATAGAAATAGTAGTTAATGTGACTCATAGAGTGGGGCAAGTACGAGATTCAAACGGAGTATTATTAAAATAGATAAATAGGTAAATAGATAAGTTAAAATAGTACCGGAAAAATCATGGATGTTACATGAATCAAGTCACGTAGGTGGTGACCAAACTCCAATTCTCCATGTTGATAGTCAATCTATTACACGGGAAACTCAATCATTTTTTGGTAACTTGGTTGTCGACTTAGGCTACTTGCCTATGCGTATGTAACATCCCAAAATGACGAAAAATAAAGTTAACGAGTTCAAGCGGGCCGAAGTCGGGCCGGGTCAGTCGCGAACCGGGCTTGGGGAGTTCTCCCCTATAAATAGTCCAAGGCACTCATTCTTCTGCTCTTTGACATTCTAGAGAGAGAAAACCGTAGAGAGAGAAAGTGACGGAATCGCACAAGATTGCACCAGAACGTGTCTCTTGCACTCGTGAAGGAAACCTCCAGATCAGAAGCTCGATTCAGGTAACGATCCGACCTAAATCTGAGTTTTTGTTCGTTTTAGGGTTTTTCGGGTTTTGGGTGAAAAATCGAAAGTTTTTACGGATGAAACTTAAGAATAAGCTTAGGTTTAGTATCTACAATGAAAAACGGTTGTTTTGAGCAAAGAAGGTTGAAGTTTTGACATAACCGAACCCAAATCCGCAATTTTCGGGACTTTTGGGGAAGATGACTGATGTTGCAGGCGAACTTAGCAAGTTCGCCTGTCAAGTTCGCTTGAGTTCGCCTGATTATGTTCGTTTGGCAAGTTCGCTTGGCCACAGGGTAGGCGAACTTATTATGTTCGCCTGGGTTAAGTTCGCTTGGCCACAGGGTAGGCGAACTTATTATGTTCGCCTGGGTTAAGTTCGCTTGGCCACAGGGTAGGCGAACTTATTATGTTCGCCTGGGTTAAGTTCGCTTGGCCACAGGGTAAGCGAACTTATTAAGTTCGCTTATAAGTTCGCCTAAGCCAGGGGAGGCGAACTTAGCATTAAGTTCGCCTATATCACCTGAGAAGAGTGGGAATCGAGGTTAGGTCTGATATATGTGTTTTGTAACCAATTCAGATCGAAAGTGACGTGGTTGGACCATTGATTAGGACAACCAAGACTAGCTAATAAGGTGAGTTCTAGAAGCCCTCTTTTAAATGTTTTTATATAATGTTTTCGGGCTGGTGTGTACACGTATGAAATGATGTTTTATAAAATGATGTTTATGAAACTACGTTTACGAAAGGAAATGATTTGGAACGAAGGGTTTATGGAAAGAAAGTTTATGAACGAAATGCTTACGAACGAATGTTATAAAGAAATGGTTTAATGAAAAGGTAAAGGGTTTTGAAAGTGAAGGAAAGGTTTTATGAAAAGAAAACAAAAAGGGGCAAATGTTTTAAAGAAGTCATTACAAATCTAATCTGTCGAATGAATGGAATTGACGAATGAAGTCTGGGAATGTGATTCCCAGCCTTGTGGTAAATTATGGACAGTGAGCCATAGTTACCACAAGAACAACAGGGGCATTGTCTCTGTGGCATATCAATGGTTTTGATGTTGTACAACTGGTAAGGGAGTAACGACGGTTACTCGGGTGATGACGATCATCCTAACGAACGAGGTAATGGGAAATCAATGACGGCGATACGTAACGGTTGATTTCCAAAGGAAAGATGCGTGTTGGGCAATGACGGCGATACGTAACGGTTGACCCCACGCATTGAAGGGTTGGGCAATGACGGCGATACGTAACGGTTAACCCTACGTAGTGTATGGTTGTGGCAATGACGGCGATACGTAACGGTTGCCCACAACATTAAAAGTTCCTACGGGGACATAGAGACGCGTAACGATACAGATTTTAGATAATATTGTATGACTTAAATGAATGTTAATGATTTAAACAAATGATCGTGTTTAAATGTGCGAAGGTTTACGAATGAAAGGCCATGTTTTCTTATACGAATGTTAAACCCTACTGAATGTTTGAATGATGAACCATTTCTTAAAACGAACGAAAACTAGAACTCACCAGCGTAGCTGACGTTTTTAAGTGTACACATTCAGGTTAAGGCAGGTTATGAGGATGGACGGTGATGCTTGGCTAGAGATGAAGAGTTACCCGACTGCTTTGAAGACTGGCATCCCGTTATGTTTAGTTATGATGTAAATATGTTTTAATCAATGTTTACGCTTCCGCATGTATGAACAACGATTAAGTTATGTTTAAATGAAATTTTTCCGCTGCGTTATTTGATATTCATGTTTAAGAACTGTTTGTGAATGAGTAATTCCAACAAGTGGGGCCTCCCGGGTTTGGGGCATTACAGCGTACAACTTTAAATGAGGGTGGTGACCCAAGTCATGTTGCCTCGATTGATCTCGATGAAAGTTTTATTAATGATGATGAAGAAGATGCATACAATTCAGATGATGAAGACGAACTAAATGACGACGATGAAGAAGATGATGATGTTGTTGACACACGTTATTTTAGTGATGATTCTGATTGAATGTATGTTAAAAATGTACTATTTGTCTTTGTTAATTAATAATTATTTGTGCTTACTAATAAATTTTGTTGTAGGAAAAATGGCAACAATGGCGCAATCACACGATGGAGACGGTGGTCTGTATCACTTCGACTCGGGTTGTGCGACTGGATCTGGTGGTAAGTTACTTGTTATAGTTTAATAGATGTCTTTATAATTGCCTACCTTTTGAATGTCATGTGTCAATGTAGGTAGTTCCTCCCAAAAAAGACGATCTAAAGGCAAAAACCTAAAATTGTATAAGAAATTTGAGCAAAATGGGAGGAAGCCTCTTCCCATTGATGTAGAACTTCATGCCGGGGGGTACAAGTTTGTAGGTCCCAAAACTACGAATTTTATCCGTGCTATCTCGTTGGAGGTTGAAAAGGTTGTTCCGCCATATTATCCTAATTGGGCTAAGGTTTCAATTGAGAAGAAACGGGACGTATATCCCACTCTTATAGTAAGTATAGATGTTTATAATTACTTACAATTTCATAACTATTACATTTATAATTACTTTCCATTTGTAGGATTATTTTGATCTGGACTCCTGGTGAAACACTGATAAGTGGCGAGGCGTTGAACTCGGAATCACCGCCGAGTGTCAGAGGGCGTATAAAGATCACAAGAACGTGTTGAAAGTTCACTTCGTGGAGAATGGGGGATACGATGATGTGGAAGCGCGATGAATAATCCACTAGAAGATGTTGATCAAGAAACTTGGGAGACTTTGATTAATGAGCTGTTTTTAGATGCGAGCTATAAAAACCGCTCGACGAAGAACAAACAAAACCGATCAAAACAACGTTACCCAAGTTACCATGGCAGCAAATCATACGCCCAGCGCCGACACATGGAGGTATGAAAATACAATTGTTAGTATTATATAAACATGCTTATTAATTCTTAGTGATATTCTTTTTGTTTTTCACAGGGTACCGGCCCAATTGATGTGTTTAAATCGACCCATTATAAAGAAGGGACCGGTTGGGCCAACACGAATGCATCATCAGATTATGTAAGTCAAATGATTTTGTTGTTAGACTTACTAGACTTAGAACATCCAACTGCAACTTAAAACGGGTCAAAATGACCTAAACACACTTTTAAAGACTTAAAATATCCAGCTTTGACTTTAAACGGGTCAAAATGACCCAAACACACTTTAATAAACTTAGAACATCCAACTGTAACTTTAAACGGTTCAAAATGACTCAAACACGCTTTAATAGACTTAGAACATCCAACTCGAGCCCAATTGTTGAATATTTTTGCTAGTATTATTAGTATTTGTTGTTATTAGTGTTGGTTGATTGGAATTTGTGAATTTGGGTCGTTTATAACTTATAGTTTAACAGGTTGGTTATCTATTTTACAGCAGCTATGCTGTCGAATTTTAGTAAAATAGTCAAGTGATTGTTTATTACATTGTTTAATGCAGGACCGAATCCAAGAGGAGTATACAAGATCCTCTGCTGAGTCTGGTGGTGACTCGTCTGCTGTCGATGAGATTGCATGCATGGAGCGTGCATTGGGTCATCGGCGTGGCCATATCCGGGGTGTCGGTCGTGTGGTGAGTAATCCCACACTAGATTTGTTCAGTACCCCCCCTCCACAACCACATTGGTAAGAAGTGGATGAGCGTGTAACTCAACTTCAACAACAAGTCCAAGATCAACAACAACGCGAAGCCCAACGAGATGAAGAACGTCGTGTGCATAATCAACAAATGCTTGAAATGCAACGACAAATGGATGAAATGCGTCGAATGTGGGAACGCCGAACTAGCAGCGACGATAATTAGCTTGAAGTTGTTGCGCCTTTGCCTTGGTTGTCGATGTTATTTGTTGAATGTTTGAACAATTTTTATGTTTGTGTGTCGGACAACTTTATGTTTGAATATTTGATTTGTGTGTCGAATATGTTTTTGTATCGAACAATATGTTTTGGATTTCAATTTTTGAATGGTTTGAATTATCTGATTTGCAGGTTTTGGTAATTAGAAATTAAATATTTCTGAAAATTTTGAAAATTTAATAAAAATAAAAAAATACAGAAAAACCTATGCCGACGACATGTCGTCGGTATAGGTTATTTTCAAATTTTAAAAAAAAATTGAAAATAGCCTATACCGACGACATGTCATCGGTATAAGTTGGGTCTTTCCCGACGACTTGTCGTCGGGATAAGTCCAGAAGCTATACCGACGACATGTCGTCGGTATAGAATTTCTTTTTGAATTATTTAATTAAACCCTATGGCGACGACATGTCGTCGGCATAGGTCGACCTATGCCGACGACACCTATACCGACGACATCTTTGACCTATTGGGACGAGGCAATACCGACGACATCTATACCGACGACATGTCGTCGGTATAGGCTATACCGACGACAAGTCGTCGCTATAGGGTCAAAAAAAATCGTCGGGATAGGGTGATATTGTTGTAGTGAATTAGGTCACCCTTTATGTTTTTTTTCATATGCCGAGCATTCCCCCACCTCACCCCATGATCACCACACCACATGTTATAAGCCGAATTGAGATCGACGATCTCCAATTGAACTAACTATAAAAATGAAATACAAACGTAAGAAGATAAAGTTGCTGTCAAATTTATGTGTTTAAACTCCATTGCAAAAGGACGATTTAAAGGAAGAAATATACATGGGTCCTAATAATCTGGAAATACTACAACATGGAAATGTAAGTAAGAAAATGGTAAACTAAAATTACTACTGAATGTATGCGTGTAGGGTATCAAGACCGAACCGAAGGTGTCCAGCGGATTTAAATGAAACAAAACAGAAAACAGAATATGAAAGAAACGAACCAAAAGTAATGGCAATATTGAAACTTGAACAAGATAGACACAAAGTTTAGTGTATTCAATAGGACAGGATTTCGAATTAGTAAGAATTCATTACATTATTCTGTTGGCCTAAAGTTAAATTTACGTCGTTTCATGACTTTACGAAATCCCATTAGGTCACATTCTGCATATAACATCATCTCAATACTTCTCATGTGATCAAGGCTATCGTAAAAGGGGAATCGGAGGGTCGCCGATGACGAGGGCAGCTTGCGCGCCGGTGGCAGCGGCGGGGCGATAGTTACCAGGATGAAAGAAGTGAGGGGTTTTGATTTATAATAATAGAAAACTTATTATATTTTTATTATTGGAATTTAATTTTATCTTTTAAAACAATGGTAAAAAGGGAAATTTATATGTATTTAACAGAAAAGTTAACCCTTGTTAATTTTTTGGACTAAAGATGAAAGCAAACATAATAGTTGGGGACTATATCCATAATTTTTAAACTTTAGGGGATCATATTCAAAATTTGTTTCAAACCACAGGGACCATCCGTGTAATTTACTCTTTTTTTTGGTAATAGTATTATATATTTTTGGTAATTTATTAATGTATAATCAATCTGCTACGGTTTTAATATGTATATTTCTCGATTATATCTCACTTATCTTACATGTTGATAAACTAGGATTTAATTTATACTCGTTTTCATACCCCTAACTAAGAGCATTTATAGCATTCATATCATTATCATCTTTATAATTTAACTAAAAATTATATTTTTAAATTTGTATCTTACTTTTTAAAAATCTTTTAAATCAGACTCTCCATATCTATTCTTTATTTTAATTAAATAATACTCTTTTATTTATTTACTAGGTTAGAATCTCGTGTATTACACGAGTTGAATAAAATTTTATGTGACAGTTATAAATTATGTTAATTTATTTTTTAAAACATTTTTTTAGTTGAGCATTGACTTTTTTTATATAACTGGTAAATGTTAATTCATATTAAACTTTAAAACGTGTTAAATAAATGCAATGTTAACTATAATTAGTAATAAAGATTTACATATGACATATTTATGAAAAACTTTTTTATAAAAAAGTTATAGAATTCATTATTATTTAATAGGAGAGAGAGAGAGAGAATAATTAAATTTTTTTTATTAACTAATAGGATAGAGAGGCGGGAAAACAAACTTGAGGATGCATGAGAAAGTGACAAGTGTCACATCAAAACCTTTACTTATTATATAGTATAGATTATTATTTTTTCTTTTTTCTTTCACTCACAAACACTTGCAAAAATAATAAAATAGTGTATAGAAAATGGAGATTGGGTGAATAATAACCCATTAAATATAAAGGATGGTTATTGCCATAAAATATACAAGATGAGAATGTGGTAGCTGATAAAAATTACATGATTTTTCATATTTCTTTATAATTTAGAGATGAAGGTAGAGATGAGTTTGCTTATGTTTTATTATACAGGAAATGTCATTTTATTATATACTAGATTTAGCATCTTGTATTACACGGGTTGAAACGTTAAAATTATATTGATAAATATCTTAACACGTTTTATTATAAAAAATTGACATTGTATTAATAACTTTTCCATTTGGTTATATTTTTTACAACATATTAAATTAAATATTAAATGAAACCTAACGATGATTATTACAATTTGAAAATACATATAATAGAGTTTTTTTTTCCCTCAATGACCGAAACCACAAAATAATCAAAACCGTTCGAAAAAAAGGTCACAAACGATGCAAACCTGATTGAAGCCAGTAGGAAGTCAAACAAATAAAAAATAATCAAATTGGTTAACGATTTCCTTGCATACGTTGTTTCTCTATTTTATTAGCTTATTGAAACTGTATCATTTTTTTTGTAAAAAAATTCAACTTTGATGTTGTAACATATTTTCAAATATTTAAGTTGTAATTTAATTTACGTATCAAATATTTTTTTTTAAATCTCGCATTTTATACTGGAAATCTCGCTAAACTTTTAATATTTAATCACTCATTTAAAATAAAATAAAAAAGTACAAATAAAATTTAAAATTCTACAGTATATTTTCTTTTAAATTCAAAACTTTAAAATACCAAAATTTAAAAAATCGCACTTCTTAATATATCGACGCAATTTAACTTTAAAATTCTAAAATTAAATATGAAAAAATTAAAACTAATAAATTGGAAATGAAGACAAAACATATATTTTTTTTAAATCTTGTCATTTAAAAAAAATGAAATTTAAAATATAATACACTTTAAAAAATTATTTATAGATTTCTTAATTTTAATTAAAAACTAACTGTTAAATTTTCAAAATAAAAATAATAAATTTATTTATAAATATCAAACTTAATTAAAAAACTACTAACTAAATATTAATAAAATTTATTTTAACACATATTTATTTAAAATACAAAAGTAGTATTTTTTGTATTTTATATGTAAAATTAAAAAATCTTCCTTTTTTAAATAATAAAATTTTAAAAACTCGTTTATTTAATAATAAAATTTTAAAAACTCGCTTTTTTAATATCCTATTTTGTAATTCTTATTTCTAGTTTTAATATTAACTTTTGATGATAATATAAAAAAAATAAGTTAATGGTAATAATGATAAATTGATTTGATAAACATTAATTTATCATCATTTAACTATAGAAAATAAGAGTTAAATATGGGAAGATTGAATAGTGGATCTAAATCTGGTTTTGAGGGAAAAAAAACTTGTGAGGTGGATTGTGGTGATGACATGTGGATATTTAGTTTTTTATTAAAATAGAGATTCCAAAATCCAAATTACATTAGAGTCTCGTGTATTACATGAGTTAAATAAATATGTATTGCACAAGTTGAATACTGTATTACACGGGTTCAAATAAAATATAAAATAATCGTTTAACACGCTCGTAAAAATATGGCTATAAAAATGTATGTATTTTGAAATGACAGTTATAAGTTCTATTAACTAACTTTTTTAAAACATTTTTTAACTGGAAATTAATTTTTTTTATTAAGTTGATAAATGTTAATTTATATTAATTTCATTTTGTAGATGATATAATAACTATTCATAATTAAATAATAAGTATCCATAATTAGATTTATATTAAATACTTAAAAATATATGTTTTTTAATATCATTATTTAACATGAGAGATGAGAAAAACATGATGAGGACGACACGTGTCTTCCTAGTATTATTTTTATTTATTAGTATAATAAAGATTATTGGGGTTGGTGGTTAAATAGCAGAGACAAAGCCTTTAAAAACACATAAGATTTAGAGATCATAGGTTAAAGTTCCACTAGTAATAGGATTAAAAGAAATTTACTTACTTTTAAAAGAAGTATAAAGATTAGTATAATAAGGATTTGAGTTATATGTTTTGATTTGTGATTATTATATGTAAGGATTATTTATTATTATGTTTATAGATATTCTTCGAGGATATTAAATATAAGTATTGAATTAAGTAGGAAACAAATGTTGACCCTTATTACGAAACCTAAATTGTAACGTAGTTTAAAAATATTGCAGTGTTTGAATTTAAATGTTCCTTTTCAATGAATGTGTTTGAACCTTACCGAGTCTTCTGGTTGAATTGTAGCTTTATTAGTTTTCAAATAAGAGGTTTTGGGTTTGAGTCTTATTTTAAACAAAAATTGTTTTAGGTTAATTCAGAGTTTTTCTCAGTTATAGATTTCCTCACACTTCCTAAAGTGAGGTGAGTTTTGAACCGGGGTGGGATAACGAAGCTCCTCAACCGCTAGTCCGATTAAAATACATATTTAACTTTTAACAAAATAAATGTATATTAATTAATAAGTAATATATTTACGAAAGAAAGAAACAATTAAATATTATAATAATATCATTAAACATGGTAGAAGTACGTAGTAAATACAATAATCAAACCCTAATTTACGTAATTGTTCCTTCCTCCCTCTTTATCTATTTCCATTATTACCGAATTTGCCCTCCGCAAAATTCTAAAACAATAAAAGTGGTTTTCAATTAATTTATGAAGCCTATAACCATGTCATTCGCGTTTGGCCAAGCGTGTAATGCACGAACCAATAGTTAAGAAGATAAGTGCGCGGCTTCTTTTGGACTATCCGACAAGACGAAGCGACTAGCATCTTGACTAATCACCGAACAGGGCGCGTGAGAATAGAACGCGTGGAGTGAATTAGGGTTTTGATTTTTGATAATTGCGATAACAAACAACTAGCACTCACTATTTGAATGACGTGGTGATTTGTGATTGGATATGCTTCACACACTTTACACGGTCACTGTGTATACGTGTATTATAGTATATAAAAAAACCTCACTCTTTCTCTCTCTAGAAACACACACCAGACAGCCTTGTATGTTTCTCTCTCCGTTTCGCGGAAACCTAAAGTGGTGACGACTAGGGTTTTCGGGAGATTCGCGCTCTAAATACTCGCTAGCGCCTTCAAATCTGTAAGTAAAGTTTACGTTTTCAGATTCGTTACTTGATTCTGGATCTAGTGATTGTTTTCTCAATCGTTTTTGTTCAAGAAATCGGTTTCAGATCTGTTGTCGGTATTTTTGCTTTTGTTTTGATATACGTCTTACGATCTGAGCTTATCCTCTTGTAAGATTTCAAGTTTATTTAATTTCGATTTCTATGTTTGATTTCGTTGATGTATCTTGAATTTGAATGAACTTCGGAGGATATGGATTTGACTGATCTTGTAAACCTAAAATCGTAGTATGTCTGTGTGGGTAAATTGGGGTGGTAGTTGTGAATTTGGGATAAATCGCATTTGAATGGGTTTTCTCGAGAACTGTAAAAGGTTTATCCTTTTTATTTACTTTTTTAGTGGGAGCGGCGGTGGGGAGAGAAAACCCTAATTGATGGATTGAGTTGATGATGCATTTTGTTACCTGTTTTTTTTACTCTATTTAGCTGTGCATCTATGCTTGGCTTGCAGATACTAATTAATTTACTAGCTTACTATTTCCTTTTGATGCTAGGGTTTGTTCATACTTTTGACAGGTTGAGAATGTAGATTTTATGTTAAATTTAGGTTCTTTATTATGTTTGGTAATTGAATTAATGAATGAAGCTATAATTACTGTTTAATAACATAGTCTATGGATTCCTTGACTCATAGGGTTCCAAAAAATGTTTTGCTATATAGGTGTTCAGTGTTCTACACGTGATATTTCTGTTGGTTTTGCCCTCTCATATTTCTATTTCTTTGTTTCTATGGTGTATATGTGGCAACTGTTTAGTTGATCTCATGTAATTTATAATTCAGCTTTAATTATTGTTTACTTTCTGTATTAGTGTATGTGAAGTTTGGCCTGCATATTTGTATTGGGTGCTTATCATGAAATTACTATGAACATGTATGAACTTTTACTTTTACTATGAAGTTGATGTTTCTTGATTGACTGTGGTTTGGATGTAAAAATTTGAAATTTTATATTGGTTTCTTTGACTCGTAGTCTTCCAACATTCATGTCGCTTGGTATCATTTACATGCCTCAGTTTTACAATTTAGTATTTTGTTTATCTATTTGTTCCTAGTTATGATATATGTGACCATTGGCAAAGTTTATAGCATGTTGTACTTTGCACTTAACCACAGCTAGTTTCTATATGCATGCCTTTTTTACTTCTGACTTGATGGACTTGGTCCTTTGTAATGCAATGTTGTATGCATGTTTATTAAGCTTAAGTTATACCATCTATATATAGTCTTATGCTACTGTTTTTTTTAATTACTATAATTTTCCTTTTGATTTAATGACACTTGTTTCTCTTGTCACAGTAATATCTTAAACATGAACGACAATGATGAGATGGGTATTGTCCCGGTATTAAACTCCAGCCACTCAGCTGTTAAGATTGATTCGTTATGTATCAAGCTTGGCATTATGAAGGGGAAGGATCATGATGCCCCGAAGTGTAGGCATTTTTCTATACGGTAAGCTTACTATTTTGATTCTAGTCACATACTATTATCTTTTTATTAACAATCTTTATTGTTTTATGAGCTCTTGCACAAGTTTGAATGATTTGTTGAGTGCAAATATTGTGAACGGAATTGGTGTATCAACAAAGTAATTAGGTTGCCGCAAGTTATGGCCTCCAAGAAGTATTCTTAAGTATATACCTAGAAATCTTGATAAAAAAATGTTTTTTTATTGCTTTTATTTTATATGTTACATATTACTATCTACTGTGATAGAAACAGTCTTTCCACAATCATTAGCTTGTTATATCTTTTTATATCTCTTTGAATATGTTTGCTTGATGTGAATTCATAGTTCTTTTACTTAAAGAGTTCCATTTTAGAGCAGCTATAGTTATTTACTATAAATGCTTAATCTTATTTCTAGTAAACTGTCTATGATCCATTCAGTCTGCAATAGTAATCTCATTCTTTTGCAATTAGCAAATTGTTTGTTTTTTTTCAGAAGTGTATTGGTTTAATCTTATCTCTAGTCAACTGTCTATTATCCATATTCTTTACTCTTTAGCATGCATGTACATATACCATTGTCTTACTGTTCCTGTTATGGATTATTGTGATGCTCTTCTGAGATGACAAAAATCCAATTGCTTGTTTATTTAAACTTTTCAACATTTACAGAATTATCTTCTTTTTCTTATTTGACCATCTTTATCTTGGTCAACTCAGAGGTTATGTTTCTGGAATGCGTGAAAAGGGTAACAGTAACTTGTTACCTTTTACTAAAGAACTACCTCCTATGGACATCCCAAACTTTAGATATTGGCTTTGCGAAAAGTGTGTGCAGAATAATGAAGCCGCGAATGCCTCGACCGATACCACATTAGTCTCTGGGTGTGATCAGTGTGTGTTCTCACCTTATGCAAGGTCATGCCCTCAACAAGATTTTAATGGAGCAGCAGTTCTACCTTTTGGTGAGGGCACTTCAGGTAATTTACATTTAAGTGAGTATTAAAGTCACCGGTTTGATTTTTAGGATACTTGAGTAGCCTACACATGTCCACATTTAAACACTATCCCTTTGATTGTTCTTAAAATTACGTTCCTGTATCCGCCAGGTCTTAAACCTGTTGGTAGTAAGAACAATGGTGAAACCATCCTTGCTGCTTTAGAAGCTGGTGAAAGTCAAACTTCTCAAGAAATCCCTGATAAAGTCAAACCTTCTCAAGAACTGATTAAACTTTGTACCGTTGATACTAATGCTGGTAAAAATGAGATCAATGATTTGAAAGATCATGGCAATCGCCAAAGAACGAGCTTAGTCAATGAGACCATAAGTCAACCTTTTGAATCGGGTCAACAGATTGATAATTACCAAAATGGACATCCAAAACGAAAGGCTCGAAAAGTGCGTTTGTTGAAGGAGTTACTGTGTGGAAATACTGAGATCCAGCAACAGAAAAAGGAAAACTCATCTCTGTTACCTCCTCCTTCCCAGATTAAAAGGAAAATGCTGCCTGATCACCATGATCATGAACATCATGATGATGATGATCATGATCATAATCATGGTCATGATCATAATCATGGTCATAATCATGATCATGGTCATGATCCTAAAAAGGCAAAGGCTTTCAAGGGGGATGCAACTGCAAAAAACAATGTGGTGGAACATTCTAGGAATCCAGGAGCTCGTGAATTTGGAGAAAATATTAATAAATATGAGTGGAATAAACACGGGACTCAGAGGAGTTCAATTCATGGTAAAGTTGGTAGTGATCCAATGACAGCTTGGCGATCAATATTCAGTGATATGGGAAGAACAGACATTCGGGTTCCACCAACTTACGGTGTGTCTAAAAGCAGAGGAACAGAACCGTCCCCCAACTTCATGAATCCACTGAAGTCAGACAAAAAGGTCAACTTCTCAAAGAAGATATCAAGCAATCTGATTAAAAGTAAATTTTCTGTAGACGGTTCAAGGAGGATGAAGGATGATAATCGGTCAGACACGGAGCTAGGGCTTAATCTTTCTCTAAATTATGATCCACAATCCGACATTCGATCTGAACCATCCATTCAGAATCGACTGCCTAACCAAGATTACAGTAGAAAAACTGGTTTTTTCTTGGGGGAATCGAGTAATTTTCCACATAGGATTCAGTCAGATTCAAAGTCAAAAGAAAGATCAGTCCATGAGAAACGGCTCTATACACAGCTTCCATATGGGAGTTGCTCAGGGCATCAGAAATTGGTAATATCGTATTTAATTTTGCAATTAACAAGATTAATTTCTTTAATAATACGTTGTGTCATATGATTACAATGTTTGCTATTAATTTATAGGATTTTTCTGATCCGTACAAGAGGAACATTGGAGTTAGAGGCTACTCTGAATTCACAAGGCCTAATAATCATCAAAGACAAGAGAAAGTGTTTTCAATTGGGAGATCAGATGAACGGGAAATTATCGAACTTATGGCTAAAAATCAATACGAGAGGAATTTATGTGAAGCTAACAATGGGATAATATCCGGTTTTCATAAGCTTAGGAATGAAGGATTGACATCATCACGTCATGAATATCTCAGCATGATAAGACCACCTTCATTTTCAATTGCAACGAGTGAGAAATTGGGTCCCATGAGAAATCCAGCTGGTGGCTTCTTCCATCAAGATCAAGTTTCGTCCTTTACAATGAATCAGAAGAAACCGTTGAATGGAGTTTGGATGTCAGATTCTGGACCTCAGAGGCATTATGATTCACGTTATCATTATGCATCTAATGGCAATAATAAAACCCCCCAAACCCACCTCTACAATGCCACTAATATGCAGGTACTTGAAGCTTTTAACAAGTACAACAATGGTACACATCAGCATGAAGCAGCCCAGATGCAATTTGGTCAAACATATGCAAAATACTCAGATAGAGATAAGGGGAAGAACATGATGGATTTGGATCTAAATCTTGTGGCTCCAAATGTGGTTGAAGAACAAAACAATCTTGAATCTTTAGACTTGAATCCAGACCGCATGTGTTCATTTGATGCTTCATATTCAAATGAAACCATACCCGCAATGCAATTGCTAAGCTTAATGGACGCAGGGAAGTTAAGTCAACCATTCAGTGTGACCGGTCAAACTTATGTAACAAAAGCAAAACCAAAACCGATTTCTTCTTGTTTTAGTCATTGCAGCTCAACCATGACTGAAAAAACTAACCCAATGGTTAATTCGATTGGAAGCTCATATTCTAATGTGTTTAGAACTGGTCAAAATGTTAAGTTGACCACCTCTAGTCATGGTCAACAAGTTTATCATAAACAACAAGAGATGAAGGCAAGAGGTACATCATTAGCTTCTGTAGGCTGCAGACCAGAGGATTCTTATGTTTTTCCTCTCCCATGGCAGGCACGGGGACGTCAAAATCAACTTGTCAACATAGCTTTTGGACCCAAGTCTGACTCATCAAGAACTGAGATCTGCGCAATTAACCGAAACCCGGCTGATTTTAGTACACCAGGACCAGAAAATGAGTATATGATTAATGTTGAAGATCTGGTTTGTAATGGGGAGAGTTCATATGGATCAAACAGTCAAAAGAAAGCCATAAAGCCTACATCTTGAATCTGTTTGAGGATATTTTATGGTAATTTCATCAACAATAAGAAAAAGGGCATAATCTTGTTATAATCAAGGCCAGTGATGAGAATAATTCTGGATATGAAAGCTTCTTTAACTAAACTAAGTTGTGAGTGCCTTTATTGCAGACAGGTGTGGTTCTGCCCAAGTCAGATGTAAATATGTTATGTAATAGTTTATAGAGGTGGTTTATCTTTTGAGACATGGTTGCTTATTGTTCAGTTTTTTGGGACACTGTTTGAAATAGTTTGTTGTTTTTATTTATACTCATGGACTTCCAATTTGAGATAACTCTGTTGCTTATTCTTCAAATTTCTGGTGATTGATTTTGATATTTCTCAAATTTTGTTGCATGATCTTGTTAATTTATGGTCATTTCGTGCAACGCATCTGATAATTATCTTGCTTCATTTTTTATTATGTAAGTGGCTTAAATTGAATCTCTAAATGTTAACTTAAACCAAATACAAACAAAATGTAAATGGTCCTGAGGGCAATAACCAAGTATTTGACCCCTGTTATGAACCCAAATAATACTTGTCATATGTTTGTAATAAAACTTTAGGGGAAACCCGAGTTTACATTCATGAAATTGATCACCAAAATACAGTCGATCGATTTGTCAGAAAATATAGTTCTATAAGCAACAAATTCGACCTCCATGACTCAATTTCTAAGTTGCTAATGACAACTCACAGAACAAAGCACATAACAGAAATTGCAAAGTCCTTTAACTATGATGCCATGTATTATATCATCTCACTTCCGGTAGGGATGATACCTTCCACCACCACTATCGCCATTGTCGTTATCATACCCTTTACTACCGTCATATCTATACCCATATCCATATCCACCACCTCCGCCTCCCCTACCGAATCCTTTACCACCAACTCCACTACCACTACCATAACCCCTACCTCCACCATAACCAGCAGACTCACCATAACCACTAAAACCAGCACCTGCATATCCAGCACCACCATACATGGGCCCTCCAAATCCAAACCCATACCCATATCCACCATAACCACCATAGAAACCTGTAGAACCACCTCCGTAACCTCCCACATAACCAGCATAACCACCACCATAATCATCATATCCTCTGTCTGCTTTTTCGCCATAACCGCCACCATACCCACTTGAATCCCTCTCAAATCCACCACCGTATGATTTGGAAGCCCCACCACGGCGTGACCAATTGTCGTATGAGAAATCAACGCCAACCCTCTTAGGCTCAGCCCTCCTTATCTCCACCTATATAATTATATCTTATCAGCTTTTTTATTCCTAGAGAATACTAAATATCTTTTTGCAGAAAAGAAAATTAAAATGTTTGCCTCCTAGTTCATGTAGTAGACCATCCGCAAGTATCTTATCCACAGCTTCTTCACTATCAAATGTAACAAAGCCAAAGCCTCGTGATCGACCTGTGACACGATCTAACATAATCTGATGCTCAATTATATCACCATAATTGGAGAAATATTCCCTCAATTCATCTGCAAATTGAAGTTGCAAACTTTATTGTCACTACATGATTTGATTAGTCCATAATAGAGTGTAACATCAAGAAACTATATGGTATGCTACCTTCCATTAAAGTCAATGGTATACCACCAACAAAGATTTTCTTTGTTCTTGTAACACCTCTGCTTCCATGCATATCCTCTCTAGGAACTGTCCGTTTCACTTCAACCTAATCCAACAACACATTAAACAGCATTAAAAGGTTGCTGAACAAATACAAGTCAAATATACTAATAAAATCAGTCAATGAAAATAATCAAGAGCAATTAGTGAAGAAAACTGGTCAAATCTCATAATCCATCCAAAGGGTTTTTAAATTCTTATACCTGCCAAAACTGTTTTATTCAAAAACTATAATACCTTGGTAACATAGCTTCTGTAATCATATTTAATACACTAGTTGCTCAATAAAATCCAAAGAATTTCTGGCTATTCAACCCAATCTGACCCAGCACATTTTGACCAACCCATTTTCCCACCTCTAGTATTATGTGTCATTTCATGTGATGATATCATAGGCATGTATCTTACTGGTCTGCCATCTATGACATGATCTTGATCCAAGACTTTATCAGTATCGGCTGGGTCAGTAAATGTTACAAATCCAAATCCACGTGATCGGCCAGTGATCTTATCCATCATTATCACAGAATCTGTTAGTTCTCCATAGTTGCTGAAATAATTGCTGAAAGATTCTGGAAAAAATTAACTGAACATAAGACTTAATAACTATGAACTAAAAACATGGCCTATAACTGTGACCTATTGTATTCCCTGTTGAGCATACAAGCAAAAGCAACTTTTCTGCTTAAACAGTATACTAGTCCCTGCTTTTATAAACTATTATATCAGGCTTGCAAAAACAACTAAAATGAACAAATTGTACTACATTATTGCTTCAAGAATCGCAGAGATCATAATATTTTTACAATACAGAACTACCATACTAACCAAACTGAAACTATTCAAAAATTTAAGTGGATGGACAAAAGATTCTAGCCCTAATTTAAACAGCTTATCTGCTTACGGTTTTCTTAAAAACAGATTACACTATTCAGTTTTTAGATGAAAACAAGTGCTTATTATGTTAGGGTGTTTTTCATTGCTTATTTCAAACTGATTGTTCTTGTTGGATTCAAAATTACAAGTTTACCCTTGGGTGAATCAAAGTGTTTTCAATAAGTTGATTATGTACTTCCGCTTAAAGAAGCAATCCCAAACACCCCCCCTAAACTACTTACTTTCCTAGAAGCTTTTTTTTTTGTAATTTTTAGAGTGAAAAATATTTGTTTTACTCCAGTCCATCCCCTAAACAGAGTGCATTTACATTTAAACAAATAAACTTCTATTAACATGTATAATTATATCATATTCTAATCCATTTGAATAAATAAAAACAGGAAATTAAGCTGCAATGAACATACCTTGAGATGTCTCCCAAGCAATGCCTCCAACAAAAAGTTTTCTATCACAAAAGAAAATTAATAAATTACTTTCAAACTCATAACACATTCATCTTTTTTTCATATTCTGGACGAACACAGGAGGGGCATAGTGTTCTAAACTTCCACCATCTAAACCATACACCACAAGTATTTGCTACACTAACACTAAACATAACAGACATTTCTAAACCCTAGACACAACCAAACAACAAACTATACAACAAACTAACCCTGCTGATGAATCACGACTACTGTCATTGACTGAATGCCTTATCACATTGCCTCCACCACTATCATCTAAATTATCATCATACTCTTGATTAATATTGCCAAACTGTAGTTGTTCATCGTCGCCATTAACAAATGGTCCATCCATTTCCTGTTAAATCGATTCGATTGATACCACTTTATCTACCTATCAAAAAGACGAAAAGGTGTTATTTCATCTGAGCTCTAGGATATCGAGATTGTAGATGGAAAGAGCGAAACGCCGATAGCAATAACAACCTGAAGAGCGATGGTGAAGGTCTTTCGATTGTTTGATGATTATGATGATTTGAAGGAAGTCGAGAAAATGAAACCCTAGCTGTTTGCGGTCGAAGAAGATACACGCCGTGTTGTTCCACTTTTAAATCCCAGAATCGGTTCCCCTCTTCACTTTAGCTTACTATTATACAACAGAAAATTGTCAAAATATATATTTATTTTAATTTAAAAAGTTTGACATTGACTTTTTCAATTTATAATTACCAATAGAAAATTAACAAACAATTTAAAAATAACTTAGAGGCTTAAAAAAGTATTCTATAATTAAAGTTACATCAATTTTTTTTTTTTTGAAAGCAGAAGACTTTATAAAAACAACCCAACTAGCAAGGAGCTAGAGGAACCAAACAGAAAACCAAAGGAGAATGGAAAAATAGCAGATACATCAAAGGAAAGGAAAACATTTAAATATGGAAAGCGCACCATTTATCCCAATCTATGGTATCTAGAGAAGATCTGCTTTTCATCCACATATAACTTGTACTCTTAAGGTCTTCAATTAACTGGCTAAGCGATGCCCTTCGCTGCTCAAAAATGACCCCATTCCTCATTTTCCAAAGGCACCAAAGAGCTGAATGAATTACAACCTGAGTAGCTTTACTTTTATTATTGTAGAGCCCATCAGATTTAAATGCCTCCAACAAGTCTCTAACCGAAAAAGCGAAGATAGGGGGATGTTGCACCATAAACTGACAAAAGCCCATAACATTGACGCGAAATAGCAACCGGTGAATAGGTGCTCCGAGTCCTCAGGAACCTGACAACACAGGGGACATAACGTAGAGTTTAAATTAACATTCCTCTTTGTTAAGGCAAGCCGAGTCGGGATCCTGTCCAATTCTGTTCTCCACACAAAGATATTTACTTTTTGGGGCACCCAATTACACCAGGTCATTACATAGTTGTTGGCAGGTGGGGAATAGTTATGAAGTAATCGCCTCAGAGATTTAACCGAGAAGCCTTCCTGAGTGTCCGGTTGCCAGACCCAAGTCCCATTTAATTCAACTATCAGCCCATGTAGACTAACATTCAATTTCCGAAGAGAGATGTCAATTTTCTTAATATTAGACCACACCCTTGAGATATTTCTTCTCCCGGAATAAAAGACTGATCCCGAGTGTAATGATGGATACTACTAATAACTTCCTTCCATATCGAGTGTGACTCAGTTTTGAAGCGCCACCACCACTTCGCGAGAAGACAATGGTTGAGGATTTTAAGAGATCCAAGCCCTAACCCACCTTCTGATTTAGGAGCACACACTCTATCCCAACTAACCCAATTTATTTTTCGGGTGTTTCTTGCTCCACCCCATAGAAAATTCCGTCTGATCATTTCCAATTCGTCGATAGCTTTCTCGGGGGCCTTAAAGAGAGAAAAATAATAGACTGGAAGGCTGTCCAAGACAGATCTGATAAGCACCACTCTTCCACCGATAGATAGATTCTTAGCTTTCCAAACCGATAACCTAGCCTCAAAGGCATCAATGACGGGCCTCCAATTTTTAGACAAATTCATGTTTGCCCCCACCATTAGCCCTAGATAAGAGAAGGGAATAGAGCCCACTTTACATTGGGCTTTAGCAGCGAAATCAGTGACACAACTTTCTAGGACATTTACCCCCATTAAACTGCATTTTTTGATGTTCAATTCCAGCCCAGAAACAAGGTAAAAACACCTCATAATGCGGATTAAATTCTGAAGATTAGTGCTCGTCCACTCCCCCATTATTATGACGTCATCTGCAAATAGAAAATGGGATAGAGTTGGCCCGTTAAATGGCATCTTGATGCCCCGAAAAATACCTAGGGACCCAGCCTTATTGAACGCCCAATTGAAAGCCTCCATTGCAATTAGAAAGATGAAGGGGGACAGCGGATCGCCTTGCCGAACCCCTCTAGTACACATAAACTCCTTAGAGGGAGACCCGTTAATCAACACAGAGGCTTTAGCCGAACCGAGAATGCCTTGAACCCAGATACGCCATTTATGAGGGAAATTCATTTGTTCTAAAATAGAATCCACAAAATTCCAAGATATGGAGTTAAAGGCTTTATTAAAGTCTACTTTAAAAATGAGCGTCTGTTTTTTGATTTTTTGAGCCATGAGACTACCTCGTTGACTACCAAAAGACCATCAAGAATGTTTCTTTTAGCCAAGAAAGCAGATTGAGAGGGGGAGATTACCGAGCCAATCACACTTTTGAGACGATTAGCGAGAGTTTTAGAGATGATTTTGCTAATACACCCAATTAGTGAAATAGGACGATGTTCGTCAAATGAGGAAGGATCCTTTACTTTAGGCACCAAGGTGATGAAAGAAGAGCAGCAGGCCCCGCTTATTTTGCCTTCAGAATGAAACGCATTCATAATGTCGACTAGATCCATCTTTAAAAGGTCCCAATAACGTTTAATAAATGTAAAATTAAACCCATCCGGCCCAGGTGCTTTATCTCCCCCACAATCCCACACTGCCATTTTTATTTCATCAAGGGAAAAGGGAGTAACGAGGGAGGCCGCCTCAGAAACGCACAACCTGTTGATACCAGAACAAACAATTTTTGGCCTGTGAAAAACTTTTTCCTTGAACCTTTCACTAAAGAACCGGCTTGCCTCATTTTTCATGACTGTCGGATTAGAAGACCACGAACCATTAATGAAAATGCCATTAACTCTATTGGAGGACATACGCGAGTTAAACATACCATGAAAAAAAGATGTATTCTCATCACCATCCACTGCCCACTTAGCCCGAGATTTCTGCCTCACGTCTTCCACCTTCCTTCTTTCCATTTCTAAAAGTTCTTTCTTAACTTCCAATCTTTCTTTACTCTCACCTTCTGAAAGACCGATCGATTCCGCCAAAGTTTCTAAAAAGACAAGCTTTGTACGAATCGACTTTACAAGCTCCTCTTCTCTAACTTTCTGCTCCAAATTCCACTTTTTTAGGCCAATCTTAACATTCTTGAGTTTGGCGGCAAGCATAGCATCGGGCCAGGCTTTGGGGACGGGAACCAACAAAGCTTGAGACACAACTTCATCAATACCCACTTTAGCGAGCCAAGAGTTAAAGAACCTGAATGGTTTAGGCCTAAAGTCAATGCTAGAGGTGATAAGAGTAAGAGGGCTATGGTCCGAGAAATCACGAGGCCAGGCAGTAAGAATAGCATCGGGCCACTTGTTGATGAAATCGCTACAAACCAAGAATCTATCTATTTTGCTAGCCTTCTGGCCATTATCAGTCATAAAAGTGAACTTTGAACCCCCCATATTGTATTCAACAAGGCCGGCTTCAAAAATGAAATCATTGAAATAGTTTGCTCCATATTGGTTAAAATCAGAATTCATTCTTTCTAATGGGTTTCTTACCTCATTGAAATCACCTAGGAATACCCAACACCCCGGATACTGATCTTTGGTAGACTTCAGGAAAGACCACAGATTCTTCTTAGCGCTCAAATCTAGAGGGGCGTAAATATTTGCGACACTAATCGAAACATTAGATCCTTTTAATCTTCCTATAGTGATGAGAGCATTTCGGTTCTTTACCGAGTGGCTTTTCTCAAAAACTCCAGGATCCCACAGACTGATAATGCCCCCTGATCTCCCGGACGATTCGACCCAGTCAAAATCAAGGGTACTATTCCCCCATAAAGAAGTTGGAACAACCCTTTCCTTATCAAAAATTCTAGAATCTTGTAAACCGATAAAAGAGATTTTAAGCTTTAATTTTAAGTTCCTGATCCAATCACGTTTCCCTGGATCCGCTAACCCCCTTGAGTTTAAAGACATAAAATCCATTAAGCAAAATTAACATCACCTCCCCCTTGAATCAGGTCTTCCACCTGTTGTGCGTGTTGTGATAAGTCAATTCCAATACACATGGCAACATCAACTGTGCTCTGGATTTCCTTGTCAATAATAGCTCTTTTGACCAGCTCCAAATCTTCTTCACCAATTAATTCTTCAATTACTTCCTGGGAATTCTCTAAGATGCTCGGGGCTCTATTGAGATCCACCTGAATATCGACCCTATTAGGCATTACCTCTCCGATTTGATCTTCGCCTAGCGATACTTCCTTTTCCATTTCCAGATCAGAATCCAGGACTGCAGAGGGGGGCAATTTACGTTTAACTCTCTTCCTAGAGACACTAAGAGGTGGACGAGCCCTAGAAAGAGAATTGGGATATCGGATTGGAGTAAGTCTTTTTCTTTTGGGCTGAGCTCCAATATTGAAAATTAGCTCATGAAGCCCAAACGGATCCGAGCCCATAACACCAGATTGGGCCTGTTGAGAAAGTTGTAATGGTGAAGAGACAGAGTTTAATTGGAGCCCACTCACAGCCATGATATTATTATCTTGTAAATTGGAATCTGCATGGGGAAGGTCGGAATTAAAAGCACTTTTAACACCTTGAGCTTTCGATGCACCTGGGGAGGAGAGAACGGTTCCTGGCGACTGTTGGGATCCACCTTCGACGCTTCGAGTGCAAGAGATTTTTGATGCCGGCGAGCTGCTAGACCTGTTCACCGGAGTCGGAGAACACGGCTCAGGAGGGGATTTCCGGTTAACCTGAGCGAACTCAGGTACCCAGTTACGGTGGTCCTCCTGTAACCATACCGGGAAAACTCTTCCGCCCCATTCGATATGGATTTTTTCCGCAATTTTGTTAAGATCATTAACAACGATTCCCACCAGATCAAATGAAAGATTTCCATCCGCTTCAGATATCTCCGGACAATCGACCACCGTACCCCGAGAATTCCCGATACGTTCAAAAGTACTACCGTCCCGTAACTGGATAGGAACCCCGTGAATCCGTATCCAAGCCAGGCGATCATACTTTATTAGCTGCCCATTCCAAAGTTCCAGGTGTTTGAAGAAAGGAGTCCATGACTCAGATCTGGAGACAAAATCCTTTGCCACTTTTGAGGATTGGAAGGTTATTAACACCCTCAATCCCCAGAGATATCTGATCTCCATCCTCTCTTTTTCGATGTTACCAAGTATGTTTTTAAGATTATTGAGTGACACGAGATCCACTACTTCTCCGACCACTGAAATCTGCCTCCATAACTTCGAGAGTCTAGCTTCATCTGTAAACTTGATAATGGAACCATTTGAATTGTTAAGCAGTTTATCTTTATAGGAAACATACCCAGAAGGACCATGAGCTGGAGCCTGCACATGGCACTCCCCCACATGGGGATGAGAAGAAGAGTTAGTTGCGATGGCGTTCGATCTGAGTGTCGAAGGGACCCGATTCCCTTTTTTGTCAAACTTAGCCACATTTGCAGAGATTTTTAGACCGCCGATCTTTAGCCCATTAAGGGCTCTTTCTAGAACTCCAGCATCTTTAACTTTTTCAAATCGAACGAAGCCGAATCTGCCATTTGAGCGGTCCCTCTTCCTTGGAATAAAGGCATCCGCAATGATCCCAAAATTGCGGCATTTCCATCCATAGCTCCTTGCTGGTGAACATTTCCGGTAAATTTGAGAGGAAGAAAGTAGTGGCACTTCCGGATGAAAAATCATTTGTCTTCCTGTAGTCCCTTTGATTGTGTTCCCTTCGCCTGCTTTCACCATCGATATCTCCTGACCTCCGATCATCCTTAATCTGTCTTTTCGTCTCCTTCCTTCCCGTCTCCATTTCATACGTCTTCCTAGAGGGGAAGTTACATCAATTGCTTCCAAAAATCACAACATATCAATCACGAGCATGTTGAGCTAATTCACTTGTGATCACTACCGGCCAATGTGTAGTTTGGTTTTTGATATTTGTCATTTTAGAAATTTAAAACTTGTGTAATTGATGTATATTTTATATATGTTATTCGCACACATCAAGATGCCATAGCTTAAACATGAAGAATGATAAGTCACACACGTGGAAAGATACTTATATTATTTCTACTTAAAGAAATGAGAAACTAGTTTATGAAGAATTAGATTTTTGCTCAAAAAAAAGGTATGTACAAAAACGGGTTAATACCTCATTAGGCTAGCATACAAGGCAAAATTCGCGGCACGGGGTTTTTTACACAAACTTATAATTGATTATGATAAGATATATTATCCGTGGTGGATACAATGATTTTTTCTATACCTTATTAGTATGGTATACACTGAGAAAATTGATTTGCATCTCATGATTTTCATATAATGTGTCAACTTGAGTATAATCATAACTCTTAATAAGCTCATGTTATACTTAAAAAAAATAAAACATTTTAAAGATGTAATTTTTGTGGACCAATAATCTACACATAATCATTTGAACATGTTGGTTATTATTTCTCAATAAAATATGTATGTAAGGGGGGAATAGGGAATCGAAATAAAACAAATAGTTTGATACCATTAAGGTATAAAAGATATGCAACTATATTGTATTACAAAACAAGTTTGATTAGTCTTGTAGTTACATGGAATATAACGTAACACAGTTGTGGGTCTTGAGGTAGTTATTTATAAAAGGAGACACTGAAAGTCTTGCATGAAGATGAATAACAATGCTTCGCATAAAGAAGCACATCAAATGATCAAGCGCCAATCTAGCATGACTATTCATAAAATCATTGAATACACAAAATTTGAGAAAATTTATATTATTCTGCTGTTTTTATTATTATTGTGATTATTTAAATCTCGAATGTTTCGTGGAATTGTTTTGTTGGTTATTGAAGGGACGCGTTTTGTATTATTGGTTTAACCTAAAATGAGGGGGATAACCCTTTGGCCACCATTCATATCCAACCTCTTGTGTGTGCGTGTGCGTGCGTGTGTGTTTCAACTAAGAAGAAGAGGAGAGAAAGGATAGAGTTTTTGTGAAGGTGTTTACAATTTCAAGTTCATTCCATCGTTAGTGATCGAAAGAGAGTGTTACTACTATCTCCAACCGGATAAAGGGGTATGTTTACATGGTTCACTGTGAGTTTTATTTCAAACTCGTTTAAGGTAAAATATCACGCTCTTACTAGCATGTTATGTATGGTTTGTGTTGAGATGTTGGTATTCGTAGTTTTGATCGATAAATCAAGGAACTTTACGTGTTCTCAGGCCTGTGAAGATTCAGTCGTCGCCGCCGCATGCAAAGTTAGGGTTTTGTTGAGAAAGAAAGGTATGTTTTGATGCCATGTTTTGTTGGAAGTTTTCCACCAAAAAGTCCATGATTCGATGGATGTTTTCCATAGAAAAGTTAATGTTTAGATAGATGATTTCCATCGAAAAGTTCATGTTTCGATGGATGTTAAATTGAAGGTTTCCAGAGAAACATCAATGTTTCGATGATTATGATGTTTCAATCATGGATGTTTCGATCGAAAGTTCTAATCTTTTGATTATAGTGGTGCGAGTAATGACCCATGTTTCACATGTGAACTTTGTCCAGTTTAGCTAAGTGTTATAGCGTCAAGTATGGTCAAGACTTTCCCAACTTATAACATGCATAGTTACTTCTTCTAGGTGAGTTATAGAACCTCTTTTTACCTAATTTGGAGGGGTGTGCATGCTAAGTAAAGTAACGTGAAATGCGATAAACGATGAATGAAAGTGAATGATGAATGAATGAGTATGTTTAATGACTATCAATGGTTAAGTGTAATGAATGATGAACTGACTAATGTCTTGTGTGTTTTACCTGTTGAAATACATTGTGAATGAATGATACGTACAATGCCTTTGTGGATCGTCATATGGACGTGCAACTAGATGAAATGTGGATATTGCCTTTACATGCATGTAATAGTGGATATTTCTCAGTGTGCAAGTAAATGTCGATCATGACCCTTGGGGTGGAAGTAAATGTGGATATTGTCTTCATGTGCAAGTAAACGAGATCTTGTATATGTTGCAGGTGAATGATAAAGGAGTATTACATTCGTTACAAACATGCTTGTATTTGTTACAAATTACAATCATTTACCCGTGTTAAATTGATGTGAAAATAAATGTTATTTTATGTTTTGAGTTTTGTTTTCTATAAAGTCTAAAGAAATTGTTTTTTTATTTAAATGGATGTTATATTTTGTAAAGTAAACTAGAACTCACTAAACGAAGTTGATTTTTAGTGCGCACATCAGGAGAAGCGCATGTATGTCATGGACATTAAGGAGCATGAAATGCAAGGACGGAGTGGCTATCCTACCCGAAGACTGGCATCTCGTTATTTTACAAATGGTCGTTAGACATTTATGTTATGTTAAGGATTTATGTATTTGACTTAAAAGATGTTATGTTACAATTGAATGTTTTATGCTGCGTATGAACGAAGTTTTACAGTTTACGAACTATTTTGTGAATGAGTAAATCCAACTATTGAGACCCTCGATTTGCATCTTAGGCTAGTTTTACTAACTATAACAATAATCTTGCATTTAGAGGTGTACAAAAAACCCGGTGTGGGGGGTCTGATGTGATAGGGAAACCGGTTTGAGCCAAGTTAGTCCAAAACCGGTCTAACCCGTAGGGTTTGCATATGTTTATATATTTTTTAGTATCGGTTTAGAAGGTGAAACCGGTTTGGAACCCGACCTGATGCGGGTTGAAAGTAGTTTTCAACGTTATATATCCATTATTATAGTTGTTGGGGTGTTTTTTTGACTTTTTTTTCGAACTTCTTGACCATTTTGCCGTCCTTATGTTAATATAAATAGATATTGTGTTGTATTAGTTGAACCAGACCACTTTCCACTATGTTCAATCTAAAAAACGTACAATATTCAATAAAAACACGAAGTTTATTTTGTTTTATTCATATTTTATTAATTTAAATAAAAAATTAAAAAAAAGGAAAAAAACTGGTTTGGCTTCAACCCGGTTCCGGCCTGACCCAAACCGCATCGGATAGGTTCAAGTCCCTCCTCTCCTCAAATTGCTTTGGATCTTAACCCGGTGTTGAGGACGTTTGACCAAACCGACTCGGTTTGCAACACGGGAAAAAAACGGTTCGTAGACATCTACTTGTATTTAAAATCGAAACCTTAAGTAGAGGTGAACAAAAAAACCGGAACCGGAACCGCTCAAGGAACCGGAACCGGTTCTTCCGGAACTGAACCGGTTATTGAAAAACCGGAACCATGTACATAGGTTCCGGATTTTCAACCAAGAACTGGATCTGAAACCGGACCCCGTTCTTGAGAATACCCGATTTGTGCACCTCTACCCTTGTGTCTTGTGACACTAATCCATCTATGTTTTACAGATTCGTGACGTGTATACGCTTAACATTTTAATAATGGTAAAACTTAAATTGGTTAAAACTAAAAGTGAAAAAAAGGTTTTATGAGTCAAACGAGTTAGACAATCTAGTTTTTTATATAATTTATATATGTTTTAAACATTTATCTATTTGTAACATTTTAAGTTTTTAATGTTATTGAACTTTTTAAGTTAGTTATTTATATGTTTAACTAAGTTTTTCGAATACCCGTAAATACGTTCTTGAAATATCCGAACCGGTTCTTAAAAAACCGAAACCGGTAAGAACTGAAACCGCTAAGAACCAAAACCGGTTATTGAGAAAAACCGGTTTGTGCACGTCTAAAACCTTAAGTAGTTAAGTTCACGTGAGCATTAAATCGGTCCAACAATATTGGAGCCCAAGCCCAAACGTGGTTGTAGCCCAACTTAGAAATCTACAAAAGCCCAAACGTGGTTGTAGCCCAACTTTGAAATTCCACAAAAGTTGACGCGCCACAAACGATTCAACTCATTCCTCACTTGACGACTATAAAATCCCTAGCATTCCATTAGGTCACAAACGCGAGATCAAAAAGCCCACTCGCCCCCCCCTAAAATCTCTATCTTTCACCTTCTCAGGGTTTTCGTTAGGGTTTCAGCTATACAATCGTCCGCCATGGGCAACAACAAGAAAGAACAGTTTGACGTCTCCGATCTTGGCGCCTCTCTACCGGCCGCCGCTGCAGGTATGCTCACATCTTATCCGAAGTCCCTAATCTACTGTTACACCAGATTATTTTGAACCTTGTTTGATCTGGTTAACCTTGCAGCTCTCAGTGCGGCGGATCGTGCTGGGCTTGTAAACGCCTTAAAGGTTGTTTCCTTTGTTTCTGGTTTACACTGTTGATTTTTATTTTGCAAAGTATTATCTAGGGTTTGTTATGCTGTTGTTTGATTGTCGTTCTGTTTGCAGGATAAGCTTCAGAACCTGGCGGGGCAACACTCCGATGTTCTCGAAAATTTGAGTCCAGCGGTCCGGAAGAGAGTTGAGGTTCTAAGAGAAATTCAGGTATTTTATGTCTGCTAATTGAGCATGAGGAGTGTTTGGATATGTATGGAAACTAATTGTTGTTGCTTGAACTTGTTACCATTAGTTTGGATTGGATGGTGGACACACGTGATTTTGATTTATTTAGTTGAAAATTGGAGAATTGAGATAAATGTAAAGTAATTTAGCTTTAGGGGACTATTATCAAGTTTTATGATTATAAGTTCAGGAATTTGGTAGGGCTGGTAATTTAAAGTAAATGTTTGTAGAAAGTTTATTTAGGGCAAATGATTGACAGGATGCACAACGGATTGGGCTTTATTATGGTTGTCTTGAACATGCAAGGCATGTGCTAGAATTTGAGGGTTGGTTAACAGTTCAATCATCTAGTGAAAGATTCAGTAACCTGAGATGTATAAGCTGTTTTCACTTTGGAATTGACATTTCTGACTAATTTTATTTATTTTGACTGTACTTGTTTTGTTTACTCATCCAGCAGTTAATAGTCGATTCCAGTTATTCACCATTTTTTATGATTTTGATGTTGATGTATATGTTTGTGTTATTTGCATAGTTGAAATATTATTTGTTAATATGTTTTCTTGTCATGGTCAAAGTATAGTTTTAGGAACCAATAGGTGAAGAATTAAGCTGACTAAACTAAAAGGGTTGGGTTGAGTTATAGCTTGTTTATGGTTATTTTACAAATGCATCGCTATTGATTTCTTGTCACCAGGATGGTTTTTGTTCTTCACACTTTATTTGTATTCTTTTTGTGAAAATGCTAAAGGCTACTGTTTGTTTACTGGCAGATCGATCATGATGAGCTTGAGGCCAAGTTTTTTGAAGAAAGAGCTGCTTTGGAAGCAAAATACCAAAAACTATACGCTCCATTATATTCGAAGGTTTAGATTACGGATTTTGTTATAATTTTGCTAGTTTTGTCCGTTTTTCGTACAGCTTGCGCCTTATGTACACAAAAGTGAAGGGCCTTGCGTCTAGGCGCGCTCTTTAAAACCAAGTGATTATTATTAAAACTTGTGTACTTAATCATGTTCTGAAACTGCAGAGATATGATATTGTGAATGGTGTTGAAGTTGATGGAGTGAATGAAGAATCTGCAATGGATGCAGATGATAAAGCAAAAGAAGGTGCCTAACCTTTTATATTTTTTTTGCACCTTTCCTATCTATGCTAACTAATAAATATAACACCTGCAAATCTCTCTTACAGAAAAAGGTGTGCCAAGTTTTTGGTTAAACACAATGAAGAATAATGAAATATTGGCCGAGGAGGTACTGTGTTAATAACTTGCATTTTTGTAGAATAAATTTGAAAAAGTGGTGTTTGTTACTGGGTTGCACTGTATTTAATCTTCTACACATTATCATCAGATTTCAGAACGGGATGAAGAAGCTCTCAAATATTTGAAGGATATCAAGTGGTGTCGCATGGATGATCCCAAGGGTTTTAAGCTTGAGTTCTTCTTTGACACCAATCCGTTTTTCAAGAACTCTGTTTTGACCAAAGTATATCATATGATTGATGATGATGAGCCTATTTTAGAAAAGGCCATAGGGTAACTCATTTTATTCTCATCTCATTATACAACTTGTGCTATGATTTATATTATTTTTTTGTTATTTATTATTTTATTACACTTTACAGGACTGAAATAGAATGGCTACCTGGGAAATGTTTGACACAGAAGATACTGAAAAAGAAGCCAAAAAAGGGATCAAAGAATGCCAAACCCATAACCAAAACAGAAAACTGTGAAAGTTTTTTCAACTTTTTTAACCCTCCACAAGTGCCAGAAGATGATGATGATATTGATGAAGAGCTGGTACAATCTCATGGCAAAGTGGTCATTTGAATTTATCGTTTAATTCTTTTGTGTCAATTTTATGTACTGAAATTTTGTTTTTTTGGCAGGCTGAAGAACTTCAGAATCAAATGGAACAAGACTATGACATTGGGTAAGTTTCACATTTCCATTTTATTGTTTATTTCACCATACTGGTGATTTTGTTTCTAGAAGTTTACCTAACCATGATATGTTATTTATTTGTACTTTTATATAATTGTTAATTATTTCACCTTAATGGTATTTTTAATTCAAGAGACTAACCTAAGTATGATATATTTATTTTCATCGTATGGTAATTTTATATACAGAATTTTTACTAAACGTGATATGTTTGTTTTACTCAGTTCAACCATTCGGGATAAAATAATCCCTCATGCGGTCTCTTGGTTTACGGGTGAAGCTGTTCAAGAGGATGAATTTGAAGGTATTGAAGATGATGATGATATTGATGATGAAGACGAGGAAGATGACGAGGATGAAGACGAGGATGATGATGACGATGATGAAGAGGAGACCAAGGTCAAGAGCAAAAAGAAGGTAAATCTTCTTTACAATATTTGATTAATTTATAGGCAAATCGCATGAAATACAAATTGAACTTTACATGTTTTCTTGATTTAACCAACTTTGTCATTGTTGTGACATACAATATTTATTTTTAAATATAACTAAACGCTATAGTTTGTAACCTTATAAATATTTAGCATATGTGGCATAGTATGTGGTGGCTGTCATGCCATCACTCAGTGCCAATCAGCAATTTACTGGTAAATACAGTTTTTGAGGTTAACTACTGAAATTGATAATTTATTTTAAGTTGGTCACTAATTTGCGCCTAAATTAAAGTTAATTGCTTAAATCAGGGAAAAACTTGTGCTTTATTACTCTTCATGAAATTATATAAAAAAAGAGGATTTTATTTCTATTTGTGCTATTTTGTTTTTTTTTAAATATACTAATTCATCATTCTTTCTGTTTTGTTCATGTAATCTTTGCAGTCTTCTGGGCAAAAGGTGATATAAGATCCTGATTTAATCTCTCTTTTTTCAAGATATGTAAATTGATTTCAGGCTTATGGATGTTTTTGTGAACTGCAGAAGGGTGGTATTGTCCATGCTGGAGGTGAACAGGGTGAGCGGCCACCCGAGTGCAAGCAACAGTAGATTTTATGGGTGCACAAACTTGGTGCTCTGGTGGTGTTTTGGGTTAATTTTTTTGTCTGTTATTTCATTATTATATATGTCTGTTTTAGATGTGGAGCATTTGTGGTATTCTAGAAGGAACTTATGAATTATATTTATGGTTCTATTTTTGTATGTTATATTTTGTTCATGTCATTTTTACCAGATTGGTGTATCAAATTTTTATTAATGAAGATGTACCATTTTATGCGATGTTGGTAATTTGATGTTTTTTTTTTGACCGGCAACGCTAGATATTCTAGGATAATTGGGTTTTCACGGGGCAACATCTAGAGCAGCCCACCACAGGAAGAACTACTCAACTGGGTAAACTTCCTGACCTGGTCATGGACCTTTTTTTGCTGTTGCCAGGATTCGAACCTAAGACCTTCACTATGAAAAGTCTTGGGGCTACCATTGCACGAATTTGGGATGTTTGTTTACGTTAACTTATCTCACCTTTTCATATCATGTACCTTGTTACACAGGCAGACTAAAAAAATATGAGTTTAATTTGTATATATATAATTGAATTTATATATTGATAAATTAGAAATTCAAAAAGTTAAAATTTTTGGATAACGTATTATTTCTATTTATAATGAAAAGTATTAACACAAGACAAATACTTTTATTTAAAATTTGTTTTTATGATCTCTGATTTTAATAATTACTTGTTAACAGCATTTTGGTTGTAGGCTTGAACAAACTTATATAGATTGCGTGGTCAAAGTTGACCTTTAGTTTATATGGACAAACCTATATAGATTGTGGGGTCAACCTTGACCTTTGGCTTTTATTTTTGAATTTACTTAAAGAAAAGATCGGTCTACGCATGTTGTATGTATTTAAAAAACAAAAAAAATAAATGAGTATCAAGGACACATGCCTTTTTTTGTGACATATGTTATTTAAATCGGGCCTAATTATCCAACAATCCAGATTAAAAGCCACGACGGTGGTGGTTTGATGAATTCAATTAAGCGGAGTACGTCATTTGGGTGGTGGTCCAATGGTAGAGGCAAAACCTCTTAAACACATAAAAGACCAAAAGATCATGTGTTCCAGTCATACTAAGTAAATAAATTTGGTGTTAAAAAAAATTAAGCGGAGTAGATTAAAAGAAAAGTTATAACCACTAGCTTAGCCTAGTGGCAAATGTGTATACCAACATTTCTCTAAAATAAAAAGGTTTTGGATTCAAATCACACTTGTAACAAAAAAAAATAAGGTCTAGGTTGGATCAGAGGTTTTTTTTTCTGTTTCTGTTTACGAGGGTGGCGAAGATGATCGGGTGGGATGTGACATACAAGTCAAAAATCTGAGCCTAATTGCTTCTTGACAACGCAACATTAAAAGCCGCGTCCGAGGCTCGATATCCATCAGTTTTTGAACAATCAATCACAGTTTCTCGAAAGAACGAGAGAGAGATGTCGTACTTGCTACCGCACTTGCACTCTGGCTGGGCCGTCGATCAGGCGATCCTCGCCGAGGAGGAGCGTCTCGTCGTTATCCGATTCGGCCATGATTGGGACGAAACTTGTATGCAGGTAAAACCCTAATTTCACCTATCTTATTGTTCAATTTCTTCCACCTGCCTGTTTTACATAATTACCTCTACCTCGTCGGTACAAATCATAGCCTTGTTTTGTTATTACTTGCATCTATTTGAATTTTGGTTGGTTATCGACCTGTGATGCCGATTTTGAAATCGGTGATGTCTATAGATTAGGTTAATTGTAGTATATAGTTTAATCTTCATTTAGTTCTACAATCGATGCTTAGTTTCCAAAAGTTTCAAATACAGATGATGCATCACGGAGAACATTTTTGCTGCGAATTGTTAAGACGGTCATAATTTGGGGGTGCTGTTTGTTGCAGTGTTGAAGGATATAATTTTATTCACAGATGTTGAAAGGTCAATATCACAGCCTATGTGGGTGTCCAGGTGGAAACTAGTCATCAGTTAATCAGTTACCGTTTATTTATTTATTTTCAGTCGAAGAATAAGTCGTTTAGTGGAGTGGTGTTTTTACCTTTTCTTTAGGGTAGTTGCTGTTTTTAAGGATCAGGGTACTGTCCACGTTTATGTTTATTTTTTTTCCTATTTAATGTAAGTTGCTTTCAAGAGTTTATTGCATTCAGAAAAGAGCAAGCTTTTGGCTCAGATTTCTTTTCTCTGTTTTCCATTTGTTTCCTTCTCGATCACAGTAGAAGTGCTAATATCAATTTATCAATTGGTATCAGAGCCAAAATCCACAATGTCAGAGTTACAGCTAATCGGTGGGATCAAGAAACTCAACAGCAAGAATTACAATTCGTGGGCGATCTGCATGAACTCGTATCTGCAGGGACAGGACCTGTGGGATGTTGTTGACGGAACCGACGTTGAACCACCAAGGGAGAACGAACAAGGTGCTAGTGGAGAATTAAGGCTGGGAAAGCCTTGTTCGTACTGAAGATGACAGTGGTGGAAGAATTGCTGGATCACATTCAAGAAGCCGGGTCACCAAAAGAAGCATGGGATGATCTCAAGACTTTGTTTTCAAAGAAGAACGACACAAAGTTGCAACTGCTAGAAAATGAGTTGCTCTCGATGTCACAACATGAACTTACCATCCCACAGTATTTCCATAGAGTTAAAGCTCTGTGCAGAGAGATCGGAGAGCTTGACCCTCAAGCCAAGATCGGTGACTCAAGGGTGAAGAGGATCATCATTCACGGACTTAAACCAGAGTTCCATAGTTTCGTGGCGGCTGTGCAGGGATGGCCAACTCAACCCTCGTTTGGGGAGTTCGAAAATCTCTTGGCTAGTCAAGAAGCTCTAGCCAAGCAGATGGGAGATATGTCGATTACAGCAACACCGAAGGTAGAGGCTGAAGCCCTATACGCAGGAAGATCAAAGGGGAAGGAGCGCTATAAGGGCTGAAATGTTTACAAAACTGATAAGCCTAATAATACTTACAAGTATGAGGCACATAACAACCATAAAGGAGAACCCCGATACAAGGGGGGTCGTGAAACAGAAAAGAGCGATGGGAGTTCTGATCAGAAATCAAGAGGTTCAAGCAAGCGCTTCCCATATAGATGCCATCGTTGTGGTCGAAAAGGGCACATGGCCAAGGATTGCCAATCAACGGAAGCAGATCAAGGGAATTCCGCAGAGGTGAAAGAAGAGGAAGCGTGGGATGTTCATGCCCTAGTTGCTGAGGTAGTAGAAGTGACAACCTGCTTCACAGCGACCACTGCAGATCAACATCCAAATCGTCTTGACGACTGGATTGTTGACTCTGGGTGTTCGAACCATCTCACCGGCGACAAGGAGAAGTTGTCTAATTCAACAAAGTACGCAGGAAGTAGGGAAGTAGTCATCGCTGACAACACGAGGCACATAATTGCTCACATTGGTGATGTGGTTTTTCCATCTGAAGATAAGCGACATGTTGAAGTTGTCAGACGTATACCACGTACCGGGAGTGAAGAAGAACTTGTTGTCTGTGCCTTAGTTGACATCGGAAGGTAGGTATGTACTGTTTGGTCCCAAAGATGTGCAGGTGTTCAAGGAATTCTAGACCTCATCTGTACCAATTCTAAAGGGTCATAAAAATGACTCAGTGTATGTTCTCTCTGCTGAAGAGGTGTATGTAGAGAAAACAAAGAAGACCCAGAACGCCGATCTGTGGCATCATTGGCTAGGACATGTTGGGTATGACAAGCTAAGCCTTATGATGCAAAAAGGTTTAGTCACCGGGTTACCAAAGCTTGAAGTCAACAGGGATTTAGTGTGTGGCGGGTGTAAGTACGGAAAAGCACATCAGCAGCCCTTCTCGTCTGCCGATTATAGAGCCAAAGAACCGTTGGCTCTAGTGCACTCTGATGTTTTTGGTCCATCCAAACACGCATCAATGAAGGGTATGCTTTATATGGTGACTTTTATAGATGATTACTCAAAATATTGTTGGCTGTATTTTATGAAAGAAAAGGCAGAGGTACCTGATAAGTTTAAGCTATTTGAGGCAGAAGCAGAACGAGAGACAGGGTATACTGTGGGCTGTTTACGTTCAGATAACGGTGGGGAATATCTTTCAAATGAGTTTGACAGATACTTGAAGCAGAGAAGAATTAGGAGACAACTTACTTGCCCGAACACACCCCAACAAAACGGCGTGTCCGAGCGAAAGAATCGTCACCTAAGTGAAGTTACAAGATGCCTGATCCATGAAAAGAACCTACCGGGACGTTTCTGGGCGGAGGCGATGCGTACATCCAACTACATCATCAATCGAACTCCATCACAAGGACTGGAGTATGCGTCGCCATTTGAAAGGTTATTCAAAACTAAACCCACAGTCCATTACTTTTGAATTTTTGGATGTGTGTGTTATGTTTTTGTGCCTAACCATCTTCGTCATAAAATGGAGAACAAGGCGATATGGTGTGTGTTTGTAGGGTATGACCCAGAAAGAAAAGGATGGAGATGTTTCTGTCCCGATACTGGAAAGATTCATATCTCAAGAAATGTGGTGTTTGATGAGGCGTCATCGTGGTGGGGAGCTGATAACTCAGCTATGAAAGACTCTAAGCAGTTAACTGAAGATTTGGAGTCCTCACAAGTTAAGTGGCAACTAATACAGGAAACTGCAGATGATAAAGTTCCCCTAGAAGAGGAAGAAACTGATTACAGGCCCGTTCAACCACAAAATTCAGAACCTGAAGCAGAGTTAAGGCGTTCACAGAGAGAAACGACCAAATCCAAAGTATTCCCAGACGTATGCACGGGTTGCCATTGTTGACAGCTTGGTTTAAAAAAGCGCGAGGCGAGGCGAAGCGTTTCGGTCCCAAAATCCGAGGCGCCACGCCTCAAGCGCGAGGCGAGGGCTTCACGTATGCGAGGCGCTAAGCTAAAAAAAGTAATAAAAAATTTAGTAACATTCTTAAAACCTCCCACTAAATGTTGTTTTCAGTCTAAAAACTCCTCCTTTGAGTAATTTTCACAAAACTTGCAAGAAATATTCGTCCTATTCAAGAAAAAACTGATTTAAGTAAAGAGGAACTGCAATTGGAACTCAAATTCATAACAAAAAAGTGAAAAAAAAACGTGAAAATACATGAAGCGGCGCCTCGCCTCGCCTCGCGCCTCAAGCCTGAGGCGGCGCCTCAGGGCGCTTCATGTATCCCGGGCGCCTCAGCCATTTGAGGCGTTTTGCCCAGCGCCTCGGGCGCCTCGCGCTTAAGGCAGCGCCTCAGGGCGCTTTTTTAAACACAGGTTGACAGTCTCTCAGAGCCTGAAACGTTCCAAGAAGCCAGTAAAAAGGAGGAATGGTTGCAGGCAATGCAAGTTGAAATGGATGCTCTTGTTCATAACCAGACATGGGAGTTGGTGCCTAAACCTCAAGATGCAAAGCCGATCTCTTGTAAATGGGTGTACAAAATAAAGCAAAAAGCAGATGGTACGATGGAGCGGTTTAAAGCATGTTTGGTAGCTCGAGGTTTCTCCCAACAATATGGGTTGGACTATGAAGACACGTTTAGTCCGGTGGCAAAAATAACCTCGATACGAGTTGTATTGGCTTTAGCTGCAACAAAGGGATGGAAGTTGTGGCAAATGGATGTCAACAACGCGTTCCTATATGGTGAGCTGGATCATGTCATTCACATGCAACAACCGATTGGGTTTGAGAATGGTGAACACCCCGAGTATGTGTGTAAGCTGAAAAAGCAATCTACGGTTTAAAACAGTCACCAAGGTCTTGGTTTGGCAAGATAGCAGAATTTTTGGAACTAAATGGGTATCACTTAACTGCTGCTGATCATAGTCTGTTTGTCAAAAAGATAGAGCACAAAGTGGTATGTATTCTGGTGTATGTGGATGATTTAATATTGACAGGTGATGTTTAAGAAGAGATTGATCTACTTAAAACAAATTTGTGCACTCGTTTTAAGATGAAAGACTTGGGAAAATTGCAACATTTCTTGGGTATGGAGCTGAATTATACAGGAGATGGTATGGTGTTACATCAGAAAAAGTACACTTCTGATTTACTGCACAAGTTCAGTATGCAGTCATGCAAGCCTGCAGTAACCCCAATGGACAGAATCACTCGATTATATGCCACTCAGGGAAGGAAGCTCGATGATCCAACATATTATCGGAAGATGGTGGGCAGCCCGACATTGCATTTGTTGTCGGTGTCCTTAGTCGGTATATGCAGGACCCGAGGAAACCACATGGTGGCTATGAAGGGAGTTTTAAAGTTTCTAAAAGCTACTGTTGGAAAGGGAGTTTACTTCGGAAAAGAGCTCGAGCCCAGGTTGCATGGTTACTGTGATGCTGACTACATTTCTAGTGATCTGGATGAAAGGAGATCTATAACCGGGTATGTTTTTATGTATGGGTCAAGATCAGTTTCATGGTGCAGTAAGCGTCAACCAACCGTGTCTCTCTCTACAACTGAAGCCGAGTACCGGGCAGCAGCTATGGCAGCACAAGAGTGTGTGTGGCTTGTGGAGTTACTAAGGAATTTAAATCAGAAAGTTGATTATCCGGTTAAGCTGCTGTGTGATTATATTTCAGCGATTAAATTAGCTCGAAATCCAGTGTTTCATGCTAGAACCAAACACATCGAGATGCATTATCACTTTATTAGAGCAAAAGTGTTAAAAGATGAAATTGATCTGGAAGCTGTGGGAACAGAAGAACAAGAAGCAGATGCTTTGACTAAAAGCCTAAGTGGTGTAAAGCTGCTGCAACATAGTACAAGCATGGGGGTGACCAATTATGATATTGAGAGGGAGTGTTGAAAGGTCAATATCACAGCCTATGTGGGTGTCCAGGTGGAAACGAGTCATCAGTGAATCAGTCTTATGTTACCGTTTATTTATTTATTTTCAGTCGAAGAATAAGTCGTTTAGTGGAGTGGTGTTTTTACCTTTTCTTTAGGGTAGTTGCAGTTTTTAAGGATGTGGGTACTGTCCACGTTTATGTTTATTTTTTTCCTATTTAATGTAAGTTGCTTTCAAGAGTTTAATGCATTCAGAAAAGAGCAAGCTTTTGGCTCAGATTCCTTTTCTCTGTTTTCCATTTGTTTCCTTCTCGATCACAGTAGAAGTGCTAGTATCAATTTATCAACAGAGACCTCATACTGCTTGCTTACAGTCACATCTCTAGTTTTCCTGCTTTAGGTTTAAGTAATCAACCTTATATCTGTGACAATGAAAGAATGGGTTAAATTTGATGAAGGATTAAAACTAATCATTTTATAAACTTCAAAATTTTATTTGGTGGCCTTGGTTTTAAAAAGCGCGCCTAGGCGCAAGGCCCTTCGCTTTTGTGTACAGAAGGCGCGAGCTGTACGCAAAGCACAGGTGAGGCGCGCCCCTCATGTATGAAAAGCGCAGTTGTGCATGAGGATGTTGTATAACAGGCTTTTTAGGTTGTACATAAAGGTAATTTATATATTAAAGTCCATTTTCTCAAAAATCCACTTGCTGTGTCTAAAACTCACTAATCTACCTAAAATTGGAAAGGAGATGGTGAGATACTTACCAAGTGATTATCTTTCACTTATAATCACTTACACTCACTGGAATTTATCATCAAGAATGGATTTCACCTCCATTTGATGCATTTTTTCTCAATTTGAATTTTGAAGGACCTTGCCACCTAGTTTCTCTTATCTAGTGGTTCAAGTTTGCCTCTATGGTGACTTAAAGTACTTCAAGGGCCAATAATTTGGACTTTAAACACAAAAGTAACATATTTTTAGTTTTGTTCATAATTTTGACATTTATTGACTTTTTAGTCTAATAATCATAATTCTCAATTTGAACTTCCACCAACACAAATTGAATGGGAAATTCGTTAGTATTAATAAACGTAAAATATCCCCATTACAAAAACATCAAAATTTGAGACATTACATTTAGTTATAGTTGGTGGACGTGTAAACTAAAAATGATTAGCTTGGAAAAGGAAATGGATCAAAGTTTGCCAAAAGTGTACTACATAAGTCCTCATAATCATTCTATTTAAAAAGCTATAAAATCATTGAAACAATATAATGATTCTGTTCATATTTGGCGGACTAATTGTTTATCAAGTGTACTTAAAAAGGTTCCAACAAAAATGGGTTTGGCCCGACCCCGTCCATTTGCTACCTCTACCAATGTGCCATTTTTCTAGATGATGATCTTTTGAATCGATCTAACTTGTCCTGTTTTGTATCTGCAGATGGATGAAGTGCTTGCTTCAGTTGCAGAGACACTAAAAAATTTTGCTGTAATATACTTGGTGGACATCACAGAAGTACCCGACTTCAATACAATGTATGAACTTTACGACCCGTCAACTGTAATGTTCTTTTTCAGGAACAAACATATCATGATTGATCTTGGTACCGGTAACAACAATAAGATCAACTGGGCCATGAAGGACAAACAAGAGTTCATAGACATTGTTGAAACTGTCTACCGTGGGGCCCGGAAGGGCCGTGGTTTGGTCATTGCTCCCAAAGATTACTCCACCAAATACCGTTACTAAATCCATTCGGCTCAGAGCTTCTGTGGGTTTGAACCGTGTTCTGAAAGATATAATCCGGTTGTGACTGAATTGTTATGACATCAGTGTAATTGTCGTCTATTTATTGAAACCTATGTTTAACAACTTTGCTTAATCATCTTGTGTATCCAGTTACTTGATGTTCTTTTTGGTTGACCAGTTTGGAACACAATCAATCCATTTACATCAGAAAATTACAATGCAACTAAAAAACTAATTAAGGAAAAAGGTATATTAAAAGGTTGAAATGAATTTAATAGGACAGATTCTATATAAAATATAGAAGTAAATGCTATGATGTCATAATTTTCAAAGCCTCCAATCACAACACTCACTTTCGCTTTGGACATGTATAAGGGTGGTGGGAGTGGAGGACGGGTAGTGCTCGGGTACAAGGGTACACCGCTGCAAGGGTGGAGGGTTTAAGTGGGTAGAGGCGGCGGGTTTTAAAAGCCGCTGAAAGGAATGTGAGGGTACTTTTTATTTGTCTTAGTTTTAGAAAAATAAAAATAGGTGGGTTGGAGGAGGGTACCACTCCTACCATGTAAGATACTTTAGGAGGGTACCTTGGCTAACCGAGTTGTCATCTTTTTATTGGTTTATTTTGAGAGAGTAGTTTGGGTTGGAGGGTTCCACTCATAGGCGAAGCTTAGTAAGGGCCCGCAGTGGCCCTCCCCCCCCTGATTTTCCGCTCAGTAGTGTTAATTTATATGTATTTGGTCGAAAATTTTCTAGTTCCGCACCCCAATAGGAAAAAAAATCCCACCCCCCTTATGTTTTTCTTTAAGTTCACTACTGGTTCCACTCCCATCACCCTAAGAGCATCTCCTCCACCGGATGGAGATGAATGAGCGAGGTGGCAAACACACACACACACTAGAGGCTTCATCCGGATGCAAACATCCCCTTGCTCGTCCGAATTTTTGAAAATGAAGGGTGGCGGGCCTTCTCCATTCATAGAATAAATAATATATATCTATATATTATTTTAAATTAAAAAAAAAAGATTTTGAAAAAAAGATGTAGCGTTATGGGAAACATAACTGTTCTTGAATGATAAGCGTAAATCTGATGTTTCAGTTAAGGTATTGCGTTTATGAACGTTTGAATGGTTTAGTGTTGTGGAATCTCTAATTCATCTTGGTGGTTAATAGGGTGAAATTGGAGTTTTGGCGGAAGTTGAAGGGTGGAAACGAAACTTTCTAGAAGTGAAAAGATATTGACCTTTTGGTCATCCTTTCCATACCAAACTATACGCAAACACTTTTTGTTGGACAAGGGTTCTGCGAAACAAGTGTCCTCACTCATCTTCATTCACTCACTCACTCACTGCCAGTGTTGGGGTCCCAAATGATCCTAACACATGGAGCAGTTCGCCCTTCTCCTTTTAACCTGACCCGTTTAGCTCTCCTGACCCGACATCTATCCATCTCAAACAATAACCCGTTCTCGATCTCAGTTTCCAGGCATGGAAGCTCCCGCTCTCCCTCTCAATTCACCCCCATTCTTTCAGTTGCTTCACAACAGTCGATTTCAAGTGAGTTCAGTTTCCATGATTTGAATTTTTTAAATTGACGGTATGTTTGTATGATTAGGGTTTTAGGCCATTGTAAACTTGAAATTGATTGATTCTAGGGGTGTTTGGAATTGGATGTGTGTATTCAAATTGGAAATTGCTACGTGAGTAATCATATTAAGCTAACCAGATGCTTGATTGATTGATTGTTGATTAAAGTTAGGAGCATATATTTTTACATTTGCCACTAATCAGTATTCTTATAGGAACTCTTTACCTGCATTTCTAGATATGGCTATTCTATTTCTGACCCTAAGGAAGTGTTTGAGATTGCTTATCTGCTTATTGTGTTTTGATACAACAGATAAAGATCAACAGTTTTGAGAGTGTTCGCGATTGTTTATTCAAACTGCTTATTTCTAGTTGAAATACCTTATATAGGTTTTGTTTTGTTGGGCGTAAATTAATATGTATTTTTTTATCCTAAGTGTAAACTATTAAATTTATTGAAGGTGTACAAAAAGGAGATCAAATATCTCTTGAGCAACCAGAAATCATATTTATGGGGACAGGAACTAGTGAAGGAATTCCACGAGTGAGCTGCCTTACTGATCCCTTAAAGAAATGCGCGGTAATTTTTAAACTAAATTAACTCATTTATAAGAACATGTGGGATGTTAGAGATTTTTCCTTTTTTGTGTTTTTTTTTTCCAATACGAGTATCTCAATGGCTTTTCAGGTTTGCTCAAAAGCTGTGGAGCCTGGAAATAAGAATAGGAGACTTAATACAAGCATTCTTATTCGTTTTCCAAAACCTTCTGGCATATGTAACATTCTTATAGATGCTGGCAAGTATGTAAAAAATGGTTTCATCCAATCATTGTCTATACTTTTATGAGATGATATAAAAGAAAAGAAATTCATGCTTGCACAATACGACCCATTTATTAGTTTAGTCTTTTGGCATCTTAATCACATGAACTATTGTCACTAGCTATAGGTGGCAAAATGCACATGTTGGGTTACGGGATTAGGGACAGAATGGATGTGTTTTCTTAGAAAGTGTCAAATTAGGTCTAGGCTAGGTTCTTTTACTTGACAGTGTCTTTTTGGTCTTTTCTATTTTGAATTTTTCTTAATAATTAATGTAACAAATATAATTGTTAAAGCTACTAAAATAATGATCCAATTTTTTTTTAATTAAGCACTTTAGGAGGTTGTAAAACACTCGAGTATGCTATTGGTGACTTTTAAACCATTTAACTTGTTCCTTTAACAATAAAATATAAACCAAGTTGACCCATATTACCTGTTTGATCCATTTATTTCATCTTACAGGTTCTTCTACCAAAGTGCTCTCCGTTGGTTCCCTACTTATGGGTAATAATGTCGTCACACATTTTCTCTTACATATTTTTGCTACAAGAATACTGAATATTTTTCGACCTCATGAATTTTAATTTTTCAGGATAAGAACAATTGATGCGGTTGTGATAACTCATTCTCATGCTGATGCAATTGGAGGTCTCATTGTTAAACTTTTTTGTATTAGTTGTACATTATCATAGTAATGATTTTGCAAACTGCAAGCGTTATTAAACTAGTAAATTACAAAAATATGCCCTTGAAGTTGGTTTGGTATACTGTTTAGGTTTGGATGACCTTCGTGACTGGACAAACAATGTCCAACCACATATTCCTATTTATGTAGCTGAGCGTGATTTTGAGGTGCAAAGTTAACTCTCATTGAACTGTGCCTTTTCAAATAATCAACATACTGTAAAAATAACGTGTTAATGAGTAATGACAATAAGTTGCTGTTTTATTAATTAATTGCAGGTGATGAAAAAAACACATTATTATTTAGTAGACACGAGTGTTGTCACACCTGGAGCTGCAGTCTCAGAGTTGCAATTTGATATCATTCATGAAAAACCATTCATTGTACATGATCTTAAGGTTCAAATTCACTTTCTTGATGTTTTCTGGAATGATTCTTTTAAGTGTTCCTACCCAGATTCGTCATAGCCTTATTATAAGATATTATGATAAGGGAAAATGTCTAAATAAGATCCAGACTTCCATTGAATTCGTGCATAAGTTCCTGGATTTTATTTTTGTATGATTAAGTACCTTAACTTCTAAAAAATCAATAATCCTTGTAAAGTTTAGGGACTTACTCATGTAGAAAGAAGGACATATTCGTTGAATTTTCATAAGTTTGGACTTAATCATGCAAAAAAGGACCTATTTGCTAAAAGTGAAGTCTGAGGACATTTTCGTTGAGTTTTATAAGTTAAGGGATTTAGTTATGCAAAATAGAGTCTACTAGTCTAGGGACTTATGTGTGAATTCCGCAAAAAGCCCGTAGGTTTTTTTTGGTTGAATTTGTCCTAAATGATAATATGTGAAAATTGCAATAAGCAATATACTTTGCTTCATTCCTGATTTGGTTACTGGATTTAAAGAATCACGTCGAATACACCCGCACATTATTATTTTTTAGTTATTTGGATTTTTTCAACTGAAAAACTTTTAATACGTATAAGAAGTTTAATGGGTTTTATAATAGTTTTTGAAAGCTGAATGGTTTTAGTAATGAATTTTGAAGTTAGAATTGAAGTGAGAGTTCGCTATTTATTGCGTTCCTCCTCGTAATATTACTGAAATTTAAATATTTCTTCTTCAGGTGTGTATAACAATTGAGTAGAATTCGCATGAAAGGGTTTTAGTGTTTAGGGTGGAATAATTTGTGGGAAGTTAATCAATAGATATACTTGGCTGATGAATTATGATTTCTTATTATGATGTGGTCATTTGTGTGTTGTGTCATCAGTTTACTCCGCTACCAGTGTGGCATGGCCGTAATTACCGTTCATTGGGCTTCCGCTTTGGCAATGTTTGTTACATCAGGTAAAATGGGTATCAAATTAATTTTAAAAAAATGTATATATAAAAATTTGGTTATCAAATCAAAGAGTAATCGATTTTAGATTTATAAATATTTACTGTTAGCAAGTATAAAGCAATTGAAGGAAGGCCTGTGGGAAGTTGGCAAGTATTATGCAAATTTGCCCATGCCATCCAAGTTCTGTTTATTTACGAAATTGCCACCACATCAATCTAGCCCTTGATTTTCATAATCCAACGGTTTATATCACACACTCTCACATATACACGAGACAATGTATTTGAAGTATTCCAAATTTGAATATTTCTTTCGTTTGTTGCAGTGATGTTAGTGAAATACCAGATGAGACTTATCCCCTTTTAAGAGACTGTGAAATCCTTATAATGGTAATTAACTAATAACAACCCCCCTAAGCCATCCATTTTCGCATTTGAAATTTTTTACTTCTAGTCATTAATTTATTTTCGTGTGTTTTCAGGATGCATTGAGGCCAGATCGATCCTCTTCAACACATTTTGGACTCCCAAAGGTTTGAATTTCATAAAAAAAAAATTATAATGTTTTCATCAATATTTTGTTATCATGTTGGTTCTAATGTCTGTTTAATCCTAGGCTTTGGAAGAAGTTCGAAAAATCAAGCCAAAAAGAACCCTTTTCACAGGTAATAAGTTGCTATTTGTGCAAAATTAGAAACCGCCATGTCATCCAATTTTTCGTAGTTGGTTCCTAGAACCGAGAATGAGCGTATAGTATGTTGCTTTCTAAGGCAATTCACCCTATGACAATAATAATTAGCTTCTTTTTTTAATAAAAAAATTTACGTGGTTTTATGCATTTGAATATATATAGGTCGACTTTCAACCCATTTGACCTGCACGGCTCATTTGACCTGTTTCTTTTTAGTTGATATTTTAGCTCAACTCATTTGACGTGTTAGAGATAAAACACGATCCCAAATCGACCTGTAAATTGGTCGAAATTGCCACCACTAAGTTTCAGTATTTAAAAACCCGCTACTCTTGAAACACAAAATTCATGGGATCTATTGTTTATATGAATCTTTCTTCATGTGAACTGTTAAAATATGCATGAATTTTGAACTAAAAGAGTAGCTTGTGTTAAAAGTTTGGAATGAAGGTACGATGGCATTTAATCATAACAGAATCATTTCTTTTGTTGTGTATATCGAAGGTATGATGCATTTAATGGATCATGAGAAAGTGAACGAAGGTCTGTTGAAGTTGATGGAAACCGAAGGTCTTGATGTACAACTCAGTTATGACGGGCTTCGTGTGCCAATAAATTTATAAAATCTGAAGCACTAAATTAATCATTTGTATTCATTTATAAAATCTCACTTCTCAAATTATGGTTTTGGCTCACATGCAGACGCCTGATCATTATATTATGATTTTTTGGATGACATTTATCTGTTAATTTTTTTTTGTTTTGAAGAGGGTGAAATTCTCCAACATTGGTTTATTATTCTTTTATTATAATTTACTGTTAACCCTCTAAGTTCGTTGACGGTTAACAGTGAAGAGGGAGTCTTCCGTGGAGAATACCAAGCATGGAATTCCACTGTCAACCCACCACAAGCATGAAATTCTTGGCGGAAGACTCCCACAGCCGTGGGCCACGCGTAGGTGCGTGGTGTTCCACGGCCCCATGCCAGCCACCTTATTCCCACAACCCCACGCCCTTTCCACGCCGGGTATACCCCTCGGCCCAAGAAGGTGTTTGTTTCACGGAATGTTTTTGGTTAACAGTAAATTATCAACATTCCTAGGGTTACCTTTGAAGTGTTGAATAATTATGAATTCCATCGATTGAAAGATTTTGTTGAAAATACTTCGAATTCTAATTTTTTTTCTCGTAACCAAACAAACAAAAGTATATAATTTAAATTTCAATTTCATTAAATTCACATGAATTCCTATCTATCAACATGATACATGCAATTATAATAATAATTAGATAATCTGTTAATCAATTAAGTATGTGTAAAGTTTGTATTATTTAGAAATAGACTAAAAAACTTGTTTGAAAATATCTATGAATTAATTGAAAGGTGGTGGGTTTTTTCAAGCAGCCAGCTCATATAATATAAATATACTAATAATGATCAAATGTAGGCCCGTCCACTTTTGATTTTGAAGTACCCGTGAACTCGATGACAAATATATAGACCATCACGAATTTTTAATGGGACCGAGCTCAGGGATGTTTACGGTAGGTTAATTGGACCATATATATCTGCTGGTTATTATAGAAAATGTTAAAAGTGTACGAAGATAATTATGTACATTCATAATTACGTAATATATGTTTAAAATTACGTAATCTATGTTTATAATTATGTAAAGTATTTCATTATTATACGTTTTACGCTTAAAACAATTGATTGATGGTGTGACATTCATTTATCTCAACACTTGATTATCTTGATCAATGGTAAAGATTCTTTTGTAACATTTCTACGCTTTTAGGCCTTTGTATTTTAACTTATATATATATGGAAGGTTCCGCTAAAAAGTGAATTTTCGCTAAGAAACTGGGTCAAACGAACTCCGATTGAACTAATTCCAGTGGCGTTGGAACCAACTCGTCGAAATAAAGCCTAGAGCTAAACCCTAAACCCTAAAAGCTAAACAGGAAAAGCTAAACTTAAAAACCTAACCACCCACCCCAAAAAACCTCAATCCTCCAACCCCCTCCCCCCAAAAACCTAAACCTAAACCTAAACCTACCCACCCTACCCCACAAAAAACCTAAATCCCCCAACCCCAACCCCATCCCCACCCCCAAAAACCTAAACACCACCCCCACCCCCAAAAAACTCGACGAGCCAGTTTTAACGCCGCTAGAATGAACTTAATCGGAGTTCGTTTAACCCGGTTTCGGTTAAAAAAAAACTATTTCTTAGGTTTATTAGCAAAAATTCAATTTTTATTTGAAGCTGATATATGTGTGTGCGTACACTCACTTCTTAACCAATACTATATACATTTGTTAAGGTTTTTAATAAGTCATTATATTTGATCTTGTAGTATTGGTTATTTGGTTTATGAAGAACCAAGCCAACATCATCTATTAGTATAATATATGATGCGAGAACGGAAGCAATTAAATAGCTCAAGAAACAATGATTCAATCAAAAGCTTTAATTGAACCGAATGGTTCAAACTCAAAGGTGTTCTTTACAATAATCAAAACTCAAAACTAAAGGAACTCAAAAATAAAAGAAATCCAAACAATCTCCAAAGCATTTTTGATCCACCAGTTAACCCAAATCCAGACATGGGTCATTGTCAGGCCTTGCAACGATCGGGTCAGATTCCGGGTCAGGATCCGGCTCGATATCGGTATCATACTCCCCCACTTAAAAAGGACTCGACCTCGAGTCCACGACATCATCGTCCCCCACATAAGGAACCAAATCAGCATCATTAAAAGTGGTGGACACATTATAGTGACCCGATAAATCGATCTTGTATGCATTATCATTGATCCGTTTAAGCACCCGAAAAGGACAGTCAGCCCGTGGCCGAAGCTTACCAAAGCGACCAGCTGGAAAACGTAAACTAAATGCACGAGGCCAAAGGAGTTCTTCAAATTTGATTGGGTTCATGCGATAGGCGGGCTTGTTAGGGATACTAGCTCCCAGGACAAAATCAATACAGTGGTGTATCTCTCGCATCAGTGGTAAACCCGTGAGGATCTCATCAGGGAAAACATCCCTAATATCATGAAGTAGGGGCTGCACCGTTTCGAGGACGTCATTTTGGGAGGTGTTTTCTTCTGCCACAACTAAAGCATACATGAGTGAAGGCTCAATATTTTTGGAATAATCCAAAAACTCAGATTTGGTGAGTATCAATGCTTCTGTGACGGTGTCACGGACATTAAGGGGTGTGAGTGTGATATTGAGGCCATCCTTTTTGAAGCTATATGTGTTTGTGAACCCGTCATGTCGGGCACGACGGTCATATTGCCATGGCCGACCCAACAACACATGACATGCGTCCATTGGGATCACTTCACACCACACCTCATCCGTGTACACTTTGCCAATTGAAAAATGGACTAGGCACCTTTGATTAACTTTGACGATGTTACCTTTTTTTAACCACGTTAGTTGGTATGGCTCAGGATGATTCTGCACCGCGAGTCCCAATTTCTCAACCATGCTAGTTGCGACCATGTTCTCACAACTTCCACCGTCAATAATAACGGTACAAACCTTTCTCTTTGTTGTACATTTAGTATGAAAAATGTTATTTCGTAACCACAACGTATCATCACCAGTTTTAGCGACGACGGCACTTAGAACCCGCTGTACGACCAACAACTCGCCCTTGTCTGGATAGATAATCGTCGTATCATCTGGAGCATTTTCGTCTTCCCCCTCAATATCAAAAGTAGGTGTCGGTTCTTCTACTAAAGTGACAAGTTGTTTGTTTGGACAATCCCGAGCCAAATGACCCAAGCCTTGACATTTGAAGCAACACACAACCCGAGAAGTTGAAGGACCAGTGGTGTTAGATGGTCCCCCAGCGGGTTTATATGATGGGTCGGTCGTGGACTGGTTACTAGTGGTTGGGGTGGTGCTGGATGATATGGGGGTGCGGGTTGGGTTGGTTATGATTCGGCTCTTGCTACGGAGTTGTTTCTCCACCTTGAGGGCTAGCCGACATACATCCGTAAAGGTCCAAAACTGCTGCAAGTGCACGATATCAGCCACTTCAGGGCGTAGGGCACCCAGAAACCTGGCAATAACTTGCTCCTCCTCTTCATCCGCAGCGCAACGCATGCGTAATCGATCGAAATCGGCAATGAAATCTTCCACCGACGAGTTCTGTTGTGTTAAGCTGTGGTACTCCAGAAAGGCATCTTGCCGATAATTGATGGGTAGGAACTTGGCCCGTAGTAATTTCTTCATTTTGGCCCAAGTTTCTACCTTTGATCTACCCTCCTGTGCTCGTTTCTTTTTAACATGATCCCACCAAAGTGACGCGTATTTTCGAAGCTTAATCGCGACCACCTTGACCTTGAGATTATCGGGGATGTCTCTAAGTTCGAAAACCCTCTCCACTGTGCTCAACCAATCAATAAAATCGTCCGGTTGGGCCTTTCCTTCGAACTCGGGAATTTCGACCCTCATGCCGAGGTTTCGGAGTGGATCTTCTGGGTACGGTTCACGGAACCGGCGGGGTGGGGAACGGCCGAAAGGATTCTCCTCCTCGTAACCATCGTCCCAGACGAGTGGTTCCGACTCGGTTTCCTCTTGCTGCTCCTCGTATTGAACTTCTAATTCTCGAATCCATTGTTGAAGACGTTCAATTTCGTCATCCTTTGGGTCTCGTGGCTGGCCACCGCGACCACCGCCCCTACGGGTGGTGCTGCGGGGTTGTCTTCCTTGACCGGCCATGAGTATCAAGCTCTGTTACCAAATGATGCGGGAACGGAAGCAATCCAATGGCTCAAGAAACAATGATTCAATCAAAAACTTTAATTGAACCGAATGGTTCAAAGAAACCTCAAATGTGTTCTTTACAATAATCAAAACTCAAAACTAAAGGAACTCAAAAATAAAAGAAATCCAAACAATCTCCAAAGCATTTTTGATCCACCAGTTAACCCAAATCCAGACATGGGTCATTGTCAGGCCTTGCAACGATCGGGTCAGATTCCGGGTCAGGATCCGGCTCGATATCGGTATCAATATAAAATGTGTGATAAGAAGTATTTTGTTATAGAAGTCAATGTTGGTCAGCATCATACACACAAAAAATTTCTAACATACTTTTACATATTCGTTTTTGAATATATGATTCTTGTCCGATTGAATGTTATTGTATATCACGGAAATAATTAAATTTGAAAGTTAACTCTTGTGATTAACATAAACTTCAAGCATACACGAACAACCAGAATTACTACATTGTATATATATAAGTATCGTGATTTAAATACTTTTATGTTTTTTTTTTTGTCTTTTCCTTTGATTTTGTTATGTTTATTAATCTCATTGCTATTAGATTGATAAATATAAATTTAATTTTATTAATTTATATGATTCCGAAAACAATTAAACACCTGTCAAACTTACGAATGACGCGTAGGGTGGATCCTCAAGTCTGAGAAAAGATTTGTCGATCTTTGTTACCGAATTACCAATTTCTCATATTATAAAATTGAATTTATAGATGTCAGAACTGATGAATAATCTGAGTTTGGTGACAGAAAAAATATGTTTTTTCTTAAACGAATTGTTTAAAATAGTAAAAAAAAAACCAACAACACTTTTGTCGTTTTATTCTTTTTTAATTTTAGAATAATTAATATATGAAATATCAATTTAAAAATAATAAAATCTGTTTTTATGTTAGAGATTGCAAGTATATGATATGTGTTGTACAACTATACAATATTTGTCCAACTGATCTCATTTGGTGTGCATTTAACCCGTTTTTTAAAATATTCAGAATATATATATATATATATAATTTTTTAAAGACAAAGGGTAGAGCATGTTGATAAGTGATAACTTTCCGGTTGAGCAAGATCCCATTTCAAAAATTAAATTATTGGAATACATAAAGTGTATATAGTGACAAAACATACCATCTTTTATTTAATAATAGATCCAAAACACATTCAAATGAAATGTGAATAAAATAAACAGAACATGGAATTTGGTGTACAAGTTATATTCATATTTTAAATATTAAAATAAATATATTCCCTGTCTGTTTTAGTTTTTATTTTAAAAAATCCAGACATAATATTTTATAATAAATGAAAGGAATTTATACAGAACAATAACCAGAACAAATAAAATCATTAATTTTTTTAATCGTAAAAGTTTTAAAAATAAAATAAATGGTATAAGTATAATGGTTATTGTTTTTCACTCATCTTATCTATAAATTAGAAAAAAATGAACAAATAGGTTCGATTGCTCTTTTGTATGTATAATCTACACATTCATAGATAAATGATACAAAATTAAACACACAAGAACAAATTAATTTGATGATTTTTATATACATATCTACACATGTGTATAAGAAACACAAATTTTAAAACTATGAACCACTAAGTAAAAAACAAACCATTTAGATATGTTGCTTTTGTTTTCACAATAATGTAGTGTTCTCTAGTGATCTTATCCTTATAATATAATCAATCAAATATAATAAAATTATTAGTTATCACTTGGTCATTATTAAAAATAACGTTTTTTTAGAACGGCATGTCGGTTAGAATGTCGCTAACCCCTCCTAGCCCAGAGTTCAAGTCCTGTCACAGAGGGTGTTCATGAAATTATGAAGTGCACCTTATGAGAATTGAACCTGAGACCTCCACAAGAGGAAAGCCTTACGGCAAAACTAACGTTTTTAATACATTGAAAAACGGGTGTTCAAATTACTATTTGACTTTAATTACATTTAATATCCTTAATTCTAATGATTGACTAACCAGCCTTTGTGACAACTTTGAAATTAGTGTGGGTTTTTTCCCTAACGATGTTTGATAATTATATTGTAACAAAAGCATGGAGAGAAGGAGAGGGAGACAGCCGCTTCCACAGGCCAACAGTGAGCACCTTCAGGACCTCCGAAGGAGGAAGGTGGAGGAGCTGAAAAACAAGTTAGTAGAAGACGATTGGGAAGGAGTTCGATACAGGAGAAGCGTAAAAAGAGAGAAGTCCAAGTTGTCAAGAGAGGGGAGGCTTAGAAACACCACCACCTTCTTCGTATCCAACCTTCCGATTGGTTGCTCTAGTAATCGGTTATGGAAGGCGTTCGTTCATCTCGGCAATCTGGAAGATGCCTTCGTACCCCGTAAATTAGATGGAGCTGGGAATGGTTTTGGCTTCATTAGGTTTTCAGGGATTTCTAGGGTGGAGAGTTGGATCTCTTCCCTGAAGGAAGTCACTGTTGACGACGCTATTATTGGGATAAATGTGGCGAAGTATGGACGTGACGGTAGAGTGAATCATGCCCACTCCTCTGCGGCTGGAGAGATTAGGAACCTGGAGACTTCGAAGGGGAGATACCATTCCTGGGGAAAGGATGGGGGTAGAAAGCAGGAGAATCTCCCTTCCTCGGGTCGTCCTCCGATTGTTGAAGGTCTTGGAGGGTCATTTAAGCAGGCGTTGATGGGGACGAAGTTCGATGCAGGTAGAGATACCTCGGTGGTGCTCCCAGCTATGGAGTCAACGGCTCTTAAGGTTTGGCGTGGGAAATCGCTAATAGGTGAGGTTTTTGATTTGGTTCATATGGATAGGCTTCGGGAAGAACTTGTAGACGAGAAAATGTTGGGGGCAAATGTCCGATATGTTGGGGGTCTTAAGGTCATGATGACTTTTGAAGATCCCGTCATGGCGGATGAATTCAGGAGATCCCAATTTGATCTTTGGTCCCGGTGGTTCTCTAGACTGTATGCGTGGGAAGGTGATCCAGGTGAATTTGAGAGGCTGGCTTGGATCGTGGTTAAAGGTATCCCGACGTGTCTATGGGATAGGCATGTCATAGGATAGGGGAGAGATTCGACAGATTGGTCCAGAAGTCGGAGGCAAATGTAGAGGACGGTAATATCTCCCAAGAGAAGCTTGCAGTTTTGGTGAATCATGGAGCGTTTATTTCGGAGGAGATAAAGGTGGTATGGGGTGGAGCGTTTATTAGGGTTTGGGTTCATGAAGTGGATGAAGATTGGGCCCCTTCATTCCTGTTACCGGCAAGTACGTGTTCATCTCCGGTGGAAGATGTGGTCGTGACAGATTTGAAAGATGCTGGGACTAATGCCGAAGAGTCGCCGGTGGAGATTCTGCATGGGCATCATGGGTTGCATGGGGGTGAGTCTTCCAACGAGGTGAGAGTTCCAAAGGGAGGAAATAATGATGTGGTAGGGGACCACATAGGGGAGGAAATTACGGCGCATGCTTGCAGCGTCCCGAGGTCTGCGACGTATTTCTTTGTGGCTCAGAAAAATCCAAATTTGGTTGGGCCTGATTTGGTTAAACGAACCCAATTAAAAAAATCAGATAAACTCCCTTCGGTAGCCCACAGGTCGAATGGGCTTGATTTAAACGCTAAGCCAGATGACCCGTTTGACCTAGAAAACATTATTTTGGAAACTTCTGCTTTGGGGAAAACTAAGAGAAAACGATTCACTACAGACTTCACCAACACCTTCGTCGTCCCGGAGGGGGAACCAGGTAAAAGGAAAAGACCACCGCCTATCTCGCCGGGTCGGCAGGAGATCTGGAACGAGGTCCGACCCGTTAAAGTCGTTGAACCTAAAGACGCCGCTACGGACGGGGCTGTGGAGAGGGAAGTGGAGGAGACGATAAAGGTAGGGGAAAGTGTCAGGATAGTGATGGACGGGTTCAATAATCAGGTTCGCAAGCTGGTACAGGGTGAGAAGGAGCTATCTTGGTCTCGATGAATTTTTTGTCAATTAATATTAGAGGGGTTGGTGGGTTGGAGAAACCTACTTGGATTAGAAGGTTGGTCAGCGATAATACAATTTCGTTCCTGGCGATACAGGAAACCCAGGTTTTCGGCTTGGAGAATCGGGATTTTGCTAAGTTCTGGTATGGGCACTCGTTCATGGCCGATGCGGTTGATGCGAGAGGTAGATCTGGTGGTCTGTTGTCGATTTGGAACCCGACCGTTTTTCAGTTGGGGTCTGTTACTAAAGGGCTTCATTACTTATTAGTCTCGGGGTTCATAGTTGGTGTGGATGGTCCGGTTAATATTTTAAATGTTTATGCGCTGTTGACCAGCCTAGAAGGAGGCAGCTTTGGTCTCAGATCATCGAGTTAAAGGAAAATTTTTCTGGGTGCTGGATTGCGATGGGTGATTTCAACGATGTCAGGGAAGAAGGAGAAAGGTTTAACTCGACTTTTGATTACAATAGTGCTTGGGGCTTTAACAACTTTATTAGGGATGCGGGTTTCCTTGAATACTCCATGGCTAAGAGGAAGTATACTTATATGTCTGAGGATGATGGTAAGTTGAGTAAATTGGATAGATTTCTTGTCTGTGCTGATTTTATGGGGAGATGGCCGTCGGCCAATTTGATCGCTTTGGATCGGCTCTTTTCGATCCACTGCCCTATTGTTTTGGTATGCTCGAATTTGAATTTTGGCCCCATTCCTTTCAAATTTTTCAACAGCTGGATCGACTGCGATGGGTTAAAAGAAATTGTGGTGGACGTTATGGGATTGGAGCTAGGTCAGTTAGGAGGGATTAAATGCTTCGCTAAGAGACTTCGGTTACTAAAATCTAAAATCAAGGCTTGGCGTGATAATCTGAAATTTAAGGAAGAATTGAGTCGGGGTGCGTTGGCTATTGAGATCAGCGGGTTAGAAGTTCTGGCCGAAACGAGAGCCCTTTCTTCTGTTGAAAAGCTGAAAAGAACGCGTCTCAGGGTTCAATTGAAGAAACTTGAAGTGCAAAAGGCAAAGGACCTCCATCAAAAGGCTCGTAGTAAATGGATCCGCTTTGGAGATGAGAACACAGCGTATTTCCACGGCATTTTCAACGCTAGAAAAACTTCAAATAGAATCGGTTTGTTAAAGATAGGTGAGGTGTGGGAGTCGGATCCGGTAAAGATTAAAGAGGGTGTTCGATTATTTTTTAAGAAGAAGTTTTCCGAGCCTATCCGTAGAAGACCTGCTTGTTTGAGGGTCTGGTTAGTCTTCGTCCTGAGCAAGCTGATAGGCTGGTCTTGTCACAACCCCGGGCTACCCCTGCCCGGGCGTCGCGAGACAACGCTGGTATCTGAATGAGGTCCCATAAATTTGGACAGCGGAAGTCTTTGTTTTTACTTGATGCCCTTTTTGTAATGAAATGTCATGTAAATAACCTCAAGGGTTAATTCTGTACTTTTTGTCAAAACTTGGGATCCACGTCCCTTTTCATTTCATGATAATAGACATTCCAAAAGTCTATTATATAATGTACATCTGCTGAATTAATTTACATAATACAAGCCATTTAAAATGTCTAGGATCTACGTCCGTTCCAACATTTGGTCTTGTATTAGTCTGCCACAGGGATTTAAATATGCCTAAAGATCTTGTCTTTACTGCACCACCCTGAATTTAATGATTTCTTTCACTACCTGTGAAAAACGTTTTGAAAATGAACATCAGCATAAAGCCGGTGAATCACATTTAACTGACACGAAAATGATTTCTAACATAAATCAAATTAAAGCCTTTAAGCACGTTTCTGTATGGTAAATCTACACATTCAGCAGTCTTTTTCACCTGAAATATATACCACCTACATACACTGGGTTAACTGCCATGGGGTCAACTGGCTGAGCTCTATGTCTCAGACTGATAGCCTATTCCCAGGGTCGTGATGCTAAGAACCTTGTTCTTAGTCTTATATGATACTCAGGAACTCGTCCCTCGTATAATCTGCTAAGGAACCATATCCTCAGTCTTATGATACCCCCTTTCATGATCTGTACCCAGCCACGGACCGGACTTTCACCCGTCACATGTATACCATTTGATCAAATCTACGTATGCTTATGGCCTGAATGCTATCACGTAGATTACCCTTATGATTAAAGCATTTAATTTGTTTCATGCCGTTTTCGTAAATAAAATGGTTTTATCGTTTGAAAAGCGTTAAATGTGTTCACCTTGATTTTGATGGCTGGTAGGGTTGTAGGCTTGAATTTGAGCAGAACCTCGACACGTTTCTTCCTAGGGAAGACACGATTAACGAGAATATATATGAGATAATATATATATATATAATTGCGGTTATATATATATGAATAGTTTTAACGATACCTACTTTGCGGGATTTGGACGGAACTACGGCTTGAGCAGGGTTTCGTTGGATTCTTGAACAGCGCTTTGGGACGTCGTAGAGTTTTGAGAGATCGGGTTTGTGTATAAGGAATGTTTGGAAACTGTACAGAATTTCAATCCCGTTGAAGGCCTTTTATAGGCTGATTTTCCAGTCCCTCGCGTACCGCGAGGCCGGCCAATGAAATCTCTCGCGTACCGCGAGAGGATGAGGTGTCACGAACGGTGCTGAGTCAGCATGACACGTGTCGGCTAGTGGCAAGGGTGAATGACACGTGTTTTCTGGCCCTGACGCGTGTACTATTCCCTCGCGTACCGCGAGGCTTGGTTGGGAATCTTCTCGCGTACCGCGAGAAGGTATAAATCTGGCGTATAAGCAGATTCTTCGCGTATCGCGGGGCTTTGTCAAAATCTCCCTCGCGTACCGCGAGGGAGTGAAATTTTAAATTTTATTTTCTTTTTATTTTGGGTGTTACATCCTCCCCTCCTTTAGAATAATCTCGTCCTCGAGATTCATTGAAAGAGATGTGGATACTTTTTGCGCATTTCTGACTCAAGTTCCCAAGTATATTCTGGGCCACGCCTGGAGTCCCATCTTACTTTGACCAATACCAATTGTTTCCGTTTAAGCTTTTTGATTTGTCGGTCTTCAATTTGTAACGGGCGTTCAATGAATTTGAGCTTTTCATTTACTTCCACATCTTGTAAAGGCATAAGCAAGGATTCATCAGCTAAACACTTACGTAGGTTTGATACATGGAATACATCGTGTACTCCACCCATCTCTACTGGTAGTTCAAGCTGATAAGCAACAGGTCCAATTTGTTTAATGATTTTGAAAGGTCCAACAAAACGTGGACTTAACTTTCCTTTCTTTCCGAAACGAATAACACCTTTCCAAGGTGAAACTTTTAATAACACCTTGTCACCGATTTGGAATTTTAACGGCTTTCTTCGTTTATCTGCATAACTTTTCTGTCGATCTCTAGCCATTTTTAGACGTTCTCGTATTTGCAAGATTTTATCGGTAGTTTCTTGGACTATCTCTGGTCCTGATAGTTGATTTTCTCCGATATCTGACCAACATACAGGCGTTCGACATTTCCGTCCGTATAATGCTTCAAATGGTGCGGCCTGAATACTTGTGTGATAACTATTGTTGTATGAGAATTCCATTAGAGGTAAATGATCATCCCAATTACCTCCAAAGTCTATCACACAGGCTCGGAGCATATCTTCTAAGGTTTGTATGGTTCTTTCGCTCTGCCCATCAGTTTGTGGATGGTAAGCAGTACTAAGGTTCAATCGAGTTCCTAGAGCTGTTTGAAAACTTTGCCAGAATCGAGATGTGAAGCGACTATCTCTATCTGACACTATGGATAAAGGCACACCATGTAACGTTACAATTTCATTAACGTAAATTTGTGCCATTTTGTCCATACTCATGGTGTCTTTAATAGGTAGAAAGTGAGCTGATTTGGTTAAACGATCAATGATAACCCAGATTGCATTATTTCCACGAGTGGTTCGAGGAAGTTTGGTAATAAAGTCCATAGTTATCAATTCCCATTTCCAAACTGGTAATTCTAACTGTTGCAATAATCCAGCTGGCTTTTGGTGTTCAGCTTTGACTTTGGAACAAGTCAAACATTTTGCTACGTAGATAGCAATGTTCTTTTTCATACCAATCCACCAGTAACTTTCTTTGAGGTTCTTGTACATTTTATCACTTCCTGGGTGCATGGTGTATTTGGACTTGTGTGCTTCTTCGAGGATTCGCTCTCGAAGATCACCTGTAACTGGTACCCAAATACGTTTATTCATGCGAAGGATATTATCTTCTCCTTTGATCAGTAAGTCAATCATTCCTTTCATTCCTTCTTTTTCAAAGTTACCTTCCTTTAAAGCTAACTCTTGTGCTTCTTTTAACTGACTTACAAGATCAATTTGTAGTTCAAGTCTGAGAGAACGTACTCTCTTTGGCTTGACGTTTTCTTTTCGGCTCAAGGCATCTGCTACTACATTTGCCTTTCCTTCATGATAACAAATTTCACAATCATAATCATTCAGGATTTCCATCCATCTTCTTTGTCTCATATTTAACTCCTTCTGGCTAAATATGTACTTGAGACTTTTATGATCAGTGTAGATTGTGAATTTAACCCCATAGAGATAGTGTCGCCATAACTTTAAAGCAAAGATTATAGCGCCCAATTCTAGATCGTGGGTTGAGTAGTTTTTCTCATGAATTTTCAACTGACGAGATGCATAAGCAATGATTTTCTTGCGTTGCATTAATACGCAACCTAAACCAGTATGTGAGGCGTCGCAGTAAACTACGAAGTCTTCAATACCATCTGGTAAGGATAAGATAGGTGCGTTTGTCAGTTTTTGTTTCAAAGTTTCAAAAGATTCAGATTGTTTGGGTCCCCATTCGTATTTTACAGATTTCCGAGTTAAGGATGTGAGTGGGATTGCTATACGAGAAAAATTTTGAATGAACCGGCGGTAATATCCCGCTAATCCCAGAAAACTACGAATTTCGGTGGGTGACTTGGGAATTTCCCATTTGGATATAGCTTCAATTTTGGAAGGATCTACTTGAATTCCGTTCATGTTGATGACATGACCAAGAAATTGTACTTCCGTTAACCAAAATCCGCATTTGGAGAACTTAGCATATAGTTTTTCCTTTCGAAGAAGTTCAAGTATGGTTCGAAGATGAGTTTCGTGTTCAACTTGGGTTTTGGAATAAATAAGTATGTCATCAATAAAAACTATGACAAACTTATCCAAGTAAGGTTTGCAGACACGATTCATCATGTCCATGAATGCGGCAGGAGCATTTGTAAGTCCAAATGGCATAACCGTGAACTCGAAATGTCCATACCGTGTTCGAAATGCAGTTTTTGAGATATCGTTATCATGCACTTTCAACTGATGATAACCTGAACGAAGATCGATCTTTGAAAAATGACAAGCTCCTTGGAGTTGATCGAATAAATCGTCAATCCTTGGGAGTGGGTATCGGTTTTTGATGGTAACTTTATTTAATTCCCTATAATCAATACACATGCGCATTGATCCATCTTTCTTCTTAACAAAGAGAATTGGGGCTCCCCAGGGTGAAGAACTTGGTTGTATAAAACCTTTCTCAAGAAGTTCATCCAATTGTTTCTTGAGTTCTGCCATTTCTGTGGGTGCCAGTCTGTACGGGGATTTGGCAATTGGAGTTGCACCAGGTACAAGGTTGATTCGAAATTCTACCTCTCGTTCCGGTGGTAATCCAGGCAGTTCTTCAGGAAAAACGTCTAGAAATTCAGATACTACATGTACTGATTCTATCTTCTTCTCCTTTTCCAAGGCAGTAATTGATACCAGACATGCCAGATATCCTTTTCTTAAGCACTTGGTTGCTTTAAGTATGGAGATTATCTGGATAGGTTTTGTGGGTTTATCACCTTGGATAGTTAGAGTTTTGTTTGTTGGTGAAATGAGTTTTACAACTTGTTGATTACAAAGGATTTCGGCTTGGTTATTGGATAACCAATCCATCCCCAAAACAATGTCAAAGCCAGTTATTGACATTGGTAACAATTGTACTGGGATAGTGAAACCAGCCAATGTAATGTAACAATTGTTCAGTGATTGGGATATTTTTATCAAATCACCGTTCGCTGTTTCTACTTCATATGTTTCAGCTAAGGGACTTAATGGTTCGTTTAATAGATTACAGAAATTATAATCTATAAAACTCCGGTTCGCACCTGAGTCAAATAAGACCTTAGCATAAACATTATTAAGAAGAAACGTACCGGTAATTACGTCCGGCGTTCTCTCAGCTTGGTTAGCATTCATGACAAAAGCTCGTACGGTCTTTTTGTTTTCTGGAGTGATCTTGGCTCCTGATCCTCCAGCTCTTCCGGTCCTTGCAAACTTAGGGCAATTAGTGCTGATGTGCCCCAGCTCTCCACAATTGAAACAAGTTATTCCCTTTTTCTTGAAGCAATTCTCAGTAGAGTGACCTGAGACCTTGCAATAATTACAGAATGGAGTTTCAAAAACACACTTTCCACTATGCCTGCGTCCGCATGTTTTGCATGGTGGATTGTTAAATGGTAACCCCTTTTGCCCAAAGTTCTTGCTAAATCTTTTGGCCTCGGGTTTTGATTTTATAGAGGATTCGACTTTCTTCTTTTCCTCTATATTTCTGATTAATCCAGCCGTCATGGTACCGGTCAATTCTACGGTGGACTCAATGGTTTTTGGTGAGACAACCTTCACCAAATCACGGATCTCTGGAACTAAACCATAAATATATCGAGTTATGAGAACCGATTCAGGTTTAGCCAGGTGAGGTGCCAATCGAGCATATTCAAAGAATTTGGTAGTATACTCTCGATCATTGGTACCCACCATTCGGTGCTCCAGAAATTTTCTTTCAGCTTGTTCTTTTTCAGTCTTGGGGCAAAATTTCTTTTTCACCTTTGCCCGAAATTCTTTCCAATCCATGGCATTTGTCTTTCTCCTCCCTTTTGCAGAAATGATTGAATTCCACCATTCCAACGCTTCATTTTTGAAGGAGTTTGAAGCATACAGTACTTGATCTTTCTTAGCACACTTGCTAATCGCTATTACTGACTCCATCTTCTCTAGCCAGTGAAGAGTAGCAATACCGCCTTCGGTGCCCTTAAATTCATAAGGTTTACAGTCCTGAAAGGTTTTATAAGAACACCCTTTGTGTCTATACCTTTTTGTTTTATTCTCTTCTTCTGAGCTCTCACTGCTTAGATTTAACGATTCTTCAGATTCAGAATACTTATTGCTTGATGTTCTGGATCTTTTCGAGGTTTGAGTTCTACGAGAGCTTGCTACTTGCTTTGTGTTGGTTTTCGGAGGGTTTTCTGTTCTTTTTGAATGAGAGGTTACATAGCTTGGAGTTTTGATGTTCTCTTGTACTTCCTTTATTATGGCAGGAAGCATTTCTTTAATGCTTTGTTTGACCAGTTGTTGCAATTCTGGTTGTTGAGTAGCTATTTCAGGATTATTATTAACTTCTTTTCCTTTTTCCTTGGTAATGTAGGTAGCTGGACCGCTATTGTTATTTTGTTGAGACATCTAAGAATACAAGATAAGAATTTGGGTCAAAATTTGAAGTTTATTATCGCTTAAACTTCATCTATTTGTTACAAATAGAGAAATATAGATATGCATCTATATCACCTAAAGTTAGCTAATTATACAAATACTATCATTAACTTTAATCGAGAAGCACATCTCCCAAATCTTGATAGAATCTCCCCAGGGTCTCGGTCATAGCACCCTTCTGGATCAACTGATCTGCCACCCATTGTTCTGCGTACTTCCTGTCTTCCTGGGCTAGTTCATAGTCAAATATAGTTTGTTCGTTTTTAACTACGACTTGTCTGGTGAAGTACAGTTCAGCACGTAGATCGTCAGCCTCTCTAAGAGCACGATCGAGGTGTTCATCAATTGATTTTGGCAGTTCATCATGGTATCCATAACAAGGAGGTGGTTCCCTGTGTCCCATCCTAAGATCGTGATATGCTGAGTTAACAGACCACACGACTTTTCCGTCGGTTGCATACTGACGTCCATCGGAGGGATCTACATAGAAGAAAGGTTCCTTGAAAACGGGATGTTCTGGAATAGGATCAAAGAAATACTTTCCACTACTGCCTTCACAAACAGCAGCCTTGTCGGATTCAGAAATCGAATGTAGAGTTTCTTCACTTGGACTGGGTGGATGTTCTTGAATTGTTCCGGTAGGGTATACTATGTCTAACGATTGAGGTAGTGGCATAGATGTCATAACAGTACGTAAAGATTCTCTTGAATCTTCCATTTCCACTGAATAATCTGATTCTTCTCTCAGAGGTTCAAGCCTTGCTTGAGTCTGCTCCACTTGTTCTGCGACCATTCTGTTCCAATTCTCCGGGGTCGGTAGATAGTGGACATAATCATCATAGCTTGGTACTACTTGATTAGATGATTCTCCAGGGAAGTAGTTTGGGTAGTTATGAGGGTAATAGTATGGATCTGTCATCCTGAAATTTATTGGTTATGTTAAAGGCATCTTCCTACCGTTCGTTTAGTAGGCACAACTATTGGTTAAAGCTAAGATACTATCATACAAGTATCTAATTTTGCTAAAACCCTTGAATGTGGCTCTGATACCAACCTGTCACAACCCCGGGCTACCCCTGCCCGGGCGTCGCGAGACAACGCTGGTATCTGAATGAGGTCCCATAAATTTGGACAGCGGAAGTCTTTGTTTTTACTTGATGCCCTTTTTGTAATGAAATGTCATGTAAATAACCTCAAGGGTTAATTCTGTACTTTTTGTCAAAACTTGGGATCCACGTCCCTTTTCATTTCATGATAATAGACATTCCAAAAGTCTATTATATAATGTACATCTGCTGAATTAATTTACATAATACAAGCCATTTAAAATGTCTAGGATCTACGTCCGTTCCAACATTTGGTCTTGTATTAGTCTGCCACAGGGATTTAAATATGCCTAAAGATCTTGTCTTTACTGCACCACCCTGAATTTAATGATTTCTTTCACTACCTGTGAAAAACGTTTTGAAAATGAACATCAGCATAAAGCCGGTGAATCACATTTAACTGACACGAAAATGATTTCTAACATAAATCAAATTAAAGCCTTTAAGCACGTTTCTGTATGGTAAATCTACACATTCAGCAGTCTTTTTCACCTGAAATATATACCACCTACATACACTGGGTTAACTGCCATGGGGTCAACTGGCTGAGCTCTATGTCTCAGACTGATAGCCTATTCCCAGGGTCGTGATGCTAAGAACCTTGTTCTTAGTCTTATATGATACTCAGGAACTCGTCCCTCGTATAATCTGCTAAGGAACCATATCCTCAGTCTTATGATACCCCCTTTCATGATCTGTACCCAGCCACGGACCAGACTTTCACCCGTCACATGTATACCATTTGATCAAATCTACGTATGCTTATGGCCTGAATGCTATCACGTAGATTACCCTTATGATTAAAGCATTTAATTTGTTTCATGCCGTTTTCGTAAATAAAATGGTTTTATCGTTTGAAAAGCGTTAAATGTGTTCACCTTGATTTTGATGGCTGGTAGGGTTGTAGGCTTGAATTTGAGCAGAACCTCGACACGTTTCTTCCTAGGGAAGACACGATTAACGAGAATATATATGAGATAATATATATATATAATTGCGGTTATATATATATGAATAGTTTTAACGATACCTACTTTGCGGGATTTGGACGGAACTACGGCTTGAGCAGGGTTTCGTTGGATTCTTGAAAAGCGCTTTGGGACGTCGTAGAGTTTTGAGAGATCGGGTTTGTGTATAAGGAATGTTTGGAAACTGTACAGAATTTCAATCCCGTTGAAGGCCTTTTATAGGCTGATTTTCCAGTCCCTCGCGTACCGCGAGGCCGGCCAATGAAATCTCTCGCGTACCGCGAGAGGATGAGGTGTCACGAACGGTGCTGAGTCAGCATGACACGTGTCGGCTAGTGGCAAGGGTGAATGACACGTGTTTTCTGGCCCTGACGCGTGTACTATTCCCTCGCGTACCGCGAGGCTTGGTTGGGAATCTTCTCGCGTACCGCGAGAAGGTATAAATCTGGCGTATAAGCAGATTCTTCGCGTATCGCGGGGCTTTGTCAAAATCTCCCTCGCGTACCGCGAGGGAGTGAAATTTTAAATTTTATTTTCTTTTTATTTTGGGTGTTACAGGTCTGTCCGATTGAGGTAGAGGAGGTTCGTACGGCGGTGAGGGGTTGTAGTGGGCGCAAGGCTCCGGGGCCGGATGGGATGTCCTTTAGCCTGGTTAGAACTTTTTGGGATGATTTTAAACCGAGTATTATGCAATTGATGGAGGATTTTTGCACGAACGGTGATTTGGGGTTCGGGTGCAATCCGTCTTTTATTGCGCTCATACCTAAAGTCACTGACCCGCAGGATCCCAATGATTTCAGGCCTATCTCTCTTATAGGTATGCTCTATAAGATTATTGTTAAAGTCCTTGCAAATCGCTTAAAATCTGTCATTGACCAGCTTGTTTCTCCTACCCAATCGGCCTTTGTGGGAGGTAGAAACATCTTGGATGGCCCTTTGGTTGTGAACGAGATTGTCTCTTGGGCTAAAAAATCTAAACAGGAGATTTTAATTTTCAAGGTGGACTTCGAAAAAGCGTTTGACTCCCTCAATTGGAAGTTTCTCTTATCTGTTTTGGAGAACATGGGTTTTCCAGTAGTGTGGAGGAAGTAGGTGGAAGGGTGTCTCAAATCGGGAAGAGGTTCGGTCCTTGTAAACGGGTCTCCGTCAAGGGAATTCTCTTTTAAAAGAGGGCTCAGACAGGGTGATCCACTCTCACCCTTCCTGTTCATCTTGGCCTTGGAAGATCTAAACTTTTTAATGGGAAAGGCGGTGGGTATCGGTCTGTTTCATGGGATTCGTCTACCTCATGGGGGCCCGATGGTGTCCCATCTTTGCTACGCGGATGACGTTATTTTTTTGGGTGGGTGGTCGGAGAGGAACGCTCTAAATTTAAAACGGTTTCTGAGGTGTTTCCAACTAGTCTCGGGCCTTAAAGTTAATATGCATAAAAGTAGTCTTTTTGGAGTTGGTGTGGAGGATCATGAGGTCGCTCGGATGGCTAGTTTAATGCACTGTGATGTGGGTAGCTTCCCGTTCTCCTACCTTGGTCTTCCTATTGGTGCAAATATGAAGAGAATTAAAAATTGGCAGCCAATAATTGACAAGTTTAATAAAAAGCTCTCCTTGTGGAAAGCTAAGACCTTGTCCTTTGCGGGTAGGGTGACTCTTGCCAAGGCCTTGGAATCTTGCCATCCTATTATTTATCGGTGTTTAAAGCCCCGGTGAAAGTGATCCAAACTCTTGAAGGTATTAGGAGTTCCTTTGTGTGGGGTAAGTCGGGCTCGAGACAAAAAATTCGTTGGGTGGCCTGGGAAAAAATTATCAAACCTAAGGCGAGTGGTGGGTTAGGGGTGGGAGGCCTCAAGGAAATCAATTTAGCTATGTTAGCTAAATGGTGGTGGCGATATAAGGCTGAACCATCTCAATTGTGGGCGCAGGTGATCGGGTCTATACATAGTCACCCCAGCTGTAGTTCCCTCATGCCGGTTAAAAAATCGGTTCCGGGTATGTGGAATGACATTGTTGCTATTGAGGGAGAGATTGAGCGAAGAGGGGTGCGAATCCTAGATAGACTAAAGGTGGAAGTTGGGAATGGGATGGGTACACTGTTTTGGAAAGATTCATGGAACAGTCTTGGGCCTCTTAAAGACAAATTCCCTTTGGTCTACAAGCTTGCGGAAAATAAAGATGCTTGGCTTTCGGAAAACGGTTTCACTATAGGGGGGTTGACTAGGTGGAGTTGGGGGTGGAGAAAAAACCCAGTCACTGAGGGCGAGTGGCAGCAACTGGGCGAGCTAATGGCTGCCCTGAATTCAGTGATTTTGACTCAGATGAAAGACAGGTGGGTTTGGTCTAATGCTCAAGGCTCCGAGTTCTCTGTTAGGGAGGTAAGACTTGAGTTGATGCAGGGGGGGATGGTAAACCCAGGTCAGGATGGTTTCAAGTGGAATAGCTGGGCTCCTCTCAAAGCAAATTTCTTAGTTTGGTTCGCCAAGTAGGGAAGGGTTGCTTCTAAAATTGAGTTGATTAAGAGGGGTGTGGTCTTAGAGGACCCGTTATGCTGCAGTTGCGGTTTTATGCAGGAATCGACGGAGCACATTTTTGTGGGTTGTTTATTCGCCAGATGTGTTTGGTGGCACGTGTTTAGGTGGTTAAAAATCAGTAACCTCATACAATTTGGTTCCCTAAATGATGTTTTGAGGTGTATGTTCGAGCAGCCCGGATCCAAGAGGTGGAGAAAGTTGGTCTTTGTTGTCGTTTATGCTGCTGTTTGGAGACTGTGGTTAAGCCGGAATGAAAAGGTTTTTCTCGGGACCTCGACTCATTTGCTTAGAATGTTGGAGTTGATAAAAGAAGACTCGTTTCTTTGGCTTAAGTTTAGGGCTAATTGTAACGCTTTGTCTTGGGAGGATTGGGTAGAATTTAATGTTTCTGGTATGTTGTAAGTCGTTTTCTTTTTCTGTTTGTCTTCTCAGCTTCTTACTGGTCCTTTATATTTATATATAAAGTGGTTGCTGTTCAAAAAAAATATTGTAACAAATTACAATTGTAATGATTAGCAAATTAAATAATTCTCTAAATGAAAGGATAGAGTTATTATTATTTTTTATTTTAACTGATAATTTTGTTTTTCTTTATTTTGCAAAATGATTTTTTTTTTACTAAAGTTGGTTACAAGTTAATTAAAAATTAAGTTGTAAAATAGCTTTAATAATTGAATTTCAATTTGACAATGACTTAATTGCTAATCATTCAAATATTAAAGATGAAGCAAGTAATGAAAAAAGAAAGTTGGGGGATGAGGCATTAAGCACTAGCTACTTAATCACTAAACCCAATCTGCATTTGTTGAAAATATGTTTGACTTCCATTTAAAAAGGTGAAGTAAAATAAAGATTTGGAAATTTGATTGTTATTTGTTAATACAAAAAAAAGTATGTATCTTCAAAAGTTTAAGTAGATTAAATCTTTTTGTTTATGTTTATAGTAAACTGGGTCATTCTCTCGCGCGACGGGAAATATGTATGTCATTAAATAAAAAAAGTTTTTTTTCATCAGTTTTAGAGTTAAATTCATTAAAGGTGCATCATGTGATCAAAATATAAAGCCATAACATGAGACGTGTTTTCTATCTATGGTAAATACTAAATATGTATATTATTATGAAAGAAGTCCAGAATTTATCATTCCATTGGTCAGCGACGGGCGGTAAGTGGCTTTCATTAACGATAATAATAATATTAAAAAAAGAATAACACTAATAATATTAATATATGAATAATAATAATATTAAAATCAACATATATATATATATTAAAATAATTATAATAATCGTAATAAATAATAATAATAATAATAATAATAATAATAAAAAAGCCAACAAAATAAAACCATAAAAAATAATAGTTATAATATAACATGACAATAATCAAGTAATGATAAAATGGTCAAGACTGAACAAACAATTAAGATTATATACATTATTTAATTTATTTAGAAAGATCAAATATACATATTAAGAAAAGACCGAAATTTTAAGTTATCATAGCCATCATTCATTTAAATGATTAACACATGTATCGTTTTGGAGTTGAACTTACACCTACGGGTGTAAACGAGCCGAGTCAAGCTCAAGCTCGACTAGGCTCGAGCTCGGCTCGTTTAACTTTCTGAGGGCTCGAGCTCGGCTCGATTCGAGCTCTATTTCTAAAGCTCGAGCTCGTTTATTATTTATTAATTAAATAATTTATATATTTATAATTATTTTATTATATTTTTTATAAATAACATAATATCTATTATTTGTTTTATTTTTATTATAATTTTATATATATAAGTATTATTTTATAAATATGTATTTAATACATTAATTAAAAAAATATATAAACAGCTCGTCAGTGAAGCTCGGGCTCGTTTATTAAACAAGCTTATATTCAGGCTCGAGCTCGTTTAAGCTCGGCTCGATTCGAGCTTTTAACGAGTCGATCTAGAGTACCTCGCGAGTCGGCTTGGCTCGTTTACACCCCTACTTACACCCCCAAGCCTGATATCTAAAGGGTTTGTTTGGTTTTGGGGGTGTAAACGAGTCGACCAGTCAATCTCAGGCTCAGCTCATTTAACTTGTTAAGAGCTCGAGATCGATTCGATTCGAGCTTTATTTTTAAAGCTTCAGCTCAGCTTGTGAGTAGTTTTTCAAGCTTGAGTTCGGCTCGGCTCAACTTGTTTATTACTTATTAATAATTAATTTATACATATATTTATAATTATTTATATGTATATTTTATTATAAATTTTATATATAACATAATATATATTATTTAGTTATTTTTATTATAATTTTATAAATATATATTTAACATATTAATTAAAAAAACTATATAAGTAATAGGCTCGTTTAAGCTCGCGAGCCAGCTCGAGCTCGATAAGTGAAGCTCGGGCTCAGACTTGCTTATTAAATAAGTTTATATTTAGGCTCAAGCTCGGGCTTGTTTATTAAATAAGCTTATAGTTAGGCTTAGGCTCGAGCTCGTTTAAGCTCAGCTCGATTCAAGTTTTTAGCGAGCATATCTCGAGTAGCTTGCGAGTCGGCTTGACTCGTTTACACCCTAGTTTGGTTAGAGTTAATGGAATGAACGAGGCAATGCAATGAACGAGTGAATGAAATGGACAAGAGAAAAAAAGGATAGTTACCATTCTATTGTCTTGTTTGGTTACCTTATTATAATGAAATGAATCATTAGTTCATGATATTTGGTACACAGGAAAATATTTTATGAAAAATATTTTTTTAACTAATAAATCTATATTATGGGTCGGGTTTTGGACCATGCCATGGGACGAGTCATGTGATGTGTCATGGTTCGAGTTATGGGTCAGCTAATGGGTCGGGTCATTGTTTTGGTCATGGGACGAGTCATGGTTTGGGTCATGGTTCGGGACAAGGTTCGGGTAATTAATTAAACAAAATCATTCCATTTTTTTTAAATGAATAAAAATAAAACAGCCATCTTCTAAAAAATAAAAATCATTGTAAATGAAAGAATAATATTCCTTATGTAATGATACATTTTATTTCTATGTTATTAACAAACATTTTTTTTTTCATTTCAGCATCTGACTCATTTTATTCACGAAAGATTACCTAAAATTGGATGACAATTTCATACACATAGTTTGATTATATACTATTAAATTATTATGCATCTCTAATTCTCTTTTGAATTTTATAATTCTAGTTGTAAAAACAAAACAATAAAAATGTAAGATAATTTAGACATAAGTTGTAAACATAGAAATAAATGGTATAAAATTGAAGAAAACCAAAGGAATAATATAGTGTTTGTTTTACGAAACTTTTATCATTTTTTTAACGGCTTTTATCATTTTTATTGCTTTAATATTTAAACAGAAGTTTTTCTCTTACTTAAAAAGTCATCTTGACTTGTTGTTTCATATATACACTTTTTGTTTAGGTTATTTAAATCTCATATGGACATCTTTTGTTGATATCAATGAAAAATACTAGTTTTTTTTAAAGACAAATTTCTTTTAATCATTTTAGCTAGTTTTAACTTTCTTTACTTTTTTTTTTCTTAAGACTGTGTGATGTATAGAGAAAGAGGGAGAGAGAGTAAAAAACACATTAAACAACACGACCAATACCTCTTTAGAAGCACTCTTAAGTCTCGAGTGACCTTCGTTGTTACTGACTACACACCGACTACTATCATAATCTCTCACAATACCAACTCAGATGGATCCTATAATTGATTTCATAAATGATTCCAATCAGTTTACAAAACTGATTATGGGTATGGTCGGCTTGAGTGTTTTTAAAATCGATGTTTGTGTTAATATGTGTATACGTAGCTAAAAAGGTTTTAAAAAAGTCAGATTTTGTTTTTTAATCCAACAAAAGGTTTAAATCATAACAAGAAACCAAAAATAAATACAAATAAACTAGTTAAAATGATATTTTGAACATGATAAAAATAATTAAGAAATACAACCATTAATCCAAAGGGAAAAATACGAAAACGGACATTTAACCAAGAAAATACTCAAAAATGGACATCCAAATTTAGCCTACTGTTTCATGGACATTGTTCTTGCGAAAAGGCTAAAGGAGGCTGCTAATTTTTTTCGTGCCAACATTCCTTTGGTCAAAGTACGAACCAATTAACGCGCGACACGTGGCAGGCTTAGCCTGCTAATAGACGGCTATAGCCTGCTAACAGGATTAGACGGCTATAGCCTGCTAACAGGATTAGACGGCTATAGCCGTCTATTAGCAGGCTAAGCCTTCCACGTGTCGATTATTTATTGGTTCGTACTCTGACAAATGAAATGTTGGCACAAAAAATTAGCCGGCTAGCTTAGCCGGCTTTAGCATTTTCGGAAGAACAATGTCCATGAAACAGTAGGTTAAATTTGAATGTCCATTTTTAAGAATTTTTCTGATCAAATGTCCATTTTTGTATTTTTTCCTAATCCAAAACTGTTTAAGGATTAAAGGTTAAACCAAGAAAATGAGAAAGTATTGAGTTTAGTTACATGTAACATAACATTGAACACTTGGTTGGTTCTAACGAAGGAAAAGGTATTAAACATGAAATGCTTGAAACTTTGATTGTGAAAAGGAGCTAATTACTACAGTAATATGCAAAAGAAAAAAGAGGGAGAGATTGGGAAACAGAAGTGCTAAAAAGACAGAAAGCAGTACTCTAGGTCAGACATCAACCCTAGCCCCACCCTCTCATCTTTTTAGCTTCATTCCCATAATTATCTCTCTTCTCATCCACATCTCTCTCTCTCTCTCTCTCTCTCTCTCTCTCAAGACTCAAGAACACACACCTAGTGTGTTTTGAATGTGTGTGAGATTGATGAAACAACAACTGATCATACAGTGCTTAGAGGGTCTGCTTCAGTTTCTTCCAAAAACTAAACATTGTCTTTTTGGTTGATGCCATATTGGAGCTCAAATCATGAGAGATTTCACCAAGTAAACTAGGGTTTAAACTAACAAAAACCTTTGTTTTTTCTTGACCTTCTTTCCAAGTTTGATTCTTCTTTTGTCTTCTACATCTTTGCCCTTTTATGATGATGCAACACACTTCTACTACATATACACACACATATATATAGAGAGAGAAGAAGATGATGAAACAGCAGAATGTGAGTTTGGAAGATAGTTTGAGTTCTGCATCTGATCTTCATGCAACTACTGTTAATTCTTGCTCTGAGAATATAGGTCAAGAAAATGGAACCAATTATCATCGAAATCATCAAAACTACTTTGCTGTTAAACATCCTCCTCCAAGTCAAAGTCAACCATCACTCAAGAAAAAAAGAAGTCTTCCAGGCAACCCAGGTTCAAAATCTCTGAAATCTTAAATCTTGTTTCTTTGAATCTCTGAAAAAACATGTTTTATTGTTAAATCTTTAATCTTTTTTCATGGGTTTTCACCAGTTTCATAATTTGGCCTGTGGGTATTATTTACTTCATTACTCTGAAATCAAGATCATGTTTTTTTTAATAATCAACTTGAAAATTGTGTATTTGATATCCATTATAATAATATATAAATGTGTTGTAGATCCAGAAGCAGAAGTGATATCTTTATCACCCAAGACACTAATGGCAACAAATAGATTTGTGTGTGATATGTGCAACAAAGGGTTTCAAAGAGACCAAAATCTGCAACTTCACAGAAGAGGACATAATCTGCCATGGAAGTTGAAGCAGAGGAACAAGAATGAAGTGGTGAAGAAGAAAGTGTATGTGTGTCCACAAGTGAACTGTGTGCATCATGAACCATCTAGGGCTCTAGGGGACTTGACAGGAATCAAGAAACACTTTTGCAGAAAGCATGGTGAGAAAAAGTGGAAATGTGATAAATGTTCAAAGAGATACGCAGTTCAATCCGATTGGAAAGCTCATTCCAAAACTTGTGGCACCAGAGAGTACAAATGTGACTGCGGTACCCTTTTTTCAAGGTTCAAATTTTTGCATTTATTATCTTCAATTTCAAACATTATTAAATAACCCTAATCATTCAAAGTTTAACATATTTATTGACATTTTAAATATTATTAAAGAACCTTAATACCCAATATTAAATGAAGTCCCTTCTCATATTTATTGACAGTTTTTATTCTTGAACATGTGTTTTTTTCTTTTCTAGTTTTTTTTAACACTAATTTTTTTATTTTTTAGAGTAAATACAATGCAATAGTTGGCTATCTGGTTTAATTGTATCCTCAAAAAATTTAATATTTGAGATGTTGGGTTCAAGTCTCATCTTGAGTTGAGCATGAGGGGTTTTCCTGGTTATAGATTTCTTCAAATACCTTTTTTAACTTATAAAAATTAATAAGTACTTTCAGTAAACAATCCCAAACAGTCCCTAAAAGTACACATTTATATGTTTTATTCATCTTACTTTATTTTTAAAAAACTAATACTTATGAAAAATTTAAAAGAGAATGGAACTAGTTAAAATTTCAAAGAGTATTGTTCTAGCGGTACCGCGCTGACTTTTCATATAGGAGGTCGCTGGTTCGAGTCTTTCTCTTGGGCGAGATAGGGGGTTTTCCCATGTGAGTTTCCTCTTGGATTGTGGCTAGGTCACCACATTCTATTCTTCGGGTGAAAAGGTGATCTGTTTGTCATGAGTGATCCCGGGTGACAGGGTATTTGCTATTCAAAAAAGATAAACTTTTTAAATATAAAAAACCCTAGAACCCGATATTAAATGAACTCCCTTTTCATATTTATTGACAATTTTGATTCTTTAATTTTTTTTTCTGAATAAAAGTACATTTTATCAATAAATTAGTCATTTTTTGTTTGTGGGTGTCTGTGTTTTTTGGATTAAAAACCTGTAGGCAGATGGGTTTTTTCTTCTTTGAGGAAAGTCTTTTGTTTTTTAGTGTTTGGAGTGTTCTTGATCATGTGTATTCTTTCATGTTGGTTACAGGAGGGATAGTTTCATCACACACAGAGCTTTCTGTGATGCCCTAGCAGAAGAGAGTGCACGAGCCATCACTGGAATAGGCCCAACAACAATTCCGGTTCAAATACCAACCCATTTCAATCTTGACCCGACCCATAACCCTTTCTTGAAAAAGGAAGACAACCCATTTCCATCATGGCTTCAAACCCAATCCCAAGATCAAGATTGTAGCCCTAGCAGTACCAGCACAAGTCATGGGCCCACACTGATACCCTACCATCCAGCACCATCTGCATACATGTCAGCTACTGCATTGCTGCAAAAAGCAGCTCAGATGGGTACAACTCATCTAAGCAGAGGTACAAGTGTTCAAGCACCATGTACAACATCTTTTGGACCCCACCACCACCCATATCACGTGTCTGCTAACTCTCCTGCTGCTGGTAACAACACTTGTGGTACAACTGGTTCAAGCGGTTTGCTTGAAGATGGTGCATGTGCAGGTGGACCCTCTACCCCACCCCCACCCCCACCACTACCTCTACCCTTGCCCCATCATCATCCCGTGAACATGAGCATGATAATGATGATGAGTCAAGATAGTTTTGCTGATGTGTCAGCTTTTGAGGATGCATTAAGTCAAATCTTGGATGCAAAGAAAGAAGAAGATGATGATGATCATGTAAATCTCCATGAAAGTCACATGATGATGATGATGCATGATTCCATGAATGGCAAAGGTGGTAATATTGGTGGTGGAGTCAAGGGCAATGAGGGAATGACAAGGGATTTCTTGGGGCTTAAAGCTCCATCACTTAGCCATGGTGATATTGTAAGCATTAATCACACCCTTAAACCATGGCATGAAGATTAAGTAATTAATAGATTGATAAGTAATAAAGCATGTAGGATTCTTAATTAATTACTTACCTTTTTGTGTTTCTTTTGTTACTGTAATCCAAAAGTAAGAAAGCTTTTGAGCCTCCAATGATCCATACTCTTCTTGTAACTTCAGCCACAATTTTTGATCACTTTAAGTATAATTAGTGCTTGATTTTGCTCAGGTTCTGATGGGTTTTAAATTTATATAATTGGAGTTTTGAAACAAATATATATATATATATATATATACGGGCATGTTCTTTTGAGAACCAACCATATGTTGAGAACCGAAAGAACCGCACAAAACGTGATATATATATATACATTGATGCATGTATGGGTTGGCATTGAATTCTTAGTCCAGTCCCCTTGAAAGATTCCTGAAATTGTGCATGAAAAAATAATGCTATGAGTGACAAATGTTGTGAAGTTCAATATATTTAAAAGAGTAAACATAGTTGCAAGTTTGATATTTCCTTTAAAATTAAGAAAAAATGGTTTCCATCCATTTTTTATGAATAATATTTTTTGTTAATATACTTAATTTTTAAATAGTAAATAATAAATTTAGGAATTTATTTCTCTTTAAGCTGAAAATGGTCTTGCTGTATTTTTAATGTATTGTTATTACAACAACGGTGCGTATAATTATTATAACCGCGAGTCTAAATTCTCAGTTTTAATTTATTTTCTAATGAGTTTTAATGCTCTGTTGATTACAACGCTTAATTCATCCCATTACAATGGTGTATCTAAGTTTTTTAAGTTTGATATGTTATAACTGTACGTTAACCTATTAAATGGTGATTTCAAGTTTTTATTCATGCCAAAATTATGTGTAGTTAAATTGACACATGTAATGTATGACACGTATACATTAATGCTTTCGTTGAGATCCAAAAACAATTTCGACATTTAATGTACGTAGCATCCGGATAGCATAAAGTGTAGCAAAGAGAAATCAAAACATTAGATCATCCGTAGTGGTTTCACGCCTCCCTCTTTCACGCCCCGTCACGTCAGCGCAGGGCTTTCACTGTCCAGAATCACTAAGGTGCGTAGTGGTTTCACGTCCCACATTTATTTTTTTAATAAATAACTAATAATTTAACTAATTTTTTTTATTTTTAATAAATAAAAAACTAAATTAGAAAAAAAAAATCTTAAATAAATAAAAAACTACTCATTAAAAAACCACTTAGGTGACGAAAAATAAATTTTAAAAAAACTCCGTTTTCGTTAAAATTTATACTTACATGTTCAGAAAAATAAAATAAACAAGCTTGTGTATTTCATTTTTTAAAATAATTACCGAGCATGAGTTATTTGAGAAAACCAAATCAAAAAAAGAAGGAAAAAGGATTAATTAGGTGGAAGGATTTTATTGGATGAAATAAATGTGGTACATTGCCCGTGAAATGCCTCCCCCCCCTTCACGCCCCTTTCGGGCCTAGGGGGCGGTGTTTCTGGGCGTGAAAGGCTGATGTGGCTCACGCCACCTCTCTTCACGCCGGTGCTACGGATGGCCTTATAGCAAAAGAACCTAAGGTACCTAAAAAAGCAGTGAAATACTTACATGAATAAGGTAGAACGAATCTTCTTGAAATTACTTACACACTCGCTAACAAATCTATATGCAGATTAATTAAAAGTAGGCTAGGCAAACTGGTGGGTCGGACAGGTTCGGGTCATGACGGGTTCGGGTCAATACGGGTTAGGAGCAAAGTGAGACCGGGTCAAAACGGGTCGTTTTAAATATGCTATTTTTAAGTTAACAAAATTTTATTTGACTAATTTAAGCTGGCCCAAATTAACCTATTGAATATTTGAGGTAACCCAAATTAGCCTATTGAATATTTGAGGTGACCCAAATTAACCTTTTAACTAATTTGATGTCACCCAAATTGACCCCGTCACAATTGATTTTTGCCCAAATGAACTCATTTTTTCAAAGGATGGGTTATGATTGCCGATCTTAATTAAAAATAAGTCAAACAAAAGCGTAGGAAAAGCTAAGTCTAAAGAAAAAACGTAGAGCCTTTGAAAAAAACTTAGAGAACTCGGTACACTCCGTTAAAGATAAAATTATCATTCTTTTATCATAAAATTTATAGTTTTTGAAACTATATGTTTTTTTTATTTGATGACCAATTATTTTAGAGCGGATGAAATATTAATTCTCTTTCGTATCAAACGTGAAACTTTTAATTTTTATATTGGTGTTTTCAAATGTTATTTTGGTTTAGTATTTGGAAATTGGTATGATAAAGTGGGATTTTGATATGCACGAAAACATTACACATGTTTCTGCGTTTTCAAAATTAGGTGCCCGCACATGTAAATTAATTTTATAATTGCACTATTGTTGTACAGTATTTAAAAAAACTTGGCAATCATCTTTATAACAAATATTAAATTAAATACTTTTCTTTTTTTTAAAAAAATATTAAATTGTTACTTTATAGATTGATGTAGGTATATGATTAGGCCATGATCTATTGATCTATCATAAAGTAGCAGGAGTAAAACTTTTATTTAAGAGAAATAGAAAAGCCAAAAAGCAAATATTGGAAAGTGATGCTACTTGTACCTCCAATGCGATTTATATATGAATCATTATTCCTTTTTGCAATTTCATTGTTACTTAAAAGATCATTAATTTTTTTTATAACTATTATCAATAATTTTCTAAACAACTTTACCTAGGGTATTTTAGTTTTTTCAGAAAAAAAATATTAACATAAAATTTAACAGAGTTAACCATCTGGACTCAAATAAAGTCAAAAATGAAAAGTCCTGGTTTAGACCGAGGTTTAGAAATATAATGAACTCAACTAGTTAAAATGGACAAAATTAGAGACTTGAATAGTAATTTCCTCAAAAAATAAAAAAGTTAAAGTGAAACAAGTGGGGATAGAACTGGAGCCTCTGGAGTGAAATTGTAGCATGCTAACCGCCAAAATTAGGACATCTTTTGTTGACAACATTGTTTAAGATTTATTTAAAAATAAAAAAAAGTTCAAAGTAATATAACTGCTAAATAGTTGAAACAAACCGGCTAACTCGGAAATGCTGTGTGGCCAAATACGGGCTTAGGTCCTAAAGCAACCACTTTATACCCTTTTTTTTTCGTTGGCCCATTTGAAAAATAAAATTCTATACGTGTTAAAAGCCTTTGGGCTTGGGCCGTTTACTTTGAAGGATTAAATCCATCACAAACCAAAAAGGAGGGAAAAAAACACTGTAATTCTCCTGTAATCAAAATCGAACAAAAAAGTGTATAATTATACCATTAACTTTGTTGATTTTGCTTGAATGCTTAATTATATTCTACTCTAATAGTTTGGAGCAATGAAAGGTGTTATATAAACTGATATTGGATTGTGTTTCATCTCTGTAGAATTTTTTCTCTTTTGTATGACTGTATGTGATGAATGCAGTAAGGTAGTTTAGACAAATTATGTGTCAGTTTTTTAGTTTCTTGTAATGGGATGCAGCAATAATTGTTTTGATTTTATAATTTATTTATATCATGCCTTTGGTACAGCATTGGTTAGATTAGATAGGCTTATTAAGAGCAAAGGCTTTGGGTTAATATATATATTTACCATTTGAAAACGAATTTGGTTTATTTGAAGATGACAAAAATTATCTGCATCATTTGGATAATATTATTTTGTAAGTTGATGATTATGGTAATCAATGTTTTTTTTGTTTAGCATCAGACTTGAGTATGTATTTCATGTGTTATATAATTATTTAATTACAGTTATACTATAAAAGAGGGCACTAGACGTGACAATTTTCAATCCATTTACTTGTTAATGGGTTGATTAGACTTATTTTATCTCAAAAGGGTCAAAGATGTATAATAAGCTGTATAATATAAAAGTGTCTTTAATGCATACAACCTGCTAAAATGTTCTATCTAAAGAATATGATTATTATTGAAATAGCATAGATTGTGTTCATATTTAACAAACTAGTTTTTTAGAAGGATTTAAAATTTTTTGACAAAATGGGTTTTGGATTGACCCAATCAACAGTATGAAAGGTTTAACTATTTTCACCTTTTATTGTACCGGCCGTGTATGCCCTGCCCATTTTTCCACCTCTAATAAATTTCAAATTTTCTCAAATTGGGGAACTTTCATCTTGTAGAATGCTCCTATTAGTGAGTCTGGAGATGCGGATTACATGCTTCTAAGGTTTGATAGATCAATTATAAGTAGCTTCTCTGCCACGAGTTCTTTAATTTAAATACCAGAAAAACCGGATACAGTCGTATTTTATTAGGAAAAGAAACAACATATTTATTTTGATACACTAACATAACCTAAAAGGTCGTGGTGAGTTCAGTTGACCAGCCAAACTTCACTTGCGGTTCAAAATATTCGAGTGTGCCCCAGCTAAAATTATTGACTTTATGTGATAAACAAGCAAATAATCATATGTATATGGTAATGTTGTGGGACAAAGAGAATATTAAAATTAAGATTTTGGTCGTAATTGGAGGCCATGATTTCATTTTCTAGCTCTCACATGTAACATGTCCGCATGTGTGTTATAATTTTGGTTTTGGCATTGCCTGTCATTTTCTCATCATTTTCTATTCCTTTGTTCAATACTTTTAAATTATTGGTCTTTTTATTTAATGAAGATAGGTACATTTGCATATGATTTTTTAGGTCTAGAAAATATATAATTACACTAGGTTAGAAACCTGTGTATTACACGGGTTGCATAATATAAATTATATATTTCCATAAAATGTGTAACTAATATTTATAATATGTTTTTAATAGAAATCTACTACTAACCATTTAGTTTTTAATGTAAGAAAAAAAAACTAAATTTTGATGTAAGAAAAAAAAAACCATTTAGTTTTTAATGTAAAATAAAAAAAACCATTTATTTTTTAATGTAAGAAAAAAAATCAACAAATCACAAAAATAAATTTTTCTTAATAGCCATAGAAAGTGACTCTTAAAGCCATACAATTTTGATGTAGCACTGTAACAAATCACATACTGCCTAATGTAATAATGAATCAGTATATTGATTTGAATGCATCTCATCTTTGACAACAAACATAAAAAAAAGGCACAAACACTTTATTCAACACAAATGATGTATTGACTAATCCAGAAAAACATCTCTGCGCTTAAAAGTTATGGAACAGAATAATTCAAGGGCACCAGCAAATTATTTCAGGTTTAACTTGCAGAAATAAAGAAAAATGGAAAAAAAAACCATAAATACAAAATAAAATGACAAAAAATATATACTGCATGCATATTAACATACTGGGGAAAGAAGACACCCCTAAAAAATGTATTCAAATGCTTCCATCTACGTGCAAAGGAACAATGCTCGTAAAAGAAAATATTTTTGTGTAATTGGGCAGGTGGAAATTGAGAAAAAAAAATTGGAAGGCGTCTTGTGAATAAAGATAGCTCATCATTTTTTTATTAAATATAACACAGCATTCAGCTTAATATTAATTCAGATGACATTAAAAATAGTATCTCTATAAAACCACTAAACCTTTTTATATTTTCAATAGTATATGTAAACCACTACACCTTTTTATCTACAACTTTTTGCGTAAGGTTGCAGCATAAAATCTAGCATTAAAAATGCAACAAATGGGTCTAGATGAAAGACATTCGTATCCAATGCGTAAAAGTGCAGCTTCTTTGTCATTCTCACAACCAGATACAACTGAAACCATAAAAGAATAAAAGATGAACTTAGAAACATAATAGTTGCATACAAATTTTCTTTTCCTTTTTTCTTAATGAACATGTAAACATTATATATACGCAATGTTATATACGTGCTTAATTGTACCCTGCCCCACCTCATAATTTGGCAGGGCTAGTGACATTGGCCCAAAATCAAGAGGATCTAACTAAGAAATTACTGGTCGTGCTTAAGTTATCAACAAAATTCTAAAAGATCAAATGATTCATTATACTATTAACACCAGAAAAAAAAAGTTACTTGTGAAGACCAAAATGTAACATGCCGACCTGCAAGCAACTGATTACCCCCAAAATTCTGACCCCCAAGTGTTCTTTTGAAGGAAGGAAATGCGGAGCCTACAAATAAAAATAAAAATAACAAAAGTACAAAATCTGAAAATATTAGGTCCATATACAAGTAAAAGGACATTAACATAGATTCGTGTGGTTACTAATCTAGTTTATTACACAATATACCCCAAATATTTTTCTTTAGCTAATATATTATGGAAAGGCAAGAACATTAATATAACTTCTTGTGGTTACCAATCTAGTTTATTACACAAATATAAAGCAGAGAGCAGATGACCCAACCCAAACATTTGTCTTTAGCTAATATAACTCAATGTGGGAACATTCAGGCTAATACGACATCAATTTTTGCATATGTCGGTAAATTGCAGTTAAAGGATGCGCAATTTAAATCAAATATGAAAAGACCTTTTTTATCGAGGTATGATCCTTTTTTTCTTATTGTACATGTAAACATTATATATACACATGGATGTGACGTTTGGACAGACAGAAAGCTTTGAATTTAAAAAACCGAATAATGATTTAGACCCGTTTCAAGATGACCTTTTTGCCAACATGAGTTCTGCAACTTTTCAGCAGAATGAGCAGTTGGATTCAGTTGTTCAAGCAAAAGATGGTTTATCTAGTGATCTAAACGATTCTAACATAAAAAATGTGGATAAAGAATGGTTTAGTGATAGTTATTGGCAGAAAAGTAGTGTTAAAAGCACATTAAATGATGTGTCCTTGCAGAATAATCCAAATGATTCATCAACATATTGGTTTGAAAATGCTACTTGGCAGAAAAGTAGTGCCAACAACATGTCTACCATTAAAGATGATAATTACACATTAAATGATGGTTCCTTACAGGATAAATCCAAATGACATCAACAGATTGGTTTGAAGATACTAACTGGCAGATAGTTAGTGTCAACAACAACACGGCTACCATTAAAGATGATCATTTATTTGATAGTAAACCACCTGCAAATGACTTAATTCAGTCTGAAAAGTCGGATCTTGATGATTGCCAACATGAATTGCAGAGTTGCCTATTGTACAAATATATAGAATTAGCATTTTAGTTTAAATATATTTTGAAGTCACAAAATTTGCTTCTGACATCAATGTGTGACCATTTATCAAATATCAAGCAAAAATATCTGTTGTCAAACAATAAACCAGACAACATACTTGCTGTTAATACATGGAATCATCAGATAGAAATTAAACTTACCATGGAACTGAACTTACCAACAATCATCTCCAACACATCTGTATCTTCTAGCCACTGCATTGAATCCAGCTCAAGGTTATCATCTAACCTGATGTTAGTAACACTACTACCATATGCTAAAAAGGCTCAAACCATCATTGACTAAATTCTTACTCGTTCATTTCACAACGGGCCCACTGTTCAAAGCAATTCATCAAACACTTGCCTGATAACATAAATTTTCGTCCAAATTTATCTATATGTTCAAAGCAATTCATCAAACACTTACCTGATAATGAGAGTTCCAAGCAATTCATCAAATTTGGGTGTAACAGATATAGTAATAGTGTAACAGATATAGTAACAATAAGAGTGTTAACAGATATAGTAATAGTTGCATCAAATTAGGGTTTAAAACGAATTAAAACAGTAACAGGCCATCGAGGAAAAGAATCATGTGCAGTGAGTAACAATTCGTTTAAAACAAAGAATCCACATATTAGGGTTTTAAAAGAAGGAAAACAGTAACAATTCGTTTAAATCAAGGTATGTCTTTAACAATTTGATAAAATAAACAACAACAATGAACAAAAAACTGAAATAGATTTCTTTAATCGGCAAAATAATCAATAAAAACCATTCGTAATCCATCAAATTAGGGTTTAAAACGAATAAAAACATCAAACATACAAAAAAATACCTATTGTGATGGATTTCATGCGATTAGGAAAGTCAGTTGGAGAAGAAGGATATAGCGATTTCGTGTGATTACGATTAGGAAAAACAGGCAAAAAAAAACAAAAATAATATTAGTAAGCGAGGAAGGATTATGCGATTAGAATCTGATGGAAGAGTAACATACCAGCCTGGTGAAGTTTGAATCTGAGGTTGAAGATGTTAGAGCAGCAGCGAGATTAGGAAGGGGTGAAGTATAGGGTTCCAAAATGAAAATGCAAAAGGGGATTTATAGTCGGGTTATAACACGGATCAAAAGCGGGTATGATCGGATCATTTAGATCCGCGTGTAACATCATCAGAATTACCAAATGGGCGGGAAAAGGAAAATAAAACCACCCTCAAACGACACGTCTCATAGTGATTTTTATTTATTAGAAGTAGTAGATAGTAGATTATCTTAGAGAAAATCGTCAAAATGTATATTTTGGTTAAAAAAATTGATAAAATATATATTGAAAAGTCAAACATTTTAAAATATACAAATATAATTTTGACCAATAGTAACTTGACACGTAAACAAAAATCGTTTTGGAGGTTCTCCATAGCCAGCCAGGTGTCAAACACGGGGGCTTGCCACATGTTTTAACCCGGCTAAGGAGTAGCCAGCCCCCTACTCCTTAGTCACTATCTTTTTACCCGGCTACAAAAAGGCTAAAACGGCTACATGTACACATGTGTAAGGAATTGATTGGATATTATTTTTGAGCCGGCTATGGGATAGCCGGGATCAGCTTGGGCAAGTAGGATGGTGGCTCGGGAGTTACATGTGGCTGTATTTGATTGGAAAAAAGTTTTACCGGCTACAGGTGAGCCGTTTGGGTTTTATCGGCTCAACTAAAGCCGCTTGAATACACGTGGCAGTGTCATGAGATGACACCTGGCCGGCTATGAAGTATCCTCCAAAAAATTTTTTGCCTGCGTGTCAGGATTCTATTGATTGAAAATGGATATGTTTATTTTCAAACATTTGACTTTTCAATGTACATTTTGTCAATTATTTTGGTCAAATTGTACATCTTAGTGATTTTCTCATTATATTAGTATTGACATGTTAAAGGTATTTTAGTAAAACCCTAAGAAAATGCGAGGACTGGAATAGATCTTACCAATATTACTTTTTTTTGGACAGGCAAAAACAAATTTATTAATAGTATCTCAAACTATATTAAAATAGATAGGAGAAAACAAAAACATTACCGTAAGAAAAACATTAAAACTACATCAATTATTTCAATCTAATAACTACATTTTTTTTCTTTATTTTTGATCCAAACTTCATCAAAGTCGTAAATGGATTAGTTTTTTGTAATTTTTATCCCTCCTAACCAAAGAAGTAGACTCCAAGAAGTTTCTAATTGTATTTCCACCAAGAAGCATACACTTGCACCAAGTTTTGACATTCTCCTATATTTCTATAGTAGTTTGACACGATATTAATAAGTGGTCGCATGATTCCACATGAATTCCCAGAAAGAGCAAATGGAACTTAACATAGCGACATTCCTGTTGACTAAATCTTCTTTAGTATGGATTCTATCCAAATCCGTTATCTAGACGAGGAAATTAACCATATTCGTTACCCAATTGTTCCAATCAAATAAAAGCAAATTCGGAGGGAATCGACGCTTTTCAATGGCTGATCTAACTGGTTATACTGAAAATGCACCGCCTTCCACAACCACTTGTCGTTTACATTTTCAAAGGTTTTAATAGATTGGGATAAATAGTTTGTAGCATGTAGTTCTTCAAATTCAACAGTAGTAGACGTCATTGACTTCCATTGCCAAACAATACCGGCTTTTTTAGTTCGATCCGTCACCAAAGAAACTTTTTTTTCTCCAAGATAAACATGCCAAGGAAATTTTCCCTTTAAGTTGCACAGGAAAGGTACTGATATTTAGAATATTTAGATTGATATCTAGTTTGTAGTTTGTTGGTCCTGATTTTTTTAAATTTTCTAGGAGGATCCAAAGTTTATTGGCATCAAAAAATTTATTTCAAATGACAAAGGTGTATGGCTAAGACTTCTTCAAAATGAGGAGGTTTTGGATTCAAGTCCCACTTGTAACAAAAAAAAAGAGTTCCAAGTTGGGTCAGGGGTTTTCTAACCTAAGATGGGTTTCCTACTATGGGGCTGGAGATAATCGGGTGGGCTAGTGGCCGTCAGAGATCCAAATTGTCATTCAAAAAAAAAGATAAATATAGATATAAATATGTTGCCTAAAAGACATGAAACTCTTGTGAAGGATCCGTGTATTTACTCCTTTCATTTATAAGGTTCTACAAAAATGTTTCTAAAATTAAATATTTCAACATGTTCACGAGCCGAACCGAACCGAGCAAGGGTCTACTCGTGCATGGCTCATTTATAAACTGAACCGAGCCAAAATCGAACGAGCATTTTCCGATCAAGCGACAAACTGTGTGAACAACCCTAGTCATGTGAGTATTGAAGCCCTGAAGTTTGAACAAGATAGAGAGCTAGAAAATTAATTAGTGGCCAGTGTAATTTTATATTTGTGTGTGTATATATATAAAATAACATTAATTAAAAATAATTCGACCTAAACAAGCAAACGTACATTTGCACGTGCTCGGTTCATTTACAAATACAAAAGAAACCAAGGTGATCGGAGCATTTTTCGATCGAACGAGCATTAAATGCCAACGATTTGTACCGGCCTACCCACATATCACTCGTTTGGAATTTTTGGTTGATGCAGGCATTTAATGCTTTAATGGGATGTTTCATTGGTTTGCAACATGCAACAAGCGTGAACAACGCCACTGGCCCAAACAAGAGCTGCCGTTTATTCCACCGACAATGACTACATTTTTGGAAGATATTTTTAAAACAAACACTTCTTTAACCTGTTTTTTAATATAATTATTTTTTTTTCAAAAATATAAATATTATTTTTATACATTTTTTCTGATTATATCTTTTACAAATATCAATATCTTATTCTTTACAAGGCTTCAAATGCTTTCTTAATAACCCCACGAACTTAGGAAACATATAATTTCGTATTTTTTTTAATTAAAAGTGTTAATATATTATGTGAGTTTCCAATAAAAATCAATAATCAATAAAGACATAAAAAAGGAACATAATTACCGAATTATCATATTATGATAATGATCTAATTATTTTAATCTATTATTTGAAAGTTATAAAAAATAAAAATACTTGAACTTATAACAAAAACTAAATTTCCAATTACAGATTAATCAAAAGATATTCAAACTTATAATCCTGTTCCTAAACATGCATATTATCACCAAAAAAACCACAATAATCACGAACAAAAATAGTTGATTAAAATCAAATCAAATCCAGATGATCACGCCTTGTTTCTTCAATTAAAAAGTAAAAAATCGATCTCAAATCGTCCATTTCCAGATCTTGATTCGAAGATCCACCTTGCATTTAGCATCGGAAGTTGTAGCCGTCGTCGCTGTTTTACCGGTCGGAGCTGCCGCCTTGATTCCGTCACAGGTAACTCTAATAGGTAACTTCTTCGTCTTGAAGCTTCCGATCTTCGCCTTCACTTTCGTATCGAGCTGGATCTTCAACGGCAAACTCTTTTTGTTCTTCAGATCTGACTTCAAACCACTGTTATCATCTACGCCTTTTCCGGTCGTCGACACAACTGTCCTCAACGCCGTCGTGTTCTTCTTCGCCATTGTAAAGGCCGGAATCGTTCCGTCGCCGACGTCGACGTCGTTCGATTTGAACGAGACGGAAACCGGATCGTAGTAGAACACGATCTTCTTGTTAGGGTTTCGAGCCGTGACGGTAAAATTGAATCTGGTAGTAAGTTTATTCGATGACGTCAGATTGAACTGAGAAACGTGGAGCGCGGAGACGGAGAACGTAGGTCGGTGAGGACGGTAGATAACGTACGCCACTCCGCCGGCGACGGCAGCGATCACAATTAAAATCACGATAGTGAAGGTGATCCACAGACAGAAGGAGCAGCAGCAGCTACGACGGCTGCGCCGTGGTTGTGGCCTGTACACCGGACGAGATTGGTTGTAGAGCTGCGCTTTGGTAGCCGGAAACGTAGGGTTTCCGTTGGCTGCAGCGGGAGCTGGACCGCCGGCGGGCTTGGCGGCAGGGTAGATTTTTTCTGCCATTGATGATTTGTGAGCACCAATCGCTCTGTGTGTATTTAATTTGTTTGTTGGAGATTGTTAGCTGAGATTTCCCTGTAAATACGTGAATTGTTGGTGACGGTGACGCCGGAAAGTGACAGAGTGTAGAGAGAGAGAGAGTAACCAGAAGCGAAGGGAGGTGGTGCAAGGCTATTATCGGAGTTGGAGGGAATACATCAAATTCCTTTTCACTCATTATTATATATATTTATACTATTTTATAAAAACCTAGATGTTCAGTTTTCACCTATCTTAATATTATTTTATTTTATAAATAATTATTAGCTTAACCTTATCATATAGACAAAATAGAAGATAATTATGAATTATCTCTTACATAAAACTAGTATCTTTTTTATTTCTTAATTAATAATTGTTTTTTGTAAAGATGTAAGTAGCATATTCGGAGAATTTTGTATGCTTGTATGTGCTGTTAATTTAATCATATTAATAAAAATTAAAATATTTATTTAGTACTTTTACTAAATAAATTATATTAGATTATAATATATAATTCAGATTTATTTTCTCACATTGTTGCATAAAGATATACCATATCTTTATATTTAAATCTTATATCTTATTCCTAAAATAGTTAGGTATTTTGTAATTGTATATAGTGGTTATCAATGAGATGACAGACTTGTTTTCAGCCCATCTTTTAAATTATGCGTGACAGCAAAAGGTATTTATCCACTAAAATAACATGATAATTTTGTAATTTTACTTCAATTTGGTTGTACTTCTAAAATATTATGAGTAAAAAAACATATTACGTGACGAAGGAAAATATGATGGAGAGTGGTTCGAGTCGGACGATTTGGTATGTTGGACATTTAGAATTCAAATTAGTTAATACTTACTTGTATTATTCTATATAAGCCGGGGGTCTAAACGGGAGCAGCCTCTCTATCCCTTGGGATAGGGGTAAGGTTTGCCCTCATCACACCCTCCCCAGACCCTACTAATAGCGTTAGCTATGTGTGGGATTATACTGGGTACGTTTGGTTTGGTGGTTTGTATTATTCTATATTACCATATATTATCATAAAATATTACTTTAGTCAACAAATTTTGTATTTTATTTAAGTATAAAAGTTTAATATCTATTCTATATTATTTTCCAAAACATTACCTTTAGCCTTTTAGGTAAACTTTAATTTATATATATAAAACATTACGTTATTTAAAACAAAAGAAATGTGATATTAAAGATTAAAATGGAATTATTTAAAAACTTTCAACTCACGTTACAAACTAATTGTCACTAACCTTTTTGAGATTATTTTTTTAGAATGTTAAAAATGAATTTAAAAGTAGATGCGTACTAATGGCATTTAAAACTAGGTCACACCCAAACCCTAACCCCCCTCAGCCTTTAGTTCGATCGCAAGCAAGGAGAAAGGACGAATAGATAGTGATCGGTTTCTGGTTTGCCAGTTTGGCTAGCATTTTTTTGTAATTAATTTTTTAGAATGTTAAATATTAATTTAAAACTAGATGCATACTATTAGCATTTTGAATTATATAAAATAAATTTTATGTAGTTATGGTTATTGAATTGTTAGAACATTAAGGAACTACAAGTTTAGATTCAGACATATAATTTCAGAAGTGATACAAAGTTAAATCATATTTATTGGTTGAGGGTCGTTTTCATTAAGGTGTTGCTTATGAAGAGGGTTAATCATCCTAAAGTTTTTATTTTTATATTATTTAAAGTTGATTTCCGAAATTATTTCCACTGATAACATCAAGTTTTGTAGTTTGAATATGATTTTAAATAACAGAATAAATATAAATAATAACATGGAAGAAAAAGAAAATATATCCATTGAAAAATGCACAAGTGTCAGACAGTTGACACTTACAAAAGTAATCTATTTGAATTATGCCTATTCAAAAGTTATTGAATTTTTTTAATATTCATCAAATCATTGAGATGTTTATTTTATTCTTTTATAAACAATTCTTTTACTCTAGATATCACTTAACAATTTTTTTTTATTAAAATAACTTATATATGTGTTTATATATTCAATTTTAAATTATAAAATGATATGAAAATTGTGGACGATGTAATTTAAATGGGAACATAAATATGTGAAAATTGCAATATTTATATTGGGCTCTCTTTTATGGGAGAAGTCGATGACCCAAATTAACCCTCATAGACCCAATTAATCTAATAAAGCCCAAATAAGTGCCTTTAAGGCTTTAGTAAGGATAACAAATGCAATTCTATCTATTTGTGCTTATGGCATTGGATTTTTTTTTTTTTTAGAAAGACAAATGTAAACCTCCTATTTAGGATTGGGTTAAACCCGACTCAACTCACATAGCCTATGTTGAAAGCAAGATTCAAGAAACAAAATTCGAACTAAAGACATAAGGATCTAATCTCTAGCTCAACAACATGGTATCGTTGGGCTAGATGCCCAACGTGGTGATTATGACATTATATGAAGATAGTTATTAAATATTTGCAAGGTCAAGTTATGTAATTTACATCTAAGACAGACTTCATGGATATCAAATGGAAGTTGGGCATTTCAAATACTAGGTCCTCGATAGTAAGGGGTCATCTTTTATCAACCAGAATTTATGATCTTATTAAATTCAGAAAAAAATTAGATTGGTTTAATAAGTGATATTCAGTTATTGAATATTTCATTAAGGTCACGTGTTTATATAAGATTTCTATATATAACTTATGTTACTTCTTTCTACACGATATGTATTAAGTATCTCTTAATAATGATCGGTTTTTAAGTCATTTCATATAGTGGTCGGTGAGTGGAGGGGGTAGAGAGGTTCCCTTTTCCTCACTAACCCATGCTTCTTCACCATTCGGTGACTAGGTTCACCTCTTATCATATGTGTGTCCACATTTTTATTTGTTTCTCTATGTTATCATGTATCACCTACTATTTGACCTTTTTAATACGTTAGCGATTTTTCCAAGCTCATACTAATGTCGTGTAAGGATAACAAGATTGGTCATATGTAGTTGTTTACACACTATACCCATGTTTGCTTGTTACTGCCACCACACATCTCAAGTTGCTAATTTCGATCAAGTAACATGTACGGCCATAGATCTTGGTATGTTTAAAGCTTTTAAACACCTTACACGATTACTTATCTTTGTGGGGGGATCATGTTATTACATTGTTGTGCTTTGCCACTATCACTTAGCTCCCAATATACATACCTCGCGCAATTCTTTCTTAGAACTCGTAGGTATTACTAGAGAACATCAAATTCGCTTAAACCATGATTTTGATTTATATAACTCTTAACTTTTGAACTAATCATGGTTCTGATTTATATCACTCTTAACTTTTGAACTACTTTTTTTATAATACGAGGTAATCACTTTTCAAATCAAGCTTCAGTATGAGTTGAATCTAAATGTTTAAATAACACGATAATAATAAAAAGTAAAATTATTGATTTTAAGTTTATTTGATCTAAAAGATAGATCTCAATTAAAAGTATTTAAGTTTCTAAGCAAATTAACATAAAATAGGGTGCGCAAAATTGTTCAAAAGTACACGACATCATTATATTAGAATTCTAAATTAAATATGCACATAAGGTTCTAAACATGTTATTAGAAGAATAAGTTTTAGTTACTATAAAAAGACATCGGTTAGATTAAAAACTCATATTTTCTGACAAGAATGTTAGCTTAAACGAGCTTACCTTGTTTTAAAACGATAGGGGAATACGGGATTACTTCTAGTAGCCTTAGGACTTGGGATAATTCAAAATCATATATTCTATAGAGTGAAGACTTCTCTCTTTTACCTTTTTCTTGATCAAATGAAAGTTATGTCTATTATACCCTTGATAGAACTTTCAAAAACACTTCAATGACCGTTTGACTCATTCACTTAAGCAATCATGGATGAGTAAAAAAAATAGTTTATAAAATAAATCAATAGATGATAGAATAATAGAGACATGTTCAATTGAGAACCATACATTTTTATACAAATGCATACATGTATCCTTACTTTATATATGTACAAATGCATATATGCATCCTTATATTTGTGTAGAAATGTATGGTTCTTTTGATTCTCGTCAAAAGGATGGTTCTTAATTGAACATGTCTCTAGAATAATAGTTGTAAATAAAAGTTTTAAAAGTTAATTGTGCTAAATAATTACTCCGTTGAAATGAAAATATAATAAAACATTTATAGCCACCGACGATAGTAGACAAGGAGAGGCATAATATATAAATGTGGTGGGTGGTATCCAACACCACATTCCAAATCAAAGCAACCACTACTTGCGGTCCTCCTTTGCGACACCTTCCTCTAATTTTAATTTTAATTTTAATATATACTTGTTTCTTAAATAACATGGAAGAAAATAAAATTTTATGTTATCCCGGCTTCCTATAATAAAACTACATATTATTAAAATTAATTCTGGCGTAGTAGAAATCACTTTTTTATATATTTTGTGTTATAAACTTCTTTAAAATGCAATTCTTAGCAACAATAACAAAGCTATTATATGACATCGTGTATGTTATGGATCAATTAATTTTGTTGGGTGTAAGTTAAATAATACTTTAAGGAGATATTATTACAATAAAAAAAAATATAAAGTATTATAGAACAAATACGCCTTAGAGTTTATCAGGTGCATAATAAAAATAACGTGACCATTCAATTTTTTTCTTATAAAAACATAATTTTGTTTTTTTATAACTCTAACATATAATATTACGTAATAATGTGTTTATTTTTATATAAATTTTGATAATATCTAATATAATTTCTTTTAGTAGATACGACTCGTGTTATGATATATTTATATTAAAATATAAATAAAAATAAATACACCACAACAGTGCATTCATATATAAAATGTTATATATTAAAAATTATAGAAAAAAATAAATTTATATTCTTTTAACGAAAATTATAAAATAAAAAACAATTACGATGCAAATTGATACATTTTAGGTGTAAAGAGTACTTTATGAAATGATTTCTTGACTCACTCATTGGAAGGAATATCCACACTCAAACCAGCCGACATTTTTTATTTTTGAATGGATAGGTGGAAAACACGCGTACGTGGATCTAACAAGGGCTTCCTCGCGTGTGGGGTTGGAACCCAGTGATTTCATGGTGGGTCAGACTGCTTTAGAAGTTGATTTATGCAAAGTGAATAAACAAGAGAAAGTGTGCATTGACAACCAACACGTGTTTTTCCATTTGCATTTGATACTTTTGGTTTTCTAGCGTCTGAGACTGTGGAGCTACTTAGTCAAGTTCAACGGGTCATACATAGTAATGTTATGCCCAAAGACTGTGAACTTAGTTTTGTTATTCAAAAATGATTAACGTCCTAGCTTGTTGGCCGTTTGTCTTTTATCTCAATCTAAAAAATAAAAAAGAAAAGAAGATGTGTGTGAGAAAACAAAACGATCTTTAATATAGGTTTACTTTATAAAATAACTTAGGGACACTAATTAAATTCAAATTTTATTATATACACTATTTTAATATATAAGGTTTTTCCTGTCAACAAATGTCCGAATCCATGTAGCTATCATCCCCTCTATTTTCGTGTTACTCTTATCTTGCCTTTGGGCACAAGAAATGATATTGGATCCTGTTCATGCGCATAACACGTTTTCAATTCCAAAAAAGCATAGCCACAAATAAAAATACGTATTTATTTAATGGTATACGTATAAGTTTATGTATAATTCATTTTGTTTATTGTTTAATAAATGATTTGAACATTTTCTCTATTATCATATTTTTATTTAATTTTATCATGCCTCTTTGTTCTTTGTTAGACGTATTTTTAGATACAATGTTTAAACATATAAATTATTATTATTTTTTAATAAAAGAATATACAAGTTTAATTAATAGTTTTAATAAAGAGATGCCATCTTTTTTCTCTTTTCGTCGTCTTATTTTACTTTTTATTTGTATTACAAATATATCTTTTATCTATAATAAAATAATATTTTTGGATGACACTTGTCATCATCTGATGTATCCTCACCTATTTTTCCCTCTAAAACCACTAACATATTAAATGTTATATATAAATAGAGTTAAGTAATTAACAATCTAAATATTTTGATTATTAATTACTTAATTCTATTAATATGTAATATTTAATATCAACCATTAGTAATCTTTTTTTTCCTACATATCTATATCTATACTAGGTTAAAATCTCGTGTATCACACGGGTTGAAAATGTAATATTATATACTTAGTAATAAAAAAGTTTGTATTTAAAAAAAAACTTGTGTGTTACACGGGTTGATAAAATATAATTGTATATACTCAGTAATAAAAAGTTTATATCTTTAAAAACATGTATATTACACTGTTTGAATACATTATTTTTTATTTAATACAATTTGACTTACATTACTATTTAGTTAAAAAGAAAAGTTACATAATTAAATTTTAAAGTTTTCAAAAATAAAAAATAATTTAAAGTAAATATGTTTTATTGGTATAATTCTATAACTGGTTTTCGGTATCGGATCACTTCTAAAAGTTGGAAGAAATCATGCTCATCCTTGAAAAGATATTTAATACTTAATAAGCAATATCCCCACTTTCTCTCTGATCAAATTTTTTTGGTCAAATACATTTCTTTCAATGCAAGAACTTAATTTTTTAGGAAAGAAAAACTTGGAGCTTTTTTTTGTGTGTTCTTGATTTCAGTACCAAAAATTCTTTGTTTATAGATGTCAAAAGAATGAAAGATACCACAACTCCATGAATATCTGCAAAATTTGGAGCTTATTTTCATCAAGTAGACAAAAATACCCTTCCCACCCCTACTATTAAGTAAAAGTTATGGTGGTACAGTACAAGTGCTTAATGCAATTCTTGTTTGTGGGGTGATCAAGATTAAAGCCCTTTCTAATGGTCGTCACTTCCATTCTGCTTGCTAATGGGGTTTCAAGTGATTTACTGGTTCATCACATTCTTGATTTTGTTGGTTGGCTGTGATTCTTTGGCTTCTAGATCTGCATGTAAGTTTGTTTTTGAGTTAATGTTTATATTTTCTTGAAGAAAGTTAGATTCTTTTTAATGTTTATTGCATTTGGAACCATGATCATAGTTATGTGTATGTTCTTGAGCACATCACAGAAAGGTTTTCTTGAATTTCAACCAAAATTGTTGATTTCAGGAAACAAAAAGTTTTTTTTTTTCGGAAAATGATAACCATTTTGCAAACTAATGCGAAAGATATTAGTTTTTGGGAAATTAGAATCGAAAGTAGATTTTTTTTTTTTTGGGTATTGGCTTGTTCTGTGGACTGTGAAATCAATTTTACATAGTATCAATAGTTTGATAATTCTGGTCAAATTAGTCCAAAATTGACATGATCTCTAATGAAGGTCAAAAACTATGCTACTATTAGTTTAGAAGAAATCTTTTCAAATCAACATATTAGATTTGTTTTGTTCTATTAATATACTAGTTTAGGTCCGTGTCTACACACGGGGTGAAAAATATTAATATTTAAAAATTTTAAATCTTTATGTATATATATTTCACAGGTGTAAAAATATATTACATATACTACGGATATAAACAAACTCAAAATATGTAAAAATTAATATATAATTAGGTTTCGAAAGTACGTTAATTACTATTTAATGTAATTTCACTTTCAATTACTATTTGATTGAAATAAAAGTTACATAATTAAATTTCAAAGTTTTCTTATAATAAGGGATAATTTAAAATAAATGTGTTGTATTAATACAATTAGTACTTTCTTTAAATATATATTATTATTTAAATATAGAAGTGCATTAAATAAGAGAGAGAGGCGGGAAAAATTGTGAGATTGAATATGGAGACGACACGTGACACTAAAAAACATTTATTTATTAGTATGTATAGATATAGATATGCATGTCAATTTCGAATCCTAAAAACTATTATACAGATCATGGTGTTTCACAGCCACAAACTCTAATCATTGATAAATCTTTAGCTCCTGATCACTATGAAAAACATTCACCCTCAAAGCATCATGCAACAAAATGGATCACACGAGGATTTACTCCCCTTTCTAGCTTCTCGTTCCATCGATATCATCATGAAAGCTCAAAACATGATCATTTGGCTCCTACACCCTCGTATCAAGTTCAACCACCAACTTACATGTCGCAAGGTCAGTTTTGTCATTATAAAATAAAAAACTAGTTAGAGATACGTTCTTTTCACTATTTCAGAACCAATAACATGTTGAAAACTGTGTTAACCACACAACACACTTATATATTACATAAAAGATGATCAGAAGTAGTGAGAAAGAGAAACAAATACGGTTATATAACCATGTTGTATATTACATTCAAAACAATAAATACAAATGCATGATGCGGTTCTTTAACATATTATTGGTTCTAAAAATAACACACCTCAAACTAGTTATTACATAAAGATTACTAAAGTTTTGATCTTTTTATATTGAGCTGATTCAACCGGTCCCGCACCGTCACCGGTTGATCTAATAAGCCGATTTGGTAAGCTAAAGTTTTGATCTTTTTTATAATTTCACGACGCTTTAATGCTATATCATTATAAATTTATAATATATTGGTTTAATGATGATATTATAATGTTTAAGGGCCTGTAATATCTCCATCAAGCTCCTCATTGACAAAAAACACTGCTACTCCACCCTCTCCGGTTTTCATGCTACCTCCACCACCTCCTAACCAAGGTAAACCGAACTGGTGACAAGCAGAGGTGACAATTTAAATTCATTTAATTATAAATGGTCAATTTTTTGGTTATATATGATGACATTTGGTATAAATTTCAACTTACTAACACTACAAATCAGCCTGATAAAAGCTCAAATCGAGCCGAGTTCAAGTTTAAACCAACTCGAGCTGAGCTTGAGTTTATATTGGAGCTCATTCACTAAAACTGAGTTTAAACCCGAGTTTCACATATTCTTATGAGCCTGTTATTTTATATTTTTTTATTTAATATGTTAAATATATATTTGCATAATAATAACTATTATATATAAAACTGAAAAATAACTGTTTGGTTGTCTGAATGGTTAAGAGGTAACATCTTAATGATCATTAAGAGGCTACCTCTTAATGGTTCAAAGCCTCTTAATGGTTAAGAGGTAGCCTTAAGTCTGAATCGTAACATCTTAATGATAATTCCTCACAAGTTACATGACTACTTAGGGGGTGTTTGGGATTACTTTTGGAACTACTTATTGACTTATTAACTTCTCCAAGAAGTCAATAAGTCAAAAGTTTGTTTGGATAATAGGGTAAAAGTTGGTTTTTAAAGAATGAAAAAGTTGTTTTTCAAAAGTAAGTGGATACTTACTTTTTGAAAAAGTCATAAGTTGTTTTTTAAAAGTAAAGCCAAACATGCCCTTACTTCTTAACCACTAAGAGATAGCCTACCAAACAGCCCCTAAATAATATTTGTTTTGTAATAGTAATATTTTATGGCTAATTTCAAACTTCATATGTAGACGTAGACTGTACAACAGTGGCCTGCACACAGCCATTGACATACACACCAGCCGGATCACCTTGTGCTTGTGTATGGCCAATTGAAATTAAACTCCGCCTCATGATTTCTCCATACGCATTCTTCACATTAGTCTCTGAACTCGCCGACGAAATCGCCGCCAGTGTTTCACTCAATGTAAGTCAAGCTCGAATCACCGGAGCCAATGCCGCCGGCGAGCAGCTTGACACCACCATCGTTCTCGTCAATTTAGTACCGCTAAAACAAAATTTCGATCCCACCACCGCGTTTTCGATCTACCAAAATTTCTGGAAGAAACAAGTTTCAATCAACGAAACTCTATTTGGAGCGTATGAAGTGGTCGACGTTAAATATCCAGGTTTTATTACGAACTTACAATCTCATTATCTGCAATTTTGAAGAGCTTCAAAACCTAATTGTGTGTTCGGATCTGAAATTAGGGCTTCCGCCTTCTCCGTCTTCGATTCCTTCAAATACCGATGTGACGATCGACCAATCGGATTCTGTAAATGATAAAGGAATGCCGGCTAAGCCTTTTGGAGTGGACATACATAGGAACGGAAGAGATGATAAGAGTAAGCCGAATGGAAGCATAATCGCGGTGGTTGTTTTATCTTCTGTAACAGCTTTTGTTGTTCTCATCGGAGCTATTTGGCTTCTGTTGTTAAAATTTGGATGCTGTTCGTCCGCTGCCGGATCTGAAACGAACCGTCTTACACGAACGCAGTCCCATGGGAGACCATCAGGTAACCTTGTTTCGTCGGGGATGATAGAAATCACAAATTGTACATTTTGACAAGTTTTAAGCCCAAATATAGATTCGCCTTTAGTCTGCTTGAAAATAAACATATTTAAAAACAATCAATCAGAAAACACCACGTAACCTAAGTCAGCTAGGCTTTAACCGACACATAAAAAAGCAAAAAAGGAGATACAGTCCACCAAAAAAACCAGTCAGAACAAACCACTCTAGTCGGGATAGAGCCTTGCTGGCCGAGATCTAGTTGAGTGGTTTTTTTACCCATTGTACTTTTTAGGTTTTTTTTGCCGGTTGAAATCTAGCCTCCTTAACCGGCTAAGCTTATGTGATGTTTTCTGATTGGTTGATTTAGGAAATGTTTATTTTTGAGTGGGCTAAAAGTGAAAGAATATTTTTGCTTAAAAGTTGGTCGGTTTCCGGTGTTTTGGATGTTCGAATAATAAGTTTTGGAAGAAATTGAAACTCGATTAGGAACTGGAGATTCGTTGGTGGTAGGGAGCAGGAAAAGTTCAGAATCGTTGTCTTTTAGCTCAAGTTTAGTGGCTTACACTGGAACCGCCAAGATCTATAGCTTGAGCGAGATTGAAAGAGCCACATGTAACTTCGATTCCCATAAAATACTTGGAGAAGGTGGCTTTGGTGTCGTTTACAGTGGCGTTCTTGAAGATGACAAAAAGGTTGCTGTAAAAGTTCTCAAGAGAGACGACCGGCAAGGCAGTCGTGAATTCTTGGCTGAAATCGAGATGTTGAGTCGTCTTCACCACAGAAACTTGGTGAAACTGTTCGGCATTTGCACAGACAATCATTTCCGATGTCTGGTTTATGAGCTTGTTCCAAATGGAAGTGTTGAATCTCATTTACATGGTAAAACAACATGATTTCCGCCATTTATTGATTCAATCCAATGAAAAAGGAGCATGATTTAGTGTTTTTGTTTTGAAATTTTCAATTCAGGTGCTGACAGAATCACCCCTTTGAACTGGTGTGCAAGAATGAAAATTGCTTTAGGTGCAGCTCGTGGGTTAGCTTACTTACACGAAGATTCAAGTCCACGGGTCATTCATCGCGACTTCAAGTCCAGCAACATTTTACTTGAAAATGATTTCACACCTAAAGTTTCGGACTTTGGTTTGGCTAGAACAGCATTGGATGGCCATATGCACATATCAACACATGTCATGGGAACTTTCGGGTACGTTTCTTAGCCCATTCGGTAGTTAAACGCCTAAGCCCCACAACTCTGTGTATTTTCACCGTGAACACACTAAAAGAAAGCCTGCATAATATTAACATTCATTTTATACAGCTATCTAGCACCAGAATATGCCATGACAGGCCATCTTCTGGTGAAGAGCGATGTCTACAGCTACGGTGTGGTTCTTCTCGAGCTACTAACAGGAAGAAAGCCTGTGGACCTGTTGCAGCCACCGGGTCAAGAAAATCTAGTCACGTGGGCTCGACCACTACTCACAAACAAAGAGGCCCTAGAGTCTATAATTGATCCAAACATCATAAACTCAGACACCTCATTTGACAGCATACTAAAAGTTGCAGCCATAGCATCAATGTGTGTGCAACCAGAAGTATCACATCGCCCGTTTATGGGTGAAGTGGTTCAAGCCCTAAAACTTGTGTGCAACGAGTTCGATGAAATAAGAGAAATAGATTCTAGAAGTTGTAGTCGAGATGAATATCTCGAATTTGAAACATTTGATCAGTCTGAGACTCGTCTCACTCGTCATGAGACGAGTGGCTATGATTCAAAGATTGGGTTATCGGCTCGGATAGAAAACATTGGGGGCTTAGAGTCTGAATCATTCAGAAGGCAGTTCAATTCTGCACCTCTGAAAATGGAGAGAAAGAAGCAGTTCTGGCGACGGTTAAGAGGTTGGTCTAGAGGAAGCATGAGTGAGCATGAACATGATCATGGATTTTCTTCTAATTTATGAAGATATAGTGTATTCAGCTCTGTTTGATTCAGTGGTATATGAACAGTCGATTTCAACAACCGGTTACTTCACAAGAAAACATGGGCATTATCCAACACAAACTTGAAGAACAAGCAACTGTAAATAGACCAAAAACACATACCATATTATAACACCCATCGTATACAACAAAATCATTCTAGGGTTGACATCTAAAACACAAGTCATCAAAATCTACTTGGTAAAAGCCAAAATGCTTGGCTCCTAGTAAACTCTGCCCGCTGACGCGTTTTTTTCCAGTAAAATAAACAAGCTTGTTGTATAGGATACAGAAGTAGATTAACAGGTGGTGGAACGTTATTTGTTGAACTGATAACAATTAATTTTCGTGTGAGTGGCTTGTGTATTCCGTTTCGTTTTCCATAGTTACCTCGGATGAGGCTGTTGATGATAAGCCGCTATTATTCCCTCTTGATGATTGTGGTAAATTTGGGCGATTTCTTTGTGCATCAGTGTTGACAGGTGTTTGACCTTCTTCTGCAAGTTTTCTAAGAAGATTTGTGACCGTTGGAAGAAACTTGGTGGATAATGAAAGGATTCCTGGAAGCTGTAACCATGTAGACACCAAAAAGATTAATTAGCGAAACGTGCAAGTAAACCCTATGGACTTTCACTAAAATCGCAAATAAATCCTTCAAGTCTTTAACCGATTAAATCCCTGAACTTTTAAAAACTAACAAAAAAAGTCGTTTTTTTATAAATTTCAGCGGGGACTGTTTTGTTATTCTTTAAAAAAGGTTAAAAAGTTGATCCTGCAAGAAAACAATGATTATTTGGAAAAAAAATATATCCAAGGTTTTTTTCAAACTTTTTGAACAAAAAGTTTAGTGCGAGAATTTCAACCCATTTACTTACAGATGGGTCGATCTAGGTTATTCTTTCTCTAATGGGTCAAACGGCTAAAAGAGTAAACATAAAACTAAAAAGAGAACATGCCAAATGAGTCGAAAGTCACCTATATCACTTTATTAAAATCTCCTAAATCATTTTATTAAAAAATACATACTATTATAAATGGGTTTCTATAATCATATATAATGTATTAACTATGTATAGAAGATTAAAATTCAGAGAAAGAAATTGCAAATAAACCCAACCCAACCCCTACTACAAAACTGTTCGTTTTGACCCATTGCCAGCTCAACCATTTTACTGCCTCCACAAATTCAAGTTTTTGAAAGTTGAACTTACCGCACCGTTGCGGAATTCACCAGAAATGTCTAGTTGGACCCACAAAGCTTTGAAAAGCAGGTAACTTACAAATATAAAGAGCAGCCACAAAGGATTCCTGCAAAATAAAATTTATATCAAGTGAATTCTGGTTTCATGTAAATGAAGAAATATGAAGATAGAGAAATGTAAAAAGACAAAGAGAACCTCAAAAGAGTCATGAACTCATTGAATCCAAGGATCACCATGGCAGCAATTGCCCATGGAGGTGGTAACCAATTGTTATTCCGCTTATTAGCTTCCTGAAATCCATATCAGAAAATAATAAATAAATAAAAAGTTGGACCTAGAAAGGAGCACACTGGTAACGACTAACGTCAAACAAAATTCAGCGATACATTAGTTGACAAAATAGCAAGTCCATACCTGGGCAGCAATAGCTTGAGTGATGGTATATTCAGTTTCTCTTTGAAATTGACTCCACAATGATTTACACTGAACAGGAGTAATGAGTGTCTTCGTAGGTGGAACCTGGAAGTGCATAAACAAAGTGCAGTGCATATGAAAATGTTGCCATAAAATATTAAAATGATGTAAGTATAACAAGATATTTAAATTCAATAATGAACAAATGGATAAAAGCTACAATATTCATGCAGAAATAGAGATCTGTATATGATACCTCTCCCCATGTGCTTGAGGCTAGTGGATCTGTGGTACTCTTACTAGTGCCTTTCTTAGGGTCCACTAATGTGAGGACAAGTGTATCCCCAATTGTATCATTGTCTTCTTCATCCAAACGAATTGCAGCCAACACAGAGAGCAACTTTAAAGACTGGAAGATTTAAACAAAACATAAATCAACAAGATTATAAGCCAGTAAATTACTTATCAAAAGCCTAATAGATCCAATATCAATTATTGAAGGTAATATATCTTCTAACAAAATGATTCTTACAAACGAACGGGCAGTTTTAGTTATTGCTCGAATATCTTCTTTCCCAGTCCAGACTCGTGGCATTGAATCATTATCATGGTTGAATATTGATGTAAATCTGTGATTTAATAGATTTTACAATGAGTTGTAGTAAATAAAAAACAAGATCACTGCAGCTGGTGCACATAAATTAGATGTGACTTTTTTTATCCATTTATCTATGAATGACTGATTGGGGTTGTGGTTCATCTCTTACGAATCAAACTGGTAAACTGAAAGAAAGAAAATTGCTCAAGATCCAAAGGATAAAACATGTCAAAAGTCGTTAAAGTGTATTTTTAATGCATAAAACCTCCTAAATCATTTTCTTTGGAAGTAATATAAGTAGAGGCCACTTACTGGCCACCCATGACAGTATACAACTTTTTACTAAAGCCATTCATGTATTATAAGTTTATCCCAATTCGTTTAAAACCATGCCTAAAGATGAAAATGTCCTTAAAACCAAATGGCCAGGTTGGTTGGGTCGAATGGACCGGCCAAAACGGTGAGATTTTGGCCTTTTAAACAGGTTCTCTTTATATTTTTTTCAAAATCGTTAGCTTATATTAAATTTTGTAGAAAGCTAAAGATGGTTTGTTAATATAATACAAATACATAAACGCATATTCTAAAATACAACAATAATAACAATAATAATAATAACAAAGGTTGTTAAATGGCCGGTTCCTAGTTCCAAACACCGAACAATCAAACCACCAACCCAGCTGAACTGGCCGTATTGCTTCGGGGCACGGTTCGATCACTCTTAACATACACTATCCCTTTTATTTAAGGATGAGATTATGTATTAAATTTAATATAGTTCTTGCAACCCTTTTTGAAACACCAAATATTTATCAAAATTTCTAAAAAAAACTGGGCACAAACTTGTTCACGACAAGCCCACCCCAATAGTTTTGACCCATGACCCAACCCACCCAAATTCCATATCTAAAGGCATGCATTACCTTTCCTTCATGCGGTACAAAACTTTAGCGGCTTCTTCCCTCGTCTTCCCTTCAATTAATCCTCTTGCATAACTCTTTAATTTTGAAATCATATTTTCTTTTTCTTGTTCATCCATTTCAAAACCAGAAAGTGCAAAAGAGAATTCGGAGACAGCTTTTTCAGTTTCTTGACGAAGAAGTTTCCTTATTGCAGGCCAAGTATCATCACTAGCTCCTTCTAAAAGAGCTTCCACCGGACCATATAATGCCTCTTTTAGTTTTGACTGACCAAAATGCATAAATAGATTTTTAGAACCACACAGATCAACTGAATGATCAGTTCAAAGAATATAAATAAAATTTAAAATTACCTCATATAGGGCAGTAAGTTCAGATAGTTTGGAGGTTCGGACTTCAGCAATATGTGAATCTAAATCACGTGAAAATTTATCCCTTATTTTACCAGAGTCCCAATTTGCTTGCTTTATGACAGCATCTGTAAAAATCATGTGTGAGGCCAAGAATTTGATTCGAGACATAGTTAAAAGAGGAACTTAAATAGTAAACTATCTAAAATGCTCTTCAACAAAAACAAATTTGTGAAATATACTGCAATAATGGCGCAACTTCAGATAGGAACCACTAAAAGTTTAGGAACAGATTTAGAACCAAATGAATACAAACATCCACATGTGAATGTGTATTTTATCAGAATGTGTATTCATTTGGTTCCTCAATATTTGGTGGTTCCTATTTAAAAGTAATAGCTAAATACCTTGACATTGTTCATCGAATAATCTCATGAACTTTGTAGTGCAATCACGAGCAGCCACTGCAAAACCTAGTCCTCCATTCAAAGCATCATTTAGTGCTTTTTTAAAATTTTCTAGTGTCACGGATCGTATGTGTTCCAACATTAATTGATAGGCTGGTTGAACAAGCTGAATATAATAAAATATACCAATGAGAAAACAAGAAACACAAATTAGCAAAATTCAACCATGTGTACAACAAACAAGAAACATTACTTGCAACAACTTATCTTCCAGCTGCTTTCTTTTTGCAGATTTAACACCATCTTCAAAGTAAGTAGCCTCTTCATCATAACTGAAAACAAATAATGTAATAAATTAAATATCCAGATTTAATGAGATCATAAATGCTTAAAAGTTAGGATGTAAATTTACCTGGATAAACATTTGTGAAGCAGGGAACTAATTTTCTTTCCAAAGCCTGGAACAAGTAAAGATTGTACAACCTCTTCTAATTCAAGCCAGTCCTGCAACAGTTATTTAGTTAATGTCTAAAAGAAAATGTTTTCGATAATTAGTTGCTAAGATATGTACCTCGTTGGTAACAAAGGAAGAATATTTTTCATTAGCAATTTCTTCGCATCGTACTGTCGCAACCATAACCTACAGAAAAAGTCAAAAAAAATTCAAAATCTAGACAGGATGTCAAAATTTAGTAGAAGGGTCTAGAACTAGAACTATTACCTTGTGAGCTGGCAAATCAAGGTCTTTGTTCTCCCTGATAACTTTCCAGATTTGTTGTGCACTGAAGGAAAAACCTGAAGCAGGGACAACCCCTCGCCTATCGCCAGCTAGACCACCAGGTACAATAGATTGGAAGAATTTTTGCCTCAAATTAGCCACCTTCAAAATCAAAAAGAGTAAAATAAAAAAATCACATTGGTGAAACATCAACACGCTTCTAAATGCTTCAATGGAACATGATCCTTAACCCTGAATGCAAACAAGAAATGGTCCAGCTGTATTGTGACAGGATCAGCAGGTCAGGTTGGGTTGACCAACAAAAAGTTTTAACCCGGTTGACCCACAAACACTTCTTTTGTCGAGTATAAAAAACATACATACTTAATGAGTTAATTATGATTACTAAAACAAAATTTTTAATACAAATAACTTTGGAGGTCAATCCGTTCAACACTTTGACCCATTCGACAGTTCCCCCCTTAGCTAATGTTTCTATTTGACACGTTTGAGATAAAGAGAAACACAAATTGACCCATCAATACGTAAAATGTATACAAATATTGCAGGTTTAGGATCATGTGTGAACTGTCCATCATGCACACCTGCTCTTTAAATTGTTCTTCCTTCTCTTCATAACTAGACAGTGCAACAACTTGAACCTGGTCTCTCAATCAACGAGAAGTTATAATACGTTAGATAAGCAATAAGCATAAAATAACTATTAATGGAACGAGTAAAAAAATACAATAAAAGTGATGTATCTATGTTCTTACATTGAAAAACTCGCTCAGTGGGGTGTGTTTGTGGGCTTCTGGCTTAGGAACAGAATCCCATATCTACATCAAATAACATATTATAATAAATGGTGTATTGAGTTACTTTTTAAGGTGACGGTGTAACAAAAATAAAACATAAATGTAAAGAAGAAGAAAAGACACCTTCTGGATATCTTCCCTCAAAACAGGCTCTAGATTTTCGAGGGGTGTCTGTAAGGAGTATTAAGATGCATAAATCAAATTCACATTTATGTTATCCTTGCACAAGGTACAAACATTTCTTATTGATATGATTTTTAATAAGATAACTTACCCTTGTTTTATCACGTATTACGAACATTAAAGTTGTTTTACGTGGACTAAATAACCGCAACATAACCTGAAAAACATAAACCATATGATCAACAAACAGGTAATAAGAAATGAATAAAGTACATGTACACACACACATATGTATATATATACACAATATGTACCTGAAATACGGTTTTAAGAAGAGGTTTATTTGCAGCCTGCTCACGTCCAATATCATGACACCACCTACGTCGCATATATTTATTAGAAACACAACTTGATTATATAAGAACATTGGGTTAAGTGATCCAAAATGTAACATACTTTTCATATTTTTTCAGTTCTAGACAACTTCGCTTCTTATCATTGTATGCAACATACTTCAAATTTTTTAGCAACTGTATGTAACAACATTGTTACAATGAATGGTAAAAATAAGGAAAGTGTGCTGCATTTTAGTACAAAGATTTTACATAGAATTGCAAGAAAACGAAAGCATGTTACATATAATGGTAAAAAGTGAAATAAGCTGTATACAATTTTTAAAAAAAAGTGAAAGTATGCAACATTTTGGTGCAATTAACCATAAAAATTCAGATCAAGAACATGGCCATCTGGAGCTACCAGCAAGCTTACATATTTATAAGCACTATATCTGAAACAGTAAGCGCAAAAAGTGCACTTTGTTTCTCGAATGCGGTATCATCCTGGAAATTTTATAAACTCTTGTTAAATAATATCAAACAAAGAAATAACAAAAAAAGAACACTCATTTAGGATAACCTCTCCTCGTTCTCTTCCATCGGTACCCTCAAGATCCATTACAATGGTGCACGGTTCAATACCAGGACATCTTGCTATCCAAATACCTTTAGTAGTCTGGGACCTAATAAGGAGAAATAAATTTTAAGCAAAAGAAAAGCTATGAAAACACAATAAAAGGATCAAATCAGAACATGCCTTCCCCTGTAAGCATCCATTTCCTTAAAGTTGGTATAAAAAAGATGATTTAATAGTGTGCTCTTCCCTGTAAGAAACACATTAATGTCAGAACTCCGAACTTGCATATAATGCAATGGACATGAATTCATATGCATAAAATATGAAGTACACTATCACCATGCCTCCAGCAAGCATGATTTTACTGTTTGACGTGTAATTCAAAAAGAACGTGAACTAACTGAAGTAACGATTGATTCTTTTGTGCGACATCATTAATCAAACATGAAACAAATTTACTTTTGAAATTTGAATAGCTTAAACAAAACATACCACTGCTTTGTGGACCCATGATAGCAACAACAGCATACGAAAGTCCACATTCTCCCAGTTTTACTTGTTTAATAAAATTATCAAGTCCAACTGCATTGAAAGTACCATCCCCTTCTATAAGGTGTGTGGAGCAGCATTCGGCTTCTTTGTCTGAAATAAGTTTCAATCAAAAAGCATACATTCACATGATCTTGGTAATGGTACCAACTATACTTCCAGTTTTCAAGGAGGACAGAACTTAACACAACTAGGCCAGTTATAGATTTAAGTTTTACTAGACCTTATTCGTAAATATTTTGTCCAGATCCAACCATAGAGATGATAGTCAATAATAGTTTTTAAACTTTCGTGTTCTGCAAGATAGGCAATAAAAATGAGAGAAACGAATCTAATTAAGTCGATCAGAGATTCAGCATGCATATGCTTCTGCCAGATTAACAGTTAAGATCAAATTCAAGTAAAACCTAACTGAAAAGAAGAGCAATCAACGGCTAACAAACAATGAGATTGAACTACAATCAACAACAATTTCAAGCTTCTGCTATCATACGCCTTACTTAATATCAATAACAACACATTAAAAAGCCTCGATTGTATCAATTATTTCAACGCTAGGGTTCTGACTTGGAAACTGAAGAATAAAATGATTACAAAGCAAAATAAACGGTAGATACTGAATCAATTGAAGTGCGTACCCATCGAGAACAGTTGAAGCTGCGATTTGATGTTCGATTTGTGGAAGGAGACAGAGTGCGATCTCAGGCAAGAATAATCCCGTCTTATAGTCCTTGAAAGGTGGTCTTATGATATACAAGATTTTCTATAGCGAGAAGTAAAGGAAAATAATTGGAAAATGAATACTAGTAAAACGTAAAGCGGCGGTATAAAAAATTGTATCCTTGTATTTTAAACCGTATAATATTCTATACTAGTTTAGATCCCGTGTCTACACACGGGTTGAAAAATATCAATATATATTTTTTAAATCTTTATATATATATTTACAGGTGTAAAAATATATTACATATAATAAGGACAGAAACAAACTCAAAATATGTAAAATATAATATATAATTGGGTTCGAAAATACGTTAATTACTATTTAATGTAATTTGACTTTCATTACAATTTTATTGAAATAAAAGTTAAATAACTAAATTTCAAAGTTTCTTATAATAAGATATCATTAAACATAAATGTGTTTTATTTGTATAATTAATATTTGCTTTAAATATATATACTATTATTAAAAGATACAAGTCCATTAAATAAGAGAGAGAGGCGGAAAAAATGATGAGAATGAATGTGGAGGCGACACGTGTCACTAAAAACCTTTATTTATTATATAGTATAGATTTACTTTTTATAATCATTGGAAATTGATTCACGTGGGTTCGAAAATAAAGTTTGTGCGCCGGTGTTTTTTTTTTTTTTTTTTTTGAAAAATGAATTTCTTTTAATCTTGTCACTAGTGAGACTTGAACCCATGACCTCCAAACCCCTAGGTGTTCCTAAAAGCTTTGCCTCTACCATTGAACCACCAACCCTAATGGTAGTTTTAACCAAGTGTAGGTTTGTGATTCTGGTAGTTGAAAAATGAAAACCGATAGTTTTTTTTTTTAAACTATAAAAAAAACATATTAAATATGTTTTTAGGATTAAGGCACTTTGGTACCGCTAACGCTAACATACCCTTCAGTAAAAAAAACTAATTTGGATAGCCTAGTTACATTAGTGATTGTCTCTTACAAAATTAGTGTGTTTAAATCCTATAAGTGTAGGTTAGTGTGGTATTTAAGAGTAAAAGTAATTATATTAAGGCAAATTGGTTTTTAATAATCCAAACTATTACGCATTGGCAAATAATAATCCGAACTAATAGTTTGGCTGGTGATAATTTCAACTTTCACTTTTGTTGTCAATGACAGTCTTAGTAGCATAATCATCATATATTTCCACCTAAATAACACTCGATTTCGATTGTACGTTTCTCCATTTCCTTTAAGATCGTCATTTTGAGCGAAAATAAGTGTAAATCGAGTATAAATCTATGCTGATTATGCTACTGGAACTGTCATTAACAACAAAAGTAAAAGTTGAGATTATCACCAGCCAAACTCTTAGTTCGGATTATTATTTGCCAATGAGTCATTGTTTAGATTATTAAAAACCAATTTGTCATATATTAAAAAAAAATTAATCTTATAAAGTTGACTTTTTACTTTTATATATAAACAATGACGTTGCTTGCGCTAGTGAATAAACATTGGTGATTGACACGTTATTAGAATTAGAATTTTATGAAACTTTACGGAAAATAAAGTTTAACCCCAACATGAATATTATAAATAGAAATCTTAAAATAACTATAAACAATCATAAATGATAGTTTAGTTACGATATTCTTAACAATAAGATCCTTCTAGATTGATCGTTAATGTAGCCAACCATATCAATATTCTTAACAAGAAGATCCTTCTATAAATATTGTGTTTTTTTTATTGTTATTGTGTTTTTATTTTTTTAATTTGTATTCTTACTAGTCTATATGCCCGTGTCACACACGGGTTGAAAAAATAATAATAAAACATGTAAGGAATTAAATTAATTATACATAATAAAAACTACAATAGTTATTACAAATCTCTAAATGCTTCTTTGTATACAACATTTGATGTTATATTTGAAAGATTACCATTACTATCTAGTATAACAACTTTTAGGCCGTCTCTTCTTGTAACTCTTGATAATGCCATATATAATTGACCATGTGTAAAACCGGTTCTTTCAAAAACAAACCAACTTTTGATAGTGATTGTCTTTGACTCTTGTTTATGGTCATTGCAAAACATACTGCAAGTGGGAATTGTCTTCTCTGTAACTTAAAAGGAAGTCTTTTGTCAGTGGGTATCAAAGAAATTCTAGGAATAAAAGTATGACCTCCAATGTTACTTCCTGATATAATCTCTGCTTCGATAACACGATTTCCCAATGATATTACTTGTAATCGAGTTCCGTTACACAAACCACTTTTTTGATCAATATTTCTAAGAAGCATAACTGGAACACCAACTTTTAATACTAACTTATGGTTTGGCATACCTGAAACTTTAATTCCATTTAGAATATCCGGTGAGTATAAACTTTCATCTAAATCATCTGAAACCATTTATGTTTGACATATACTGTCTGAACTTAGATATTCCCTTTCTTCTCCTGGAAAAATTGATAGCAACCGATCGTTGATTTCTTGAACAACTTCATTTTTTGGAGCGAGTATTGCCCTTTCATGAAAGAAACTTGGATTTTTAAAATTTTCCAAAATAGAAGGATATACAAACTCGATTAACTCAAAAATTGGATCTGATGAATCTTTAATTAGAAGATCTTCCGGTATTTCAATCATTGCTTCACCGTCATTCATACCACCCACATTACCTTCCCCTATATCCAAAAGCCACAGTGCAAACATCTTAGTTTGTTCGATATCAACTGAATCATTTCTGCAAGTCAACCTTAGATTTTTTGTCAATTTAAGCACCTTGCAGTGTGTCCAAATATAAGATGAACTTAAAGAAGAATTTACAATCTGTTGTCTACTTCCGTTTGGGACAACAGGAAGTATTTGTCGAAAATCTCCTCCAAAAACAATAACTTTTCCACCAAATGGTATGTTGGATGATGTTCCTGGTGTAGATGTAAAAATGTCTTTTAAGGATCTATCTAAAGCTTCAAATCCGTGTTTATGTACCATTGGTGCTTCATCCCATATAATAAGCGATGTTTGTTTAAATAAACGTGCAAGATCGCTGTCTGGCTTTATGTGACAAAAAGAATCCTCAACTAAATTTAAAAGAATGTGAAACCTAGAGTGTGCTGTCCTACCTCCTGATAGTAAAAGAGATGCAATTCCACTTGAAGCAACATTTAATACAACCTTTCCTTCAGATCTTAAGGAGGCAGATAAGGTCTTCCAAAGATACGTTTTTCCTGTGCCACCATGTCACACCCCGACCGATGGCGAAATCATCGAGGCGGACAATGAAATGATTGTTCATAAGCACATGATCTACTAAGGTTGCATAATTCATTAATAAGATTTAAATATCAAATATCCAAATACAAATCAAGTTACAACACCCTATTCTAGAATATTACACATAATTATTTTACTAGGTCCAAAAGCCTTATGTGTAGCACCTTCAACACATAGTCACACAATCACATATCTTCACCTGAAACGTAATCCAAAACAAGTGTCAACTACGAGAGTTGGTGAGTTTACATATGTTTAAATAAAGTAAAAGTTTAGTTTAAAACGTTTATACAATTCATAGTTTGACATGGTATGATATGGCATAATGTGGAGAATTCACTATATGTATACCAATTGTAAGCATGTAATTATGTATATAAGCATATAGGTTTAACGTGATAGGCATAGCATACCGCTACCCTAAAAGTGATAGGCATGGAATCAAGACTATGTGGGTTACACATAATTTATACCATCCTAAAAGTATTCATAGCATAACAAGTGATCAAGCACAAAAGCACAATAATCTACGCATGTAAACACAAGTTGAATTGTATGTAAGTAAGCACAGATTACGTTTCACCCCAAAGTGTATAAAAATGTAAATAGGGGATATGTAACTCACTTGGCTAGCGGATATGATAATCCACGAGTGCGGGTGATAAGGACGTTGAAACCTAAGCACGATGAAATCCTATGTGGATAGATAAGTATTATTGTATGCTTGTATGTGCGTATTCGTATTTAAATGTATATTGGTTTTATAATAACATTCCTTAACATTTATTTATAAAATATAGTAGGAATATGATAATGGTTTCGTACAACTTTAACTTAAATATATATATATATATATATATTGTTTTAAACAAGTATTTATTATGTTTAATGTATTTATAAATAACAATAACAATTAAAAGAAAATTCTTTATTTGACTAATTATATTATATAGATTAAAATTTGTTTTAACAAGTTCATTAAAAATATTACAAGTTCTAAAAAAATGAGACCTTTTACATATTAAATAAGTTCATAAACACGTTACAAGATTTATATAAAAAAAATATACGACATTATATATAAAAATGTGTTTAAATAAGTTTATAAAAATGTTGTAAGATTTATAAAAATATTGGACATTTTATATATATAAAATGTGTCTAAATAAGTTTATAAAAATATTATAAGATTTATAAAATTTGGAATAGTTTAAGGATTGTTTAATAGATTTCAAAATAAACGAACGATCAAACCGACTCGTAATAGTCTTTAGTGTATAAAAATAATATTTAATTAAGTTAAAATAATTATATAAAATAAATAAAGTGAAAACAGGAGTAAAAATTTGGGCCGAAGGCCAACCGGTTTCGAACCCGCGACCTCCGGATCAAACACACACACGCATAACCAGCCGGGCTACTGCCCATCGCTGGTTATGTGTGTATCGTTTAATTGATATACACACATCTGAAACTGGTCGCTGGTTCTCGGTAATCCGGCAAACCATCCGGAAACTGTCGTGCGAATGCCGAGTTTTCGTCTGGGATTGATTACCTGACGATGAAAGAAGCTAATAGACCCGAAATGAGGCTCGAACTTGGTCGCGAAGTGTCCGGTCGGCAAAGGTTTGAAGTCCGAAAAAGTCAAGAGTGGGAATCAGCTTCTGGATGGAATTAGACTTCGAAACTTTGGTTGCAGCTTCACTTAGTAACGACGAAAGTGATGGTATCCTCAATTTGGAGTGAGAATGTGTGGACGGAGGGTAACGAGTTCGTGCAGGGCCGACAATGGCTATTTATGGCCGGGCCTGATTCTTATGCTCGAACGTGCAATTGGACACGTCCCGACATAAGTCTGGACGAGGCGAAGCTAACCCGACATTCGACAGGCGTGGAGGTGGCTTGTCGGGCACGAATTTGGACAAGGGTACCTCGGCCATCAACAGGATCAAACTTTCTGTTTGTCGGGGAGACCAATTGGTCGAGGGTTCTGGTTCGCGTGGGGGAGACGAAGCCAGAGGTGCTTTTGTCGGGCGTTGAGGTGCAGGGGACAACCCTGTCGAGTGGGTCGCCGGAGAAAGCTTTGGACCGCCGGTCACTGGGAGGGACGACCGGAAAGACGAATTGGGATTTGGCAGGAATGATCCCTGAAGTTTGGTTTTGATTTAAAATGGTCCCTGAGATAATTACGGTTGAGTCCCTGAAATTTCATTTGACCGGGAACAGTCCCTCTAACGAGTTTAGTTTTAAAAACCTTTTAGTTTGTTTAATTACAATACAACCCCTGAACTTTTATTAATTTAAATCTTATTTAAATCAAATAAATTTATAAGTTTTTATAACTTATATTATTATTATTTTTATAAATAAAAATTTTTATAAAAGTTATAAATCTTATTAAAATATGATGTTTTATTAAATATGCAACTTTTTAAATGTAGAATTTTTGTATAAAATTTTATATTAGTTTTTAAAATTTATAAAATTCTAATTAAATTAATTTCATAACATAAAATATTTATTTGTATAAAAACCAAATAAAACTTAAGCATATAAAATTTCATAAAACTTTTTGTTTTTAATTAAGATCAATCTCATTGAATGGTAAATAAAATTGGAAACCATTGATTTATATAAATTATTTAATTTAATAACATAATTTATATAGTTTATAACCTTCAAATATTTTTAAAAAAATTAAAAGTACATAAATTGAAATTTGCCAATATACTAATTTGTATAAATTTGATTAAATATAAAATGTTAATATTTACACCATAAATTCCGCAACGAAAATTTTTGAAATGTCACAGTCTCCCCAAGTTGAAGGAATTTCGTCCCGAAATTCGATTAGCGAAGGTTATAGAAGCGGGAAAGAGATGTTAAAAGACTTAGGATGGAATTATTTCACAAGAGAAAGATTCAGCGGGGAAATATCGTATGATAACGGATGACGATGCTAATTCGAGTCGAGTTGAGAATTAGTTGGTCTAATGCTATAATGAGATTTATGCATACAATTGTTCATACAACGCATGAATGTAAACTACTAGGAAAACAGATTTAATAATATTGGTGCCAATCACCTTGTGACATGGCATTTTCCTTTAAAAAAAACTCCACCCCACGAGTGTTCATATTTTCAAAATTTGCAAAAACATTTTCAAAATCCGGTCCTCCTCTTAGTACTTATGCACGGTTTATACTCGTTATATCAAGTGGGTTTATGTATAGGGTGTACCAGCGGCTAACCCACCACCCCTTTGATATACCGGGGATTTCCCGTGCATAATTACTAGGATTTAGATCATTTTAATTAAATCACCTTTCTCAATTGAAAATTGTACAATGAAATGCATATAATTGTAAATGTTATCACGTCTATGAGTGGTTTTATAGCACAAATATGTCTAACAATTCAAGAACCGATCCTCTTCCTAGTACTTATGCATGGTTTATACTCGTTATATCAAGTGGGTTTATGTATAGGGTGTACCAGCGGCTAACCCACCACCCCTTTGATATACCGGGGATTCCCCGTGCATAATTACTAGGATTTAGAACTTCAACAATTCAAGTAGACTTTAACAGAGCTAGCAAGTTGTATGACTAAATTTAAACATAATAGATTTGTTTCGCGAAAGTATAGGAATGAGATGAATGGTGAAAGCATAGCTGTTATATGCCATCACGGATTATAGAATTTATAGCAATGGATTTCCCATCCGCTATTACTATGATATACGAGTTATCAAAATTGGTTGGTTGTTTAGCAAATAGATGGCTAAGAGCAAGAGACACAATTTTCTATTGGCATGAATATTGAATAAAACGGATGTATAAAGATAGTGAACAAAGGGACGTACCGTTGATAGTGTCGTCATTGGCCGGAGTCTTGTTAGCATTTATATTAAAGGCTCGTCCACGAGGACCACCTTGATTTTGAAGTCTTGGACATTGGTTCCGAAAGTGGTTTGGGTCTCCACATTCGTAACAGGAGGCATTGAATGATTGCCTTGAGTAGCTTGATTAACGATAGTGCGAGCATGGCAAGTAGTAACAACGTGTCCATAGCGTCCACATTTTGAGCATAGACGGCATGCAGCATGCGGGGCATGGTGATACTTGCAAGTAGGGCATTGGGGAAATGAACCTACATAGTTTCTCAGAATTTGACCCGCAGGAGTAACTTGGGTCACAGGCACGGCAGGAGTGACGGTCGCAAAGTTTTGGGCCTTACGCTTCCTATCATGACGGGAAGATTCGGGCTCTTTGTCTTTGTCGGACACGGAAGTAGCAGCTTTGTCGACCACTTTCTTGGTACCCTTCCTGGATAAGGTATCCGCTTTGATGTGATTGTCAGTCAACACAGCAGACAAACGGATAGCGTCTTCGAGAGTGGAGGGATTACTTCCCAATACGGTGTCTTGGAGCGGCATAGGCAGTCCACCTATGTATTTCTCAATTCCCCGCGCTAAGGGAGTAACCATGTGGGACACGAGCAGACTTAGTTCTTGAAAACGAGTGGTGTAAGCCAAATTCTCTCCGCTATCTTGGGTGAGATCCCAAAATTCAGCTTCGAGTTTCCTCATTTCGTTGCGAGGACAGAACTCGTCAGTCATAGGTCGTTTCATTTCATCCCAAGACAAGGACATAGCGGATTCGTTGCCTCGAGTACGTTTCTCACCGTTCCACCAGGTGAGTGCTCGTTTTTGGAAGACGCTGGCAGCATAACGGACTTTGAGGTTGTCGGGACAATCGCTGTTTAGGAAAGTACTCTCCATACTTTCAAACCATTGAAGAAGGCCGGTAGCACCTTCCGTCCCGAAGAATTTGGTGGGGTTGCAAGAATTGAAATGCTTGAATGTGCAGTATGGTGGGTTTGCACCATTCCCTTGCGTATTAGACCCATCACTGTTGTTGTTAGCTTGGATCATTTGGCCTACTAGTTGAGTAAGTAGTGCAGCAAGGTCAGTGTTGGGATTGCTGGAGTTAGCATTAGCTGCGCGACGGGGAGGCATTCTATAAAATACCACGAGAAAAGGCAAAATTTTATGAGACTTAGGATTAAAATAGGCATGCATATGCCACAGTTGGTAGACTGTTCACAATAATGTAAGCAGGAACGCGAGATGACACTCATAATATCGCATGATAATGTATGTAAGTTCTGACTAAAACTGATCACATAATTCATTCAAAATTTATAACACTAAAGAATAGGGGAAATAAGCCATGAAATCTATTCCTGGGAGGATATGATAACACAGCTCATTATTCGCGCGATAGGAATGGCCGGGATTCGCATGCACTACAAATCGTTATTACGTGTGCACCCGTAGTAATGATTTGTTTTGCATGTTCGTCTAGTTCTTCCTACCTTGCTATAATGTCCCCAAATTTGAGTTTAAGTTCGGATTGTATCCTTGCGAATACATTGACTTATCAACGTTAATTAATTTCCCGAAACTTTCAAAGAGACATGCTTTAGCCTATAGGTAAACACTCACTTCATAATTCCCAGGAAAGCATACGGGTCCGTTTATTAGGATTTATACGAAATGCTTTCCTAGACAGAAAACCCAATGTACAGGTGTCACCCTTCCAGATTGCACGTGTCTTTTACTGGTTTCAGGAAATTAAGTCGTTGACGAGATTTTCAAGATTTTAATAGATTTGAGAGTCTATGAATATAAAATGTGTAGGAATGTTGCAATTAATTAGGAAAGAGTATGGGTAAGGATGGGTAGTGTATTTGTTTGCATAAGTTTTGTTGTCAAATGTGTATGTAAAGTATGTATCATGTACTAAAGCCTTGTATGTATGTGTATAAGTCTTACGTACCAAACTTGGGAAAATTCAAATAATACCTAACTACAAATAATTCATATAGCAAATAATCATTTAGCACATAACACATAAAAGGGAGTCCTAGGGTTATAGTCTAGGTCATTGTGTCTAATAACCTAATTCCCTATAACCATGGCTCTGATACCAATCTGTCACACCCCGACCGATGGCGGAATCATCGAGGCGGACAATGAAATGATTGTTCATAAGCACATGATCTACTAAGGTTGCATAATTCATTAATAAGATTTAAATATCAAATATCCAAATACAAATCAAGTTACAACACCCTATTCTAGAATATTACACATAATTATTTTACTAGGTCCAAAAGCCTTATGTGTAGCACCTTCAACACATAGTCACACAATCACATATCTTCACCTGAAACGTAATCCAAAACAAGTGTCAACTACGAGAGTTGGTGAGTTTACATATGTTTAAATAAAGTAAAAGTTTAGTTTAAAACGTTTATACAATTCATAGTTTGACATGGTATGATATGGCATAATGTGGAGAATTCACTATATGTATACCAATTGTAAGCATGTAATTATGTATATAAGCATATAGGTTTAACGTGATAGGCATAGCATACCGCTACCCTAAAAGTGATAGGCATGGAATCAAGACTATGTGGGTTACACATAATTTATACCATCCTAAAAGTATTCATAGCATAACAAGTGATCAAGCACAAAAGCACAATAATCTACGCATGTAAACACAAGTTGAATTGTATGTAAGTAAGCACAGATTACGTTTCACCCCAAAGTGTATAAAAATGTAAATAAGGGATATGTAACTCACTTGGCTAGCGGATATGATAATCCACGAGTGCGGATGATAAGGACGTTGAAACCTAAGCACGATGAAATCCTATGTGGATAGATAAGTATTATTGTATGCTTGTATGTGCGTATTCGTATTTAAATGTATATTGGTTTTATAATAACATTCCTTAACATTTATTTATAAAATATAGTAGGAATATGATAATGGTTTCGTAAAACTTTAACTTAAATATATATATATATATATATATTGTTTTAAACAAGTATTTATTATGTTTAATGTATTTATAAATAACAATAACAATTAAAAGAAAATTCTTTATTTGACTAATTATATTATATAGATTAAAATTTGTTTTAACAAGTTCATTAAAAATATTACAAGTTCTAAAAAAATGAGACCTTTTACATATTAAATAAGTTCATAAACACGTTACAAGATTTATATAAAAAAAATATACGACATTATATATAAAAATGTGTTTAAATAAGTTTATAAAAATGTTGTAAGATTTATAAAAATATTGGACATTTTATATATATAAAATGTGTCTAAATAAGTTTATAAAAATATTATAAGATTTATAAAATTTGGAATAGTTTAAGGATTGTTTAATAGATTTCAAAATAAACGAACGATCAAACCGACTCGTAATAGTCTTTAGTGTATAAAAATAATATTTAATTAAGTTAAAATAATTATATAAAATAAATAAAGTGAAAACAGGAGTAAAAATTTGGGCCGAAGGCCAACCGGTTTCGAACCCGCGACCTCCGGATCAAACACACACACGCATAACCAGCCGGGCTACTGCCCATCGCTGGTTATGTGTGTATCGTTTAATTGATATACACACATCTGAAACTGGTCGCTGGTTCTCGGTAATCCGGCAAACCATGTCCGAGGACTTGGGTTTGCCCGGAATCTGTCGTGCGAATGCCGAGTTTTCGTCTGGGATTGATTACCTGACGATGAAAGAAGCTAATAGACCCGAAATGAGGCTCGAACTTGGTCGCGAAGTGTCCGGTCGGCAAAGGTTTGAAGTCCGAAAAAGTCAAGAGTGGGAATCAGCTTCTGGATGGAATTAGACTTCGAAACTTTGGTTGCAGCTTCACTTAGTAACGACGAAAGTGATGGTATCCTCAATTTGGAGTGAGAATGTGTGGACGGAGGGTAACGAGTTCGTGCAGGGCTGACAATGGCTATTTATGGCCGGGCCTGATTCTTATGCTCGAACGTGCAATTGGACACGTCCCGACATAAGTCTGGACGAGGCAAAGCTAACCCGACATTCGACAGGCGTGGAGGTGGCTTGTCGGGCACGAATTTGGACAAGGGTACCTCGGCCATCAACAGGATCAAACTTTCTGTTTGTCGGAGAGACCAATTGGTCGAGGGTTCTGGTTCGCGTGGGGGAGACGAAGCCAGAGGTGCTTTTGTCGGGCGTTGAGGTGCAGGGGACAACCCTGTCGAGTGGGTCGCCGGAGAAAGCTTTGGACCGCCGGTCACTGGGAGGGACGACCGGAAAGACGAATTGGGATTTGGCAGGAATGATCCCTGAAGTTTGGTTTTGATTTAAAATGGTCCCTGAGATAATTACGGTTGAGTCCCTGAAATTTCATTTGACCGGGAACAGTCCCTCTAACGAGTTTAGTTTTAAAAACCTTTTAGTTTGTTTAATTACAATACAACCCCTGAACTTTTATTAATTTAAATCTTATTTAAATCAAATAAATTTATAAGTTTTTATAACTTATATTATTATTATTTTTATAAATAAAATTTTTTATAAAAGTTATAAATCTTATTAAAATATGATGTTTTATTAAATATGCAACTTTTTAAATGTAGAATTTTTGTATAAAATTTTATATTAGTTTTTAAAATTTATAAAATTCTAATTAAATTAATTTCATAACATAAAATATTTATTTGTATAAAAACCAAATAAAACTTAAGCATATAAAATTTCATAAAACTTTTTGTTTTTAATTAAGATCAATCTCATTGAATAGTAAATAAAATTGGAAACCATTGATTTATATAAATTATTTAATTTAATAACATAATTTATATAGTTTATAACCTTCAAATATTTTTAAAAAAATTAAAAGTACATAAATTGAAATTTGCCAATATACTAATTTGTATAAATTTGATTAAATATAAAATGTTAATATTTACACAATAAATTCCGCAACGAAAATTTTTGAAATGTCACACACCATAACCATAAACAAAAAACATGCCTCCTTTGTTCTTGTTAACCGCTGCGATGATTTCTTCAAAAATAACTCTTTGTTCATTAGTTAGCAAAGTAAATAGATTACGAAAATCTTCTTCTAAGATTCCTTTGTCGTAAGCGAGCTCTTCATTTAGCAAGGTATTATCAGGAAATGGCATGGTTGGATACCTTCTTAGAGTCGAGTTATTTCGAAGTAGAAAATTTTCAATCTCAAACAATGTCAGGTGCTTAATTTGATCTTCATTAAGTACTAAGCCTACAAAGTTCAATAAAATATTAAAGTAAATTATTTTATAACATTATTACAAAAATATTATAAATTAATATAAAAAGTTATACCTGGATGTTTTAAAATAATCCGTTGGTTGTAGTTGGTTGTAGAGAATGTCATCTGCTAAGTAATTCCATGTTTTTTCCCATACAAATTCAGGTCTAGAGATGCTGTCTGACATTAACATTGTAGCAAATAAACATCTTAAATAATAACCAGAGGCTGAGAAACTTGCTTCTGCAATTGCTTCAATGTAATTGTCATCATCCAAAAGGCCATAAGCGTAACATGCATCTCTAAATGTAGGACATTCTTGACCATTTACTATTCTAATTTCTTCAAATGATCTCGGGCCTTTGACATTGTTCAACAAAATTCTTAAATAATACGCTTCGCCGAGTGAGGGAGAAACTGAATGAATTCTACCAATTGAAAAACCTCTTTTCCTTTTTTCCCATGTTTTTTTGTCGAGTCGAAACGAACTTTGTAGGGAATTCAACATAATTTAGTTTACGTGCTTCAGGGAATTTGTTATTGCAGTTCATCCACTCTAAAAACATTGTAGCCGACACTGAAGTTTTGTTTAACACATCGTCTATATCATCACATGCCTCATATATAACTTGTTGTTGTCCCGGAAGATGAAACGGAAGTCTAATAACTGCTGGATTCCTATAATGAACATCATACGAGAAAATCCGCCATGATGCTTCACATGCAGATATGTATCTACAGCTATAGTAGTCTTTTATTTCATCTACCATTTGTTGATGGTCATTTTGTACAAAAGAAATAGCAGCCCTATCATGGCCTTTGTTTATATATTTAAACAAATATTTGATTGAACCAGCCTGATTGCACCACTCCACATTGATGTGTGCTTGATATCTTTTTAAAAGAACTTTGTTGTACGGAACAACGCTTCTATTATCTAACTTGACACCCGACTTCTCCACAAAACATCCCGAATTCCGTCTTCTATATTCAGGAAAACCGTCTAAGTCGATGCATGTATGGTCCCGGAATTTTTTAGGAAAGTGTTTAGAACACTTTCTATCGATCATGCATGGATAACTCATATTCTCAATGCCACAAGGACCATGAATCATGTACTCGCTTACAAGAGAATACAATATAGGATCTTCATTTTTGTCTGGTATTTCAGCTGAAATAACTGGATCAATATGTTCAACAGTTGGAACTTTGTGATCGGCATGCATAAATAAGCAAATATGTGCATGAGGCAAGCCACGTTTTTGAAACTCGACCGTATATACAACTGAAAAAATTGTAACGAATAAATAATAATTCTTGTATTACATTTCTTATAAATCAATATAAATGTAAAAATTTTGAATGATAAAATGGTGATGTAACATACATGCTTGAACGTTGCCAAGTATTGCATTATCCTTTAAGTCTCTAATGATGGCATCAAGTTTTATTTTAAATAATCTACATAAAATATCAGGCCTGTCTTCAGGATTAAGCATCTTGTCTTTAAGAAATCTTGTAACTTCAGGCCATTTTGGGTTACATAAAATATCAGGCCCGTACCACTTACAAAGGGACATGGCATCCAAATAGTTTTGCAACATGTAACGTGCACCACCTGTAAAAGAAGAAGGTAATAGAACTCGTTGACCAATTGTGGTCATGTCTTTGTTTCCTTGATTTTGAACGGAACGTAGCTTCTCATAACTCTCACATCTTAATTTCTTTTGTTCATTACGTATGAAAAAGAGTCTTTCGCTTTCAATCATAGTATACGCGTCCACCAAAAATTGTTGAAAAAGCCTCCTCGCATTTAGAATCAATGAGAAATTATTCATTCTGTCTTGGATTCTGTAAGAAAAGAACTCACGCATTGTACATGTACGACGTTTACTTGTTGTAGACAAAACGTTCATATGAGGGATGTCCGTTCTGTAACCGTCGTCACCATATGGGAAAAGTAGTGGATATTGAAGCGCGAGGTATGACGGATGTAGTTCACTGATACGTTGTAGATTACCTGATTTAGTCTTAACAATAATATCTCTCGGTTCAAATGAATTGTCAATGTCTCCAACTATTAAAGCAGCAACTTCAGAAAGCAGTTGGTAAGTTATATGTCCTCCCGTCTTGCTGCCTTTTTGCAATAAGGCGTAACTTTAGATTCACATCAGGGTTAATTTGAAAACAATCTCTCACCATTCTATAAGATTTAACCAACTTATTATGTGAATCTAACATGACCTTCAAATCTTTGATAATCTGAATATCAAGCGTCTCAGAAGTTGATGTGGACAAATTGTTGGATTGCCTAATTACAAGTTAAAAAACACAATTAATCAACGATAAAAAAACATATAGATTAAATGAACTAAAAAAACAAATTATTAAGGATTGATGGGACATACCCTAAAGCGGCTTGTCTGTTTAAAACTTCGTTCTCCGTGTCATATATATATAATTGAGAGAATTTTGGCTTTGATCCATCGTTTGGTAGAAGACTTCCAATAGTATGATAATTTTCACCGCCAAGTCTGAATACATATGGAGCTTTGCCTCTATTAATGGACGAATCTACTTTTCCACCCATGGACTTAAAGGAGAACTGTAACATTCCTGATTTTTCGCCCCTGTTTTAACTTTATTTATATATATCGTCTCATACAATAACAACATTACACATAAACCCTATATATGTCCATATATATTTTATGCCACATTAACTATTAATTTCTTTACATATATCAGTTCGAAACCATTTTAACCTTGTGTTACGTATTATCTCTTTAATTTATGTATAAAATGTAAAGGTATATTTGAGTATGTATATCAGTAAACATTTTATTACTATAAATGTATGTAAATACAACTCACATTTTATTACTATAAATGTATGTAAATACAACTCAGGGATTTCAATTCATATACTTCACTCATATACATATATATATTTATATACAATCATGAACGTATACATACTTATATACATACAACTATTAACCTTATCCTAGTAAAAATAGTTGTTTGTTTCTTTTCAAAGCAAAGTCACATTTTTTTTCATGTTTAAATAAAACCTTATGAACTGGTTTAGATTAAATCTAATAAATTTGGTTTTTATAAAGTTTATAAAAAAAATCAAGTTGGTTTTACACCCACAAATAAATTCTAATCAATTAAATAGTTGAATCAAACCCTCATAAGGCAGTTGACTTTTCAAAGTCAAACTTCCATCGAATTCAATCCAATCGATTGAAATTCGAAGGTGTTAATGATCAGAACCCGGACTAGAATGTTACCACATAAGTTTCGGAGGTATTTGATGACCCAATTTCATCCTCGCCACTGATTTAATCGTGAATAAATTCCCGTAACCGCCCCTTTACCAAACAGCAATCAATTCGGGCGTTACTTGAAATTGAATCTGTATAACGAGTCCAGCACATACGAAACACCCTTTTTGAACTACCCAAACACACAAATCCATCCCACTTCGTCCCTAGAACTTGATTCGAATCCGAAGAATACCAAGTCGGAGACTTTAGTCGTCCTCCTTCTACACGCTATCTTTCCAGGTAATTCTTGCACCTGTAGATTCGTTTTGATCCACTTAGCAAAAGCCCCATGTTTTGGGCGTTGGTCTTTGCCTAATCGGGGGTGATTAGAGGTCTAGGGTTTCGGGTGCGAAATAGGGAAGAAGAAGGTTTGGGGCCATGACGTTAAAACCTAATCGTTTCAGTGTTTTGTCAAGGCAATTGCCCAGTTAGTCTGGTTAAGACCCTTGACTCATGCAAGGAAGGTCGCGGGTTCGAGTCCCAGCCCCGCACCTTTCCTCTCTTTTTGCGTATTTTGAAACTCGTTCCCTTGTGCCTCCCGTTTAACTTCTAACGAAACGTAGTTTTCATCACAGTTGGCCTACTGGTCCAGTGGTTGGTGCTCAATGCTCTCACCGGACAGACTCGGGTTCGACCCGGGCAATGTCCATTTATTTTTAAGGCTATTTTTTTCAACTCCAATAATTTTATAAAAAATATTTTTATAAACCTTGGAACAATTGAGGCAGAATAACAAAATCCTTAATTTTCCATATGAAATTTGATTTAATCCAAATTAAAAGTGTTAAATTATGTATTAACCTTTTTAAATCAAAAACTTAAATTATTTAAATAAATTTATAAATGAAAACGGTTTAATTTTTATAAAAGTCATAAAAGATTAAATTTATTTAAAACAATCAAGACTTGTTTTTACACACCTTTATAGATAAATATCATTTTTACATACCTTTCTAAATAAATAAATAAATTATTTATTTAAATAAAATAAATCATACAACAAATTTTTATATAACTAAATTATTTAAGTAATAATAATTATTTAATTCATTTAGTTATTTGAATTCAAAACGTGGTTTAAATATTTTAAAACTGTTTATCTAAACCCCCCCCCCCCCCTAAGTATGGAACATTTCATTTAAGTTCGAACCACTAATACTTACCACTCTAACACTTGTCACACATAACCGATTCAATCCTAGACTTAGACTTAGACTATTGTGCATTATTAATGCAATATATATTACACTTTAGGTTAACTTGTGCATCTCAAGGATCATTATATTACTTAGTATTTGTGCTAGCTACGCCTTCGAAACAAGTGAGTATTTCACAACCCCTTTTACTCTTTTTCACTTTTGGGGTGAAACATGAACTATATACAAATTACACGCTTACATTTACACAAACAACACAATTACAAATCCTATTTACATTCATGTGTGCAATTTGAGCTTTATGCCCGAGTGCTAGGTGTGCTAACCTTTTGTATGCTATTATGTGCAATCATTAACTATTCAAGCCGACGGTTTTCAATGATAGATCTATTGAGTCTGACAAACCCACCCATGGTACGCGGTGATTGAAACCGACAACACAATTTTTGCATGCTAGTTACAAGGTTTGATTGTACTTGGTTACACAATAGCTGCTCCCCATAAATGCCTTATTTATCATGTTATGTAAAGGATTTGGTTTACAAACTATATGCTATCTATATACAAACTTGTGTTATACTCACCAACTTTTTAGTTGACCTTATTTTATTCATGTTTCAGGTGCTTTCATATGAGTTTGATCAAGACATGCTATACATAGGCTTTGGACCTAGTTAATCTTAATTCAAAAACAAATTGTATTTCATTATGTATATTGAATTTGATTCGTATTTGTTTGAATGGAATTTGATTTAACATATTACAATTTAGTCAACCTTGAGCTCATGAACAGTCTTACATGTCCCGCCCCGATGATTCCGCCATCGGTCGGGGTGTGACAAGAACATTGAATTGTAACGCCGAATGTTTTTAAAAAAATGTTTCCCTTTTGAATCAAAACAGGTATAAAGACTTTTATAATCATGCGGTGGCTCCTTCAAATTTGGAAGCTTCACTTTGGCATAACCACAACATAAAGAAAAACTTGCTTTAGCCTTTCGTTGAAGACTTCTTAACTCTTCATCTTTCCACAATTTTGCATCACATGTTGGACATATTTGAATTTGATCACCATGATCCAAGTAATCTATTAATTGAAATTAGAATGTTAATTGCATTTTTTATATTTTAACAATCTAAAAATATGTGAAATGTAATATTACCTTTTGATTTACCTGTAGAATTATATGTAATAATTTCACCATCATGTTGATGATCTACTTTTGTAAATTGTAAAGACTGGATATTAGAATTGTTGGATGAAGATGCTTCAACATTGTTATTGTAGGTTGGTGTAGCTATAAATAAGAAAAATTTTAAAACTAAACATTAAGAGATAAATTAAAAGATTAATATTTTGTTGAAGTTTATCTTTGTTAAAAGAAAATTATTACCTGTAGAAGCATTTGACAATTTAATGTATTTTTTATTGGTTGAAGAATGATACTTTGTAGGGGTAGAATTGTTGTTTTTTTTCTTGTTATCCATATGTTGTTTTCTGATTACTCGCATCATTTTTGGGTTAGTATAACCATCATTGTTTCTTGAAACTGTAAAACATCAACAATGCAAAGAAATATGAGTATTCATAAAATGATTATTATTTGTAAAATATGAACGTGAATGATAGAGAGAATACCATTTGTAATTTGAGATAAAGGAGTTATAACATTAATGTTACAATCTTCACGCGAGGACGTAGACCGGTTGTATGTAAATGTTGGATTCTCATTTTCAGTGTTTTCATAAACACATCTTGGATTATCTTGTGAGATTGTTGGATTCTTAAATGCTTGTTGACCTAACATTTATTTGAAAAATCTTTATATAAATAAAAGTAAGGGTTGTTTGGGAGCCAACTTAGATCGCAGCAACAAATCCCCTACTGTGCATCGTGATTTGGGTAAAAAATTATCGATTTGGCGCTTTGTAAAGACCAAAAGAAATTGAACGCTGCGTAAAATCTAATTTAAATCTCTTACCTTTAAAATTTGCGTTATATTTTTTGTTATCCATGTATTCTCTTCTTTTGTTTCTTTTTCCTTTTGAATCTGTAAATTAGGTAAAAGTTATGATAAAATAATTAAAGTAAAAATTATGTACAACTATACCATTGGTAATGTCTGAAAGTGGACTTCTAATATGGACATCTGAAAAAGTAACATTGGTATGTTGATATGAAATTGATTGATTATCATTGGGAATCTCCATTACGTTTCTAGCAGTTCCGTAATTTGGTGATGTTGGTAAATTGTTGTAGATGTTGTTCAAACCTAATATAGAACCAAAAAATAAAAAACAAAATATGAAACCACTTGAGTTAAAATTGACTAATTTATATGATTGAATTTAAAAAGTTTAATTTCTAAAATGTAAAGTATGATGAGATATATGTGTAATGTAGTACAAAAAAGACCTTTGATGTTGGATACGACAAGAAGTTTAACTTTTCGGGCATCCAAATATTGTTTTCTTTTCTTTCGCATCATCTTAGCACAAGTGCGATAGTATGTCAAGTTTGTAGCTGGTAAGTAAAAAAAATATACACAAATGAATTACAATTATCCAAGATGTGAAAATGTAATTTAGGTAGTAAGTAATTTAATATCTATCTTGATATTTGAAGATGATGCACCTTAGAAACGATTTTGTATTAAAAATATTTAGTTGTTTAAAAACACAAATACTATTTTCCACATAGTAACTACGAATCATGATTTAAAATTTATCTTAAATAACAAACCACAAATATAGCAAAATAACCATTAAACCATCAAGGAAATGTTAGACCATAAAGGCCATTGTTTTACAGGATTAACCTGACCAAAATAAAACTAAAGGTTTGAAAACATAAACCTAAGTTGAAAGACAATTAAAGAAAATTAAACACCTAAAACAGTTTAAACATAAAGGATCAAGGTACATCATTTTTCAACTTTTGGAACCAAAAGAGTTTTCTTGCCATCAGAAATAGCCTTAGTAGCAGACAAAGCACCCGTATCCTCAATATCATATGCATCCACCAATTTGCGCTTAAAATCTGGATTTTTGGATTTGCGCTTAAACGTTGCCTGTTTACCAACATGCCTTTTTCCATTTCCTTGTTCAGTTTGTGACAATGGTGTCACATTATCATCAATGCTTTCAAGACTCGCCTAAAAGAATTTATAATCAAATTAATTATTTGCTTAACTTTGAAAATGAAAGTTTAGATGGCACTGCTTGTGACATTCGACATTTTCAGGTTAACTCCGTTAACGCAAACATCGTTATCTCAAACACTTATTTATACCAACTCAGTTATCTTAGTTAGTCATGCATACATTACGTTTAATTAGGGTTAATTAAATGTGTCGGTTATTGCACAAACACTCACGTAACAGTAATTCGGAGAATTACCGAGTCGCACGAGTCTGTCCCCGAACGTTGGTGATAATTAAAAATAACATTTCGAGCAATAAATAATTTATAATTGATATAAATTATGTGTTTTTACGTGTTATGTGATTTTATGCGTAAATTGTAGGCTTTCGTGAAATCGAGTACGTTTACGCGTCTCGTTGTGACTTATACTGCTTTAGTAATTTTTATAAAGAGATTTTATAAAAATATTTATTAGAAAACTATTTTATTTAGTTAGATTAATTAAATAAATTTTAAACCCATTTAAATTAGTCCAAAAGGCCTCCTAAATTAGTTTTAATCCATAATGGGGCCCATGGAGTGGGTATTTAAGGGAATTATAAACCCTAATCTCCCATTTACTCACAAATTTCGAAAATCCCAACCCCCCAAACCCCTTGGAGCCGTCGCAACCATCTCAACACCAAACCACCATCAAAATATTTTCCGTTTTGCAATTGTTCGAGTATTCAAGCAATCTAAGTATGGATCTTCGTTTCTATTGGATCAAGTAAGGATTTTTCTTATGTATATTTATATAATTTTCGAAAATATGGTTTTGATAAACCCTAGTTTTCATCCAAACAAGAATCCATTCAATAAAGATGCAAACTTTGATAATTAATTGTTTATTATGATCATACATGATGTTTGCATAAATTTGTTGTTGATGAAAACCCTAACCCGTTTGTGTAAGTATCACATCTAGATAGTAACAGATCCAATTGGCTTGTTTCTTGAGTCTAGAGTTAATTTCAAGGAGTCCACTTTCAAACCCAACCGATCTCATATTTTTCTAAAAAGTTTTGATCAACCAAAAGTGGAAAATAAAACTGAAGGTCGAATCTGTTTTCGGATGACAGATTTTCAGTCTGATTCCCGAGGGCATAACTCACCCAATTTTAAAGCTTTTGACTTCATTCTTTCTTCTAGTGAATATTTTATGTGTCTGCGAGATTTTCCAATTGGTCTTGCATGCGTAGCCTGAATAGTCGATTTTTAGCAATTTTTGACATTTGATAACTCTGAACAGTAAGATTATGTTACCTTTGATCCCAAATATTTTATTTGAAAACTTTAGAGTTACTTTAAAATTTAGGGAAAATATATAAACACCAAGAGATGTTGAAGTTGCTGTGCAAATATTTTCAGATTTTATTTCATTCGTTTGGTTGGCAAATAGAATTCATAATCACAACCTTAAATCTGACCGTAAAAACTTAGATTCCATTAACTTGACAAATCATCAATTTTTGCAACATGTTCATCTAGAGTTGACTTGTAACTCACACGAAAGCCTTAAAACATCTTAAATAACACTAATTGGTTGTTAATTAGTGGTTATGACACTTAAAGCTTTTATCTTGACTCTAAAACATTAAGTAAGATACCACCGCTCACCAAAACGCTTTGTTATTCTAGTTGAACTAGTTCTTGTACATGATATAAATATATATATATATATATATATATATATACATATATATGGTGGCTATTGCTTAGGGTGACATATTCAACCTACATGTGAACATAAACAAATACTAATTTGATAATTGAATCACCAACGGGTCGTCAGGTCAACATGGTCAACAAAAGTCAAACTTGGACAAACTAGTCAAACACGTTAATCTTTTCAAAACTTATAAACAATTTGGATTGTTTGGATACTAAGGGTTTATATGAGACAGCACGAACATACACTTATAGACTTATACATGTTAGGTAGCCTTTAGCGGGCCACCGGTACAACACTTGCAGTCTTGCATGCACTTTAAGGTGAGTTTCACGGCCCCTTTTCTTACGTTTTAAACTTGGGGGAGAAAACATGGGTACGAACATTTAGATTATTCATTTCTTTTATATCACTTGTGTACTAAGCGCAAACATATCGTGAAAGTCCTTACTTATCAAACCGTTAGTATATGGGTTAGCGAGGTAATCTTGAGTAGTACTACTGGGCATTGACAAGCCCCACCCGCGTTAGTCGCGCTAACACGACGGGAAGTCGAACGGGTGTAACATTGACCTAAACATTTACCATTGATTACGATAGTCATGGTAGGAGGCAATTCAAACATACAAACAGTCAGCTTCGGTGTCGAGACGCTTTAGTAACATGTACTAGGTTAGCTACCTATGATATAATTGTAAATGGTATTATCTAGTAAACTTTACAAACATTGAAACCTGTGAACTCACCAACCTAGTGTTGACACGTTTTAGCATGTTTTCTCAGGTCAATAAGGTACAAGCACCGGTTAAGGCATGCATGCATACGAAGTCTATCATTTTGCAAACTCAAGAACTGTTTATTTTATTTATTGTCGCATTGTTTATTTTTGGCGCAACTGTTTTGGCGCATGCTTTTCATTTAACTTTTCGCTTCCGCAGTCTTACATTTAAAATAGTATTTTCATTACTAGTGTTGCATCGTGACTATGAGTAATACTAGTGGTTTTTCTTAAACTCATATAGAGTCGTTCGAAGTAACTAATGACTGAGATCCTGTTATGTCACGCTCCTAACGGTAAAACTCCGTTAGTGGATTTTGGGGGTGTGACACTGCTAATAAAATTTGAAATGATAAGAATATTAAAATAAAAAGAAATAAAACCACTACTTGCAAACAAAAACTTCAATTCGGCTTGATTAATTTTTTTTAAACTAATTGTTATTAATAATTGTAAATATATTTCATTAGCAGTAGTTTTATAAAATTTATGATCATAAAAATGTAATGAAATAAACAAACATTCAAAGAACAATTAATAACGCATACCTTGAAATTCAAAGTTTCTTGAGACGGGATTTCACTCAATGTGTTGGCGATTGACTCAGAGTTACCAGGCTACATTTTAATAAGAAATACAAATGTCACTAAAGTCCTATTACTCATAAATATATAAGAACATAAATAAAATTAGTCAATAACCTCATAATTGTTTGCCTTCTTTTCCAGCTTAGAAATAATATCGACATTTTCAGTCAATTTAGAAATTCCAAAAAACCAATGGTTGTTATTAATGTTAAATTCTGTAATATCAATTTTGAATGCAAACTTTTTCCCTAAAAGCTCAGAAAACTCATCCGGATAGAGGCCTGTATCACCACCCTATAATATTGTTTTTTAAATTGTTAGACAAAGGTTAAAAAAAATTACAATTCAAAGTTATGTGTAGAATGCTAATGTAAAAAGGCAAGCTTACACTTAAATGTTTCTCAATTAACAGAGACGCATTTTTTTCAGAAGTTTTGTTGCTTCACGATCAAACAGAGTCAATGATAATGTTCCAGTTGAGTCCTGTACCGTCAATGGTATTTTGAGCCTACACATATATATTATAAGATTAGAACATTAATTAAAGTTCAACTAAAAAAGGCCATTTCTATAATATTTAATAAAATATTTAAATACAATTCATGTAACACCTTTGCGAACCAGGAACAGCAGTTGGGTTGCACCCCACAGTTTTACACTCGTAAAGCACATGTTGATCAACCAATTTGGTATCGAAAATGTCACCTCCATCGTTGATTTTGGTCAACTTGCGGTTACATGTTTTACATGACTGATAATACCAAGGTATTTCTGGTGGTATCAACTATACTGTAGCAACAATTACAACTTGTTTGACCTAAAATCAAACAAACATTAATGTTATAATAACTTTAAAAGAACATATGTTACAACTTAAAAAAGGTTTATGTAAGTTACCTTGCTCAGATTAACTTCAGCAGTGTTATTGAACTCAGTGTTAACAACATATTCATCGAAAAGGGACATGAAAGTTCCCGATACCTTTGACGAGTCGACTGAACATGTCGAAAGACCAGAATTATGAAGCAAACTGCAAGTAAAAGAATGTAATTTATATACAAAGTTAATTTATAATTAAGATGTTCAAAAGTAAATATTTATTAGTAATGTATACAAACCTATTTTTAAAGCTTGTGATTTCATCAATCTCTGAATTGATGAACAATTTTGAAACATTGAATGCATTGTTCACATAGGCAGAATGTTGATAATATTTGAGTGTACCAAACTGAAGGATGACAACAATAAGACCACTTTTTTCTTTGTTTGCCCAAATATCTAAAATCTCATCAGCATATGAACCCCATAATGAAAGAAAAACCTTCTGCATCCTAAAATAGAAAATTAATAATAATTCATGTTAAAATAATTATAAATTTACATAAATTTATAAGTAAATGTGTATTATATAATTCTAACTTCAAATCTTGTATAAGGACGTTGACTTTGTATGTATCCTTGCCCTTAGATGTCTTGATATTTTTAACCTCACCAACATCAGCAACAAAACCAATGACATCTACCAAATAAAGTTAAAAAATGCAGTCATAAGATTAATGTTATTCTAACATGGACATATTAAATTTATAAGTATTTGTGCTTGCCTAGCGGTGTGTCTTCAGGAATAGACTGAGCAACAATAGGATCAAAAGTTGTGAATGAAAAACCATAAGTTGGACCGGAAAAATCACTACAAAGGTAGACTTTACTGTCGCTGTATATGCCAATCTTATTGTCATTGGCAACATACTTGTTTTTTGAATTATTTCTTCCAATTGTTGGTTTCACAATGAAGTAACAACCTATGAAAGTAGAAAATTAAAAAATAATTAAAGCAGTTAAGTTAATTATTCTTTTTAATCAGAACTGATTATCTACTTGTGGGATTTCTTGAGGCTGATTATGCAAAAAACAGGTTTGTGACTTCTAAACTCTACTGTAATTTAACAAAACAAATTTTTGTTTTGGTGCTACAAAACTTATTTTCCAAGGCGTAATTATTTTTTTGACTCAAATACAGAAAACAACAGAGTCAATAAATACACTATCTTGTGTATGTTGTTTTATAACAACCTCTAAGAACTGATTATATGATTCTGAGAATCCAAAACCTAATTATATCAGGTTTAATAAAACTTATTTTCCAAGGCGTAATTATCTTTTTTTTGACTTAAATACAGAAAACATGCAATTAAAGAGTTAGATATAATAACCTGTCTCCTTCAGCAATTGCTCAGATAGAGGAAACCATCGTTTCAGAACATTGGCTTGCATTGTGGTTCCCTGTTAATTTTTGAGTTTTTATATAAAAAAAGCTAAATATAGTATTACAACTACATAGACATTAAAAAAAATACACATATACCTCCTCGTCAACTACAATCATTTCAATAGAGTATGTTTCAGCATGGTTGTTGTACATGGGTTGCTTCCATAGTCGCAGGACACGAACCTTGATTGAGTAATCCCGCCTTGATAAATCAACATCCTTTAAGAAAATGATCCTTGAGTATTCAGAACTCCTGTATAGGAAACAACATATTGCGATTAAATAAAATGGGTGATATTTGCTGACCAAATTATAAACATCAAGCAAACTTCTCTGCAACTTTTTATTAGCTTTTTTTGTCTAACATTGTTTACTTGAAGACACTAAAAAAAGGGTAATCAGTCTTTGACAGAGACTACATTTATGTTTAGAGGAATGATTTTGTCTTGTATAGTTGACATTAAAAAAGAGTTAAAAGAAAAGCCTGTTTTCTGAAAATTTATTTTGATATTTTCAAGTTTTACTTAAAAAAGGATATTTTCAAATTTATTTTGTTATTAGTTTTTTTTTTCTAACAAATAAATACTTGGAGACACTAAATGGCAATTTGACTACATTCCATTCTTTTTAGAGATAGATTTTAACTTCTATGGTGAAATTTTGACTTCTTTTTACAAAAGTGAAATTTTAAAAATCATAGGGATGCATAAGAGTGATGTTTGTTACTATTCCTAAACCTTGTTCCCAAAAATTCTTTCTTGTTCCCAAAAATTCTTTTTTTTTAATTTATTATTATAATTGTTATTATTTATTTATTTTGAAGATTCAGACTGAATTCTTTGGTGTTTTAACTTGTAATCTTTCTACCCATGTACTGTATACAAAATGAGATAAATTCATACATACCACTCAAAACTTCGTATAACATTAGATTGAGTGATCTACCTAACAATAGGATGGAACTTTTCTTACCTCATGAACAGTACAAAATTTATTGGGTGGAAAAATTAACGGATCATTAACCAATTTGTACAAATTTTTTTGTAATTAATTTTTTAAATTATTTAAGAACATGACCCATTTATGAATAACTCAATTACAGGAACATCAAAATATAACAAGAACATCAAATTCTTAACATGAAAAACATAAGAAGATATGATATGAATACACTACCTTGGGTCCATAAGTTGAGTTGTATGTATTGGTTGCAAACTCATAGCATGGATTAATAACTTTCAAAGCAGTGGAAGAATGGGTACCAAGTTTTGAATAAATGTGTGATATTTATAACCGTTTGATTATAAGAAAAGAGCTAAACGGTTATTTTAGGTAACCAAATAGTCAAAAAAAAATGTTAATCAGTCTTTGATAGAGACTACATATATGTTTAGAGGAATGATTTTGTCTTGTATAGTTGACATTAAAAAAGGGTTAAAAGAAAAACCTGTTTTCTGAAAATTTATTTTGATATTTTCAAGTTTTACTTAAAAAAAGATCACCCAAAAGTGATTTAGGTTTTAGGTAGGTTGAATTTTACCCAAAGTAGACAGCAAGAAATTGCATAAATCTACATTGTTATGGCAGCTTAATGTGAACAAAAAGTTAAACACTGCACAAATTTAAGACAATAAACTGCACAAATTTGCATTGTTTTAGTAGCTATATAGTGCATAAAAACTGCACTAATTAAACAGCAATAAACTACATAAATCGGCACTTTTTGACAACTATATAGTGCATAAAAACTGCACTAATTTGACATGAATAAACTGCACAAATCTGCACTGTTTTGGCAGCTATATAGTGCAAAAAAACTGCACTAATTTGACAGTAACAAACCGAATAAAACGACACTATTATCACCAATTCTCTACTTTTACCACACTTTTGTTCAACAATTACACAAACAAAACAAAAGCTTAAAACCGTTTGATTAAAAGAAAAGAGCTAAACGGTTATTTTAGGTAACCAAATAGTAAAAAAAAAGGGTAATCAGTCTTTGATAGAGACTACATATATGTTTAGATGAATGATTTTGTCTTGTATAGTTGACATTAAAAAAGGGTTAAAAGAAAAGCCTGTTTTCTGAAAATTTATTTTGATATTTTCAAGTTTTACTTAAAAAAAGATCACCCAAAAGTGATTTAGGTTTTAGGTAGACTGAATTTTAGCCAAAGTAGACAGCAACAAATTGCATAATTCTACATTGTTATGGCAGCTTAATTGGCACAAAAAGTTAAAAACTTCACAAATTTAAGACAATAAACTGCACAAATTTGCATTGTTTTAGTAGCTATATAGTGCATAAAAACTGCATTAATTAAACAACAATAAACTACATAAATCGGCACTTTTTGTTTCCTATATAGTGCATAAAAATGCACTAATTTGACATGAATAAACTGCACAAATCTGCACTGTTTTAGCAGCTATATAGTGCAAAAAAAAACTGCACTAATTTGACAGTAACAAACCGAATAAAACGACACTATTATCACCAATTCTCTACTTTTACCACATTTTTGTTCACCAATTATACATACAAAACAAAAGCTTAAAACCGTTTGATTATAAGAAAAGAGCTAAACGGTTATTTTAGGTAACCAAATAGTCAAAAAAAGGGCTAATCAGTCTTTGATAGAGACTACATATATGTTTAGATGAATGATTTGGTCTTGTATAGTTGCCATTAAAAAATGGTTAAAAGAAAAGCCTGTTTTCTAAAAATTTATTTTGATATTTTTCAAGTTTTACTTAAAAAAAGATCACCCAAAAGTGATATAGGTTTTAGGTAGGCTGAATTTTACCCAAAGTAGACAGCAAGAAATTGCATAAATCTACATTGCATAGATCACCCAAAAGTTGATGTTTGTTACTACTATTCCTAAACCTTGTCCCCAAAAATTCTTTTTTTTAAATTTATTAGTAACATTGTTATTATTTATTTATTTTGAAGATTAATACTGAATTCTTTGGTGTTTTAGCTTGTAATCTTTCTACACATGTACTGTATACAAAATGAGAAAATTTCATACATACCTCTCAAAACTTGGTATAACATTAGATTGAGTGATCTACCTAACAAAAAGTTGAAATGGCAGAAAGATTACTAACAAAGATACACAATAATACAATAAATATTTTGCATACTCTATAATTTGAAACGCATTACAGAACAGAAAAATACTAACCGTTTCCTTGTAATGTAGAGCACATTTTCGAGCCTTTGACAAGCTGCCAGTGATCCCTTCAACAGAATGAATATTGTTTTCCTTTGACGGTGTATTATTGATTGCATCTTCAAGAATAGGACACAGAATGAAAACATAAAAATAAAGTATAGCTTTTAATCAAAGGGAAGTAGGAAGTTTCAGCCAAAAATCATGTATTTGGTAATATAAACATGCAACTTGTGCATGGTAACAAAAGACATCCAGTATGAGGGAGTTAGGTGGCCAAAGATATATCATATACTTCAAAATAAAATGAGAAAGATATACCCAAAATAAAGTCTACAGCTTGGTGTGACCTGTTTGCAAAATTAGCATCATCTGGCTGCAAGAATAACACAAACAGACTGTAAAAAATTTTTGGATACAATGACTACAATTAATATTAGGTGACCTACACACTAAACAGTAAACATAAATATAGCATAAAATTAACATAAATCAAATAAAAAATGATGAGAATAAGCAAAAATCAAGCATAGCAACTGAAAATCTAAGTTGAATAGAAATAATATTAGTACCTGGATGTTCTAATCTGGAACGGCATCAATCGATCGTCAGGGGCAGCAATCGGTAGCAATCGATCTTCACTGGGTGAAGACGATATCGAAGGACTGTAGGGTGGTTGTGGCGGCAGGGGCAGCCGATGGTGGTTGTGGCGGATAGGGGGTTTAGGGTTGAAGATGAGAAGATGAAGGGGATGGAGGGTGGAGGTGCTCGGTGGGTGAGAGCAGGAAGAAAGGGATGGCGGGTGGAGGAAGATGGTGAAGACGATCTCCATACCCAAAATAAAGTCTACAGCTTGGTGTGACCTGTTTGCAAAATTAGCATCATCTGGCTGCAAGAATAACACAAACAGACTGTAAAAAAAATTTGGATACAATGACTACAATTAATATTAGGTGACCTACACACTAAACAGTAAACATAAATATAGCATAAAATTAACATAAATCAAACAAAAAATGATGAGAATAAGCAAAAATTAAGCATAGCAACTGAAAATCTAAGTTGAATAGAAATAATATTAGTACCTGGATGTTCTAATCGGGAACGGCATCAATCGATCGTCAGGATCTTCACCAGGTGAAGACGATATCGAAGGGTTGTAGGGTGGTTGTGGCGGCAGGGGCAGCCGATGGTGGTTGTGGCGGATAGGGGGTTTAGGGTTGAAGATGAGAAGATGAAGGGGATGGAGGGTGGAGGTGCTCGGTGGGTGAGAGCAGGAAGAAAGGGATGGCGGGTGGAGGAAGATGGTGAAGACGATCTCCAATGACTACAGGGTGGAAGATGGCAGGGGAAGCCGATGGTGGTTGTGGCGGCTAAGGGTTGAAGATGAGAAGATCTAAAGTGAAGATGTGTTGAAGGGAGAAAGAGAAACAGCTGTAGAAGTGGTAGGTGAAGGGTTTGAAATTTGAAAACGGGCAAAGAAAAGGAAACGGGTTAGACCCGTATGAAACCTAACTTAAAATTATGCCAAGTGTCAAACTATGTCTCAAAACTTGCCATGTGTCCATATTGCCTTAATATTTTGACATGTGTACCAAAACCTCTTCTTTTTTATTATATATAGAGATTGGTTATTATTATTATTCATTTCTTGGGACGCACTTTTCTCAAAAAAAGAAATGTCATGAAACTTTTCTACTTTATAATTAAAATTTTAAAAAATTTCAAAAAAAATTCCTATATTGTTTAATGTCGACAATGGTAGAGAGAGCGAGAGATTGAGGTTGATGTGTTTTGATTTGGCACGCATGTTATTGTGTATTTTTTAGCATAAGATATGTGTAGATGCATGTTACTTTGTATGAAATTCATACGTACAGGTTAGGAATACAAAATGCGAAAATTAGAGGATTTTGGCAAAGATTATTAAGATGCAACAAAATGATAAATTGGTATGGCGTAACCTTACGCCACCTCATAATCATATTTTTTTTTTCATAATTAGCATAAAGGTGCGTAAAACAGTAGAAAATCAATAATTGCAAAAGTAGAAGTCCCATGTGCCGTAGCCATAGGAACTGGTGCGGTTTTAAGCAGTTTTTGAGGATTTTAAAGGCACCTTTTGTAAGAAAACCAGAAATTCATCATCTAGAGAGGCAGGTAAGGTAAAGAGAATAAAGGGACTTAGTGACAACGTATTCCAACATCAAATCTTCATCAACTGATTTCCGAAAGCGCAACATATCATAAAAAACACATGCGCATGTGTGGTGAAAACATTCTTGATCATAACCAGGTATAGGTCTGTGATTCCTTTAGTTAAAATTGGGTTCTTTTCTGGATTAGACATGAACTTCACTCTGTTTGTTGAATGTGATGTTTTCATGTGTTTATTTCCAATGTTTGATGTAAAACATACAATGGCTAATTCTAATCTCATGTATTCTTCTTCATTGGTGTGTATTCGGTAAAGGTGGATATATGTTTATAGTCTATGTTAATATGTTGATGATTGCTAGAGATCACTTCGTATAGATTAACTTACGGTATCATTCGTTACAAGTTTAATAATACATGTGTAGGTCCTTCAATTGTGCATCAGATGTTGTTACAATTAAGATTATAAAGAACATATATTACTAATTGTGAATTCAAACTAAATCTTGGTTGTGTTAATTCTTTACATTTATGTAATTCAATCGTAGTAATTATAATTGCATATAAAGTTCATAGTAACGATCAATTGAAATTCTCTAACTGCACAATGTCTCGTAATCAATCCTTGTTATTCACCAACCACTAACTTTTCGTGGTTCGACAACCTGTTTACCCTACCTAGTCTTAGGTGATTAGAACACACACAAACTCTTTATCTTTGATCGGTACTTCGACGCCGATCAAGGTAGAGAGACTAGAAAGAAAGGAGATCTTAATTTATATACTACTAGGTTAAAATCCCGTGTATTACACGGGGTAAATAAATAAAATGTTATATATTTAGTAATAAAAATTTTATATTTTTAAAAACTCTTGTAATACACGGGTTGAATAAAACAGTATTGAAGAGATGTAAAAACTCCACTTTGATAATAATTCTTGAATTCAATCAAGTACAAGCTCTAGATCCCTTTCATCTATGAGATCACCTTCTATTTATAGGATTTTTACATTATATTTCCTCTAACCGTATGATAGTGACAGCCCCTTTCTTATTGGTTCATTCTTCTCGTGGGCCCTCATGGTGGTTAAGAAGTTAGATTTCTTTCTTTTAGGCCCCTTATGTATGATCCTTTCATCATACGTTGTCAAGTCCCCCTAGTCAATTTGATTTTCTTTGTTTCTTCAAAAAATTAAATTGACTATAAAAAAAATTTCGAAAATGAAGAAACTTGACACGTGCGGGCAACGCTTCTTTCAAACCTGCCGCACGTCCCATCCATCAGTCCCATAACCCTTCCTAGGGCACCGCAATCCGACCGTCTGTCTTCTCTTCTTTTCTATAAAAAGGGGGGTAAGGCATTGTTGCCTTTTACTCGTCTTCTACAAACCCTTTTTGATTTCTCCTGAAACCTTGCTTCTTTAATTCCTTCCGATCTTGTTAATTTTTTCGACGAATGGGTGATAACGCCGACGTGGCTTTGATTCCCATAAATTGGAGCATGGAGCGCTTCGAGAGATTGAAAGCTTCGTATGGAATTCCTAACGATTTGGAACCCGAGTACCCTTCTCCAAGAGGAACGGCGGCCAAACCTCCTCCTGGCAAGATTACCTTATATGCTGACTTTTTCTCTGAGGCTAATTTCAGAGTTCCGGTCACCTCTTTTGTTATCGATCTCCTTCAGTTCTACAAAATTCACCTCTCCCAAGTTCACCCTCTTGGAATGTGCTGTATTAGGCATTTTGAGTTCTGCTGTATCGCCTTGAAACAGGACCCTTCCGTCGCCATTTTTCATCATTTTTACAAGCTATATTTGAAAGATAGCTGGTTTTCCTTCTCTAAACGCCCCGGGGTGATTCCTCATGCCAAAGAGACCCCTCAGGGATTCCGGGGTTGGAAAGAAAAGTTTTTCTACATAACTGCCCGGATGGTTCCCGCCAGCATGCAGATCCGGTCACTTCGTCTGGCTGTGGTGGACATTCTCCCTTATCTGGATGCTTTTAAGAAAACTCTTGTTTTCTCTCTATTGACCTCCCGTCCAGCCGACATTCAGGAGATTCCGGAACATGCCCTTGTCGGTGTTGGTATGAGCCGGAACTGGGGAAGGCTTGATCGTGTCCCGATTTACTCTGTGGGAAAAGAACGTAAGTGTATGTTGTCTCACATTTCTCCTCGATAGATGGCGCTTTCTCTCCTGTATATATTATGTTTGTATTTACTGTGTTTTCCCTTTTTCACTTGCAGCAGTTGCTAGTTATTATGATGTTCTTTTTCCGGATTCCTTTAAAAATCTTACCCGGACACATTTGAGTGTGGGGCCGGGTGAAAGGAATGTTCTTGAAGTTTTTCATGAACTTTTCTTTTTTCCCCGTGCTAGTCTGCAAGAGGCTGAAGAGGTTCTAGTAACTGGTTAGTTGATATGCAATGAATGTTTGGTTGTTTCCTTCCTTTTTCTCCTGCTCTTTGTTTTAAGTTGATGAATTGTTTTAGAAAGTCAAGAAGATGAACCTGAAGAGGTTCTAGTAAGGAAAAAAGCTTCCGGGAGTGCTTCCGGAGAGAAAGTACTCTCGCCCCAGAAGAAAAGGCGAAAGCTGACCGAGGCTTTTGCTGTTGGAAAGAAGGCCCCGGGAGCGAGTCCCGAAGGTGTGTATCCGTTCTGTTTTTCTTTGTTAAGTGTAAAGAATATTTTTCCTGATATTCTCCTTTTCGATGCTTTTTAGGCTTAAAAACTGGTGAAAGGGTTACTCCAACTTGCCCAGTCATACAAACAGCCAAAACTGCTGTTAAAAACCCGGAAGGTCCTAATCTTCAATCTTCTGTCCCTAAGGTCAAACCTTCCCCTGTTCCCAAGAGCATGCCGACGGGGACTCAAATCCCTCCCCGGGATAAAGGGAAGGAGAAGGAGAAGACACTGGCGGGAATTGGGGAGGTTCATTCCCCCAGATCTTCTTGTGTGCACACGAGCCAATCTGATTTTAGGATGCCTACCCAATCTGAGCCTTGGACTCCGGCAGATTCTAAATCCAAACATGTTCCTAACTGGAATATTTTGCATGGTGACTGTTTGACAGATCCCCACCTGTGCCGGACGTTCTTGTTGCAGGCTTTTCCCCCAGCTGAGCGACTACGCCACACAACCTGTTCCCCGGAAGTGTTGTCCGATAGAGCTGCTTTGAGCTGGGTTGAGAGTATGGCGGTTATGCCCGAGATATGTCGGCAATGGGATGAGGGTCGCAGGGAAATTGCTCATCTGAGGAAAGCTTTGGCTCAGAAAAATGAAGATGCGGGTAAGGTGCTGACGCTCACACAGGAGGTGAAAAAACTGGATTGACAATTGAAAGAGAGGGATGCCGCTCACTCGAAAGCCCGGGCAGAGTTTACTGAGGCCTGCTCGCGAACAAATAAAAAGCTTGAGAAACGTGCCCAAATGATCCGGGAAGCAAAGGCACGTTTCGAGGAGCTGGCATTTCAGGTGGAGGAGAAAGATGAGGAGTTGAGGGTGTCCAAGGGAAGGCTGGATATGTTGGAGGGAAAGATTGTGTCTTTTGAGAAGGAGAGAGAGGGTTTTGAGGTGGAGAAGGTTAAAATGGTGAAAGAATTATCTTTGTTGAAGGAGGATAGGAAGTGGTTGGTGGCGGAAGGGTTTTCCAGGGTGGTGGAGGCAGTCAGGGGCAGTGATGAGTTTATTGATGGGGTAGTTGGTTTGAACGGAGCTGCGGAAGCGACGGGTTATCATGATGGGCTATCCGATGGATTCCAAGCAGGGAAAACTGGTTTTTCTTTGCAGATGGCTGGAGCCCGGAAGCCCGAACCATACTTACTCAGAGGCAAGATGCCTTTGATACTATGGAGTTCCCCGTAGTAGGTACTCTTGCCTCTTTGGCTGATCAATCGGATCTTAGGGAGATCAGGGATGTTCTTACCATTGAAGACTGATTCCTTTGTATATTTATCTTTTTTTTTTAGCCTGCGTGCCCTTTTACTTTTTGATATTGTAGTCTTATTTATGTACTTACTTATTTTCCTTTGAATGCAAGTATCCTTTTTATGTTTTTCATCTGTGCTTTTAAGAATATTTGCAATTTGTACAATCTTTTTTATCATGTTGACTGTCCTGATCTGGTTTTGTGCCGGACACGTGGTCCGGCCTTATTCCTTGCGTTTTCTTTGTACTGTGCTCTGCCTTATGATATAGTATGATTATCCCCCTTTTGTGTTATGCTTTGCTTCATCCTTAAATATTTGCAATCCGATCTTTTATTGGTGCCAGACACGTGGCCCGGTCTTTTATGGTGCCGGATACATTGATCCGGTCTTTTATGGTGCCGGATACATTGATCTGGTCTTTTTAAGATGTTGGATTAAAATCCAATCTTCTTGGTGCCGGACTCGTGGTCCGGTCTTTTACGGTGCCGGATACATTGATCCGGTCTTTTTTAATGTTGGATTAAAATCCAATCTTCTTGGTGCCGGATACATTGATCCGGTCTTTTTAAGATGTTGGATTAAAATTTAATCTTCTTGGTGCCGGACACGTGGCCCGATCTTTTATGGTGCCGGATACATTGATCCTGTCTTTTTAAGATGGATTAAAATCCAATCTTCTTGGTGCCGGACACGTGGTCCGGTCTTTTATGGTGCCGGATACATTGATCCGGTCTTTTTTAATGTTGGATTAAAATCTAATCTTCTTGGTGCCGGATGCATTGATCCGGTCTTTTATGGTGCCGGATACATTGATCCGGTCTTTTTTAATGTTGGATTAAAATCCAGTCTTCTTGGTGTCGGATACATTGATCCGGTCTTTTTAAGATGTTGGATTAAAATCCAATCTTCTTGGTGCCGGACACGTGGTCCGGTCTTTTATGGTGCCGGATACATTGATCCGGTCTTTTTTAATGTTGGATTAAAATCCAGTTTTCTTGGTGCCGGATACATTGATCCGTCTTTTTAAGATGTTGGATTAAAATCCAATCTTCTTGGTGTCGGACACGTGGTCCGGTCTTTTATGGTGCCGGATACATTGATCCGATCTTTTTTAATGTTGGATTAAAATCCAATATTCTTGGTGCCGGACACGTGGTCCGGTCTTTTATGCTACCGAATACATTGATCCGGTCTTTTTTAATGTTGGATTAAAATCCAGTTTTCTTGGTGCCGGATACATTGATCCGGTCTTTTTAAGATGTTGGATTAAAATCCAATCTTCTTGGTGCCGGACACGTGGTCCGGTCTTTTATGGTGCCGGATACATTGATCCGGTCTTTTTAAGATGTTAGATTAAAATCCAATCTTCTTGGTGCCGGACACGTGGTCCGGTCTTTTATGGTGCCGGATACATTGATCCGGTCTTTTTAAGATGTTGGATTAAAATCCAATATTCTTGGTGCCGGACACATGGCCCGGTCTTTTATGGTGCCGGATACATTGATCCGGTCTTTTTTAATGTTGGATTAAAATCCAATCTTCTTGGTGCCGGATGCATTGATCCGGTCTTTTATGGTGCCGGATACATTGATCCGGTCTTTTAAAAATGTTAGTTTGATTATAAAAAACGGGGATTTTATTTATGTCTTTGAAAACATGCTCTTCTTTTTTGTTTCTTGAAAAACCATGAACACGGTAAGGATTACATATAACATTTCCCGAGTTGGGCTGCATTCCAAGTCCTGGGCACGTTAGTTCCATCCAATCTGGTCAAGTAGTGCGCCCCCTTTCCCAGGGATTCTTTAATCTGGTAAGGCCCTTCCCAGCCCCAACTTTCCTCCGGGCTCAGCTCTGCTGGCTTCATTGTTTCTAAAAACGTATTCACCTGGGCGGAACTGGTGAAGTGCAACATTCTTGTTGTAGTACTTGGCCAGAACTTGCTTGTACTTAGCTTCTTGGATGAGTGCTTGTTCCCTTCTTTCTTCCAAAAGATCCAAGTTCAGTCTTAATTCTCAATCATTATCCCGACCATTTGTTGTAGCAATACGCATCGTTGGCGTACCCATTTCGACTCGGATTACTGCTTCGTGGCCATAAGTTAAACCGAAAGGAGTTTCACCGTTGCTTGTTTTCGAGGTGGTGTGATGAGCCCATAATACACTAGGTATCTCTTCAACCCAAGAACTCTCTTTGGTTGTGAGCCTAGTTTTTATGCCCTTTAGCATGCTCTGGTTGATTCATTCTACTTGACCGTTTCCCTGCGGGTGAGCAATGGACGTAAAAACTTGCCGGATTCCCATTTCCTCACACCATCCGGCTAGCGAATCGAACTGTGTTCCATTGTCACTCACTAGGTATAGAGGGAGGCCAAAACGGCATATTATATAATCCCACACAAATTTTTTGATCTAGGTGGTAGTAATTGTTGCGACTGCCTTAGCTTCCACCCATTTGGTAAAGTAATCCACAGCGACGATTAAGAATTTGATGCGTCCGGGTGCTTCCGGGAATTGTCCGACAATGTCTATTCCCCACTTTTGGAAAGGCCATGCTCCAGTCACTGGTATGAGATCGTTCTTAAGCTTCAATGTTTTAGGCGCGTGCTTTTGACAGATAAAACACTTTTGCAAGGTTTGTACTGCTGTGACATGCATTCCCGGCCAGTAATATCCTATGTTCATTAGCTTGGCCACCATCATCCTTGGCCCGGCATGCATTCCACATGAACCTTCATGCACCTCTTTGACTAATAGTCCAGCTTCCTTTTGACCAACACATCTTAACAAAGGCACTAGGAAAGTTCTTCTATAGAGTCGGTCGTCTACCAGCTGATACTGTAAGGCCTTTGTTCGCAACTTTAACGCTTCTACTCTGTTTCCTGGCAAAGTTCCTTCCTTCAAATATGCCACCAAGGGCGTCATCCATGTCCAACCAACGTCCTCCAAGTGACTAATTTCTTCTGTGCAAACGGAGGGCTTATCCAATGTTTGTACTCGTATTTCTTTCGCTAAGTGAGCGAACTGGACCGACGCCAATTTACTTAAAGCATCTGCTTTCCGGTTTTGACTTCGAGGAATATGCTTTATGCTACACTCTTGAAATTGTAACATCACCTCTTTAGTCTTTTTTAAGTATTCGATCATCATCTTCCCCTTGGCTTCGTAAATCTTATTCACTTGGTTGGCTACTAAGAGTGAGTCCACGTGTACCCGGATGTGCTGGGCTTTCATGGTCGCTGCTAATCACAATCCGGCTAACAAAGCTTCATATTCTGCTTCGTTGTTCATGCTTTTGAAGTTTAACTTTACCGCATATGTGATTTCCACCCCCTCTGGGCTGAGTAACATAAGCCCGGCCCCGGACCCTTCCATGCTTGAAGCCCCATCAGTGTATAACGACCACCATTGAGGTGCTTTGATCTGTATTTCAGCTATAACTGGGTCATTGGTGATCTTTATCTCTCGCCCCTCTGGTATTTCTGCAAGGAAATCGGCAATGACCTGCCCTTTTAATGCGGTTCGAGGCTTGTATTCCAGACTAAGGGCTCCTAGTTCAACCACCCACTTGGCTAATCTTCCGGATAACTCAGGTTTTTTTAACACTTGCTGGATGGGAACATTGGTGAGTATTTTCACCGGATGGGCTTGGAAGTATCGACGCAATCTTCGAGAAGCATGTACTAAAGCCAAGGTTAATTTTTCTAGTAGGGAGTATCTTGTCTACGGGTCTGTTAACACCCGGCTGACATAATAGATATGAGTTTGCACACCTTTCCTTTCAACCATGAGGACGGCGCTGATGGCCGCATCCGCAGCTGCGATATATGCTGTTAACTTCTCTTCCTCTTCTGGTGCCGTAAGGGTGGGGAGTTTCGCAAGGTACAGTTTTAGCTGCTGGAAGGCCTCCTCTGCTTGTTCCGTCCATTGGAACTGTGCTTTGTTGAGACAATTTTTCAGAGTTTGGATGAAAGGTAGAGATCTTTCTGCATGCTTGGCCAGAAATCGATTTATTGCCACCAAACGTCCATTCAATGCTTGCACCTCCTTGATGGATGACGGGGGAAGGTATCCGGGTGATGGCTCAAACTTTTTCCGGATTTTCCCGGAAACCTTCCTTGGTGACCATCACACCGAGGAATTTTCCTTCCTCTACTCCAAACGAACATTTTCCCAGGTTTAACATTATTCGGGATTCTTTCAACCTTAAAAACGTCTCAGCGATGTCCGCTAGGAGATTTGTTTCATCATGGCTTTTGATGACCAGGTCGTCAACATAGATCTCCAAATTTTTACCAATTTGAGGCTCGAATACTTTGTCCATGAGCCTTTAGTAAGTGGCCCCTGCATTCTTTAATCCAAACGGCATTTTTGTGTAACAAAAAGCGCCGATATCGGTGATAAAAGCTGTTTTCTCTTCGTCGTCTTCGGCCATGGGAATCTGATGATAGCCTTTGTAAGCGTCCAAAAAACATTTGAAACGGAAAGGGGCTAACGAGTCGATTTTCTGATCAATTTCTGGTAAAGGGTAGGCATCCTTAGGACATGTACTATTTAGATTCTTGTAGTCGATACACATACGACAGGTACCATTTCCTTTCTTTACCATTACTGGATTGGCGATCCATGAAGGATAACGAACTTCTCGGAGGATCCTCGCGTTAACCAGATCCCGGACTTGATCCACAGCTGCCCTGCTCCTATCCGGGCCCATCCTCCGTCGTTTTTGAGTTACCGGGTTAGCAGACTTGTATACATGTAGGCGATGTTCGGCTAATTCTCGTGGAACTCCCTTCATATCTGCCGGTTTCCATGCAAAAACATCTATGTTGTTTCGTAACAACTGCTTCAAACGGTCTCGCCCTGCGGTGGATAAGGTGTGTCCAATGGTATTTATCTGTTCCGGGTATGCGGGGTTCATAATCCACCTCTCCGGTTCATATGTTCTTTTCATGTGAGTGTCAAAATGATCTTTACTCGAGGTCCGACTGGTTTGCGCTTGTAATACTTCCATGATTTGGTCAGCATACACCACCGCTACTCCCTTGGGAGTTGGGAATGCGATAGCGGAGTGGACAATGGACACTGCTGCATGAAAAGACGCCAAACCTGGTCTTCCGAGTATCAAGTTATTTTTCGAAACAGCCGGGATTACTATGAAAGTCACGAGGACCGTACGGAGTTTAGCGCCTTCTTCCAGGGTCATTGGTAATGTGAGTTGTCCTAGAGGGACTATGGATTCCCCGGAAAACCCTATGAGATCAACGTCGGTAGGTTCCAAGGTTTTTTGATCTTCCATATCCAGACGTCTGAAAAGCTGCTCATACATGACGTCCATTGAAGCTCCACTGTCGACTAAAATCCGACTTATGCGGTAATCACCTACTAATGCTGTGATTACTACTGGACTGGTGGATGAGGCACCCCCTTGAACAGGCGGGAAAGTAAGCGGTTGTTCCATCCAGGCTTCTAGTCGTGCGCCCCCGCGTTTATAACCCCGTGAGCTTGATGATTCCTCATTCATTATCATGCATAAGTCACGCACCGGTTTTTTGCCTGCATTCTTTCTTCCCGGTGGTCCTGCATGAATTTCTTTTAACAGATGGGAAAGTTTACCGGTTTGTATGGCCATGTCAATTTGTTTTTGTAAATGCCAACAATAATCCGTGTCATGCCCAGTGTCTTTGTGGAAATCACAATACCGTTTGGGATCTCGCACGGATTTTGGGTTGAGAGGTCGCGGGGGTTCTAATGTTATTTTTTCTGTTAAAAGAACTTCCCGGGGACTTTTGACCAACTTCTTAATCCACGCAACTCCCCTGCTCTCCGGATTATTCTTAAACCTTGTGGAGGTATTGACAGATCTAACAGGTTCCGGGCGGGTGTATGGGAGAGGCCTCGTCCATGTACTAGGTCCTCGAAAATGTTGAGTCTGTCTGGAGGAGTGTGGCTGTTTTCCCGTTCGATCACTTCGCTGATCCTTTTTATCATACTCATGAGTGCTCCGGACGGATCTTTCTGACCGGACGAAGGCACGAGCGGCGATCATCAGTTCTTCCATAGTTTTTGGTAAACCGTCCCGGGCATGGAGCCTACGGATGAGCTCATCATGTCGGATGCCTTGAATGAAACCTGCGATCATTAAATCCTCCCCTGCCCCGGCTATTTGCAAACTTTCTTTGTTATACCGGGTAATGAAATCTTCCACCGATTCCCCGTCTCGTCTCCGGATGTGAAGTATTTCTGTCTTGTCTTTCGTGTGTCGTTTTTGCTGACTAAATTGTTGCATGAACTTTTCCAAGAATTCATCAAAACTGTCGATCCGGCCTACAGGTAAACTATCGTACCAAAGGCGAGCTGTCCCGACCAAGGTTTGAACAAACATGTGACACCATTCATGCAGGGCCCATCTCTCTACCCCGCCAGCACTAATAAAAACATTGATGTGATCGTCCGGATCTGTGGTACCATCATATTTCCCAACTGTGGATGACATTTTTTAACTTACGAAGTATTTCTGCTTGAGCTATTCGAGGTGTGAACTTAGATTGTGTTAACAAAGTTGTTGGTCGGTACGGGCGATGGATGTCCATTAGAGGAGTATTCCCGGGTACAGGTATGAGTGCGGGAGGAGGTCCCTGCGTGCTGTACGGATGGGTGAGAGGAGCGGACTGCCCTCCGGCGAGAGATCCAGTAGTACATGCAGATGTAAATCCCCCCGGTGTGGCATAAGCGGTTTCCTCAAATGTTAAACGGTTCCGGAGTTCTGCCAGACGTATTTATTTCCAAAATTGCTCGTCCATTCAGGCCCGGCGTTGTTGTTCCATCCACCATTCGTTACCTGCGAGTAATGGCATGGTGTAAGGGAGGGATCCAGGAACAAGCGGGGTATTGGAAACGGGAAGGGGAGGTATTCCAACAGTGGTTATAATGAATTGCGGCATATTATAAATGGGTATACCAGATGTGGTGATATGTGAGAAACTGGGAGGTATTGCAGGTTGCGGGAGGTCCCGGGTAACTTGGGTGGGAAAGGTAGTTGGGATTAGAGGCGGTATGGGGGATGAAAAGACCACCTGCGAAGGCAACGAGGCAGGTATATTAGTATGCAAAGTGTGAAGATGAGATGCTGCTGCTGCTGGCAACACATCTGCTAGATGGTTTTGAGCTTGTGCCAGACGTTCCTTCAGCGAAGAAATCATAGGAATACCAGCTTGAGATTGTGAATCTCCTGTTGGTGCCCCTGTGTTTGTAATGTGATTTCTCTCCTCATCGGATTCATAATCTGATTGTATGTTATCCATTGCAAGCAAAGATTGAATTCAGGATACCGTTGTAACTATTGTTCGACCGGGATGGCGCCAATGAAGAGATGTAAAAACTCCACTTTGATAATAATTCCCGAATTCAATCAAGTACAAGCTCTGGATCCCTTTCATCTATGAGATCACCTTCTATTTATAGGATTTTTACATTCTCTTTCCTCTAACCGTATGATAGTGACAGCCCCTTTTTTATTGGTTCCTTCTTCTCGTGGGCCCTCATGGTGGTTAAGAAGTTAGATTTCTTTCTTTTAGGCCCCTTATGTATGATCCTTTCATCATACGTCGTCAAGTATATTACATCGGTTGAATAAAATATAATGTAATTTATTAACAAACACATTTGTCAAAATATGTTTTTAAAAAATGTAATTTGTCGTGACAGTTATAAGGTCTGTTAAGTTAGTTTGTAAAACATTTTTTTTCAACCGAGTATTAATTTTTTAATTTAATTAATAAATGTTAGTTCATATTAAGTTCATTTGATTGATGATATAATAACTATTTATAATTAAATAATAAGTATTCGTAATTAGATTTATTAATATAAAGATTGTTATTTAATAAGAGAGAGACACAGAAAAATTAATATTTAATAGAAGAAAGAGACAAAAAAAATAAAGATGAGAAGTAATCAGAAAGTGACATATGTCCCCCCATTGTTTTTCTTTATTATATAGATATAGATTTTTATTATCAAGGGCATTTTTATGTTTTCATTAACATTCAAATTTAACAAATTTTATGTTTTCATTAACATTCAAATTTAACAAATATATGGGACGGCGTTGGTGGTGCGTGGTTGATCGGAACAAATTAAAAACCACAGTGATTAAAAAAGTCGATATATAGACAAAATCACATGACAGGACCGGGACCGGGACCGGGACCGGGACCGGGACCGGGACCGGGACTAAAACCGTAGTTTACCCTGAAAATTATATAAAAAGTGCAAACATTTGTGTCTACTTAAAAGTAGCACAGTAGTACTGGAATTTACCAACGATCGCAGTGTAGTCTATTTGGGAGAGGATGAAGGAGCGAGGCGGGAGAGGAGGAAGCCAGCCGTCGGTGAACGAGCGCTACACACAGTGGAAATCTCTCGTCCCTATCCTCTACGACTGGCTCGCCAATCACAACCTCGTCTGGCCATCTCTTTCGTGCCGGTTCGTACACTCTCTCTCTACCTTCTAGGGTTTTTTTTTACAGGTTCAATCGCTCTTCATTTAACCCGCCATTTACTGTTCTTATCACATCAACAGTATCCGCATTCGGTGATTCAAAACATGATAAATGTTTAAACCCTTGCTTATATGCATTAATCACATGATCCAAGTAGAGTAGAAATGTTAATCTGTTAAACCCTAGCTGTCGTGATACTTCCTCTTTGCTGTTCATACAAGTTAAACATTGTTAATTTGACGTAGGGAGCGTGAGAAATTTTAACTTACTGTGACATCTACTCTCCACAATTAGGGTTTCATCCAACTCACCGTCCTCTTTGAATATAAGTATAACTTACTTAACTCACCTCCTAGAGTCACTAAAGTCCTGATTAATCTCTTTTTAATGAGGCAGGACAGCTGATTTTATACTGTTGAATTTTGATGTATTTATCCCAAATTTGTTATGTTTAAGGCCTCACAAGGGACCATGTAAGCCTATATATGCAGGTAATTGTACTGAATAAGTTGTGTGTGTGTGTGGTGGTGGTGGGGGGGGGGGGGTGTTGGCAATATTATACGTGCAAAGGCTACATTGAGAAGTTTTGTTTGCAATTCGGTTACTCACATTGGCTATTGTTTTGTTAACAGATGGGGGCCCCTGCTAGAGCAAGCGACTTACAAGAATCGCCAACGGCTCTACCTTTCAGAACAGGTGAATGGAGCCTTTTCTTTTAACATGGAGAGTTTTAATAATCAAGAAGTGATTTATGAAGCTCTTTTTTAATACTAATTCACCAACATTATTTGGTTTAATATTTTAAAGAGTTAAGTTGGGGGACTGAAGCATAACGTGTGTAAGGCTGTAAGGAATTTAAATTAAATGACATTACTTTTATTTTCTTCTTTCTAAAATTCATGATTATCTAGTGATATCCCATATATAAGCCGTTTCCTTACTGTTTTCTTATTTCATCATTCTCATATCTTCTTCCAGACTGATGGTAGCGTTCCGAACACACTCGTGATTGCTAATTGTGAAATTGTTAAACCAAGAGTTGCAGCTGCTGAACACATAGCACAGGTGAGGCGTTAGTAATTTGAAATTGTTGTGCGGTTTGTTTATACTTGCTCACACAAGCGCCAGATTTTGATTTCTATTTTTTTGTGAAGTTATTTGATTAATGACTGATGTTGTAGTTCAATGAAGAAGCACGATCTCCTTTTGTTAAGAAGTTTAAAACCATTATCCATCCTGGAGAGGTAATAATCCTTGCAATCTGATTATTTAAAAAGTCAATAAATATAATATGACCAAAAAAGACATTATTGTGAAATATGGAGATACATTTTTTGAGATTGGACTATGGGAGTAAAAGTCCCTCAAGTTAGGTTCTTTTGTTTCAATCTATTTGATAATCATGTTTATTGCAGCGAGTATTAAAATGATCATTCAACCTCTAAATCAAAAACAGAACTGTTTATCCAAACATTAAAACTATTATATGAGTCACACTTGTTTCTTTTTTCATTTATCGTCTTTGCATGACAAATGTATTTGTATTTTATATTCACTTTTATTTTTGAAGGTAAATCGCATCAGGGAGCTTCCTCAGAACAGCAAAATAGTAGCCACACACACAGACAGCCCTGATGTATGCATGAAATTCCCTTTTTGTCCATATTTAGTTAGTTCTGATATATAATTAAATCAATATAAATTTATAGTTCATCTTTTTCCCCTTCAAACCAGGTTCTTATCTGGGATGTTGAAGCTCAGCCCAACCGCCATGCTACTCTGGGAGCCACAGAGTCCCACCCTGATCTGGTGTGTCAAAATGGGCCAATTCATGTCCAGCCCACCCACACACGTTTTGTGTTCTGTTTTCTCGAATGTGATAAACGAATCATGTTTAAAATAAAACGGTTCAGGTGGTCTTACCCATTTTGAATACACTTTGGTGTCTCAATCCGCCTCACCTGTTCAACCTGCTTCCGTTTTAGCTAAATTTTGAAAGTCATTCATTTGACCTGTCAGGGAAAGTGTAACCCTGATTGACCCGTTTACTCATGGAACAAAAAGAAATGCGTCTCGGTTCTCAAAACTTAAGGCGAAAAGTTGATATATTTAACTTCTTTGCCTTGCAGATCTTGACTGGTCACCAAGAAAATGCAGAATTTGCTCTTGCCATGTCACAAAGTGAACCCTTTGTACTCTCTGGAGGTGATGTACTGAAACATCATTTTGTGTTTTGTTTTGTAAAACCATGGTTTTAGTTACATAACAAGTTCAGTTAATAGTTAATTCAATTTGTTGTTTTGGTTGTGGCAGGCAAGGATAAATCAGTTGTGTTGTGGAGTATTCATGATCACATCTCCACTTTGGCAACAGATTCTGGGGCTGGATCTAATGGTGGTAAAAGCCCAAGGGCTGGTGGGATTGATGATAAACCACCTTCTGAGAGCCCTAAAATTCAAGCAAGAGGTATTTTCCATGGGCATCAGGATACTGTTGAGGATGTACAGTTTTGCCCTTCTAGGTATCTCACACTTTCTTTTTCTATGTGAACATGATTTGCTCTATCCATATAGATTGCCATTTGATCCATTAACTTATATATGGGTGGATTCGGGTTGAGCTTTGTCTCTAACGGGTTAACTTCGTAAATGAAAAATAGCTTAAAAGGAAATGGGTTATACGGATCAAAACCTGCCTAAATTCTGATTTTGATGCACAAAACCACCCAAATTATCTTATTAAAAAATAGATTATTGTTGAAATAGTATAAATTTTGTCATCATAGATCAGTTATTTATAGAAAAAATAAAAGTTTGGGAAAAAGGCGTTTGGTCAACCCAACCTGGCACCAAAATTACCAATATTGACCCGTTACTTAATCCGCATGACCTGTCTGGTTTGCCAGCTTTATCCAACAGCTATGATGGTTATAATCTACTAACTGGTATTTTTTTTATCCATGTTATGAAGTGCACAAGAATTCTGTAGTGTTGGTGATGATTCTTGTCTTATTCTATGGGATGCAAGAACTGGGTCTTCTCCGGCTGTCAAGGTGATTTTCACATTTATTTTTAGGGTTTTTACTAGTTCTTTTGTTTGACTTATATGGTTACCTTTCATATCTTTCTGGACACACAAAAGATACTATTGTTTTGTGCTTTTTTCATACCCTAAAGTACCATGTATGAACTATATGTGTCACATCTTTAACATACTGAATTAACACGTGGGTTTATAAATCTCTTATAAGTTTACTTCATATGATTCTTTGCAGGTCGAGAAAGCTCACAATGCTGATCTTCACTGTGTTGATTGGAACCCAATTGATGAGAATTTCATTTTGACAGGGTAAAACACAGACGTGTTATATTATGCTGATTTATTTATTACATTAGTGATACGATTCATCCATTAGATATTTCAAAAGATAAGCCTGCAGTGTTACATGTTTATTCTCGAAGGGGTAAAGGGAAAATATCTACAAGTGGTTAGGAGTTTGTTAGGAAAATATTAGTATAAATAAGTAAGGAATAAAGAAGTAGAGGCAGGTATGAATTTGTTAAGTTGTTAAGCTCCTACTTGTATAGAGAGAGAGGGCTGAGCCCTGGTTATCGTTCTGTTGTTCCTGTTATTTCCTTTGAGTTTATTAATACTACCATCTGCAGTGTGCTTTTGATTATCTTCTCCCTTTTTCATCATTCAAGTCTATCAATTCTCTATCATTGGTCCGACCTGCCTTGACCTGCCGTTTCTGCCATGGAAACTCGTTCAATTGCTCGATTGGATGCGCAAGAGGGCCAGATCAAACAGCTTCAGAGTGACGTAGCTGAGATCAAAACTGCGCTCGAGGTGGATAGTGCAGAAAATGGGGAGTTTCGAAAGGTGGTGCTCGCGTGGATGAAATCTCAAGGGAAACAGAGTGTTGATGGTTCGCCGGGATCGGGCCCTTCTAGCGGCGTCTTCTCTACGTCGGGTTCCAAGGCCGATCCGAGTGAATCGTCTTCGACCTTACCTTGGGCAGTGAAGAAGGTCAAATTACCGAAGTTTTGTGGATTCGATCCGCAGGGATGGATACAGAAGGCCACGCTGTATTTCGACATCAATTCCACTCCCGATCCTCTGCGATTGCGGTTAGCTCAGTTGAGTATGGCGGGCGTCGCTCAACATTGGTTCACAGTCATCACCCAAGTCCATGAGTCTCTGTCTTGGGAGGAATTCAAATCGGAGTTACTTCAGCGCTTCAGTGGACTGGAGATCCACAACCCTTATGAGCAGTTGGCTACAATTCAACAATCAGAGTCGATTCATGACTTCATCGATGATTTCGAGTACCTCATGTCCTTGGTTCCTCGGCTGCCAGAATCCCAGGCCCTTGGTTATTTTGTGGCTGGATTGAAAGCCGATGTGAAACAATGGGTTCGATTACATCGTCCACAATCTCGATTGGATGCGATGTATTTAGCAAAAGATGTGGAGGAGATGCTCCGCCCTAGCTCCGGTAATGTTTCTGTCTCACGATTCCGATACCTAAATCGGCCTGGGCCACTTTCAGTTGGCTCAGCTGCTGGGCTTAATTTTCTGGGCCTTAATGAGCCCAAATCTTCGTTTGTTACTAACCCATCAGATAGGGCTTCTCTCGTTCGCACGGATGCAACTCGTCTGTCTCCTGCCACCAAATCCGTTGCTCCTTCTCCTTCGTCCGATGTGGGGCAGGTTTTTCAACGAGATAGGGGAGTTCGATCTCTGTCTCGTACTGAGTGGGAAGAGCGCATGAAAAAGGGGCTGTGTTTTCGGTGTTGGTCAGCAATACGGTCCGACACATCGGTGTCCCGAAGGTAAACTTAGGGTTTTATTGTTGGGGGATAATGAATATGAGTCATTGGAGGGGGAACATTTTTATTGGAGAATGCGGGTAACCATCTGGAACCGAAGGAAATCGACACTCCAACTGGTACGTGTATGGCCCTGGAGCTTGAGGATTTTTCGGTTGCCAGTGGGGGCGCTCAAACTCTGACGTTCGAAGGAGTATTACAGGGAATTCCGGTTAGTTTGTTGATCGACAGTGGGGCGACCCACAATTTTGTTTCTTGTCATTTGGTGCTTGCTTTGGGTCTTCCCTCCACCACTTTCTCTGGGATTCGTATCAAATGGGGTGCGGGACATGATGTCTTTGTCACCGAACGATGTATTCATCTTCCGGTTCACATCGGTTCCTGCACTTTTGTGCTGAATGCACTAGTGTTCGATACGGGCAGCTTTGACATGATCTTGGGTATGGGATGGTTAAGGTCTTTGGGCGAGGTGGTCCATGATTGGCCCAACTCTTGGATGAAATTCGTTCATAAGGGGATTTCCGTGCAGTTACAGGGGCTTCCTCAGGGATCCAGCAGATCAGTTTTCCCTCCTGAATTGTTTGCAGACCAGTTTCCAAATGCAAGTCTTGAGGTCAAGACTTTGTTTGAAGGGGGAAGCAGTGATACGATTCATCCATTAGATATTTCAAAAGATAAGCCTGCAGTGTTACATGTTTATTCTAGAAGGGGTAAAGGGAAAATATCTACAAGTGGTTAGGAGTTTGTTAGGAAAATATTAGTATAAATAAGTAAGGAATAAAGAAGTAGAGGCAGGTATGAATTTGTTAAGTTGTTAGGCTCCTACTTGTGTAGAGAGAGAGGGCTGAGCCCTGGTTATCGTTCTGTTAGTTTATTAATACTACCATCTGCAGTGTGCTTTTGATTATCTTCTCCCTTTTTCATCATTCAAGTCTATCAATTCTCTATCAATTAGGATCGTATATTGACGTCTGTTAAAGATAGTTCAATATATCTTTTGGTTCACAATCAAAAAAGAAAAAAAATGTTTTTTTTAACATATTACTCACTTAGGGTACCAAGGTAAATAGTAAGGAATTAAGGTAGGGGGTAAATAAATTATCTCCTGAGCTCAAAAGATTATTATTTTAATTTTGTTTTCAGGTCGGCTGATAACACCGTTCGTTTGTTTGATCGTCGAAATCTCACTTCTAACGGGGTTGGATCACCCGTACACGTATTTACTAATCACAATGCTGCTGTTCTTTGCGTACAGGTATCAACATTTTGAGCCTGTTTCTTTTTATTGTTTGCACTATTCTTGATTATTCATGCTTATTCATTGATTAAGTAAATATATTTCAGTGGTCTCCTGACAAATCGTCTATCTTTGGGAGTTCAGCTGAAGATGGTGTCTTGAACATCTGGGATCACAATAAGGTAGGAAGCTGTATATAACCCCCCATGGTTTAATTAAAGTTCAATTTATGTCCTCTAGCATATCAAGAATAAAAGGAACATATATTTTTAAAATTAGTTTTATATATGTTAAGATTAGTTTCATATAGTCATAAAAGTTTAAAATTTCAGACAGAGACATATATCCTTCTAATTTTTATAATATCATATTTAGTCGTTCAAACAGTGAGTATTTACCGTTTCTATAGTTATGAATAAAATCGTTTACTTATAACTGTTTCTTTCACTGAATACACACACTGAAAAGCAATGCTATTGCTATCAATAATCTCGATGCATAATTTTCTCTTTGTTCAGTGGAACAGATTTTAACCTCAATGCATAATGTTCTCTTTCTGGAACATTTACTTAAATTTGTTCGTTGTGTACTCAATTGTTTTTTCTTTGCTCTACTTTTACGTCTTTTAAACACTTTTTTTCATATCCAGATTGGTGAACGCTCTGGCCCAGCCTCAAAATTTGCACCGGGCTTATTGTTCCGTCACTCTGGGCACAGGTACAAAGTTGTGTTTTTTTTAGTATTTGATAAGAGATTTAAATTTTATTTAGCATTTACCCGTTTTAATTATTTAAATTTTAAGTTCGGGTCAAAACAGCGCAGGCCAGGTTGACCCAGCTAACACTTTTTCCCCTCTTTCTGAATTGCACAAATGATTAACGTATTAAGTAATTAAAGGAAATCTATGTTTGATAATCTAATTTAAAAAGAAAATAAAATAGAAGATTGAGTGACAATAATGTTTTATTTAGCATTTACCCGTTTTAATCAAACAACACTCGTTAGTACAATTCAACAAATAAACGTCTGTAGTTGAACTAAATGTTCACAAGTCGGGATGTGGTTTTTTTTTTGCACCAAACGGAAAAACTAATTAACCATCTTATTACAAACAATTTAATATATATATATATATATATATATATATATATATATATATATATATATATTAGACCTTATTTTAAAGTTTACAGGGCAAAAGAAAAGAAGTGGATTTATCATATTTTCCAATACAGAGTTTTCCAAACTTAATAGTCGCAGCCTGCAGGAAATTATAAATAGTACAAATCAAAGAGAGCTTCATTTCTACAAAACTGTCTCAACTGTAACAGTTTGATTATATACAGTATAAATCAAGCTCCATATAACCGTTTTATTTTAGTATATTATATTCAATTGCATTTATACAAATCAAATGAATGTTAATTTTTCCTACAAATGCAGGGATAAGGTGGTTGATTTTCACTGGAACTCACATGATCCATGGACAATTGTCAGTGTCTCTGATGATGGTGAAAGTACTGGTGGTGGTGGTACTTTACAGGTGGGGGTGTTACTATATAGTTTAATAATAATAAGCACTACGATTTTATAAGATAACGAGTACTTTATTTATTTATTTATTTGACCGCCATTTGAACATGCAGATATGGAGGATGATTGATTTGATTTATAGACCACAAGAGGAGGTTATCGACGAGCTGGAGAAATTCAAATCGCACATCCTCACTTGTTCAACTCCATAGGGCGGAACATGCAGATATGGTGTTGCTGTACTTTTAAGTTTCGTTGTAGTGTCGGCCTTTGAAACTTCTTGGTTATTGCTGAGGCTCGTGTCTTAGAAACATAGATTCATTTGTTGTTAACTTAGGGGAAAATCTATGTTAACTTATTATGTCCGTGTCACCATTTATGATAGATTTGGTGGACACTTGTGTGAATGGTATCAGGTCAAAATGGGTTCAAGTTGATATGTGTAGTTTTATGGTAGGGGTCAAAAATCAAAATGAGCAAAGTCAGGTTAGTTGATTTCTTTACTGCTCATCCTTTTATAAATAACTTAAAGTTTCAAATGTGGTTATAAAACAATATTATTAAAATAAAAATGACGAGTTGTGTATAAAGAAAACATAATGTAAGAAACTAATTGATATATAAACATTTCTTAAAATTAATAGTGGAACGTTTTGTATGTTGAGAACCACATTGACTTTGTTGTGTTTATTGTATAAACTAGGTTAAAACCCATGTGTTAAATGGGTTAAATAAAGACAATTTGTTATAAATCAGTAGTTTTTATGAAGATTTTTATGTTTGATGTTATTGGTGAAATAATTATTTTATAAAAAGAATGAAAGAAATGTTCAATTTATAAAAATATTTTATGAATAAACATATTTTTTAAATAAAAAATGTTTTATAAAAATATTTATAGAAATCATTATTAGTTAATAGAAGAGACGTGAAAAAAAAATAAAAAAAATAAAAGAAATTTATATAATTAATAGGAGAGAGAGGCGAAAAAAATGTTAAGGGTGAATATGAGAGTGACAAGTGTGATACTAAAATCTTTATTTATTATATAGTATAAATTAATCAGATTTGTAGTAGATTTTGATATGTTTAAGATTTAGTTTTAAACAACATGGTATTACTATATGTATATTTTAGTATTTTTTTTAAATGAATTCTAGAGAGAAAGAATAAAACAAAATAAAAAAATTAAAAGAGAGAAATAAATAATTGTTTTTCACTCGAATGATATGTACATCAATATGGGTTCCGTGGTTTTCAATGTAATTGTGGGTTTAAAAGAAGTAGGTTCCCGTGGTTTTCAATGTAATAGTGATTCTAAAAGAAGTAAAGAACATGCCCCCACTATTACACTATTGTAAGATCCATGCATTATGATTATGATATTAAATAACTAGTTTTTTTTTAACGGCGAACATTGAATGTTGTGACGTCACACCCCTCGTTACATGGGAGAGTCTCGTCCAACTCCGGCCAATATGTTGTCTTAACCGGGCCCACTTGGTGTCAGAGTTGGAGAGCATTCAAGGAAAAATCCCACCCAATACGGCCCCTTCCGGGCTTGAGGGAGAGCCGAGGCTCGTACCCTGGATCGGCGTTGGTAAAACCATGGTGCATCAGCCTAAGAACTAGGCCTTATTTGCATGCCTCAGAAATTAATGGTGGTGACAGGTATTGAACCCGGGTCCCTTGGGACTTCTGATAAGAAAACTAGAAAACTCATCCCCTTTCAATTATTAAAGCTTAATATTTTTTTCATACGTCATCATTTTTTAAAAAAGAATTACATAACAAAATAAAATATTTTTTTATCTTTAGTTTGAGTATATAATGTTGTTATATTAAAAAAAAAAATTAACGTGTTGTATTTATTCAATACCATATATGCAATATCATGAACTCAACTCTATTTTAATTAAAGGGGCAATTGGATATATCCTTCTTTAAACTTGTAAAATTGTGTATTTTCTAATAATAATGTTTGAAAAGTATTGTATATTGATGTGTCGTGTGAAAAGTATAAAAATATAAATAAATATATTTTTAGATTAATTGATTTCACGAGATCAGGTTTTAAATTTATAAAGTAAAATGATAATTACGTCAACTTAAAACACACACACAATAGGCAAGTGTATCTATCGCAACGTAATATAGTTAGGTAAGAACCAAGTATCGAACCAATGAACACGGTCGAGTTCCAATACTCAACTTTTGTTAGTGAGTGAGTTTTGTGTGCTTGTGAAGCAGAAAAGTAAATGACGGTAAAGTAAATAACATAAAAGTAAAAATGTGCGTGAAGTGTGTAACAAGAATGTAACTAGTAGAATAGTAAATAGCAGAAAAGTAAATAAAGCGAAAATGATCAGATTACTTAATATATTGCTTCGGGATTCGAATCAGTTTGGTACGTGATAATGTTAAGTTAACTAATTCAGTGGTATGACTACTACAAACTTGTGACCCGGGTCACCGCTAGAGCCTCGTCCTCACAACATTTGATTTGCAAATTATATTGTTTAAAAAGTGGTAGTGCCTCCCGTTAGAGACAACATTTACCCTCAACCCATCGAATGGTCATCTCCGGGTTGGATAAAGACATCAGACTCAAAATGCTTTATATTAAATTAAATAGGTGATTATATTTTGCTCACCAGGAGGCGGTGTAACAATGAGACCAAATATAAAGACGTACCGTTCCCAACATGAGTCCACCAATTCTTGGTTGCATAATAATCTCGTATAAAGACATACGATCTTAGAAGTATATGTCACACCCCAACCGACGGCGGATTATACGTCGGGGCGGACGCGGTTGTTCAACAGCACAAGGTTGACTATTAAAGTTTCAATAGTTTTATTTAATAACTTCAAGGTTCCAATACAAAGAATAAATCAAATACATAACAAGAGTACAAGTCTAATCGATTAAGCTTTCTAGGTCCAAGCATCCTATGTGATCACAATAAAGTCTCATGTTGTAGTACCTGAAACATGTGAAAGAATCTGTCAACTACAAAATAGTTGGTGAGATACAAAGGTTTTGACACAGTTTAACAAGGATTTGAAAAGAATTACAATTCACTATGATTCATGCATTCTATAATGTAAGTATGAGAAAAAAAAAAGCATGTTAGACATTGTGCACATCAACCCTCCAACCAAGTTTAGGCATAACCCGCAGGTTACCCTTATAAGTCTCAAGTTTAAAAGTTTAATTCAGTAACAATCACCAAGGGCTCCCCCCGAAGGGTCAATCAATCAAGGTGGATTGGTCAAATACAATAGATCTATCATTGTTACTATAGACTTGATCAAAGTTAATGAATATGCTAGTTTTAAGTTTAATCTAAGCATACAAGTCTCAAGTTTAACACAAGAATAAACACGTAGTCATAGTTGTACAAGAATTGTATAAGTTTAAGAATTTTGAAGATGTTTCACCCCAAAAGCATAGAAAGGAAAAAGGGGCTAAGTATACTCACTTGGATGATGAATAGTATCCGACACGGATAAGTATTTGCAAGACTTGGAGGGAGAATATCCTCACGATAAGCCTAAGTATGCAAGTTTAAAGATTTAAGTATGATCCTATAAGTCTATGGTAAGGATCTAGGATTTCAAGATCGACTAGGGTTCCAAATGGGATGGGATTGATTGAGTTTATAAAGATTAAACTTAGTTTTAAAAGGAAGGTTTTGATTGTAAGACTTGGATCTCAATAGCTTAATAAGTTTGTAGTTTTAGAAAAATTATTTAAGTTAAGAATTAAAGTTAATAATTATTTTAAGAGTAAAATAATTATTAAATACATAGTATTTAAAGACTAAATAGTGATTTAAGATTTATAGAATTTATTTAAAGTGTATATAGTCATTAAGGATAAATCATTTTTTTTATGAAAACAAACCATACACTTAATAAGTGTAACTTATAAGTCTATAAGTATTTTCAACAAAGTCCATGCTTAAAATTATAAGTTTATAGGTTTTCCATACTCACGAGAGTTTCATAAATTGTAAGTTTCTTTTAACCTTAGGTTTAACAAAAGAAAAACTTCTAAAATAAACAAAGTGTATCTATTTACTATGTTTTATGAACAAGTGAATAGACGAATAAATAAATAAATAAATAATCGAACTTTGATACCACTTTTTATAAAAATGCATAATTTTGTGGGTTTTCAATGTCCTAATTATTATGAGAGTTTTATAAATTTGTTTTGATTTCAATAGAAGGTTTAATAATTAATTCAAAGTTTTTTTTTTATATATTTTTTGGCATTTAAAACTATTTTTAAGAATTAATTATTATAAGTTTGATTAAGTTTTATGTAATTAAAAATGTTTCAGAATATAAAAGTGTAAATAAAAATCGTTTTTAAGTTTATAAAAATATCTCAGAATTTATAGAATTTATTAAGGGATTAAAACTGTTTTAAAAAAAACTAAAACAATTAAAATGGGCAAAACCCGGCTCGAACTCGGGTCTCTGCCCGGGTCGCCCGTACACACCCACACACTAACCATCCCGACTACGGGTTTGTTAGTGAATACTCTGAAACGGAAATCATTTAAACAGAAACTCAAATCGAACCCAATTCCCTTATGAACCCTAGTTTCTAAACTCTCCGAATTCGACTTGTTAATCCCTCTGTCTAGGATAACTGACAGAGGGCAAACGATGCTAGAATGGAAACGAGATGATTGGACTCAAGAATTACCTTAATCGGTTTCGAATCGGAGGAGAACGAGCTTGGGTCGTCGTCGGCTGTCGTGGGGATAAGACCGAGCAATGTAGGTGTTATTTCGAGAAATTGAGGGTATGAGGGGTTGTGGTGTGGTGTTGTTGATGCTGCCATACCAGTATTTATAATCGATTTTGTGAGTTAATGTCGAATTGGTTGGGAAGGTAGAGGTTGAGCCGACGGGTTTAATCCCGACTCACGCGGGTGCGGGACTCGAAACCAAGCATTGAATGTCCTCAGGGTTGGGTCGCACGCCTGAGGCGAGACTCGAGGTTCATCGAATTTGGACGGGAAACGCGTTTTCGAATAGTCGAGCTCGAAACCGGTTCCCACGGGGATCGAACTCGAGATTGTTTTTCAGATTCAGGGAAACGGCCAAAATGCACATTTAGTCCCTGTAGTTTGAAGTCTTTATTATTTTATGCTAAAACAAGAATTTAAGTTTGAAATAAGTTTCAGAATGTACAGCTTTGGCCCCTGGATTTTTATAGCTAAATAATATGTTTTATTTATATAAAAATCCAAATAAGTTTTAGAAGTTCTATTATTTTAATTCTATAAAATAATTTATGAAATTAGTTTATGGATTTTAGTATTTAGAATAAGTTTATAAATGTAATTATAAACTTATAAAGTTTTAAGGATTTATATATATATATTTATTCTTTTTAAATAACCCTCACATATATATACACATATATGTTTTAAGTATAATTTATTTTTCCTTAACTATATATTAATTTAAAATTAATATTTATTGTTTAAGGAAATAGTTTTAATATGAAGTCGAGTTTTAATTTAATAATACGTGCAAAGGTTTTAGGAAAAGATAGGTCGGAAAATCTCGGATATTACAGTCTCCCCTACTTTAGGAAATTTCGTCCCAAAATTAAAGTAGAATGATCTAATTCAGGATTTAAGTCTATAATACGCTCAAGGATAATGAGAAGGATACTTCTCGTGCCCAAATAAACTCTGGGTTGCGTTTAGAATTCTGAATGGAATGATAGGATTAAGATTACGCTCGAGTTTCTAAGTTTCACGGCCCATGATTGTCAGAAGTTTTATCCAAGAATCATATAGTTTCATCGAAGTATAGGGGGGTTTAGATTTTGAGAATACATTTGAGAGAAGAATTGCTGAATTACCTTCAGAATCCAAGATGAGATGCATCACTCAGAATGGATTTGATGATAACTTGATGATTCGAGTTTGTAGTCAAATACGTCTAAGGATTGCTACGGTACCTAAGTTTCGTGGCTACCTTTTAGGATAGGTCTCAGATCATAGCACACGATAGAGTCTACTATGTCTTTCCATGCGCTGATTTTCATACTTACGTGTGCACCCGCAAGCATTTTAATCGTCGCATAGTCCGCATAGGTCCTTCCGTTTGCGCTTGGATCAAGAAAGAGTACAAGAATACGACTAGAGTTTCCACATAAGAGTGATCATTGATTAACGAGTCCCTCAGAGAGAAGCGTCATTCAATGAGTAAAGAAAAGAATGTGACAAGATTTAGAGTTTCAAAGTTTCCTCATGATTGATTAAGAATACTTCAATCATTGAGTAGTTTAAAGTCTTTACACTTTCCTCGGGTTTGATCAAGAATACATCAAACCTTGAGTAGTTTAAAAGTCTTATACGTTCATCATGTTTGAATAAGCATACGTCAAACATGGAATAGTTTAAAGTCTTATACGTCCATCGTGTTTGAACAAGCATACGTCAAACATGGAGTAGCTTAAAGTCTCATACGTTCATCATGTTTGATCAAGAATACGTCAAACATGGAGTAGCTTAAAGTCTCATACGTTCATCATGTTTGATCAAGAATACGTCAAACATGGAGTAGTTTAAAGTCTCATACGTTCATCATGTTTGAACAAGAATACGTCAAACATGGGGTAGCTCGAATTGTGTTTGAATCAAGAAAATATATAATAGTTTAAATTGTGTTTGAACAAGAATACGTCAAACATCGGATAGTTTAAAGTCTCTCAGTTCAGCCTCAGTGTATAGAAGTGTATGATTACGTTTTGAGTATAAAGCGGTCATCTAAATACTCTAGTACTTAAGAGAGGTATGGGACAGCGTTCGGAACAGGATTAACCGTTATACGCTTTCTCACAGAAGATTCGAGTTGTCCAGAAGATTAGTGGATCCTGATGTTTGGGTTTGAAGAGAAGACTAGGGAGGTACTCTGCTAAAGAGAGCAATGTCCCCCTTCATATTAGTTTCTAGTATTAAGAATGAAGTTTTCTCGTGTATTTGGAATGTACATTTATCAAGTCTTATAGGGTTTGGTTAAGATGGACACACAAAAGTTTTCAAGACTAAGAATCCAAGTATAAGTTTGAAAATAGGATAAGTCAGTTGAGATTCAAGTTTCAGTATTAAGCTTTACATGATCCTTTATTGATCATGTTTAGTTTTAGGAATACGGGATTGAGTATTTGTACTAGTTTTACATGACTCAAAGGTCTCTGACCTCATAGTTGTGTATACGAAGTTTAATGCTTCAACAACGTGTATTTAAGCTTTTAGTCCCCGTTGTGATTTATAGTAAGTCTTTTACGTGACAAGAGTTGAATGAGGAAGGTCTCTAAGCATAGGGTAACGGGAAAAGTTTCGATAAGGTTTATGATAGTGTGTTTACAAATGATTTATCTTGATTCATAACATCAGATATAGTTTTCTTTTATATAAAGTGTGATTAAGATGTTTAAAAAAATGACGAGTTGGACATTGATAAATAGCATAAGTAAGACTTATGAAAAGGTACGCATGACCGTCAAACGAAAAGTTGGTCAAGTTTAGAAGTGTGAAGTTTATATAAAGGGTAAGGATAATAGTTGATCACGGCAGTGGTTCGTAAGTCGTGTTGTTTTAAAAGAGTGCTTACGAATTAGAAGGTTTGTTTCAAAGTTTATTCTTCAAGTGTGCGTGTGTCACTTAGGATTTTTATAGTTTAATGCAACGTTGTTAATTATCTCGTGAGTTACTCTTGACGGAAGTGTTTGGGTAAGAAGTGTTAAGTTTGTAGTGATGAAGAAAAAGTTAAACTATGGGTGATGACAAGATGAAATTTCAAAATAACTTTCATTAAACGTTTTAAAATTGGGACTTCTAGCCCTTACATAAGACATTCGTCATTAAACGAAAAATTTAAGATTAAGGAAAATAGGGGTTTCATGCACGCCTTAGATAGCTCTCCACTAAGAAACAGACTAATACTATCACAAGTACTGCTAGGGTTACCCGGATGGCAAACCTAGCCTCCGCTCTAGTGGTTTCGGTACGGTGCTCGAGGATTTCTCTGTCTTCCTCCAAAGTTACGATCTTTTCTTCTTGGATCCAGATTTGATTGGTCAGGTCGTTGATCCTTTGGTTTAACAGGTCGTGCCGTGCCCTATGCTCTATCTCCCTCCTCATAAATTCTTCGGTTTCCAGAAACCTAGGAATGTTAGACACCGGGATCCCCATTGCCACGGCAGGTACTCCAGTATGCCTAGCCCTTAAGGTAGTGGTAGGTGCTAGGTACGGGTCCCTTGGTGGTGATGAGAACCGGTGGTGAAGATGAGGTGGTTGATAGGGATTCCTTGGTGGTGATGTCCTAGGGTTTCTGGTCCAGTTGGTGTTGAGTTCAGCTCTTGCCCGTGCATTAGGATAAGGACTTGGTTGATACACCGGTGACTCGCTACTCTCTTCTCGGTCGGACTCTCCTCTTGGACGATACACTGGTGAAGAGTGTGAGTGGGAGTCCATTACCTAGCAAGAGGGAGAGTAGAAAGAAAGGTTGTAAGTAAGTTGATCAAATATATTCAAAAGTTTTTATACATAATACTGAGTTATCACAGTAATATTCAAAAATAGTTTTAATTGGAAGTTGATGGGCTAACGAGGAAAATTCCCGGAAGAAAGGGGTGGTCACAAGGACTCACTTAAGTACTCTATTTCCCTAGCCAGAACTTCCTCATGGGCCTACAACTTCTCTCGGTTGTTGTCACCGATGTTTGGGTTTATGGTACTATGTCAAGGTTCATTGTGGGCTTAGAGTCTTTAAACGTGGGGCTTGTTTGTTCTATAGTAGACTTCTTCCTCTACAAGGAAATTACTTAGGTTACAAATTTCTTTGTTAATGTAGTTTAGATTTTAAAAGACGTTAAGTTTTGTTTACAGGAACGGTGATGCGTAAGTTTTAAGGACGCATGAAGGTTTTGAGTTTTAAAAGTGTAACAAGGTTTTGAGTTAGTCATATAATGAAGTCTGCTTGAGTGACGACAAATGAAATGAGACACAAGGGTTTCCCCTTATGTGCCAAGTTTATAAAATAATGAAGCTTGTAAAAAGGACTTGTAGGATAATACATGGTTTTAAATGTGTTGGTATTACAAGAATCATGAAGTTTAAGGATGTATGAACACTTTGAGATGTATAAAAGTGTAGCAAAAGTTTGAGTGAATTATTTAGAGTAGTTTGATTGTGTGATGAAAATAAGATGAAACACAAGGGTTTCCCCTTAAGTGTTATGTTCATAAAATGATGAAGTTTATAGGAGGATTTGTAGAGTAATACACAGTTTTAAGGGTTGTATTACAACAATCACGAAGTTTATTGGGTAGTATCTATAAATGTATGTAGTATAATCTCGAAAGAATTTCTCCTTGAAGGTAACTCCTTCAGGTTATGACGAGTAAGCATGCTATCATGTGCCAAGACGGGACTTAAGAATCATAGAATAAAGGTTATAGAGGAAAGTTTTTTTTTGAATCATGAATTTATGAAGCGTAAAGTATTTGAGACGACACTCATTTAGTACATATCACTAAGTGAGTACTTTGACATATCAAGAGAAGTTTGAGCTCACTAATGTTTAGAGAAGTCGTGCATTCCTATAAGTGGATATTCATCCCAAGAATTCCCAGGAAAGCATACGGGTCCAACGGTTGATTTGGATTTATACGAAATGCTTTCCTTGACAAAATTTCCCAGAATACAGGTATCCGCCCTTCCGGTCCGCACAAGTTCTCATACATTATCTAGAACTTAAATATTCTTGACGAGAGTTTAGTGGTGGATTAGGCTTGAAGCCTAAGAACGTGTCCTCGATGTAGTAGCCTCTTGTAGCACGTAGGTAAGTAGAAACGTAGAATCTCCAAGCGTTCACGTATAAGATTTAAGAGTAGAATGAGGAGAGAATTCCTAGTAAGGGACATGAGATAACTCATGTTTGGGTCTCCTAAGTTATAGTCTAGGTCATGTGTCTAATAACCTAATTCCCTATAACCAAGGCTCTGATACCAATCTATCACACCCCAACCGACGACGGATTATACGTCGGGGCGGACACGGTTGTTCAACAGCACAAGGTTGACTATTAAAGTTTCAATAGTTTTATTTAATAACTTCAAGGTTCCAATACAAAGAATAAATCAAATACATAACAAGAGTACAAGTCTAATCGATTAAGCTTTCTAGGTCCAAGCATCCTATGTGATCACAATAAAGTCTCATGTTGTAGTACCTGAAACATGTGAAAGAATCTGTCAACTACAAAATAGTTTGTGAGATACAAAGGTTTTGACACAGTTTAACAAGGATTTGAAAAGAATTACAATTCACTATGATTCATGCATTCTATAATGTAAGTATGAGAAAGCAAGCATGTTAGACATTGTGCACATCAACCCTCCAACCAAGTTTAGGCATAACCCGCAGGTTACCCTTATAAGTCTCAAGTTTAAAAGTTTAATTCAGTAACAATCACCAAGGGCTCCCCTCGAAGGGTCAATCAATCAAGGTGGATTGGTCAAATACAATAGATCTATCATTGTTACTATAGGCTTGATCAAAGTTAATGAATATGCTAGTTTTAAGTTTAATCTAAGCATACAAGTCTCAAGTTTAACACAAGAATAAACACGTAGTCATAGTTGTACAAGAATTGTATAAGTTTAAGAATTTTGAAGATGTTTCACCCCAAAAGCATAGAAAGGAAAAAGGGGCTAAGTATACTCACTTGGATGATGAATAGTATCCGACACGGATAAGTATTTGCAAGACTTGGAGGGAGAATATCCTCACGATAAGCCTAAGTATGCAAGTTTAAAGATTTAAGTATGATCCTATAATTCTATGGTAAGGATCTAGGATTTCAAGATCAACTAGGGTTCCAAATGGGATGGGATTGATTGAGTTTATAAAGTTTAAACTTAGTTTTAAAAGGAAGGTTTTGATTGTAAGACTTGGATCTCAATAGCTTAATAAGTTTGTAGTTTTAGAAAAATTATTTAAGTTAAGAATTAAAGTTAATAATTATTTTAAGAGTAAAATAATTATTAAATACATAGTATTTAAAGACTAAATAGTGATTTAAGATTTATAGAATTTATTTAAAGTGTATATAGTCATTAAGGATAAATCATTTTTTTTATGAAAATAAACCATACACTTAATAAGTGTAACTTATAAGTCTATAAGTATTTTCAACAAAGTCCATGCTTAAAATTATAAGTTTATAGGTCTTCCATACTCACGAGAGTTTCATAAATTGTAAGTTTCTTTTAACCTTAGGTTTAACAAAAGAAAAACTTCTAAAATAAACAAAGTGTATCTATTTAATATGTTTTATGAACAAGTGAATAGACGAATAAATAAATAAATAATCGAACTTTGATACCACTTTTTATAAAAATGCATAATTTTGTGGGTTTTCAATGTCCTAATTATTATGATAGTTTTATAAATTTGTTTTGATTTCAATAGAAGGTTTAATAATTAATTCAAGGTTTTTTTTTTATAATTTTTGGCATTTAAAACTATTTTTAAGAATTAATTATTATAAGTTTGATTAAGTTTTATGTAATTAAAAATGTTTCAGAATATAAAAGTGTAAATAAAAATCGTTTTTAAGTTTATAAAAATATCTCAGAATTTATTAAGGGTTTAAAACTGTTTTAAAAAAACTAAAACAATTAAAATGGGCAAAACCCGGCTCGAACTCGGGTCTCTGCCTGGGTCGCCCGTACACACCCACGGGGATCGAACTCGAGATTGTTTTTCAGATTCAGGGAAACGGCCAAAATGCACATTTAGTCCCTGTAGTTTGAAGTCTTTATTATTTTATGCTAAAACAAGAATTTAAGTTTGAAATAAGTTTCAGAATGTACAGCTTTGGCCCCTGGATTTTTATAGCTAAATAATATGTTTTATTTATATAAAAATCCAAATAAGTTTTAGAAGTTCTATTATTTTAATTCTATAAAATAATTTATGAAATTAGTTTATGGATTTTAGTATTTAGAATAAGTTTATAAATGTAATTATAAACTTATAAAGTTTTAAGGATTTATATATATATTTATTCTTTTTAAATAATCCTCACATATATATACACATATATGTTTTAAGTATAATTTATTTTTCCTTAACTATATATTAATTTAAAATTAATATTTATTGTTTAAGGAAATAGTTTTAATATGAAGTCGAGTTTTAATTTAATAATACGTGCAAAGGTTTTAGGAAAAGATAGGTCGGAAAATCTCGGATATTACAGTATAGACCAAGCCTTGGCTTATCAATCTCTGCTCGTATAAAGACGTAAGAGTTTCAAATGAAGTTTGATTAAAAAGGGTTTTACGATCTTACTCTTTAAAATCAAGAGACTCACAAATATAAAGACGGATTTAGACAATAATAAAAGCCCACCAGAAGATGGTTTTTGAGGACGAATTAGTTAAAGACATAAACATACCACTTCATTAATAAGTTAAATATTAACATGCACCAAACATCATCTTCACCCTAGCAATACAAAGAGGTTTTAGCCACGAATGACCATAATGACTAGCGTAATGATGAGTTTCGTAGGCTCCCCTATTGTGGAACAAGGAGGAAGAGCCTCTCTACTCTAACTATGAAAATACTTTCTTCTTGAGTGTAATTTCTCTCTGATTAGTGTGTGGAATGAAGAACCCAAGCCTCCTATTTATAGGCCTCAAAGTGTGCAATGCACGGCCGTGCATTGGGTTGCACGGTCGTGCAAAGGCCCAGGGAATCAAACAGGGTACAGAGGACACGGTACCGGGCCGTGGGGAGCAGAGAAGGCAATGCACGATCGTGCATTGGGATGCACGGCCATGCATCCCTCTCTTTTTCCCCAGATTTGTCTTGTAGCTTATGGTTGACTATTGTTGACCAATTTTGACTTCTTGGGGGTCAATGCTCCAGGAATAAACCTTCTAGAAGCTTGAATTTTTGGTGTTCTTGATATGATTTAGCTTGATTTGTATTTTTAACACCGAATAACCTACAATTATTAATTATTTGTATTTTAAGCACAAATTGCAAGGTTATTATTTGTAACAACCCCAAATTTAGGGCCTGATTTTTTTTTTATTTAATTACGTGTTACTTACTTGGATACTTGAACTATTGAATAGCAAAGTCGAACACTTTGGGCTACCATTTAGAACCCAATAAACAATTGTAATCTCATCCTCTACAAAATTGAAAATTCCTTCCTTATTCAATTGTAATCAATTCTCTTATCCTTAATTTCCTGTAGCCGGCCCCACTAGTGCTGAAGGTAACACCAATTGTAATCTCATCCTCTACCCTCAATCTATTGGAGCTTAGATTGAAGGTTTGAACTAATATGTTGTTCAAAAACAATTTCATACCCCTCAAAATGGGAACATTAAACCCCATCTTGACATCGAATCCTGTTGTAAACTTGAGACTTGGTTCTATAAATATTTCTTTACAAAAGCCCAATTTCAACAACTAATACTATATACATCAAATCCATTACTCAAATCATGATAAAATTAACATTTTCACTCCCATTGGAAGCCCATACTACTTAAGATATATAAGACCAAATTTTCTAGAAAAATAAAAATTTATGACTATTGTATTTTTTTTGTTATTTTTACTTTATTAACTATTGTTTTAATGCGTTTAAATGATATATATTCTTAAATAATTAAAATTATCTCAAAATTTCTAAGTTATATTTTTTTACAGTAGGTTTTGACTCATAAGGTATAAAAATAATTTTTATACAATAATTTTATGTATTTTTATATTTTTAGTGCATTTAATTATCTAAAAATGACCTAAATTCCTAATAATTTTTAAATAAACTTAGAAGTTCAATTTTATATTTTATATAGTCTTAATAAAGTATATTTAAGTCCAAAAAATTATAAAACTCATATTTTGATCAAATTCACTATTTATTAAAAATTCAAATAGTTCCCAGTTTATTTCACATATGTTAAACATGTTTCATAGTAATTGGAGACCTGCACCTAAATAAATATTTTTTCTAGGTTTATATTAGTATTAAAAAGTTCCCTGTAAATTTTCATAATTTTCTAAGGTGTTTAACTATTTTCCTCAATTTCTGGTTTTTAAACTCGTTTTAAATCGTGCGGTCATGTAGAAAAACGTTTTTGGGTGATTCTTTTTTGGAAAATCTTTATTTAGGACTTAAGTCCCTTGGAGAATTCTGATTTTGTAAATTTGTTGGTAAAAATATCGTTTTTGAGTAAACAAGATTGTGAAATCCGTTTTTGACGGTTTCACGACGTTTTTTTTTATGGTTTTTTGCTTTCTTTTCAAGTTTTGAGCCATAAGATGTTATGAGTCAGTTTTATGAACTTAATAATCTGTAAATTTAGTATCCTTAATGGTTTGGACACATAGGAGGTCATACATGCCTACAAAGGTGTAAAATAATGAAATGCACGCTTACTAACGTACGATTTTTTGGTAGGCTTATAAACCCTTTCGACCGTCAGGAATTTCCAAGCAAACAAATCCATTTTCAATTTTCTTCTTATCCCATCTGAATACCTATGCGTCTTTTTAGAGAACCCCCGAAAGTCTAGCCATAAACCGATCAACAACAAATATGCGTCAAGAGTTATCAACAAAATAGACTTAGAAAGCCCAAAATCAATTTCAGGAAACTCTGTTTCCATGAAGTTTCCTTTCATATTTTAAATGTCTACTTCACTACCTGGGTAACTATTATCAACATGCCTCAAGTATTTCAACATAACACCAAGGAAGTTGCGGAAGAAAATATCATCCTTACCCCCGACGAATCCGATTAAATCAATAAACCCCCTATACGGACCACATTTCAGTGAGAATCTCTTGTTCTATATTCACAAGACTCCTATGTTCTGCAAATACGAACGTTGCAAGACACCAATTCCTTGTGATAAATGGCCCATTGCTGATTTCGAACTACTACATATAGTCTTCTAAGTGATCTACCCAATTGACCTCCTATCAGACTCTCTTATGAAAAACACTCCTCCACTCAATTTCGAACTGATGCATTGTCTTTTAAGTAAATTATCCGTTTAATCCCCTTTTGACCCTTGTCTAACGTCTACTTCCAAACCATCCTATAACCTATATATAGGATAACTAACATCAAGTCGTAAGCATTACGTGTGTGATCTCTTGCTCAAGAATTCCCACATATACTTACATCCTTTCTTTCACCTTAGCATTGACGATTATCTTAAACCGTCTAGAGCTAGACATGATGATTACACAGTGAACCCCCCTCGGTGTATGGATCATTTACGATATCCTTTGTCATCTTTGATTTTCATGACCCTATTTCAAGGTATCGATATGTCAGTACCTGTTCTTTCACTCGTTTAAGAATAGTAAATCACTCACATCTCACATCGTACCACATTTCAAGATCAATTGTTGCTTCATTAAGTTACCTAAACTTACACTTTAAAAGTATATATAAGCCCCTTAGCTAGAATAATGATTTCATATGATGAAACCAACCGTCTATTTCCTTTCAACAAGCCATTGGAATTGTTTCCTCTAACTGTCAAATAGCCGAAGGCTATTCATGTCTTGTCGAGTTAAACGTTTAAGTTCTGATTGTCATCGTTTACCTTTGAAACACCAATTTAAAAATATCTATTCCTACCTGATTCGTCAAGTGGTTTAAAAACTTACACTACTGTCGAGATTCATAAGCAAATTTTAGAATATAATCAAAACTTAAATTTCGAGGACGAAATTTCTTTAACAAGGGGAGACTGTAACAACCCCAAATTTAGGGCCTATTTTTTTTAATTTAATTACGTTCTATTTACTTGGATACTTGAACTACTGAATAACAAAGTCGAACACTTTGGGCTATCATTTAGAACCCAATAAACATATTGTGATCACACTAATGAGCTAGGCCCATTGAACTTGGCCCAACTGTAGATAAACAAACTCGGCCCATTAACGGCCCAACTAAAGGCCCGATATACGAACCCAATCCAAAACAAACTACTAAACATTGTTTGACAGATCATTACACGATTCGATATAACTTCTAATGATTACAAACTAAACCGTTTATACAGAGAATTGTTCGAATGAGTAACGCGCTCGTATGGGTTAATATTATCCGACGCGAATCTCAAATGAATAATACTAACAAATACTAGTATTTATGTGGGCGACGGATTAGGAATTTGCACTCGAGATATGCGGCGTTGGATGCATGACAAACACCGGAGTGGACATCAGCGGATCTTGCTAGATCCAGTATAATTAAATAATATAAACAAATATATATTCTATGCCTATCGCATTAAATTATTAATATTATTATTATTTAGGAGTTAATAACTACTTGCGGAACGTGAACCGTTTCACTCGGAGCAGACGCTTGTGAACACGCGGTACATAACGATATCCAACTATTTTAGAAATAACATAATAAAATATATAACTAATTATTATTATTATAGTTAATATTATTATTATTAATAAATAATTAACTTCGAAACACGAAACGTTTAATCTGAGCATATGCAGTGTCAACGCATACCGGGCTTGAACAACAATCAGAACAAGATTTTTACGAGATAAAGATTTAAACTACATTTATTATCACGCCTTATTGTTATAGAAATTATAATTAGAATTAATTAACATGTCGGAGACACGAGTGAACATTCAGTACATCAATAAATAGTCTGATATATACTGGTTTTTTACTCTACTATTATTTGTATTGTTTAATTATTACTTTTTCCCCTATCACTCTTTTAAATTCTCGATCGCCATGACACCTACACACATTTTTATTTGAAATTCAAAATTATAATTCTCATTCAAATCTGTTAAAAACTCACTTCCCTAAAAAAAATCTTCCTGACCATTTTACTTGTAAATCTAAACAAAATAAAAATCGTGCATGAAATCTTTACAATACCAAGATGTGGGCCTCAACCCCATCTCTTTTCCTCTTGACAGACGAGAACAAACCTGCACACAAATTCCATTTACTTCCATAAACTTCATACTCTTCCATCTTCTCTAAACCCCATGACTTAAAAAGTTTAAACCACATATAATGAAGAGTGAGAGACCCGTATGGAGGCAGGGAGAAAGAGCCGGCCAACCGGCGGCCCCTTCGACCGTCCACGGAGACGGCTGCGACGTCTTCAGACGGTGGCGGTGGTGATGCCCCGGCGAGAGGATGGACTGGCGGTGTAGAATGAGGCAGGAGAGAGAGGGAGATATGGAAAGAGAATGTGAGAGAGAGAGGGTCGGCTAGGGTTTCGACGCCCCCACCCCCTTTTTCCGTCAGCCGAGCCAGTGGGCGATGTGGTTCTGACGGCGACATCAGGTGGTTCTCAACGGCGGCGGCGCTAGGGTTCCGCCCTAGCGACATTAGTGGTGGCTCAGGTGAGTTCCGACAGAAGTAAGTGGTGGTGTTATGCGGCTTTCCGGTGACGGCAGAAACAGGTTCTGACGAGCATTCTTTTTTTTAGTAAGTTTCTTTTCCCCCTTTTCACGTCTTTCCGAGCCTAAATCTACACATTGTTGACTTGTCTTTCGTTTTAACGTTTTCGACGAGCTTTCCGGTTAAGCGAGTGACTGAGTTGGCCGGGTTTTCACCCCAAGTGTTCATATGGATTTTGACAGGTTATGGTGAAGACTCACTCGGATATGCGGGATTGTTCGGGTCGTTTCTGACAGTCCCGGGTTTCGGTCAACCACTGTCAAAGACGGTCAACGGTAGAAATAATGAGCGGGTTCTCCAAACGGGCCTTTAAGCGAGTGGGTTCGCGTACGAGCAGTGAGGTATAAACACACACCAAGTTTTTGCATTTATTTTTTAAATTGTATTCGTTTTGTATGTAAACGTTTGTAATAGTTAGTAACCGACTCGATCACGACCTCTCGGGATTTTGATGAAAAACCGAACCTCGTTCGTATGATCATATTTGTAAACGGGTCTCCGTCCGAACAAAATAAAATATAAGATCTATATTTATACACTAATATAATTATTTGTAAACCGAAATCTTTAAAAATAGAATATATAAACATATGTATATACCTATAGTCATAAAGATAACACGCTTTATTTAGAAATATAAAATCTATATACACACACACAAATATATAATTATAAATTGTACTAACTTGAAGTTAGATTTATAAAAACTATTTATGAGCAAAAATAATAATAAATATAAATTAAAGTCGAGTATTTATACGATACGTAAAAGTTATAATATCATATATACCTATATTTATAAACATACTATCTCTAGATTAATACACCCGTATTTATAGATATTGGTGTTTAAGTACATAATATTATAATTATCATTATAATTTTTCTTATCATGCATATTAGGTATAATTAGCCCAAAACTTATTATTATTAATATGCTATAAGTTATTATTTTTATTAAAAGAATTGTTTTGTTTCTATGATAAGTTATTATTATTATTATTATTATAGTTAGACTAAATACTATAAATACTTATTTAAGACTAAGTATACTTGAATAAAAGTCGTTATTAAAAAATGTTATGTTCGTTAGTAGTATTATTATTACTAAAAATATATTTATATTGAGACCTTATAAATCGATATTTTCTTTACATAAAATGTTACACTTATTGTTAACGATGTTATTAATATTACTATTATTATTTTTATAATTATTAAAGATATATACTTATTATCATTACTTTTATTAGTTATTATTATTACCGTTAACATTATTTTTAACATAATATTATAACTATTAACTTTATGTAAATATATATATCTTTACCATTATTAGTGTTATTCGCATTATTATTACTATTATTGTTATTTTCAACTACTAAAACTTAAATTATGTTTTACACTAATATTATCAATGTTATAAATATTTTTATTAATATTAGTACTACTATTTGTTTAAACAAAGTATATATCTTAAGTGATATCGTTACTTTTATTGCTTACTATTATTATTATACAACATTTTTTTATTACATAGTAAATTGTTATACCTATGCTTATAGTTACTACTACCCAACACGTATTTAAACATTTATAATCTTATTTCACTTACATATACATACATGCTTACTTAACCATATTATTAGCGAATGAAAAGGTATTTGACATAATACTTTATACATATATTAGGTATATTTATATATACAAACATTTTATAACTCCAAATATTACTTTCGATACAAATATATTTTTATGTGGTTTCTTGTAAATACTAGTTAGACATTTACCAATACTTGCAAAGTAATCACTATAACTATGTTAATATTAGATGAACATCAATAGTTTTGTAACCCTTATGATTTATATTATACGAGTATATTTTAAACATACGTATATGCGTAACTATAGACTTTGATTATTATCTTCGAAACAAATATAACTACTTGTATATATATAATTAGTTATTTATACATATATTACATATATAAATGCATCAGAACATATACCCAAGTATTACTATTATATACAAATACTAAGTCCAATCAACGCTTTTATAGTACAACTATTAGAATAATAAAAGGTTGTTTACAACCCGAGATTTTTACCAAACAACCCTAACACTTGAACGAATCGGTCGAGCTCAACCACACGGTTAATGATATTACTCTAGCACAATATACTAATGCCACAATCATAATTAGGATTTGTTTGACAACTACACACGATAGCAAGCTCGCAACTTTAGCATATTGACTTGGCATATATAAGATTACCAGGTGAGTTCATGTGCTTTTCCCCCTCTTTTACTTAAACTTTTTGGGGTGATTACATGTTTCTGTTTTGTTTACATACTTGGTGTATTAATTAAATAAGGCCATTTTTAGCTGCCATAACGAATCCCCGAACTTTAGCACACAATCATTAACTCCTTAGGAGCCAACGAATATATGGGTAGTACTATCTGGTGAAACCCCCGCACACCATGGGTCCGACGTAACCGGGACAACCTCCCATTGGATGATAATCATATAATAATGATAAATATCTTGTGACATATATTCGTTTAACAGTTTTGAACTTATGTTGGCAGGCATGAGTAATTAGACCAATAACAATAAGGGGTATGGGTTAAGGGATATTATTACTATTTCTAGATGTCCACGGGTTGTGGGCACAGGGTTGATTGTGAACTTGTTTAATTTTGTCAAAAGGGGACAAACTAGACCGTGAACATAATATCATTTTCCTCCAAAAGTATGTCATTCTTCATGTGTTTGTAGCTTACCTTTACACAAGAACAAATAAGGAGGAAAAGACGGAGGTAGATGAGCCTGCAACCGCGGTTTCATCAACCCTTCCATCCACCGGCATATCAACTGCTTCAGCGGGTCATACATCAACTTCAACTCCTGCCATCCGCGACCCTGTGAAACCAATCCCCGTGGATCAGCAGCGAGAGCTCTTGAAGTGGATATTGGAGGAAAAACGGAAAGTGAAAACAAAAGATCCTCAAGAGAAAAAACAAAATGATGAAGAAAAAGCGTTGCTCAAACAATTGATACGAGCAAAGTCCATCCCATCTTTGTAATGATTGTTTATACATCTGGAATTGTACATCTGGTTTCTTGTAACCCTGTGAAAATTGGAATATTGAGTGCAGTTGCTTTGCTTCAATTGTGTGCGTTTGATCCAGCTGGTTTGATGTCAACGACCGTGTTATGTGTAAAATGAACCATCTTGTTTGTTCAAAACTGATTGAGTGTTAAAGAGTGTATTCAATCTTTTCAGGGATCGATTGAGTGTTAAATTGTGTGCGTTTGATCCAGATGCTTATGTGGTTCATGCTTGAGTTGAAGAACAGACTATCATCATAAGTTCATAACACACAATATTCAGGGATCGATTGTGAACAAAATAAAACTCGAGGGACGAGTGTAATAAAAGGGGCTCAATAATTGAGATAAAATAGTATAACTTTATGACGAGTGCGATACAATACAACTTTCCAAAGGGACAAAAAAAAAAGTTAATTACGTATAATTTGAGTTAGGCCTGTAAACGAACACGAATATCGGTGTGTTCATGTTTGTTTCTTTAATTTTAATCGAACACGAACACGACATGTGTTTATGTTTGTTCGTTTAATTAAATGAACAAAAAAATTTGTTCGTGTTCGTTTGTTTATTAAACGAAAGAACATGAATGAACTTTCTGCCAAACAGTTAATGAACGTTCGTGTCACACCCCCACCAAGGCGGAAACACGAGGGGCGACGAAATTGAATCATTACACATGGAATAAAGAAAGTACTAAGGAATTTATTGAAAACCGATAGTCATTACATCAAGTTTAATTCAAATAAAGCAAATAACCAAATAGTTTCATTTTCAATTTAAGTCTATGCTAGGTCCACTAAGCCTTATCCTTGAATCCTAGCGTGAGCACGACAGCAAACTAGTTTCCATTACCTGAAAAACATGCTAAAATAGGTCAACTAAAAAGTTGGTGAGAACATAGGATTTGATAGATATAATACAATAGATAACCAGAAGCAAATCAAAAACAAGTTTCAAATTCCAAGTAATTTAAACTATCATACATGAGTTCACAACCAACCCTAGTGATCGATAGCTCTCCCGCCCAACACCTTGTCAGGGTGTTAGACTATAGTATAAGTGTCAAGAATGCAGTTTCTGAACACCCAGCTCCTTCCAAGTTGATCAGAATCCACAACTTGAAGGACGCTCGGAATTGATTGGCATGCATCAACCCGAGAACTGAATGGGCTAGTCAGGCCAATAGATCTATTTACGTACTCCCGTGGCTTCCCCGAAGTTAATGGTTGTGTAGTTTTAGAAATAAGAGAGACTTTGTAGTAAAAATGACATTTGCAACATGTATAAATCAGTTTAATGTTACTAGAATTAGAAGTTTGTTATTGAATGCAAAGTATAGTTTTGACTCAAGACTTGGTTTCAGTTTTGATATAAGAGCATGTTTTCCACCCCAAAATAGAAAGCAAAAAGGGGCTATGAACTCACCTTTGCAGCAGGTGGGATTGATCTTGATTGCTGAAGTAACTTGGTTTAGAAGATGCCTAAATAAGTTCGAGTTTGAGTTAGTTAACAGAATCGTGGAAAGATGAGGGGTTATTTTGTAAATAGAGGAAAATAGTTGTCGTATACTAGAGTGGTTATCGTACTAGAGTAGTACCTCCAACAGCAAAGTTCCCAGGAAAGAGTTGGCCGGATCAGAACCCCATCTTTCCTAGCCAGAACCTTACTATTTGTCAGAGAGCTACATACCAGTTTGAAGTTTACTCTATTTGTACACTTTAACCGAGTTTAGGATGTGTCCGGTAAGTTTGGGAAAAGATAAGGATTAAAGTGTAACATACATTTAATAAGGATCAAAATAAATAAGTTGGATAATAGAGGGTTTTAGTTAGAAAATTAAGAGTTATAGTAAAAATATAATTCTAAAAGAAATTAAGAAAATATATAGTTTTAAAAGTAAAACGTTTGAATAAATTATAAAGGACTTACAAAATATAGTTTATAATTCTTGAGTTTTAAAGAAGAAAACGCAATCTTTAAGTAAAGTTTAGTAATAATTTCTCGTTTAAATAACTTCATTAGTTTTTAATAAAAACATAACTTTAAACGGTTTCTCGCAAAATCTTTTATAAAAACAAAAAAATATATATATACAATATCCCTTTATGTTTATTTAAAGAAAATACATCATTTATTTATGCTATTTAAATGATACATACATTTTATTTTTACTAAAATCAATAAAATGTTTTACACTACATTTGTTTAAGAATAGTTTCAAAAATATAACTGATTTATTAAAAGTTAATTAATAAGGTACAAGTATTTATATATTTGTGTATGTGTGAATAAAAAAAATCAAAACAAAAGAAATGGAAAAACACTGCCCATGGTTAGAACCCGTGACCTTAGGGTTGTGTTTGTGTGTTTTAACCACTAGAACAATGGAACCATCTTGTTAAAGTATTTGAAAACAAAGTATTTGAATATTAAAACCAACTCTTTCTTCTTCATCCTTACAGTCGTGAACCAGCCCCCCCACATCACACCCTAAATTGATTTTGAAAGGAAATCAGAGAGGGAGAACGTGCGATTAACATGAAAACGAGTACCTGGAGTTGAAAACCACACGGATTAGAGCCTAATACGTCAACGATTTGCGTCGGAAAGGTGCTTGCGTCGCCGGAACAGGAGCAGAAAACGGACGTATTTTGTGGCAAAACTCGACTCTGAATCGGTGGGTATTTATAGGGATGATTAGCTCCACCGAAAACGTATTTGCAGTTGGAAACGAACGAGATTTGTGGGTTTTTGAAGCTTGAAAGACATGGTCGCGGGTTTTAGATTTGGGTTTTCAAAATTTGAAATTGATAACGATTTTGTACGAATATCTCGTTCTTCTCGATGGATAAAGCTTTGAAAACGTGTTTAAAAGTTTAACACTTCCGAATTCAGTGAATTTGAAGGCTTTAGAAACGATTTTGACTTTTTAAAAGTCAAAATTGTTCTTGTTACTTCCAGGGTTCAAAATGAAAAAAAGAGGGTTCAAATAGGGGGTTCAAATGTTTTTGAGGGGGTTTAACACAAAATAAGGGTTCAAAGCTTTTTTATTACAATTCTTTTTGATAATTAATCAATTAAATTCAATTTAAACATTTAAATTTTATAACTTTCACATTTTTATAAATAGAAATGGGAATTGAATTGATATATTAACTAAAATGAGGCAAAACGAACTCGTACATTATGCCGAAGTAGAATTACACGAAATAAAAATCATACAATTTTTTAGAGATGTCACAGTCTCCCCTAGTTAGAAGAATTTCGTCCCGAAATTCCACTAGTAGAGTCTGTGCTAGCATGAAAAAGGTGAGGGTACTTGAGCTTCATCTGGTCTTCACGTTCCCAGGTGAACTCATGACCTCGCTTAGAGTTCCATCTGACTTTAACTACCGGAATGCGACTTTGCCTTAGCCTTTTGACATCACGATCCATGATCTCAACTGGTTTTTCAACAAAGCGTAACTTGTCGTCAATCTGAATCTCATCCAAGGGGATAGGTAAAGGGTCATCGGCTAAGCACTTCTTAAGATTAGACACATGGAAAGTGTCATGGATACCGCTGAGTCCTTGAGGTAGTCGAAGTTTGTAGGCAACTGGACCAATCCTTTCCAGGATCTTGAATGGCCCAACATACCTAGGTGCAAGTTTACCCTTCTTCCCGAAACGGACAACTCCTTTCCAGGGGGAAACTTTAAGTAAGACTCTGTCACCGATTTGAAACTCGAGGGGCTTTCTTCGATTATCAGCGTAACTTTTCTGACGATCTCGGGCGGCCTTGAGTCTCTCTTGAATCTTGAACACTTTGTCTGAGGTTTCTTGAATGAGCTCGGGACCAGTTATCTGATTATCACCAATTTCAGTCCAACACACAGGTGATCGGCATTTCCTTCCGTACAAGGCTTCGAAAGGTGCACACTTGATGCTGGTGTGATAACTATTATTGTACGAGAACTCAATGAGAGGTAAGTGTGTGTCCCAGTTTCCACCAAAGTCGATTACACAAGCTCTTAGCATGTCCTCTAGGGTTTGTATGGTCCTTTCGCTTTGGCCATCGGTTTGAGGGTGATAAGCCGTGCTAAGATCCACACGCGTCCCTAAGGATTTCTGTAGGGATTTCCAGAATCTGGATGTGAAGCGACTATCACGGTCAGAAATGATGGATATGGCCATGACGAGTAATAACTTCGTTCATGTAGAGCTTGGCTAGTTTTTCCATTTTGTAGTCCTCACGGATAGGGAGGAAATGAGCAGACTTAGTTAAACGATCGACTATGACCCAGATTGAGTCGTGTCCGCTAGAGGTTCTAGGGAGTTTGGTGATGAAATCCATGGAAATTTGCTCCCATTTCCATTGAGGGATTTCAGGTTGCTGGAGTAATCCTGAGGGTTTCTGGTGCTCAGCTTTGACTTTCAGACAAGTAAGACACTTCCCAACGTACAGAGCTATGTCTTTCTTCATTCCGGGCCACCAATAAAAATCTCGAAGCATTTATCCCAAGAATTTTTTTATTTTATTTTTCTCGCGTACCGCGAGAACCTGGACACCTCCTCTCGCGTATCGCGAGGGAGTCTAACTTTGCCTGTCCGAGAGACAGGCTTCTCGCGTACCGCGAGAGAACCCTCCCTGGCTCTCCCATACCGCGGGGGACCCCTGTAAACAGAAAATTGAGTTTTTCTGCCCAGTTCCACACTTAGCCAAATTTCTATCATTTTCACCAACATGTCACAAAAAACATTTCTATCATTTGAGTTTGAACAAAAACATTCATACCACATTTATAAACACCCAAAACATAATTTCTTGTATCAATTTACACTACCATATAAGGATTTTTCTTTAAACCCTCAAAATACCAAAACGCATACGAGAATCCTTCAACGCCTTGGACTTGACTTTGACCTACATCGGAGCTTTCCCTACATAACCACATTAACATATCACCGTTAGTAATGACGATAAACAAATTCAAACAAGTATTTACACTTGTTTTCACCCTTTCACCCATTTGACCCATTTGACCCGTTTGCACCCATTTGGTCAATTAAGGTTCTTAACATTTGCATTTCCACTACAAGTTTTATTCATTTCATATAACTTTCATATTTCTCCATTTCATATCCATTATGGCACATAGGCCATAAACTCATATCCATTATGATACTTAGATCATAACCTCATATCCATTATGGTATTTTAACCATAACCTCATATCTATTATGATTCATAGATCATAACCTCATGTCCATTATGATTCATAGATCATAACCTCATATCCATTATGATTCATAGATCATAACCTCATTCACACATATTCATTATAGTATTACACTATAAGTACATTAATTTATTACACATATCCATTATAGCATTTCAACTATAACTACATTCATTCACATAACCATTAAGGTATTTCCACAATACATTCATTCATTTACACATATCCATTATAGTTTTATCACTATAACTACATTCATACTTTTCCACATACTAATTCATTCAATAATCACACACATTCATTTCAACACATAGTATGCATCATAACACATATACCACCCAATTATCAACATTACTAAGTAAGTGCAAAGACACATACCTTTTGAGTTAGAAGATCCCGCACCACCTTCTACCTTTGCAATTTGATTACCTAAACATATACACCTAGTTTAGTAATCTATCATACATACATAATCACATTACAATTGAGTCCACAACTCAATTTCCATTTTTAACCCAAACTGACCCGCTTGGGTTATTCCCATAACCAAACACCCTCTTTCAATACAAACTCACCTACTTGATTTTTCTTTCCAATACATTGACACTAATTTCTCATTTAATAACTTTTATTAGGTCAATTTGGTGTTTGTTCAAGTGTCTATTACCACCTAAACACTTAATCTTCACTAATTCATTATTCTAGCATCATGATCCAAACATCCCCAATTTTCACCATATGAACCCTAACTTTTCAAGAATCAAAATCAAAGGGTTCTAGGATGATAATCACATCTCTTTATCTTTAGATTAGCTAGATTATCTACAATCTAACACTAATTTACCACATGCATAATCAATTTTTGGATTTCTCCAAAACCCACCAAATATCACATTCAAAGTGAAATAAAGGGAAGAAAATCACTTACTTGATGCTATGAATGTGTTGTGTGAGTCAAAACCTTCACAATTCAAGCTTCAAATGCAAGATTTAAGCTTCAAACCCGATTTCTCCTTTTCTCATCTTGAGATGAATGAACCACACATATGAGCAATAAGCTCAATTTTGACTTATTTTAGTCAAAATGGCAGATTTTCCATATTACACCTTTAGCCCCTTAATTTTCATTTCACCCATTTCATTCCAAAACTAGTTAAAACTAGTATAACCTCATTACTAACTTGAAATCCACTTATTTCTAAAACATTGTTTTACCATAATATTTATTGAAATATTTTATTTATTTGAAAACGAAACCCGGATTTTGGTTCGTTACGTATATGTAAAAAAAGAAGAGAAAACATGTTTAATTATAGGATAATTTGGATTACTTATTTAAAATAAAAATAACATTTTATGCAGAAAAAAAATCTTGTAAAATAAGAGTAAAAAATTCTTACTGCGAAAGTCGGCACACGGCGTTGGTGTACCCATCCGTATTTGATTTATATTTATTTTTGTTTCTTTGAAGACATAAAATGAAATCCTAGAGGAGAGAGAAAATAGCAAATACGAACCCGGAATTACAAATCAGATGGTATTTATGATAAAAATCATGATTTCTTGTGGTTGCTTCCTCTCTGAAGTGAAGTCAATCGAGATCTCTTTTTCACTCGGATCGAAGATGGAATCGTATTCTTCGTCTCATCTTCTGAATCATTCTATCTCCCAAGAGTTTCTCCTCATGAATTCCAAAGGGTATAATTCCGACATCCCTCGCTCTTCATTTTGATACGAAATATAAATTGGGACACAATGTAACCGTGTTATGTATTTTTTTATAATCGTATTTTATCGATTTAACTTTTACCTATACGACTCGGAATAAGAGGTGGTGCACTATGTAAGGTGGTGTACACCCATCTTTTAATTATATCATCACAATCACAATTAATTAATTATTAAAATAAAAAAGAACAACACTTTTCTTTCAATGGACATAATCATGAGGTTACGTGTGAGATTCGATCACCCCCAATAAACTAACACATTTAGTGTGATTTTTACAGCCCATCAGTCATTCTCTCACTGCCGATCAAAAAAACAAAAGTCATCCTCTCACTGTCACATGTCTGCAATAAAATTAGAAAGAAGATGACCCAATAGTCAATCATACCATTGAATGCCAGTGAGAGAGAGAAAGAAGCAAATGGTGTGATTTGCAGAGGATATTTCGCTCTGCAGATCAGAATCCCATTTCCAAGATTCCTTTTTTTATGTAAGTATATTGATGTTGGTTGTTCAACAACATCGATTTCTCGTACCCCCTTTTGTTTTCAGAATCAATTTTTTTATTTTTATTTTTTTATATCTTGAATCTTGTGCTTTCTAACTTAGTTGAAAGGGTAAATATGGATCTTATTTTTAGAATGTAAATGTCTTGATTTCCATCCCTTTCTTGAAATATTTGGCTGATTTTGGCCTTGTGGTTAGGTGTAAATGCTATGGATTTGTCATTTAATTTGATTCTGATTTTTTTGTATATATTTTAGTTGGATGATTTGATTTGTTTCTTGAAAATGATATATTGTCTTCTTGTCTAATTGCTTCAATTTTCAAACACCCACCTCACAAGTCATTCTGTAATTGACATATATACATTTTTTTGTTCAGATTTGAAGGCCCCATAGCAATTCTTGTGATCTTGCTTAGAGACAACTCAATTTGTGTGCTTGATTTTGAAGGTAATTCTTGTGATCTACCTAGATGTTGATACAACCCCTTAATTCAACTGTTTCTAACTGTCTAACTTTACTTAATATTTACCCATTTTAATAATTGGTGATTTTAGGTGCTTAGAGTGGGAATTGAGGAGCTAATTTAACTTTTATTATAAAGAAAAAGAAAAAAAGAAGAAAGAATTGATTCTGGGCTTGATCTACTTTCTGGATTTTGAACATCCAAATCAGTTGGCTTCTTTTTCATGCTGGAGTGATGGCTTGCGCGTTAACTTCCGAGTCAAGGCGTTTATATTCTTGGTGGTGGGACAGCCACATTAGCCCCAAGAATTCAAAATGGCTTCAAGAGGATCTTAGTGGTATGCATGATTTTTTTTCTTTCTGATATTGATGAATGATTGATTGCTGATTTTAATTGTAGGGAGTAAATGAAATATAAAGTTTAACCTTCTAATTACTTTGTCATTGTACCCTTTGACTGGAACTGTTTAGGGCTAATTAGTAATATTAAATTTGTAATGATGGCATTTCCATAATTAAATTGGGCAATGATAGTGTTTCCTCAAATAAAACAGGTAAATATATTATTTTCATAAAGAAACAAGTTTTTTAAATACGGATTAGGAGAAACAGTTTTTTTTTTCTTCTTTTATATTTTTTTCTTGAAGAAACAAATTATTTTCATCAACTTCTTTGTAGTATGTTGGCTTTCGAGTTTAACTTTGAAATCTTACATGTCACATTTGATTGTACGCATTCAAGATATACTTCGGGTGACTTTCAACACGTTTGATCCATTCGACCCATTTGACCCATGTCCTTTTTAGCTAAACTATTTGGTTTAACCATCTGATCTTTATGGACCAATTCTTAAGTAAGTGGATCGATGTTGCCACCTTTACTCTTTTGGTTTTTGTGTGGATGTGGAACTTGAAGGTTTTCTGTTCTTAAGTGCAAATTTTGTAATTCTTCTTGACCTTTTGGTTACAAATGTGGCAATATTCTAACCCAAAAGAGTACATAAAAACTAATAGATGGTAAGTGAGAGATTATACATTATACAAGGTATCCATTAGTCGATTTGATCATTATTCTTTTAAGTACTTAAAGAAATTGTAACCAAAACTTGAATCATTTCTAGTCATTTTGGTGTTTCTACTAGATGATTAATGCATTTGAATAAGCAGTCAGATTAATTTGAGCGAGTGTTTGACAAAAACTTATTACGGACATTATTTCTAGTTACTTAAGAATCAAATTGATCAGATTTGAATAAAATCTAAGGATACTTATTATTAAGATAAATGTATTACCTAAATTAATTTAATAATCTGCTAAATTAATTTTGATTCTTCAAAATTCAATAATCCTTTTGGAAACACATTCAACACCCCACAAATCTTACCCATTTAGCAGAAGGAATCTAGGACTACTAACAGTGTTTCTGTAGTTTTAGATGATTTTTTATTTGTCTGAATATTTTAAATATGATTGCAAAAACTATATTATTACAATGATGATCTGAACTGTATGCTTCTTATACATTTTAGATGATTTTGTATTTGTCTGAATATTGTGCAAAAACAATCTTATTATACACTTCTGATAGATGACATGAATGTTGTATGTGTTTCTGCAGACATGGATACCAAAGTCAAATCCATGATCAAGCTCATTGAAGAAGATGCAGATTCCTTTGCAAGAAGAGCTGAAATGTACTATAAGAAACGCCCCGAGCTCATGAAACTGGTTGAGGAGTTTTACCGAGCATACCGTGCACTAGCTGAAAGATATGATTATGCCACTGGTGAGCTCCGTCATGCACAAAAAGCTTTACAAGCAGCTTTCCCAGATCAAGAACCGTTCACTCTACCCGAAGATTCATCACCACCAATCGACCCTGATGCTCGAAAGAATGTATGTTTTGGTTTAGAATTGTTCCTGGAAGGAAAATTGCAGAATACCAATGAGAAAGATGAATGTGAAGTTGAGAGATTAAAGAAGGCAGTGGCTGATCTGATTGCTGAAAAGAATTCTCTTTTCGTTCAGCATCAGTTTATTTTGGATAAAGTGTCGAATGCAGATGGCGAACTTAATTGTGCTCGAGAAAAATCCCGGATTCTCGAAGAAAAAGCAAATGAAGCAGAAAAAGAAGTTCATATGTTGAAGGAGACTCTTGGTTTACTGCAGGCTGAAAAGGAATCTGGATTAACCAAACAAATGGAGCATCTGGAAACGATATCTGATTTGGAGGAAGAGATAAATGGGGCAGAGAGTGATGTTCAAGAAATGATGAACAAACTCGTGGGATTAGAATCTGAAAATGATGTGGATCTTTTGCAATATGGGATATGTCTGGAAAGGATATCTGTTTTGAAGAAGAAGATTGTGATAACCGAAGAGGAAGCCAAAATGTTTTCTGAGCAAGCTGTTAAAGCATTAATGGAAGTTGAGAAGCTTAAAACAGCTCTTTTGGATATAACCGAAGAGAAAGAAGCTTTGCGGGTTTTATACGCGGAATGCCTCGAGAAATCATACAAGTTAGAACTCGATCTCTCTTCTGCTCAATCGGATGTTCAACGCCTCACCACTGAGATTCTAAACAGTACAAAAAAACTTAAACACGTTGAAGAGATTTGTGTTTGTTTGGAGACGTCGAATCAATCTTTGAAGATGGAAGTGGGCGATTTAGCTAAGAAAATCGTGTTAAAAGATCAAGAATTATCTGACAAACATGATGAGTTGAAGAGTACAGAAGTTGAATATGTGGGGTTAAAGGAAATGAAGCAAAGACTCGAAGAGGAGGTAGCATTGCAGTTGGGCCAATGCACAGCTATGCAGAAAGAAATCTTTAATTTGAAAAAAGAAATTACCAAATTGAATATGAGCTATAATTCGTTAACGAGTCAACTAGAGTTGACCGGTTTGAATCCAGAGTCATTCGGGTCATCAGTAAAGTACTTGCAGGATGAAAACACGAGGTTGAAACAAATATGTGAAGAAAATGGAGATCATGAAGAGAAGATAAAAATCCTTACTGTGAAGAATACTGATTTGGAGAGTTCACGCGAGTTGCTCCATGTTGAAAAATCTGCTCTTGTTCTTGAAAAAACTGTTCTTTCGTCTCAGTTACATATTATTACAGGTAGTATGCAGAAACTCATCGATCAAAAATCTGTTGTTGAGAATTCTCTTTCTGCTGCAAACATGGAACTTCAAAATCTGAGAGAAAAATCAAAGGGTCTGGAAGAACTCTGTGAATTGCTCAACAATGACAAGTCTAATCTTTTAGTAGAAAGAAGCATGCTGGCTTCTCAGTTGGAAAGTGTCCAGAAAAGATTAGAAGGTCTTGAGAATCGGTTTATGCAATTCGAGATGGAAAAAGAGACGGGAAACTCTCGAATGCTCGAATTTATTTCTTGTTTAACTGTGGAGAAACAAGAACAAGACAGTTGTATGATGATGAACGATAAACGGTTAGATGATTTAGAGAATCATATTCAAGAATTTCACAAACTGAAGAAAGAAGAATTGCAGGAAGAACTTGATAAAGCTGTGATTGCTCAGTTTGAGAACTTCATCTTACACAAGTTTGTAAAAGAATTGGAAGAAGAGAACTACTCTTTATCGGTTGAGAACAGGAAACATATCGAGGCATCCAAATTAGCAGATAAACTTATTTCCGAGCTCGAGACGGAAATTCTCGAGCAGCAGGTGGAAGAAGAGCTCTTGTTAGTTGAAGTTGAAAACTTGAGATTGGGGCTTTATCAAGTGTTCTTGTCTCTTGAGACCGGTTCAAACCCTGCAAAGATATCAACTGAAGAGATTATTTGTCACGTCAAGGATTTGAAGCAATCATTATCGAAAGAAGAAGACGATAAGCATCGGCTACTGATCGAGAACACCATTATCTCAACTCTCCTCCAGGAATCAGAATCACACAAGGAAGCCCTGATGAACAAGTATGAAACCATGAAGGATGACTTGTTCAAGGTTAATAAAGAGAATCTTGATCTGATTAAAGTGAACAATAATATTGGATTGCAAATAAACATGTTAGATGAAGAAATCGAGGAGCGGGAAAACATCCAAAAGAATCTGACTTCAGAGCTTCAAGAAAGAGAGAATGAGCTTCAACTGTGGGATACTGAGGCTACTAAGTTTATTTTCGATCTTCAAATATCAAACACGCGCGAGATTCTCTTTGAAAGTAAAGTTCACGAGCTGGCTCAAGCTTGGGAGAGTCTTGAAGCTGAAACTGCATCGAAAGATCGGGAGATTGAAGAGATGAAACAAAAGGAGAGTGTTATGGAGAGGGAAATCGAAGGGTTAAAAGCACAGTTGCTTGCATATACCCCGGTTATCGGTTTTTTGAAGGCGAGTATATCGTCTCTTGAGCATAATGTGGGAAATCTTATTGTATCCAACAACCGAAAACTAGAGGTACTTCTCTTATATAAGTATGTGAGAATATTATTTTTGTGGTATATTTTTGGTTGGATAACATATGTAACCATTGGAAAATCTAATGGTGGTCCAGGATGTGGAAGTGAAGGCTCATCCCCATCACAATCAAAGTGATCCAGAGGTCACACAATCGGTTGAACCAAACGGGATATCAGATTTGATCGAACTTCAGACGCGCATAGCAGCACTTGAAAAGGTAATGGTGGAAGACATAAACACAGAGGGAAGGCGTAAAAGCTCAGCAGGTATGACCATCAAACCAAGACTAGCAAAACCAGAAACGGAAGAATCGAAATACAACAAAGAAGAAAAGCTTCGTGGGAAACGCCATCTAACATTAGATAATCTTAACATGATAAGAAAGGCTAAACCAGAATTAGCGGAAATAAGAACAGGGGTTCCCATAAGAGACATCCCGCTGGATCAAGCATCAGACGGGTCATCATCTGCCAACAGCAGAAGCAGGAGCCGGAGAGGGTATTTGAGGAGTGATGATATGCTGATGGAGCAACTGCAAGTAGCTCACAAACTGCCATACGAGCCGCAGATAGAAGATCTGGATGTCTACCTATCAAACCAAGAATCCAGAAAAGGAAAGCTAATTTTGCATGATGCACACAAACTTGCAAATCTGGAGACAACAGTGAAGGATCTGACACAAAGGTTAGAAGCGGGTGGGGTCGATTTCAAGACTGTGAAACAACAACTAGAAAAGGCTGAAGAGACCATTTCACAGCTAGCAAACATGAACATGGCAGCGTGGGTTGAGCAAGACGACACGTGGAAACGTTCGGAAAGGATCAAATCGGTGCAGTTGGATGTTGAGAAGATCCAATGCGTGTTGCTGCAGGTAGGTGATGGAAGTGAAAGGAAAAGCAGCAAAGGGAAGGGTGTGATTTTGCGGGAGTTGATTCACCGCAATGGAAGAATGAGAAGGCGTCGTCTGTGTGGGTGTTTCGCTCCATCGCCATCACCATCACCATCTCCGAGTATTAAGTATTAGTCGTGCATTGTTATCTTATTGTGGTTTGAGTTATATCTAGCTGCAGGTACTAGTTTGTATTACTGTTTTATGTTTGTTTTCTGGTAAGATTGCTAACTAAATGTACCTCTAAGGTTTCTTTGTTTGAATTAGTAGTAATCAATCACATAAATAAACTTAATTAGTTTCTTTAACCTTTTCTTATTGTGGCTTTATTACTCTATTTGTTATAGATCTCATATTTATGACAGATTAAACAATATATTTCGGTTTCAATTTTTTTTCTTAGTCTCTCCTGGTTTTTTGTATGCTTTTTTCTAGAGAACATATTCTTTAGAAAAAAAAAATTCAAATATTCTTTAGAGAACATATAAGGTGTGTTATGTAATTATTTTATTTTCCCCTTCTAGTGTACATCTATATATATACCAATTTATACAAAGTATCTCTTAATGAGGGATTTCACAAACCCTAACATGGTATTCAAGTCCAGAATCACAATCACGATAATCACATGTTTAATGAACTCACTTTTATTATGCAAAGGAAACTTAACTCAAAACCTTAATCCAATAACTCTCATACCTAATACCCCAACTCGATATATATATAGTTTGATCTTAAGCAACTAACAAGACTTATTTCCTATACTAGTGTCTATCTTCGGTAATTAGCCTTCAGTTATCAAGCCAATAAACCGACCCCCTCCCGTGATTGTTTTTTTCCTCTTTTCTTTCGTCAAGCCAATAAACGCTACCACTACTATCGGTGACGTTTGACATCTCACATGTAACAACCTCAGTTTTAGGGCTAATTTTTTTATTATTTATTTGTTACATGCTTTGGATGACATAAGTAACACACAACTAGATAGAGTATAAGAAACCATGACACGATCCGGAGTTATTCAAGTGTAATGAAATTGGGTCTAGTATGTAATCATTTTATTAAAAAAGTAGTACTGAGAGATTATTTGTTGGTATGGAAATTAGGTATAAAAGGTTGGTAATTCTAAAAAAAACTTAAATAATAAAATAACATTTGATAGTAAAAAAGTTTTACCGCGAAAGTCGGTGTACTCGTCCGTATTTGATTTATATTTATTTTTGTTTCTTTTAAGACAGGAAATGAAATCCCAGAGGAGAGTGGAAATAGCAAATACGAACCTGGAATTACAAATTTGAGGGGTTTATCATAAAACGATTTCTTCCTCTCTGAAGTGAAGTCGATCGAGATCTCTTTTTTACTCCGATCGAAGATGGAGTGGAGCTTCAATCGATTCATCTTCATCTCAATCGTATTCTTCGTCTCATCTTCTGAATCATTCTATCTCCCAGGAGTTGCTCCTCGTGATTTCCAAAGGGTACGTATTCCGAAATCCCTCGCTGTTCAATTGGATCTATCACTCCATTTTTAATCGGATTCAATCTGTTTTACTCCATAAGATTAACATATATATATTTGTGTTTTATACTACCTACCTCTCGGATCTACGGTTTAGGTTTTACTTCACGGTTGTTGTAACTATCTAGGGTTTTGGCTCTTATGAGTTGACGCTAATACTTGCAATGCTTTAACATTTTTAATTTCTGCAGTCGACAGTCTGGTTGTCTGTTTTACTAGCAGTATATGCTACACACATATTTTAGTTTTTTCAATGTCAATAGTTATGTTTGGATGAACCTGCAAAATACAGCAGCTGTCAGCTATGTCCTTTGGATGTATGCATTTGTGGTTCCTGATGATTAAGTATTGTAAACTGTAAAGTGCAAATCAATTAATAAGAAATGATAATTGTTGTAGAGTAAAGATCAAGTAAGTGGAAAGAGCCAGTTTAGTTGGCAGTTGCTGTTTTTTTTGCTGACTATGTTGTTCTGATATCTAATTTTGGATAGGTAGTGCAAGGAATTGTAATCGTGAAATTTTGGGAAATTGCGTTTTAACAACTTATTTATGTTTTGATGCGTAAAACAGTGGCAAGTCCTTATTTATGAAGCCCATGACCCTTCAATCAATAATACAACTTGCAAAAAACAGATGAACATATTTTTTTTTATCAAACCATGAACAACTCTTTCATTATGTAATCTTCGTTATTCTCTGCATACAATTACAAACCATCGACACCTCTTAAGTAGGCTCAATAAACCGAACCCCAACTTAACCTCCAAGTTGAATGAACTTCTAAAATAAACTTACCAAATACTAGACCATACCATAAACCAAAACATACCAAATAAAATACTAAACATTCAAACCGCTAATAAAATACTGATTAATTGAACTCTTCCGAATTACCCCCTTCAACTTTTACTTTCTTCCGAAACTGACCTGTTTCAGGATTAATGTCTAACAAACAATTTACTGACTCAAAATGCTTGTTATATCATGTTCTCACATAGAACCTTCAAGTGCATACATCCAGCTCCTTGATTTATGTTCCTTCATTATCTTATAAACATGGGAATTAAAATGTTTTTATAATCGAAGGTTCATTTTTGTAATGTTGCAATACAAGTTGAGAAGCCTAGTTAGCTTTGTTGCTTTGTCTTTGTTTTGCTATTTTTTAAACTTGTTATTGTAATTCGACAAAGCTTATGACTTTAGGCCTGATCTGACTGTTTTTATCAGGGAGATCCTCTTCAAGTCAAAGTCAACAAGCTATCCTCTACGAAGACACAACTTCCTTATGACTATTATTACTTGAATTATTGTAAGCCTAAACACATTCAGAACAGTGCTGAAAACTTGGGGGAGGTGTTGCGAGGAGATCGCATAGAGAATTCCGTCTACATGGTGAGCATATACTTTTTTGTTTTTTTTCTTGTTAGTTTTTAATTAGTTATGGGAACACTCTACACCATGATTTTTTATGATTTATGTTTCTTTTCTTTATTTCAGCTTAATATGAGAGAGGAGCTCCCATGTAAAGTTGGTTGTAGAGTAAAGCTTGATGCTCAATCTGCAAAAAAACTTTAAGGAAAAAATTGATGATGAGTATCGCGTTAACATGTATGTGTCATTATTCTCAAGTTTATTCATCTTTTTATTGCACATCGATATTATTTTATTGGTTTGATCGTCATTTTTCATGGGACATTAATATTAGTTTCTTTTGGATCTTTAATTTGCATCACAGGATTTTGGATAACCTCCCAGTTGCTGTTCTTAGACAAAGACGGGACGGGAGTCAGTCACCCACTTATGAACATGGTTTTCGTGTAGGGTTCAAAGGAAATTATGCCGGGGTGAGTTTTGTAGCCAAAGTTTCCACTCAACTGCTTTTCTAATAATTAATCTCCTGGAATTTATTCTTTCGTTTACTTATGTAGAGCAAAGAGGAAAAGTATTTCATCAATAATCACTTGAGCTTTAGAGTCATGTATCACAAGGACCCTGAGACTGATTATGCAAGAATTGTTGGACTTGAAGTCACTCCAAACAGGTATTGAAGGTTACTACATCGTATTTGATTGTAGGATAATTATATTTTACATTGTAATTATTATTGGGAAAACACAATACTTATTGCCCCAACTTTTGGTTTTAGTATCAATCAAGAGTACAAGGAGTGGGATGACAAGAACCCTCAGTTGACAACATGAAATCAAAATACCAAAAATTTAATTCAAGGAAGCACCGTGCTGCCACAGGAAGTCGATACTGACAAGGAGGTGGTATTTACATATGATGTTACTTTCAAGGTTTGTTCAAGTCAACCCCTTTTTAAGAAAACATGTCAATTCTGGTTGTATTTGTTTAATAATTGGTCAAACGGGTAAAATATAAATAAAACAAGTAGCTGAAAATGAAACGAGTCGAATGGGTCAGAGGTTGTTAGAACGTGTACTTAAATGCTTACAAGGTTCTAAATTGTTCTATCTAGAAGAAAGTATGTTACTCAAGGTGTGAAGGTGTTCCTCCCCAAGTGGCTGAGGGTTCTAGTCCCATGGTGGACATTGGTGTGGATTTAGTAGTAGGTGTAGAGGGTGTGTTCAGAAAAAGAAAAGAAGAAAGTGTATCTATTTAATTAGTACAGTTTTTAGTCATATTTAATACATTAATTATTTAAGAAGTTCAAATAAGACGGGTAAAGAAGTGCAGACAGGTCCACCCCATCGACCTTTCTTGAGTACTCAACCTGCCCGTTTTGCCATCTGTACAGTAGGTTATGCATTTTGTCTTTGTTACTTTATCTTTTCTCTTTAAGACTTGAGTCAAGCGGGCAAAGTATATGAAAAGTAACAATAAATGGAACATAATGAATGGTCTAGAATAGTTATTTCTTTCGACGGTCTATATCATTTTATGTAAAAGAAATGATAATTATTTTACTAATATAGTTTTCTTATTATATTTAATACTTTATTTGTCGACAAACTAAAAGAAATTAGAGCAAAAGGTGTTAATGGGTCGGCCAACCCAACCCATTTGACCTTCGCATAAAATTTGCCCTTTTGACCCTAACCTAACCAACTTGTCTGGACCATTTTATCGAGTATGGTATGCATTTTTTTCTATGTTATTTTATTTTATTTTATTTTATTTTGTTAAATGTTGTAGGAAAGCGATATCAAATGGGCATCACGTTGGGACACCTACCTTCTTATGAACGATGATCAGATTCACTGGTTTTCAATCATAAACTCCCTAATGATAGTCTTATTTCTTTCGGGTATGGTAGCAATGATTATGACCAATTGGATTCACAAGATGAAGCCCAAGAAGAAACCGGATGGAAACTTCTTCATGGAGACGTTTTTCGTGCCCCCACAAAATTTGGGCTTCTTTAGGTTTACGTTGGAACTGGTGTCCAAATACTAGGAATGACATTAGTAACCATGATATTCGCGTTACTAGGTTTCTTATCACCTTCCAACCGTGGTGGCCTTATGACAGCTATTGTTATTTTATGGGTGTTTATGGGTTTGTTTGCCGGTTATTCTTCTGCACGATTATACAAAATGTTCAAAGGTACTGAATGGAAGAGAATTTGGGGAGAGAAATCCTCTGGAGCGGTATCGTTTTGGACTATGTTTGCTCTTGTTTGTTTATGGTTTGGGATATCTGTACCGTTGGTGTTTGTAGGCAGTTACTTGGGCTTCAAGAAACCCGTATTAGAAGACCCTGTAAAAACAAATAAAATCCTGAGACAAGTCCCGGAGCAAGCATGGTACATGAAACCAGTCTTTTCAATCCTTATTGGTGGGATTCTACCATTCGGGACGGTTTTTATAGAGCTTTTCTTCATTTTAACCTCGATCTGGTTGAACCAGTTCTACTACATATTGGGTTTTTGTTCATCGTGTTTGTGATTTTAATCATCACGTGTGCGGAAATAACAGTGGTGTTGTGTTACTTCCAGCTATGCAGTGAGGACTACCATTGGTGGTGGCGGGCGTACCTTACAGCAGGGTCATCCGCACTGTATCTTTTCCTCTACTCCGTTTTCTACTTCACAAAACTGGAAATTACAAAGTTGGTTTCAGGGATTTTATATTTCGGGTACATGTCGATCGCTTCATATGCGTTTTTTGTGTTGATGGGTACAATCGGGTTAGTGGGATACGAGAATACAAATGCAACAGTTGTTGCACCAGAGGCAGAGGTGTAATCTTTCATCAGATGGGAACTAATATCAACACTAGTAAAATGATATTGTCTTGTTTTCTACTTCCTAGTTTAGGGCTTTGGGTTCTATGTTACCTGTTTCATCTTCTTTCTCATGCAATTAGCCAGCTACACCACACATAGGCCAATTACTTTTTGATGCAACAAGAATAATTAAAAAAAAAAGGAATTTACATATTAAGTTGACTGACATATGTGAACTATAGGCATATGTTGACTTGTTTGTTTTTTGTGCTCAAATAACTTGACAAATAAGCTAAAGCAAGACACATAAATGGCGTGTTGTGAGGGTCACCTGACAAACTAGCAACTTCAATTGTACTCCAAGAAGTTTCTACTACCAGAAAACAAAATTCTATAAAGTTTAGGTTACATCATAAAAGCTTAGTTTCGTATAATCTAAAGGAATAAGATAACCTAAAATAAGCCCATTAAGCAATAAAAACCCTGCACAAATACATGATTGGGCTATATGCTAGCCATCAACCCGATCCTGATTTGGGTTTCCCCTTCTTTTGCCTGCACATATGAAATTAGAGTGAGATAGGACGCCAATAAACTTAGTTTGAGATCAGGAGGAGGCTACTGGGTTAGAATACTAACCAGAAAGAATCTTTTTTCTCCTGAGCTAATAGCTCCTCAAAAGAAATATCAGATTTATCAAAATCACAATCTTCCGTTGCTTCAACAGATTTCGGCTTCGACTCCATGTAAGCACCTATTTCAAGCATCTACACCACCCAAAGTTACAAATTTATGAGTGTGTGTGTCTATATATCATTCTTTTCAGAACCAAAGGCTATATGTTGAGAACTTTGAAAACTTGCAATATAGAATGAAAGGGTAAAACAAGAAAATTAGTAAATTGTAACCATCCGCTTTTGCATGTGGACAGTTAAGGACAGCGGGAGTAAATTAGAACAAGGGTTACCTTCTTATAAGCTGGTGAGAGCTTAAGTTGTTGTTGAAGCCAGTTATATACAAATGCATCCTCTTCTAGCCTCTTTTGTTCTAACTCTAGTTTGTATATCTGCACATGACTAATTACTACCAAAATGGAATTTACATTAACCAAGACCGAATTATAATAAATAATTTCCATCACCAACCTGTTGCCGCAGTCGATCAAATGAAGACCTGTCTGCCTTGAATAATAGAGCCTTTGTAATTGTAAACTTCCTATGGATGCCCTCAGACCTGTTGATAGCAGAACCAACTAAATGTTAATATGAAAAACTTCATGTTACTTAAAAAATGAAGGTAGATTAGGATATGTTCTATACTACTGCACGGCAACATGTATTTGATCTTATTACATACTTTTGTTTTAGCTCGTTTCTTGCTTCAATCAAGCAGTTCACAAACTGACCAACCTGCACATATAGTTCAAATGTTTTAACTTGGCCAAGAAACAGAAACACATTAATACAAAAACAACTTTGAAAGAATATACATTATTGGATTGTAATAACTTGATGTATGGCAATCATGACCCATTCCAGATTGCCAGGCTTAATGTATTCAACAAAATATGAACAAGGAAGGATAAAAATGATAGCAGAATAACATACTTTAAGATGCTAGTCAAGTTGTATGAGTGTACTACTTTTTATAACCGATCTTGTCTGTTTGAAAGTATCTCCAGATAATTTGGGTTCGTTTGTTCGCCTAAGATTGGCAATTTTCAGGTCAGGGCTAAATTGATAATGTGATAAAAATGTTCATGCAAAAATGTAACACCACTATTTGCAGCTGTAACTTCAACTGAAACTTTGACTATATTTTCTATAGCATTTCACTTTCTCTGTGCATCCATCATGCTTCCTCGTATTGGCTCCCAAACACAATAAGTTCCTCAAAAGAAAATGAAATACACACTTTCAAAAATTATGTTTCAATCACATGTTATATCATTAGACATGTTTGTACGAAAATTTATGAGCCCTACTTTAGTTTACCTACCACATAAAAACACATTAGAAAAAAATAGTAAGAAATAAAAAGACTCCAAGAGGATAAATCTGGTTTGTAGTCCAATTGTGAAACATAACACCTCCCTGCATACCAAAATATATGAAGTAGATATATCATAGTGTTTAAATGGGCGAATAACTCCAAATAAACATAGATACATGTCCACATGATAAATGAATTGAACTGATTCACAGGATTCATAATAATCATTAAAAGCTAGAGATACTCAGATGATTCAAATTTTATCACTGTAATCAGATTTCTCATTAATATTTCTCCAAAACTGGAAGTTTTGACCCTAAATCAAAATCATAACAGATTCTTCTTCCTGCAACCCTAATCATCTAAGCTAATAAAGAGGTAGCATTGCACATGAATTGTATATTCCAAATAGACAGAGTCTAACAGACAAATATATGTGATCAAAAGAAATGGCATAAACCTGAAGGAGAGTCAATCCATTGGACTCATGAGACTTAACAAGCTGATCATATTGTTGCTTAATTTTCCTCTGTGTCGCACTAGAAGATGAAGTAAAAGGATACAAACACACTAAATCCTGATTCTCTTTCTCTTTTCCAATTCCCTCAATCAATTCTTCCTTATCCACCAACGAATCGGACCGTTTCTTCTTCCCTCTCTTCTTCTTCTTCTTCCTCTTCTTCTCACATTCCTCGTCTCCGGCCGCCGTAGGTTCACTCTTCTTCGTCGTCTGGTTGTCCTCTAACAGAGCCGGCCAGATCTCGAGGAGTAACGACCTATTAGGGCTCGAATCTCTGGATTTCACGTTTTGAACGGTGGTAATGTGATCGTCACTATTAATTGTACGGACAATGTCGGTGATCAGCGGTGAAGAATGACGGTGACGGAGCCGGCGCCGCCGTCTGGCGTAGAGAGAAAAAAAGAGGAGTGTAAAAGAGATGAGAGAAATTAAGAGTAACGGAAACATAAGACGGTTGTTATCCATCGGTGGATTTATGTATCGGCGGAAGTGGTCATGTTGCGGTGGAGACAGTATCGGCGGTGGTGGTGGTGGTGGTGGTGGATGATGATATGGAGGAGATTGAAGATATTTTGTTGTGTTATCGAAATGAATAATGCGGTGGAATGTGATGTTTGAATTCCCAAGCGTTGTTTTCAAACTTTAGTTTCAAGTCTCGTCTATTTTCATTTGATTATCGTGGAAATACATCCAACCCAACCTTTTTCTTTTTACCTTTATTATATTCAAATACATCATTTTATACCTTTTCCATTACATATATAATATAATATAAATACTTTTTACCAATATAACCTTACATTTAAAAAAAACTTAATAAAACTTACGGTGTTAGTTTATGCTAAGGAGTAAAAAAGTGTTACAACTGCATAAACAATGAAACTATAAGTGTAGTTCGATCTTATCATATGAACCATCCGTATCATTAACTCATATTTATTATTATACGGTAAGTTTTTATAACTAGTCACGTATCCATTCGGTCCATGTAGAACGTGGGAGTCGTGAATATCACAATAGTTATATAACAGATTAGTTCATGGGTCATAAGTTGTTATTGAGTCTCATAAATTGTTATCAAGTCATTAGCTCATGGGTCTGTTATTTTATATTAGTTATACCCTCCTAATCCAAACCAAAAACCCACGAAATTGGTTTTTTTATGTGTAATATTTTCGAGTACCCAGTTTAATTGCTCAACTTCCACCACATATCCAAATGATACATATAAAGAAAATTGCTTTATTTGTTATAGAAGATTATTAATATAAATTATTAAAAACAAATCAAAAGCATGTTATACATATAGATGTTGAAGACAAGTATGTATGAATATACAACTAAGCAACTTTTTTATGGAGTGATTTGAATTTGAAGGAGAGCAACATCAAGTATATGGTTTTGTTATCGATCTCGAGATGTTCTTCAATAATTAATACTCAGAAAACAAGATCTTTTCGAGTTATATATATATACACACCAATCTTCAAAATCTAATGCTTTTGGACCAAAATGGTGTGTTGATCTCTACAACTTCACCGTTCTCAAAAGCACTTACATATATCCTTCAAAAAAATCAGAAAAGATTTTATTCAAGCGTTTTTATTGATCAGCTACAAATGACTTCCACAGATAGTTTCTTCATTACACCTGGGCACGGATCGCCTCCAAATATCTCGGGGTTTACGGGTATTGCACAAGATTGTTGGCCAACACAAATCTGCAAAAGATGTCGGATTCTCAGAGAAATATATATCTTGATAAGTGAATATGATGCCAAATCTATATATTTTGATCAACAAACTAGCAAGATTTTAGATCTTGATCAAGAAACATGCAATTTGTGTAGTTTTCGAGTATTGAAATCTGGATTTTCTGAGAGTCGTGTGTATCGCTTTCAGATTGGAACAATTTGATGGTTCACTCGAATTTCTCAATATTTAGAAATCAATCTTAAAGTTCTAATAAACTCAAACAAGTGTGCACTCCGCACCTCCTAACTTGTTTGATATATATTATGATTCACTTTGGTCAACAAATCAATCCAATTACACTAAAATAGCCAACATTTTATACATCTTGGATCAAGAAATTTGTAAAATTATAGATGTTGATAAAGACATTTGTAAAGTTATAGATGTTGATCACAAAGCGTGTACAATTATAGAGATTTTTCAAGAAATTTGCTGGACCATGATGCCAAAACTATAGATATTGATCAAGAAACTTGTAAAATTATAAATCAAGATCAAGAAACTTGCAAAATTATAAATCTTGATCAAGAAACTTGCAAAATTGTAAATCTTGATTGAGAACTTGCAAAATTATAAATCTTGATCATGAAAATACTGAAATTATAGATCTTGATTAAGAAACTTGCTGGAACATGATGGCAAAACTATAGATATTGATCAAGAAACTTGAAAAAGTATATATCTTGATCAAGATACTTGGTTTCATCAAGAAATTTGCAAAATTATGCATCTTTAAAACATTTGCAGGACCATGATCCTGATCCTTGAAGTTGAAACTTATAGATCTTGATCAAGATTTGCAAAATGATAGAAATAGATCAAGAAATTCACAAAAACTAGCATCATACCTTGTTGAACACATTGTACGATTTATGTGCATGGCAGTCACCTTCCTGGAAGCTGCCACAACCGCCTAGAGGGGTGCCAAAGCTAGCAAACTTAACGGCAGTAATGTTCCGATTCGGGCCACATGAAAGGTGAGCCTTCGGTCTCAACGGTTTCGTGGCTTCACCAGAAGCTTGCATCTCATAATTCTTCAACGATGGCTGCCACTCGAAGATATCAGCACACACACTGTATACTTCACGCTTCACTAACGATATCCCGTACGGAATCCCACCTAATTCTTCAAAAACAACCAACAAATTCCCTCTCGGATTTAACCACGATCGAGGTACGTGATACCTGAAACGTATCCAAAGATGATCAATATCAAGAACTTGTTGAAGGTGATCGAAAGTTTGTAATTTAAGAAAGGAGAGTTGTGATGCATACACCAACTCCATTTTAGTCAGACATCAGATGCAATACGGGTCGTAAGAGTTGTGATTTTTTTCATACGGGCCGTATGAGGTGTGTTTTTCTCCCATAGGGAACGTATGATAGAAATCTATACAGGTTGTATAGCTTTTCTGACTGACACGTAAGCAAATGATGTTACAACGTACACCACTCACAGATGCAATACGGGCCGTATTACTTTTTCTCGCCTACTATACAGCCCGTATGATGACGTCACCAGGTGTTTTGATGACGTCACTTGGTGTAGCTACAACCAGAGGCGGATGCAAGTAGGCAAAAGGGTGGGCAAATGCCCACCGTCCGGTCCAAAATAATAGCGGGTTTTAATAGGCAAATGAACTTTTCAATGTTACTAATGAAGATGTAATCGAGCGTATCCGAAAGATGAAAACACGTAGAGGACAATTGTAATCGAGGTATTTTTATATTGTGTTTAAATATTTGATGAACTATATTATTTTATTGTTATTTGATTTTTTTCCCCGTTCCTTTTTTACCCATCCGTATTCTGCCCCTCCTACAAAAAATTTATGTATCCGCCACTGGCTACAACAACATGACCCTTTGAGAAATTTCTCACCATCTTTGAGACGCCTCTCCACAATTGCTCAGGCATTTCTTCTCATCGTAATAACCAGTGTAATTACAGGTGGTACAAGGACCACCGACGGCCTTATACGCCGGCCAATAACGTCCGATGCTTTGACCGTTTACCCATACTTGACCTTTACCCATGTTGTTCATGTCTAACGCCAAAGGTTCATCCCCCGCCGGAGCATCAAAAATCGCCTGAAAATAGAAAAAAAGAATAAAATTTTGTACCCGTGAAGTGAAAATCACAGTTCGTGATCGTGAACATGTTACCTTATACCATGTTAGCGGTTGTTTTTGAGCGACAAAAGAACCTTGAACCCATTCGACAGATGAACTTCCACTGAGCGAGTGAAGATCTAAATTTTCTCCTCTAAGCCCCACCTGATCAAAATTCAGTTTCAAATTATGTTTTATGGGTAAAATTAAAATTATTTTTTGCCCGTTACCCAACGGGTCAGCCAGCCCATTTTGGCTAGCGAAGTTAAACGGGTCATGTTCACAGGTTGGCGGGTTGAACCTGAGCACGACATGGACCTGAAAATTGTGTCAAACACATGAACCGAACACAACACAAGTTTTCGCGGGTTGATAAACCACAACCCGTTTAACCCTAAAATTTTATTTTATTTTTATTTTTGTTTATTAATACTTTAAAATTACAAATTTATAACTGAAAATATAAATTTATATAAAATAATTATGTTTAAACTATAATCTATTATGCTTATTTTCTTTTACCTTTTAAATTTTGACATAATATACCCAGTTAATTTAAGTTATAACCTAAAAACATATTTTTTTTATGTTGATAAAAATAAACAGGTTAAACAAGTCAACTTGCGAATGTGTTTACAAGTTTGACCTGAACCCATTTAGACTAAACCCATATCTGCAAATTTTGTATTACGTTCATGACTAGTCACAAATTCACACCTTGTAAGACCATTTTTGCCATGATAAGTCCCTCCTGCCTTCATTTAGACCAGAAAGAGTAACTGGACCAAGAACACCAGCATTCCACGCCTCAAAATGCGGCCCGATATTCTGGCAGTAAAAAAAACATAAGTTACAAGATTTATGGGTTTTCCTGTACATTTCATGATCACAAATGTTTTTGAGAGATAGAACATACTGGAAGACCAACAGCAATGCTTAGCAGGGAAATCTTGTTAAGGCCCGCTCTTAAATTTACAACATTTTTGAAAGTTATTTTCGGGTTTTCTAGACTTCCATAAACAGTTCCTGTTGAAAACAGATAAAGTAAGATTTCCGGAAAGCAATAAAACCTTATTATTTTCATGTCATGTTTCTGGTCAAGCTAGAATTTCCAACCCATTCACAGGTATTTAGATAAGCAATCCCAAAAACCCCGTATAAAAGTTTTATAATATAGTGTTTGGCACCTGATAATTGACCGTTGATGAAAACATGCAAAGCGTGACCAGCAGAGAAGGCGGTGAGTGTCGGTTGTTCCCCTCTTATCAAGAACCCTTCATTGGAGTCGATTATAACACTGGTTGCAAAATAGACGGTTAAAATCCGTATATTAGTTAAATATTTTCAAATTAAATTATTGATCTAAAAATTATGCATACAGAGATCATGCTTTACTTACTCAATCATGTACCACAAGTAATCAGAAGCATCTCTAGTTACATTTAGTTGCTCCAATAATCCAACAGTTCCAAACGTATCATCGTCATAATATTCTGTTTCATCATTATACGATTGCCAAGCAAATCGTGTTGGCTGACGATTCATTTTCAGCAGTGTGGTCTGTGCACCTACCTGTTAATCATACATCACTTTATGATGTGATTTTACATGAAATTTAACAGGTGTTTGGATGTGCATTGTGAAATTGATCATGTGATAGTGAATAATCACATCAGTTAATTGGTTGTAATTATAAAATGTGTCAAATCAACTGTAATAGAACTTGTTTGGATTTGCTTTTGATATTTTAAGCTGGAATCAACTGTAAAATTTATTAATATTTAATGAACTAATAAATTAAAAATGACAAAAAACTTTCTTATATATTGTTGAAGCATTCAAACTTGAAATATGACAATTTGTTATTCTCAAGTATAAACTTATTTATTTGTAAATTACATGGTAAGCTAAAAAAAAGAATTGTCCTGTATAATTCTTATATATATTGTTGCAAGTATTCATACTTCAAATATGAAAATTTGTTTTTTTTCAGCTGTAAAATTGTATATATATATATATATATATATATATATATATATAAATTATTTGGTAGCAGAATAATTTAAAACATTTGTTATATAAAAATCTTAAAAATATCTTTCTAATATTAGGTATAAGTTATGCTAATATTACATAAATAACCAGTTTTATGGTAGCAATAATAAGCACATAATCAGTCTAATAAATGCATTAGAGCCATTTTAAATTATCTGAGTCTTTGATATGATCTTTCTCACCCTTGCTGTATTATAAACAGTGTTCTTGCAATCAGGTAGGATGCTGATTGACCATGGAGGCAGATTGTAATGCTGGTTCTGGAAATTTACTTTTGCAAAAGCAGATTTATCATCATTTGCAAGAAACGCAGCACAACCTCTTGTTTTGTTCTTGTAAACATATGCCTGCAAAAACACGATGAATAGAAGATGTGGGGCCCACTTACTACTCGAAAAAGGTCATATAAACTAATGGGATTTAAAAAATCAAACCTTTTGATAATTTCCTAGTGAGATAACAGACGGGTCCCCGTTTACTAATACAGGCTCACACAGTTTTATTGCTCTGTGTAGATCTTTCAAGTGTCCCCATTTAGCTTCCCTTTTTAGTCCTACATATGGAATAATAATTCTTCTTAATTGATATACCTACATCTAGAAATAAACATGTTTATAGTAAAAAAAAATCATCAGACAGTTACATTTTGTGACATGATGCCTCCGGGATGACAAAAAACAACCCTCATAATGATGTGTCAATTTCCAACAGCCAAACGCTTTTAAAGCCATAGTTTGATCTAGTTTAGAAACCCCTCTAGAAGTGGAAATTTCAACTCATTTACTTTATAATTCGTCAAGCTGGGTTAAGTTTTATCTTTAACGGGTCAAACGGGTAAAATCAAGAAAATTAGTTAAAAGGAAAAAGGGTCAAATGTGTCGTCTCCTAAATCAGTTTATTCAAATTTTATTATTGAAAAAATATAATTTTTTAGTCATATAGTATCTTTGATAAAGTAATTGTTCATAGAATTCTTCAAAACTACGGAGAAAAAGTGTTTGGGTCAAGGTCAACCCAGACCCAACCTGATTCGTTTTGACCAGCACAACAAATAACCTATTTTGGCCCGTTACCCAACATATAACTTTAGATTATTCTTTGAACAAATCACCTAATTTATATCAAAATCAAGATTACTAAACTTGGAATGTACCAAATTCATCCAAAGGGGCATCATAGTCATAGCTCGTGGCAATAAACGGGCCACCTGCAGTCCTACCAAAATTGGTTCCCCCATGGTACTGTCAAAAAGAAAAAAAAATTAGTTGACAATATCAAGAGAGGGAGATTAAGGAAAATAAAACAAAACATCTGAATTACCATATAGTAATTAATGAACGATCCACCGGTTTGAATAAATTTAGCAACCGAATATGCCAAGTCTTCAGCTGGTCTATAAGGAACTGGTCCACCAAACTCTGTGAACCTACATTAAAACAAGATTTTCATAAAATAAAATAGAGGCAGATTATAAATTATGGTATTGAATAATAATTATAAAAAAAACTAATATTACCATCCTGACCACGCTTCGGTCCACATTTTCGGTTTGAAATGTTTATTGGGAGTGAAGTAATCACAGTAAAAACCATTGCAAGTGTTGATCTGTGAATACCAAAAGCAAGATTTACTTTCTTGTAAATATGAATCACAAAAACTTCGGTGAATATTATATTGGGGGCAATGTAAAAGGTGGCCATGTGCATTGGATAAAGAATCCAATGATGAAATTAGGGGAATAAAAGAAAGAAAAGAGTCAATAATAAGATGAAGAAAATGACAAAAAGGAACATGAACATGAAAGATGGACTTACAAGGGGATCAGGGGCATCATCTTGCTTGCACATGATCCATGGGACACCGGTTCCTAGACCCACAGCCATCTCAGCAGCCCATTTTGAATAGGCTCGAGCCGGTGCTCCAAGTTCATACTCCATCGGCCCGTACTCATTCTCAATCTGTCACAGCTAAGATTGGTTATGCTAGTTGCTAGAGGTGGTGATTTCGACCCGTTTATGTAAATGAGTCAGATTTGAGTTATAATTCATCTCTAAAAAGAAACGGGCTGAATAGGTCACACGGGTAGAAATTATGCCACTTGACCAATTACACAATTCATTCAGTTTGATACCACTTGTTTAATGCTACATAAACAGAGTAAATAAGTGATTTTGATTACCTGAGATAAAATAATTGGACCACCTTGATTCTCATACAAGCCTTCTGATTTCATCAAACTCACTATGTGCCTTGTGAATTTTTCCATGGCAGCCTAAAATGTATAAACTAAATCAACATGACATAAAACTAAAAAAAACTATTATTGAAATTTTAAAATCAGACCTTGAAAGGAGCATTATCTGTTCTAAAACTAATTCCTGGCACATATTTCAACCAAACAGGAAATCCCCTGAAAATATAATGACAAAAATGGTAAATTTAGGTTCTTTTAAATGAAATCATGTAAAAAATTCATGAATTTCATAAAATAATACCCAAAGTTCCATTCAGCACAAGCATATGGGCCTATTCTGAGATGAACATAGAGACCAGCTTCCTTAATTAGCTTAATGAACTTTACCAGATCATACCTGTCTTCAAAATAAAACTGAAAAAACATGAAAGTTAATAAAAAAAAAAATAATCACTTTCCCTTAAAGAAACACCCCAAAAAATTTTTTTACTATACTTACTTTACCAGGTTGTGGTTCATGCCCATTCCAGAAAACATAAGTCTGAATCACATCCAGACCTCCTTCTTTAGCCTTCTGAATGAGATCTGGCCACATCTGAATAATCAAAATTTTAAAAATACAATTTTTATTAAAAGATAACTATAATCTTGAAACCCCATTGCCATTTGCCGGTGAAAAACCATTAAAAAAAAACCTCAGGAAATTAAAAGGAAAAGAAGCCATGAAGTGCATTGATGAGTTGTACCTCAGGTGTGCTTCTTGGGTAATGAATGGATCCAGAAATAAGAATCCTTCTTTGGCCATTAATGGAGATTGCCCTATGATCATAAGAAACAGATGCCGTACAGAAACAAACCCACAAACTCAATAAAATCACCAAAAATGAATAAAACTTGTGCATTTTCTTGAAACACAAATCCATTGAAGACCCTTCAATTCCACACTGACCAAACTGTATTTCCCTCTTCTTTGAGTAATATTCTTTCCCTTATCAGCAAGTTCCCTCCACTTTATTCTATTCTTTTTCCTTTTTTTTTAATATATTTTGGAATAAAGAAAGATACCAAGAAACACACACCCACACACTACAGCTGTGTTCTATTAATGGGTTTTATAGAGAATAAAAATTGATTTTTTTTTTGTCAAAGTATCTTCTCCTTACTTCACTTGAAGACACTAAAGGGAGCAGAGTGTGAAGATTTTGCTGGGAAAAAATGAGTACTTTGTGACTGCTTTTAAGCACCGAAGACTTTTTTTTCAATAAAAGTTATAGCAGGGTAAATATATGATTTTTTTTTCAAAAATATATTTAAAATCTGGAAAAAAAAACACAATTTGTAAAATAAATTTACTTATATTATAACTGTTTAAATTTTAAAATAGAAAATACAAATTTCTCTTACAATGTTGTTCTTGTGTCACATAAGGATTAAGAATAAATCTTCAAGCGGGTGTCTTCTTGATAAACGTCTGATATTTTTTACCAAATGTCTCACATTCATTAAAAATAAATTTTTAAATGGATTGAGTTTGACTGAGTTTCTCCAGCAGATGTCTCAGGTTTATTAAGAATATTTTTTAACGGGCAGAACGGTGGTAAGTTACGTCACAAGCACGGTAAAAAAAATCGAACTCTTTTAATTATTTTTTTCACATTCCAAAGAGGTTTTTTTTTTTTTTTTAAAGGCAGATTTCTTAAGCTTTCCGGGACTTAAAACAGGATCTTGATATTAAGAGGTTTTGCTCTTACCATTGGGCCACATTCCAAATAGGTTGCCCCGGGAAAGTTTTAGAGGATTTTTTCTATAGTATCTTCATTTTAAAAATGTTGCCTGGGAAAAATGGAATATGATCAATTAGAAAAATAAATAGTATCAATCAAAATTTAGTTTTTTTAAATTAATTTCATTAGCAAATTATAACTAATCATTAAAAAGTTGAAATTTTTAAAAAGTAAATTATTTTTAAGGTACAGTCAGTTTTTAATACATACATTTTTGTTATGAGATTTAAACCTATCATCTATAATTTATATTTGATCACTTAAATATGTCAGTTTATGTTAGTTTTGGTTAAACTTTGTCTATAATGACGTAAAAGGATTCTTGCAAATGTATACATTTAAAATTTTATGATGTTGGTGAACGGTGATAGAGTAAAACATGAAGGTATCTTTGTTACGAAACTTTGGGAGATTTTGTGCCATTGAAAAACAATTATATTTAAGTTGTAGTTTTTTTTCTGATTTCTAAAATAAGTTATTGTAAATAGTTTTCATTAATATGCCGGAGCTTTTAAAACCATGATTACCAAAATACAATCTTATCTCAAACGATTATGTGTCGTTTTACACTTTTGACTACAAATAGTCAAATATAGATGTTGCCCGGAAAAAAAATGATCAAATGGAAATATAGGTGGTGGTGTTGTGAATATGCCCAAAGGACGAGTCACGACCAAACCTGACGCGAATTGGTGCAGTAGATGAGTGAGGAGTAAATGATAAGGGGAATGTGACCTAAGGTTGAGATGACGGTGGTCGGACTCCCAAAATCCACGGACCTGTAGTGATAGCTGTCTATTATTGTTGTGAAATTTGCTGCAAAATAGGGGAATCCGACTCATCTCCACCGGAGTCCTCTCCTACTGTCAACATGTGTGCATCATTTTGATGAATTGACCGCCGTTAAAGAGGCGGTGGCCTGACATGTTGACTGAATGACACAAGGGGGGAACTAAAAGGTTACTCGCCACAAATCACAGGAAAAAGATAGAGAAATCTAGCTCACTCGATCACAGGATGGTGCCAATGTTGACGCAATTCCAATCAACTAGTGGATTAGGGTTGATATGTGAACGACTCTTCCCCAATTGGTTAATGGCTAAATAACTTCAAAGTTGTGTCTAGAAACTTGATCTTCATATCCCACTTTTGTACGGGGAACAAATAAGTTAGGGCGTCACAGGGGGAGAAGGGCCCCTGTAACAACTCTTTGACGTGAGAATAAGTATTGATGCATTACGATATATCAAATGTGGATAGTAGTGATAGAGAAGAGAACTAACATTCTTCACGGACGGCATTTGTCCCCACAACTTTCTTCCTCCCTCTCTCATAATCTACACAAATTAGTTTAATAGTTATTTTTTTTATATATATTAAGTATACACATTTGTATGTAAGAAAGACAACTTAAAAAATATGAACCATTAATAATAAAAGTAAATGGTTTAGGTTTGTTCTTTTTATATCAGCAATAATTGATATATAAATATTGTTTCGGTTTTTGTTTTGATTATTGGTTGTATCATTCCAATTCGTAAGTAATTTAAATTTCGGACTAGCCAAAAAAATAAGTTTCTTATACTCATTTTGAGATCAACCAACCTATTTTATACGGCATTAATGAACATGTGATGCATGGATCCAATCTTTGACCGCTCTCATGACTGTTACTCCAAGACTCACCCAGCAAAAGAAAGCAAGAATGCAAAACAAGCTTAGCGGGATTTTACAAGCCCAACTTAGCTGTGCAAAAGGAGAAGTGCGACTTCTACAAAGTTTTGTTAAACTTCATAAGGAACTCAGAGCCCATGAAGATTGTGAATTTGCCCAAGAAAATGTATCCAGTTTGGCCCAAGCTGAAGCCCATATTGCGACAGCCCAATATGCCTTGGACTACATCAATGAAGGAATCCATTAAGCCCAAAATAAGGCTTCCAGAAACAAACGTAAGCAATGACGGTATCATACACCAGCCAAAAAGAAGGAAAATAACAGCCGACAACATTATCCTTACTTTAATCACGCGTGAAGAAAAAAGAAGCATCACGACAAAGTCATTATGGAAACATGGACCCTTTTCTTTTGACAAAAACAGAAAAGCAAAAGAAGATATGAATAATTGGTGGAAAAACGACGAAATGATTCTCAATCATGGAATTATCTACCCGAGAATCACGCTGTCCCGTCTTTAATTTCTACCGTTCTTTTTGTAGAGCAGGTGGTGGGCCTGTCCACTTTAGCTCTTTTGTTTAATAATCGGTGTGTTTGCCTATAAAAGGCTCAGTGTGTTTAGAGTTTAAGATCATCGAGAGAACCTCAAATATCTTATTCTCAAGTCCAAAAATAAATCTTGTAAGTTTGTTTACTTTCAGTCGCTTGTATTAAAGGTTTGAATCAATAAAACTTTGTATTAAAGGTTTGAATTAATATTACTTTGCTAAATATTTTCCAAGCAAGATTATAAACTGGGACTCGATTGCTCTATGGTATCAGAGCTCAGTTTTTGGTTAAATATGTCTATGCTCGGCTAAAAATTTAATCCAAGTCCATGTTGAAAGAAAATTTATACCATCTTATACAATTGTTTAAAAATCAAATTTATATTTATAGATATTAATTAACAAAGGCAAAAGGAACAGACCATAGATCTGGGCAAAAGGTAAGACCTGGTGTTGGATAGTTATGAGCCTGAGTTAATGAAGTATTTATAGGTATGAGTTTGAGATTTGAACAAGAAATACAAAGGTGGTATGATAATCGAGTAAACAAGGATTTGGAATATTTAAGTCTTGAATTATCAAAACCCGTAAATCGTTTGTTATCAGATCATATAGAGTATAATTGTTTTCATAAAAAGCAAGTTAAACACGAATCATCTTCTGAAAATCGTCAACTTAATTTCTTAATAGATATCTTGTTAAATACTAATAATAATATTTCAGTCATTTTCGATAACCTTGGCCTGTTTTCTCGTGTTAGTTTGAAAATTTTCCATAAAATACTTGAAAAATTAGAAGTCTTTGAGTCTAAGCTATCTGATCTTGAGAAAACCCAGAAAAACATTATAAAAACCCAAGAGAATATTCAGAGTGAACTTAATAGCCATAAACCCTTATCCAAAGGTGAGATTTTAATCCTAGTCAACGAAATAGCCAAACAACCCAAGCTAGTTGAAAAAGAAGCTTTAAAACTCACAACAGATTTGAATAGCAAAGTTCATCAGGTGGAACACCTTATTAAAGATTTAAAAGGGTCTTTATTTCCTGAATGAGCTACGAACAAACTGTGAAAAGCAGCATCTACAAGGAAGCAGCTAAGGCACTTGAACAGTTTGATTCACCAGCAGTCGGTATCACAAAAGTTCCAGGAGTAAATACGTCAGTAAAACAAAATAACTTTATCATCAATTTAACTTTTGATGCTCAGGCTTTAAAACGAAGATCAGAAGCAGTTAGTAATGGCCTTGGAACAAATATGTGAACCTTACCATCTACACCTTCATAGCTTATAAATTATAACCTAGTCAGTCTGCTGGTTATCAATTTTGACTTTCAACCAAAGCAAGTGTTGACTCTAAAGAGTATTACAATTCACACCACTAGTATCTTATAAGTTATAAATCACCACCATAAAGCCTTGCACCACATGACACGCCATGTGCATGATGTGTACTCCTTTTAAATTAGCCGAATATTGATTCGTTCATAAAATAATTACTCATCACACTTTCCATTATTTGTCTCTCGTATGTATAAACGCTAAATATGTAAAAGAAAATGAAATTTTTAAAAAATTAGCATTTAAAGTATTTAGTTATTATAAAAGATTAGATGTAATACCAATTTTAATAGTTTAGTTCACTTTATTGTATTAAAGAGTTTTAGTGTTTTACTATTATTTTATATGTTTTACTATAGGTATTTGATTAAAACTATTTTCTCTCTCATGATTACTTTTAAAGCATCACGTTGAATTCAAAGAGCCTCTTCCATTTATTTTCTATCTTGGTCTTCAACTTTAGATATTGCAATAATTACCAAACACATCCGTCATGTGCGACTTTTGATTCTTAGATATAACTGAAAATAAATACTTTTTTTATAAGGTGAACGGTTTACAACTCTCTTATCATTCATACACCAGATGTTATACGCGTCGTATATGCAGGGCCGGCCCAATGGCCCTGCGGGCAACTCATTCGTAGTGGGCCCAACATCTCAAGGGGCCTAAAAAAAATGATATATATAAAATTTTATAGGCTTTAAAAAAAATTGGGCATTTTTTAAAAAGTAATTTTGTCACTTGGGCCTTTTATGTGACTTGGGGTTAAAAAAACTGGCCATTTTTTGTGACTTGGGTCTTTTCTGTAACTTAGGCTTAAAAAAAATTAATAGCTATGTTGTTGGATCTTTTTTTAGGCTCGTGTAGGGCATTCGAAACCTCGGGACCGGCACTGCGTATAAGGACCGTATGAGTTGTATTTTTCTCTTAAACATACCGCATTATAGAAAGTTATACGGGTCGTATCGTTTTCTGATTTACACCGTAGTGACTAGTGTAATGCCATACACCATTGACATAATGACAGGTGCTATGCGGGCCGTATAACCTTTTTTTCATCATTTATATGACTCGTATATAATAATAGGACCTCTTACAAAATAATAAAACATTTATGAGTGATCACACATCTCAAGCTATATAGATGGATGGTTTGTAGAGAATAAACTTCTTGCAAATCTAAAAAAAATAAATAAATATTTAAAACATTCTTGAGTGATTACATATCTCAAACTATACTAGATTTCTTATCATACAAAACAGTTGTAATGTGTGATTACGTTCTTAAAAAAGGTATAAATGCCTGTTAGATTTGGTTAATTTACGTACTTATATCATATAACGGTAATTGAATCATAAAATTCAATTATCAAAAAGTCGTAGCTAAACTATCAATTTCTTAACTGGTTTGGTTATCCGATTTTTCTGATAACCCTTTACTTTTATTTGCCCATATTTTGATTGGATCTGAAATATACATGAATTGATCGATTATATTATCTTAGTTTTTAAGTGAACCTATCAATTATAAAAAAGATAAAAACAAAATATTGGTTTGATATTGATTAACTATAAACAAAAGTTCGTTGATCATTTGGTGCAATGATAGCCCCAAGACTTCCCATAATGGAGGTCTTGAGTACGAATCCTAGCAACATCAAAAAAGTGGTATGTGGCAGGTCAGGAGGTTTACCCAGTTGAGAGTTTCTCCTGTGGTAGGCTGTCCTAGATGTTCTAGGGTTACCTCAGAAAAACTCAATTATCATATGATATCTAGGTGTTGCCATTAAAAAAAACTACAAACCAAAGTGCCCAATCATATTCAATTACTTACAAAACCCAAAATGGTAAGTCTTAATACATAAGTTACAACTACTCAATGCACATATCATAAAACCCCAAATGAAATTACAGGTCCTCCATCCATATCTTGCGCCGTCACATATTTATTATTTTATAATTATTTATTTTATTATTATTATTATTAATTTTAAACTTATTTTGTGTCTTTTCCTATAACTTTTGAAATATGATGTTTTAAAAAAATTTGAATATATCATTACGATGTTCTTATTTTTATCTACGTTTCGATATAAATTTCATTTGAAATGGAGTTGGGTGTAATAATGTACATGTCATCCAATCACAAACGTTAGTTGCTTCAAGGTTTCAATTTTTTATAGTTTTTTTTTCACTTACAAATTTTAAAATATAATGTTTTATAAATTTTGAATTTGGCGTTGCGACGTGTTTACTTTTACCTACGTCTCGACATAAATTTTTGTAACGTCATTTTAAAACCGATTAGTTGTTTTAAACGTTTTCTAAACTGTTTGTTTTTTAAACCATTCAATGTTCATCTCCAAATATACCCTTGCGAGGTTCCTCTTTTTTATTTTATCTACGTTACCCGCCACAACTTGGTCCATATGAACAGTAATTTTATTTTTTTATTCTACCTTTTTACTTTTAGTGAAACACATTTTTTTTCATAAAAAAACAAATAGCTTATTTGCCCCCCGGTAATTCACGTACGCACACGTACTACAACCGCATTTGTATCTAGATTTTTCATAAAAAAAAACAAATAGCTTCTCTACCCCCGGTAATTCACGTACGTACACGTACTACAACCCCGTCCGTATCTAGATTTCGAACCCGCCACAGAATGCACCATTGTAGTTAAAAGAAAAAAGAAATGAGTTACTCTTACAACTTTTAAACTGTAATGTTCTATAAAATTTCGAAATTGACAATGCGATGTGCCAATTTTTATTTACGTTTCGACGTTAATTTTCGTGACATTAATTTTAAACCAACTGGTTGTTTTATATGTTTTTTTAAACCGTCTGGCGCCCATCTCAAAATACACCGTTGCGACATTTTTTTTATCTACGTTTAAACCGAACCGTCGTAATGCTCCGCCGGCATGCTTATTTTTATCTATGTTTAGGTGTATTTTTTTTCGAATAACTTCATTTCGTATACGATGTAACTTATTCGATAGTAACTTCACTTTAGTATACGAGGTAACATTTTCGTTACTATCGAATATACCGTTGAAACGTGTTTTTTTTAACGTCACGTAGAATGTACCGTTTCGATTTACTTATTTTTATCTACGTTTCGAACCGGCACGGAACGCGGGTGGGAACCAACTAGTTTCTATTAAGTCTAGCTATGACACGTCTAATTAAAATATTAGTTCACTCGTAGTTTAATAAGAAAAAAATGTCTCGTATATTGGTAAAATAAAGTCTTCCACCACAAACCGATCTTAACAGCTCAACCGGAGAAACATCTGCAATAACCACCGGCTTCATCTTCGTCGCCGGCGTCGTAAATGTCTTCCCAAGCTGCTTCTTCTGCTTCGCCGCCACCGCCGTCGTCGCCGCCGTCTAAGGAGTCACTCGGACGCCGTTACAAGTTCATCTGGCCTCTTCTCATCGCCGTCAATTTTTCCATCGGAGGTATACAACTTAAATACATGATTATTCCTTTATCCACATACGTATAGAGTTTAATTGTTGTTTAATGATATCAGGTTTAATTGCTTTTGCGCTCAATCTATCTTCGTTAAATGAATAGTAAACAGATTTAGGTTTTAATTCGTTGATGCTAAACCTATTTGTTTGCGTTTGTTTTCAATTACTGATTTCGAATCTCATTAGTTTGTGCCTTTTAACATGCTTTCAATTTGAAGTAGATAGGATCTGTGTGTGTGAGGAGATATTAAGTCTTCGTTGAAGCATTTAGGAATGTTGCTTTAGCTAATAGCTCCGGTCACATAGTTAACTGTTGGTTTTACTCTGAAATTGTTCTGGTAACTTCAATCGATTTTGGATTCAAAGTGAAATGATGATCTATACGTTGTTATTTTTTCTGTTATGATGGATTGATTGAGAATTAGCAATAAAAATTACCAGTCAGGGTGTTCATAAACCGTTCGACCGAACTGTCTGTCCAAAATAAGTCAGTTGGTTTTGCCGATTTGAGAACTAAGTTGGGTTCACGGTTTGGTTTTGACGGTTTGATGGTTTATCTGTCGGATCCAGTTTGGAACTTGGAGGCGGGTGAGTAAACCGAACCGGCAAACGCTTTTTCAGAACATGTAGTTATGTATGTGTGTTATAATAATCATTTTTTTCATTTTAAAAGCTTTAAGACAAACTTATGATTTTGAAAGAAAAAAGAAAAATGTCTGGTTCAAACCACCAATGCCAAGCTGTTAAACCGTCAAACTGGTAAAAGCAGACGGTTTGGGTTTGGTTTCTCGTTCCTCTTGAAACTGTATTTAGCGGTTCGGCAAGAGTCTTTGTCAAAAGGGGACAAACTAGACCGTGAACATAATATCATTTGCCTCCAAAAGTATGTCATTCTTCATGTCTTTGTAGCTTACCTTTACACAAGAACAAATAAGGAGGAAAAGACGGAGGTAGATGAGCCTGCAACCGCGGTTTCATCAACCCTTCCATCCACCGGCATATCAACTGCTTCAGCGGGTCATACATCAACATCAACTCCTGCCATCCGCGACCCTGTGAAGCCAATCCCCGTGGATCAGCAGCGAGAGCTCTTGAAGTGGATATTGGAGGAAAAACGGAAAGTGAAAACAAAAGATCCTCAAGAGAAAAAACAAAATAATGAAGAAAAAGCGTTGCTCAAACAATTGATACGAGCAAAGTCCATCCCATATTTGTAATGATTGTTTATACATCTGGAATTGTACATCTGGTTTCTTGTAACCCTGTGAAAATTGGAATATTGAGTGCAGTTGCTTTGCTTCAATTGTGTGCGTTTGATCCAGCTGGTTTGATGTCAACGACCGTGTTATGTGTAAAATGAACCATCTTGTTTGTTCAAACTGATTGAGTGTTAAAGAGTGTATTCAATCTTTTCAGGGGTCGATTGAGTGTTAAATTGTGTGCGTTTGATCCAGATGCTTATGTGGTTCATGCTTGAGTTGAAGAACAGACTATCATAAGTTCATAACACACAATATTCAGGGATCGATTGTGAACAAAATAAAACTCGAAGGACGAGTGTAATAAAAGGGGCTCAATAATTGAGATAAAATAGTATAACTGTATGACGAGTGCGATCCAATACAACTTTCCAAAGGGACAAAAAAAAAGTTAATTACGTATAATTTGAGGTAAGCCTGTAAACGAACACGAGCATCGGTGTGTTCATGTTTGTTTCTTTAATTTTAATCGAACATGAACACGACATGTGTTTATGTTTGTTTGTTTAATTAAATGAACAAAAAAATTTGTTCGTGTTCATTTGTTTATTAAACGAAAGAATATGAATGAACTTTCTGTCAAACAGTTAATAAACGTTCGGTTCCTTCACCTGTTTACTTTGATGGCCTATTTTGAAACTTAGCATTTAAAGCACACACTACAGCTTGAACTCCCCATCTAATTCCCCCAAATTTCGTCCGGAGCCCTTCTCCAGATAACCGGCGACGATGACGACGTACGGCACGATTCCGTCGTCATCACTCGGAGGAACGAACGTCGAATACCTATCCCGCGCAAAAGCACGCATAAAATCCGGATTAGGCACACGACGTCCGTGGAAACAGATGTTCAATCTCGGCTCTGTTGACTTCCCTCACGGCGTTTCCGATGCGTTTTCACGAATCAGAACAAACGTCGGTTACTTCCGTATGAACTATGTGATAATTATGCTCTTTATTTTGTTCCTTAGCTTGTTATGGAGTCCGATTTCGTTAATTGTATTCGTGGTGATGATGGCGGCCTGGCTGTTCCTTTACTTCCTCCGTGACGAGCCTCTGGTGATTTTCAACCGTACGATCGGCGATCGTGCGGTACTGTTGGTTTTATCTGTTGTAACGATTGTTTTGCTGCTGTTGACCGGCGTCACATGGAATATACTTTCGTCTATTCTGATCGGACTGGTTGTTGTGGTGGTTCATGCTGCTTTGATGAACACCGATGACTTGTCTTTAGACGAAGAGACAGGTGACTATTTCTTATCTTCGTAAGCAAGATTCACATAGATTGCAGCTCTCTGTTTATTAATCTTCTGGTTTAGTAAGTAACTGTGAAGTTGTTAGTGATTACTTCTGTTGCTTGTTTAAAATTTTTTGGCACTATTCTTCTGTATCTATGTGGCTACGTGTTTTACAATATAGATTCAATCTGAGTGCAAACTTCATTTCCTTCCACTGAAATACATTTGTTCTCTTTCTACCGGTTTGGTTTGGTTTGGCGTGGCATATCGAATCGATAAGGTTGATATAAGGTGTTCGAACGCCTTTGAAACCGAATGGACTATAAAAACCGAAGCAAGTCAGCCAATTTGCCTGGTTTTTAGAATATGACGGTTTGGTTTCACGGTTTATCAGTTTAAAGATAAACTATCAAAATTAACCATGAACCATCTTTATATTTTAAAAACTTAAATACAAACTAATAATTTTGAAAAAAAGTGAAAAAAATCAGTTCAAGCCGATAAACTATCAAAATTAAACCGTTAAAACGTCAACCGGTAAACCGACTGGTCATGGACCCATCCAACCTGATCGGTTTGATTTATCATTTTTTAAAATCGTAGTTAGTGATTTGGCCTAATTTTTTTATAAAATCGGTTGAACCGAACCGAACGGTGGTGCATCCTCCACACTTGTTGCAAGTGTTAAGTTGAATTTTGGGTCATGTGTTCTCTGTATTGATGGAGAAACTGGCAGCAAGCAGACAAAGGCAATGAGTGAGGTAATCATTGAGTTTGTCAGACACCATGTGGTTGACATTATGATGTATGCCCATTTTAAGGTAATTCCTTCATCTAATTTAACAAAACTATATTCTACATATAATTAACTTACAACCATAAGCTCATGTTAACTACCATAAGAATACTAGAAATGCTTAACTACTCTTTTACAAATATATTCTACATATATATAACTTACAACCATAAGATTGCTAGAAATGCTTAACTACTCTTTTACAGTTATAAATCAATATAAAAAGATGATATCCAGCAAATTACGCATCTAGTATCGATATAGCTCTTTGCCTGTGAAGAGCTTGCCACTGAATCCTAATTTCAATGGTTCGTTCATCAACCCACCAACGAATCTTTTTTGATCCAACAGAAGCCTACCACTACGGTTGCCTACATCATATCCGGGTGTCGGCACATGATTGGCTCCCTTCATCATGTCACCCTCTAGCATGCGTAACACCTTCTCACATAACATTTAAATTTTAATTGTGTTTCATGGAAAGACATATATAAATGCCAAAAGGAACAAGGAATTACCCGAGACATGCGAGGTCTTAAATTGGGATCCCTTTTAATGCATAGAGAAGCAGCATGCATCATGCAATGAATCTCATGAGCTGAATAACAGTTTCCTAACTGAGGGTCGATTAACTCATGAACGCGACCTTCTTCCAACAATGGACGTGCCTACCAAACATTGGACAAAATAAACAATCAAGACGAAATAGCTTGGTTAAATTTGCAAAAAAAAGTGTCTATTGTATGTAGATGTGATAATTTCAATCCGTTTACTTTTGAATGAATCAATTTTGGGTTGTAGTTTATCAAAAATGGGTCATACTTCAAAAAAATTATCTAAAAGGGGAAAGGTAGAAATAGCCCAAAGTGTATTTTATAATAAAAAATTAAAAACTACTTCTGAAATTGGTTCGTTCAGAAACATATATACAGGTCCATTATTTGTGGAAAGTTGATTGCATGTCAACCCAACCTGTCCCAGCCCGATTCACCCATCTTGACACCATGAGTTGTATGCACAGGCTATCGAGAACTCACCCATTCTGCGAGGCATTGTTGGCCCTTAGGACGCTTAAGATCCACTGCTTTCCGTCCTGTGATAAGCTCCACCAGTACGACCCCAAATGAATATACATCTGCTTTTTCAGTGATCTGCCCACTCTGTGCATACTCTGGTGCTAGGTATCTAGTTAAAAAAATCCCTTATTCATAGTATTATGAAGATTGTTTGAAATAAAACAAAAACAAAAACGAAAACAAGAGACTCATTAGACTTACCCAAATGTTCCAATTACTTTGGTTTCTTCTTCTATATCTCCATCAGGTTGCCACCTTGCTAGGCCAAAGTCCCCAACCTTGCAAGCAAAAACACCGGGCCTTTAAAGTCCATTATAAATTGGCAAGTGTAAAGACAAAATCACAGATCATGCCATTTTTACTCTAAAACAGCTGCTTTAGATCTCAAACAAGGATCTTGTGTAAAGCCGTAAAGGTTAATATTGGTTATTGAAAAATGAACGGTTCTGCTTGTTGCAAAAATGTTGAAACGAAAACAGAATCATGATTGAACGTGATCCCCATAAAAAGGAAGGCATAAAGGACATCAGTTTAAGTTTGGGATACCAGAGGTTCAAAATCATGAGTGATCAAGATGTTGTTTGGTCGCAAGTCACGATGCACAATGCAACCCACTCTGCATTCTTCATGAAGATATCTCAATCCTCTAGCAGCTCCCAAAGCAATTTTTTGGCGTGCTGACCACTGTAATGGATCTTGATCATTTCCTGCATATGTCACAAGTCCATATAAGATCTCAACTCCTAGAAGCATCAGAAGAAAGTAGGGGTAGCAAAATGGATGGGTTGGGGTTCAGGTCAAAACAGGTAACTTCTGGCACAGGTTGAAACAGTTCAGGCTGGGTAGATAAGAAACTTTGCCTTTTTTTTATAAATAATTAGTGTGTCAGACATGACTAAGAAACTATGATATTTTAATAAAAATATAATTTTTTATATAAGAGATTTAGGAGGTTTCATGCATTGTAAATACACTTTGGCGACTTTTGACCCGTTTGACCTAAATATTTCTAAGCTACTTCTTTTGAGACTTTACTAGTCTAACCCGTTACAGATAAAACATACCCAAAATCTAATTCAAAAAGGGAAATATAACAGAAGATTAATTTAAAGCTTCCATAGCATCATATAAAGAGCATACTATTCAAGAAAGGTGGTTTAACAATTACCATAAAGATGAGAATCCAGAGAGCCATTGCAAACGTATTCATAAACTAACAGCCTCCTTCGGTCCTCCATACAGAATCCAATCAACATAACAACATTTCTATGCTGTGCACAGCTCAGCACTTCGACTTCTGAGCAAAATTCTTGATCCCCTTGAGAACTTGCCAATTTATGCTGTTTAACAGCAATCGCCTGTCCATCTGGCAGTATTCCTCTGTGCACGGATCCAAATCCTCCTTCAGCCAAGAAATTATCTTGAGAAAAACCTCTAGTAGCAACCTCTAGTTCTGCATAAGTGAACCATCTTGGTGGTTTTCCAAATACAGGTGCTTTGTGTTGACATTTTGAGCACAATGGTGGTGGGCCTGAAGGTGTGTTTCGTGACAAAGATATTGCATCCCTAACATTACCACTAAAGTGAGTAAATTCAACTTCGGATCGCAGACTTGGCGATTGACAACTTGAGGTCAAAATGTCAACCGTCCATGGTTGAAACCTTAAGCTAGAGAAAGATGAGGAAATATGCTCACTTTCTGAGTCTGAACTCGAGTCAATGAGATCCCGGTTATCCTTCTGGGACAAAGATTCATATTTATGAGACCCACCAGTTACAGGAATGAAAAATGGTGAAGTACATTGATCAGAACTTGAAACTGATGAATTCCCAGGTTCTGTTGCAGTTAATGCCTCAGGACTACTAGTTGGAGTTACAAGTTCTTGAGTGGAAACTATAGATAATTTTTTGCTTTTTTGTAAATTTTGAGATGATTGATTTGCTTCAGGTTGTTTCTTAGGTGATCCAATTAAATTCAGGCGAATAATTTTTGGTCTTGATTTCTTCATTTTCACAATGTTGCATTGCAACTCTTCCATACATCGCTTTTGTTCATGTTTCAGCTTTCTACAACAAAAGAGAGATTGAAAGGTCAACATGGTCTATTTCTAAAGTCTTAGTCAACATAATACACCGATTGAAGTTTAGAGGATTACTTGTCTAATACAACCCAAGTAGCTTGAATTTGCCTGGCTTCTGCAGCCACTGCTCCATACGGTGATCCCGAAACTGTTTTTATCTTCACATTTATCTGTTATAAAATCAGGACAAACAAAAAAATTACTTTTTAGTAATCATGAAGATAATGAAACACCAAATAATAGGAAACTGTATGCTTGTATGGACTATGGACAGACCTTAGTAGGATCATACATGTTATGTAGCTGAAGGATCATTTTGGAGCAAGAATCAGCTATATCACTTTTCCCTAAATATGACCTCCAATGTCGACTAGCACAATCTCCAGTAAATCTTGGAAGACCCCATAATTTTCTACCTGAATTAAAAAAAACAATTGTTACTAACTTTGTATACCCATCACTTTTTAGTTATATCTAAGAATTAACACTCCAAATAAAATATCCATGAGGAAAAAAAAGACATTTCTCGAATCATAGTGGCTAGAAGATAGAATTGCACTTGAATTAAGATGTGATATATCTGCTTGGTAAAGAACTAATATGCTGCAAAAACTTGAAGAAATACAAAATATGCAAATGTCTTGATGTATGAAAATTTTTTACAATATTATCATCAAGAAATGGTGCAGCCCTCCAGTAAACAAAGAGAGAATGCAAATGACGATCAAGAAACAAGAAAACATGTGACTTCAATATATTAAAGGCTGGCACAAACACAGAAAACTACAAATAAGTATTAAATTACCAGAAATTTGTGAAGGGATGACAACAATCAACGTAATGCAGTGCCCCGGTTGAGCCACGTGAGTCAAAGTCCAGACCAAAGCAGTCTTTGAAATATCCTTAGATGCTTTAACAGCAACAACAACCGTCTCAACAGCATTTGACCCCTTCTGCGCCTTTACAACACTCATTTCCTTACTCATTGAGCCAAAAAGTACAAAGAATATTGTTTTTTGATGCGCCTTTTGCAAAGGATTACAACCACCAAGCACATTACAGTGAATTCAAACTGCATAAAAGAAACCTATAATGTAATATGCTAAACAGAAAAACAAGACAGAAAAATTGATGTCCATAACCGTCTAGTTAGCCCAGGCCCCCAACCATATAGCATTATTTCGTCAATGATATAAAAGCCTAATAATGCTCAGCTGTTCTGTAATAGTAATTATAGTTAATACCTGATGCCTCCACCTCTTTGACCAGCTGTTAGTTCCTTAACAAACTCCTGTCCAAGTTGTACAAAAATAGAAAATCCAATCATTCCAGGAGGCTTGCGTTTACACAGTTTACTATTTATTCCCAAATCAACAAAACTACAAGCAAATATGTTAAGCTAATTATTATTATTATTATTATTATTATTATTAAGTTAGGGTTTAATATGTTTATTTTGGTTTAGTTGATTGATTACAAAGTTTATTTATAGTATTAGTAACTACCTACGTAAACGTATCTAAAAGAAAATCAGATTTGAACTTCTTATTCTCCTTTTCTCTGTAGGAGAAGGCCAAAGGGCTGACGTAAGCAGATTCAAGCTCGTCTGCAGAAATACGACGAGACGTTAGGAAAACAGAAACTAAACCCTAAATCGCAACAATGTGTAAGAATTTAAGAACATTATTAATAAATCAGAGAAACGTTAAGAAATCACAAAAAATATTTCAGAATTGAAAGAGCTTAAATATTGAGATTATGATCTTCTGACGAATATGACTAAACGTTAAGAAATCACAAATTAAACTCAAAATAATATTCGAAAAATAACAGAGTTATACGTCAAATTAGTTGTATGATATGACGAAACATTAAGAAATCGCAAATTAAATCACTGAAGCACAAATTGTCCAAACTAAAATCGTTTCTCTAAAATTTCAGAACAAAATTCTCATGTAATTTGCAAGGAACAGATAAATACGGACAATATACAGCCAATAATTGAGCTTTGTTCAAATATATAATTCAAATTTCTACTAGCATGCCTGATATAATTCATGATTTATGATGAAGACGAGTAACGATTTGTGGAAGTTTGAAACTCCTCCGAATCAAAATCAAGTTCTGAAACAATTTAATTAAACAATGTAGATCATAATTGCAATATGTTAAGAAGATCAAGCTCACAAATCTGAAGAAACAGAGACGAACACTTACTCTGTGTGATCTGCAGAGGTTTGAAAGTTTGAGTGTAACTGGCTATGGAGGTTTTTAGCTTTACAAGAGTGCCCCTGGTTTTATACAGATCCTCAAAACTGACATCTTCGTTTTTGGTAAAAGCTTTGTCTCGATAGTGGCGAAATTTGTTAATTAAATGCACCTCTCATTTACCATTGTCGAAAGCGACAACTTATAGGGATTTTGGAGACCAAATAGTTTCATTTAGCTCCCTCTAGATTTAACATTTTACCAGGAAGGTCCCTAACTTTTGCTCGTAAGCCACTCACAAACGGCTCGTTAAAAGCATGAGCTGGGCCGAGCTTGAGCCTCTCTATTGGAGTTCGTTTAATAAACAAGTTTGAGTCCAAACTTCATTCCTCGAGCTCGACTAGGCTTACGAACCTAACCAAATCTACTATGTATAGTATTTATTTAATATCACATATACATGTATATATTCGTGATTATTATATACAAAATAATTATAAATGTATATAAATAAACTAATTAAATAATTTACATATAATAAACGAGGCGAGCCCGATCTTGAAAAACTACTCATAAGCCAAAATAGAGCTCGAGTTTTAGAAGTAGACCTTGAAACGAGCCAAACTTCGGCTAACCATATTTTCTATTATAGTGGTAGCCAACGTCATCCGTTTCTTGTAACTTCATGTTACAAAGTTTATATACTATGTTATCATCAGAATTAACATTGTCACATTTAGATTTATGATTAGAGTTAATGAACCGGTCATACGTTCATAATATAAAATGTTATCAGTTTTTGTGGATATGATTTCGTAACTTGTCTCTAGACGACTTAACTAAAAGTATATATGTTCTAAGAGAAAATTGTAAACAGGCGGCACGAGTATATGGAGAAATCACGTTTCCTTTGTGATCTAAAAAAATAAAGGTCATATGTTACCTTTTATATATTCCAAATTCAAATAACTCAACTTATTCTAAAATTGTGTATTAGGGGCTTTATATAACAAAAAAGTAAAAGTAAAAGGGAGATTGTTTAAATTTGAAATGATAGCAGCGGTAGTGTGTATAGACTTCGAATGAAAGGAAAAGGTAAGGGGAAATGGAATCTGTGGCGATCCAATAAATATAGGCACTCGATTTTATTTTATTTGAAGATCAAAATTGATTTAACCTATTACATTTTCATTTGTCACGGCTAAAGTTTTAAAATATTATACTTTATTTAATTCTAGATAAAAACTTATTTAGTCTATATTTAACCTTATTAAATAATTATATTTGTTAAGGTTTTTTTAATCATTTTTTATGTAAATAAAAGGCATAATTTAATTAAACTTCTTTTATAATTATTCTTATTGTATTCTTATATATAATTTATTGATAAAACATCAACCTTACATTGTTTTCATAATTTTAAGATGAATTAGACGAACATATTATTATTGTGCTAGTAAATGAATAACATTAAAAAAGAAAACAAACAAAAATATTGCATTGTGGTGGAACGATATGGTTGACCAGGAGAGGTCAATTTTGTCTCAATCTTAAAGTAAGTTTTCTCTTTTAGCATTTTGGCCCCACATGTTTTCGGCATTTTTCTCTTTGGCGCTGAACTTTTACTTTTTCTGAAATTGATGTCCCAATGATACAACACGATGATTCTGACCACACAACTTCAAAGTTCAAATGAACAAAATCATACATAAAATTTTGAAAATGAACAAACAAAGTCAGAAAGGCGGGTCATCATTTGTATTTAGATGTCCCCCAAACGCTTTACGATAAAATTCAAATTATTATTTTGGTAGTATGGGTTTTGTATCGAGATTTATATATTTTATGTATATAAAATAAAATGAGTCGGTTCAGTTTAGAGTTAAAAGATAATATAAATTATGATATGTGTTGATAATTTTTGTATTAATTGTAATTTTTAACAACAAATTTTTTGTCCTAAATACCACATAAACTTGTCACTAGCAAGATTTGAACTCACACGACATTTGTTAGATACAAACACTAATGTCATTGGATTTTAAGGTCATGGGTTGTTTGTTTATGTTTTCACATCTTGTTTAACAAACGAACTAAGTTAAACAGTGTCAACTTGGGTTTAAGCAATGTTAGCCGAGCTAGCCCGACTAGTAGTTTATAATTAGTGTTGGATTTAAGTTGGGTATATATTCTACTAATTCAACTCGAGTAAACTCATAGTTCTATAAGTAGTTTTTTTTTAGTTTTGTATTTTTTATTAGTTTCAAATAACAAATTAAACAAAAAAAAGTAAACGAATAAAGATTTATTCGAGCAAGCCAACAACCGACAAAAAATTTAGCTTGATCTCGACTCATAAGTTTATACGAGCCAACTAGCTCAGGCTGAATTATGAGTGAGTTGTAAACCACGAGTTAGTTGTCTGACTATTAGGTATCTGGCCTTCATGTTAAGGCTAATTTTATGTATATTCAATTAATCAATATCTTTTTAAGAAAGGAGAAAATAAGTACATTTATACAAACAACTCCTATAGAAATGATCAGATTAGCAGATAACCAAGATAGTTTTTAAAAGTCATTGATGTCACTTTATCTCCTATCCAACAGTCAAGAAACATCTAAAAAGACCGACTATAGATAAGACATACGCTACAAGTTATCATTCATCAAGAACTTAAGTACACATTTCTAGTACAACAAAGTTTATCAATACCTATTAAGAAAATAGCAAATTAGTACTTTTGTAAGTTAATATAAACAACTCGTATAGAAGTTGTATATTAGCACACAATACACATAAAAGATAACATGTATCGTCACAAAACAATCATATATTAGCAAATAAGATTCAATATACCTCAAACGACATATATTAATGGGTAAGAACATGAACATACACTAAAATACGACGATTTGGACAAAAAAACGCAAATTGTTCGCAGAGTTGGAATCAACAAACATAATGAAAGCCATGATAGAACTTGAATGTTACTTGCAATTGGGAATCAAGAAAAAGATGAGGATGATACAAGAGGCGTCACACGGATCGTAAGAAACTTTTAGGGTTTCGGAGAGAAAATGATGAGAAAGCGAAAAGATTTAGGCGTGTTAGGGATTTCAGGTCAAGTAAGATGGATGTCAGAATCGACTAAGATGATTCTACTTTGTAAAGATTGACGGAAACAACCCAAACAAATAGCAAATTGATAAACAAGAACAATAAGAACAAAATACTATCAATTACTCGTATATTTGCTAGATGAAAACTGATGATGATTACATAACAGTGAACAACTATTTATACAGTAATTGAAAGTAACGGATTACGAGATATTCTCCACAATCATAACACGTAACACACTTTTCTATTAATACAAAATAAACTGTTACATAAAGGAAATAAGTCAAAGATATGTCTTCCGTAACCTAAGCCTTTGATTGATTTATGCATATTTGACTTCAACACACTTCGGCATCTGGCATTTGTTCACATCGGCATCTAACTTCGGTATCCAGTATACTTCGACATCAACCCCCTCAGCAGCTTCATTCTTCGGTAACACTCTATCTTTAAGTTATGACCCAACATGGAAGATCCGCGCGTGAAGATGATTCAGGTCAAAAGGTCCGCGTCTATATTAACTGGGTTTAATAGTCGAGAGTTAAGGGAAAAGGTGAGGACGCACCATAAATTAACAAGTGTTCTCGCAAAGTATTCTTTTATTAAATTTAAAAGATAAAATATTTTATTTTTATCTTTTATTTTATTTCATAATTTAAAGATAGAGTACTCTTAAAGATAATATATATTTTTTAACTATTAAATTAACTATAACATAACTCGGTTACTGATAATGACATGATCAGTGAACCTGTAGAATAACCAGTTAAATTACCCGTCAGATTTTACAAACATTAATAATTATAGTATATGATTTGACTAGGGTTTTCATACGTAATATTTGAGTAAATTACATAAATCATCTCTTATGTTTATATAATTTTTCGGATATTGTCCTTTACCCCAAAAATTATCAGAGATCGTCCTCTATGTTTACAAATCTTGCACGTTACGTCCTTTGGTCCTAACCCAGTTAATTTTTTCAGTTAAGTTTGGTCATTTGCAAGGTATATGAGTTCACTTTTATAATTTTTCCAATTTAATTAAAAAATACTAATTAAAATATCTATCAACCCCATTCGTCCGTATCTCCCCCCCTCTCTCTCCTCCCTCATTTTCACTCTCCTATTGGATGGAGGGTGTGGAGAGAGAGAGAGAGAGAGTCGGTTTATAGATATTTTAATTAAATGAGTAAAATTGTAAAAGTACAAAAATTAACTGAGAAATTTAACAGAGTAATGGTCAAAGGACATAATGTGCAAGATTTTGTAAACATAAAGGACTTTGACAATTTTTAGCTTAAAAGACAATATTTGAAAAAATGTATAAACATAAAGGACGATTTATGTAATTCACTCTATAATATTTCCATTTTATACTATTTACATTTTAAAGCCTATTATTAACTCACATAACCTTCCCCTAATTATAACACAAGGACTGAGATCGAAGGTTTGCGACAATCAGGGTTAATTTGTGTAGTTATAAAAAGACCGAGAAGATGCTTTCTACGGAGATCCTTGTATATGCACACGTAGATTATTCGTACTACAGACCCTTAACAGCAGCTGAGGGCCAATAATGCAGATTATCGTTTTAATTTGAGCACACAGAGAATTCTTCAACATCAATTGCGTCTATGTGGAGTTTACTCGGTAATTTTTCATGTTTCATTCCAATCGTCTGTCTTATAGCATTAAGTTGTTGCTATTTTTCGTTTGCCGCCATGTGTTATCGTAGTTTTGTAATCATTCTAGGTTTTCTGTAATTCTGTAGCACAATTTTGACTTCACATGTAGTAATGTCTAATTGTTTCTACACAACGGTGCGTTTGCAGGGAAATGCATCTGTGAGGATGCGTGTGATTTGGATTCGCCACACGGCCAAAGGATAATATTGGATTTGTTTAATATACTGTTCGTTATTGTGTTCTATTCAATTTTATTAGCTGTTTACCTAAAAAATTATCGAATAAGTGAGAATCGGTTCAGGAGGAGCGACTGGATTTCTGTATCAGTTGCAGTCTGCTGTTTTCTAACCGGTGGTGCCTATTTTTACTATTGTTTATGGGAGGTGATAGGTAGAACTAGAAACTTCAGTTGTTTGGATTGGGTGATGGACGTTGGTAGAGTACTCATATGGATGACATTGACCGTTTCATTGCTCGTAGTAGGATCAAAATTGATCAGAATATTGGTTTCTGTTTGGTGGATGTTACTGTTTATGATTATATCCGTAATAGAAATCGAGAATTTAGTAGAGAAACACAGAATCATACTCTTGGAATTTGTTGAATGGGTTGTCGGTTTCTTACTTTTCTTATGTGCTTTGAGAAATGGCAAAGAATTTGTCACTCAACAGGCACAGGAGATGTTATTAGATCCTCTATTGGCCAATGGAACTAAGGAGGAGGAGGAAACAAACCAAGTAGAAGAGCCTTCTTTTCTCAGCAAATTGGTATTTTCTTGGGTAAACCCTTTAATTGCCTTAGGTTATAGAAAGCCACTAGTTCTTGATGACATTCCCTCTCTAGCACCTAAAGACCAACCTCTTATCGCATATGAAAAATTCAAAATGGCATGGGACTCACTTCAACAGGAGAAGACCTCAATTCATGTTAACCTGGTTGGCAGAGCGTTACAAAAAGTTTATTATAAAGAAATGGTACTGATAGGAGTTTATGCCTTGATTAGGACTATTGCAGTCATATCTGGTCCATTGTTGCTCTATGCGTTTGTCAACTATTCGAATCGTGAGAGAGAAAGTTTACAACATGGACTACTATTGGTAGGGTGCTTGATTGTAGTCAAGGTGCTTGAGTCATTGTCTCAGAGGCATTTTTTCTTTGATGCAAAAAGATTAGGTATGAGGATGAGATCAGCTTTAATGGTGGCTGTATATAATAAACAGCTCAAACTTTCTAGTTTAGGGAGAAAAAGGCATTCAACAGGAGAGGTTGTAAATTACATTGCTGTTGATGCTTACAGAATGAGTGAATTCCCTATGTGGGTTCATGTTGGTTGGACTTCTTTTGTTCAGCTATTTCTAGCAATTGGTGTTCTTTTCTCTGTTGTAGGAGTTGGTGTTCTCCCTGGGTTAGTCCCTCTTCTCTTGTGTGGGATTTTAAATGTGCCATTTGCCATTTCACTTCAGAGATGTCAGTTACAATTTATGATAGCACAAGATAAGAGACTTAGGTCCACTTCTGAGATCCTAAACAATATGAAGATCATCAAGTTACAATCATGGGAAGAGAAATTCAAGAACTTAATCGATTCTTACAGAGAAAATGAATTTAAATGGCTAAGTGAGTCTCAGTATCAAAAGGCTTATGGGTCGGTTTTGTATTGGATGTCTCCAACCATCATTTCTTCAGCTGTACTCTTTGGGTGTGCGTTTTTCAATAATGATTCTTTAAATGCCGCCACAATTTTCACGATATTGGCAACCTTAAGAACAATGTCTGAGCCAGTTAAATACTTTCCACAGGCTCTCTCAGTGTTAATCCAGACTAAAGTGTCATTCGATAGGATTAATTCATTTCTGGTTGAGAATGAACTAGAAAATAAAGAGGCGATTGAAGATCAAGAAAAAAGAAATCCAGACATATGTATCAGACTACAACATGGCAGTTTCAGTTGGGATCCAGAATCTTCCTGCCCAACACTTAGAGACATAAATATAGAAGTTTCCAGAGGACAGAAAGTCGTGATTTGTGGGCCAGTTGGTGCTGGAAAATCATCACTGTTGTATGCTATACTCCGAGAAATTCCCAGAAATTCAGGAACTGTGAGTCTAAAAGATACTTTTTTTTTGAAACAATATGTAGTTTTTGTAAAGCTTATTGTTTTTGCTTGCATCCAGGTGGATGTTTTTGGATCAATTGCTTATGTTAGTCAAGCTTCCTGGATTCAAAGTGGGACAATTCGGGATAACATACTCTATGGAAAGCCAATGGACACAATCAGATATACAAATGCCATTAAATCTTGTGCTTTGGATAAGGATGTCAATGATTTTGACCATGGTGATCTAACAGAAATAGGTCAAAGGGGACTTAATATGAGTGGTGGTCAAAAGCAGAGGATTCAGCTCGCCAGAGCAGTCTACAATGATGCTGACATATATCTTCTTGATGACCCTTTTAGTGCTGTAGATGCACATACAGCAGCAACTCTTTTTAATGTTAGATTCTCTCATTTCAATTATTTTGCTTTTGTCTTCTTTATTGCACATTACATGTGAGTTATTCAACTTCCAGGATTGTGTGATGACCTGTTTAAGGGAGAAAACAGTCATTCTTGTAACTCATCAAGTGGAGTTTCTCTCAGAGGTTGATCACATTCTGGTATAAGACGGCGATCAAACTTATTTCTCATGGGATTCTAGAATAATTTAGTTTTTGTGTAATATTTTTCTTTAATTGAATAAAGGTGATGGAAGATGGTCAAATTACTCAATCAGGAATGTACAAGGACCTCATAATGGAAGGCACAGCTTTTGAGCAGCTTGTGAATGCTCACAAAAATGTCATAACAGAATTGGAGTCTTCATCTTATGAAAACATAAACGGTCGCATAAAATATACAAATAGTTTAAACCATAGAAATGAAATTAATGAAAAGATATCAAAGACATCTGTTCAGTTAACTGAGCAAGAAGAGAAACCAATTGGTGATGTGGGGTGGAAGCCTTTTTTAGATTATATTGTTATCTCAGAAGGTCAATTTTTCTTTTTCTCAAGTTTGCTAACCCAAATCGGGTTTTCTGCTCTACAGGCTGCAGCCAGTTATTGGCTAGCTTTTGCTGTTAAAATTCCTAAGTTCACCAGTGTCATTTTAATCGGTGTTTATACATCGATTTCAGTCACAAGTTCTTTTTTTGTTTTTTTAAGATCTTCATCAACTACCCTTTTGGGATTAAAAGCCTCTAAAGCCTTCTTTTCAAAGTTCACCGATTCGATTTTCAGTGCACCCATGTTATTCTTTGACTCTACACCAGTTGGACGAATTCTAACACGAGTAAGTTCTTCATTAACACTAGCAAATCCTGAAATAACAAGATGATTATTTCTAAAATTACTCGATTACCCATGCAGGCTTCGACAGATTTGAGTGTACTGGATTTTGACATACCTTTCTCATTTTCTTTTGTGGTGACCTCTGGTATTGAGTTGCTCACCATAATTGCTGTTATGGCTTCAGTGACATGGCAAGTCCTCATTGTAGGCATCTTTGCTCTAGTAGCTACTAAATATTTCCAGGTGAATTTAACTTCTCTCTCCTTTTTTAAACTTTTGCTCCACACTAAAAGGAAAATGAAATCTATTTTATTATTTTAATCATTTATTGCGTGCAGGGGTTATATCAACCATCTGCAAGGGAACTTATCAGAATCAATGGAACAACAAAAGCACCTGTGGTTAATTATGCGTCTGAAACAGCACTTGGTGTAGCTACAATAAGGGCTTTTAAGAAAGAGGATCTTTTTTTTGAAAATTACTTAAATTTAGTAGATATTGATGCACGAGCTTTCATTTTCACAAACGCAACATTGGAGTGGTTGGTTTTGAGAGCAGAAGCACTTCAAAACCTGACACTATTTACTGCTGCTATTTTTCTCGTTTTACTTCCAAAGGATTATATTCCTCCAGGTATGCATGTTTCTATTTCTTATCTAAAGTTTCATAAGTGTCAAATGTAAACTAGCTTATCTAAATGATATGATACTTCTGTAGGGTTAGCTGGGCTTTCACTTTCATATGCATTGGCGCTGACAAATGCCCATGTGTTCTTGACAAGATGGTATTGTAGTCTCTCAAATTATGTTATATCAGTAGAACGGATCAAGCAATATATGCACATTCTACCAGAGCCTGCAGCAGTTGTGGAGGGAAATAGACCGCCATCTTCTTGGCCTTCAAAGGGTAGAATTGAGCTCCATGATGTCAAGGTCAGCAAATATTTCCTCACTTGCATAAAAGTAACAATAGGTTTAGTAGATAGGTTTGTTTCCTGCAATCCGGTTATTTTTGTTAATTGCATAAAGATAACCAAATTTGGCTAACTAACTTATTTTAGGCTGCAAAATGAGGCACACTGCACCGGTAGAAACGAACTTTACACTCCCTTCAATTTTAGCAACTAACTCTAAGTTATGTGCAAAATAGAAACCAAGTTATGATTTAGCACCGATCTTAGAATGTAACCTCAGTTTAACTAAATTCACTTGTAAATTGCTAATGTGGCACTGGTTGATGCCATGCTATCCACCACATAAGCAAAAGTTGCTCATGTGAAAAAGGATTAAAAAATTAAATCTATTTACTCGTTTGATAAACGATTTTTTTTTCTTTTAAATTTTATATTTAAAAATAATTATTATCTTCTGTCAAACGCTACATGCCATATACATATAACACCAAAATGACAAATAAAATGCCACATTAGAGATTTTTGAAAAATCACCGGAACATTAAGCTACTATTTGGTTGAACAAGTCATTCGGTTGCTACAATCAGTACTAAAGTGCAACTTTGTTACAAAAGTTGGTAGTAAAGTGTAACTTGGTTGCTAAAATTGGTAATAAAGTGTAATTTAGTTTCTATTTTGTGCCTTATTTAAATTTGGTTGCTAAAACTGGGAAGTATACATTTTGTTTCCGTTCCATGTAGTTTGCCCAGATAAAACCATAAACCTTTAATGTAGTCTAATAAAGTTCCAATTTTTTGAATTTGCTACAGTCAGTAATAACATTTAATTTTTGGCACCACGTTAGTTTTGTAGAGTATGAAGGCTTTTAGGGTCAGCCGGCCCTAGAGTCTGTCAGGTTACGGGTTTCGGGCTGGGCCCCATATGGGCTTAACTTGTTGGTTAAGCTATTAACCCTAGACTAGTCTCTATATATATGATGTAATAGTCTTGTAATTCTTTGAGCATCTAAATATAATAAACACCCTAGTTGCAGCAAGTGGATGTAGGTCATACCGACCGAACCACTATAAATCTTTCGTGTCGTTTATTCGTTTTAGAGTGTGTTGCGTGTTGTGTGATACCCTAACAACTGGTATCAGAGCTTGGCTCTTGATCGTGTCACACTCACAGCCGCTGCCCGGGGTGCTAGGGTTCCGTCGTGAACAGTACCCGTCGTGATCAGTACCGTCGTGAACAGTATTTTCCTGCTGCTACAGTGTTTTTCGACTGCTACAGTACTCGTATTTTGCCGTCGCCGCAAGTCTGTCGTCGTTCGCTGCTGCTGATTAGGGTTTCGCCGCTGAGTCTCAGCCGCCGAAAACCCTGCTTTCCACCACTTTTCTGCCGCTGACAGATCTGATTTCTGTCCCGTTTCCGCTGCTGCTACCGCTGTTGTTGACCTGGTCAACCGCATCCGTCAAACTCTAAATCCGGTAAACCTTTTATTGGTGTTCAAAGTCGTTTATTACTGTTTTTTCGGTTGAGATTGGTTGAATAGACAGTGTCCAATAGAACAGTCAATAAGTTCAGGCCGCCGCCACTGCTGTGTTTGTTCACTGTTCCTGGTCTCGACTCGATCAGTTCTACTCGGTAAGTTGTGTTTCAATGGCAGAAGAAGGTAAGGTAAAGATAGTGGCGTTTGATGGACAAGATTATGGATTCTGGAGAATGCAAATTGAAGACATGCTCTATCAGAAGAGCTTACATCTTCCAATAATTGGTTTGACAGCAAAACCAGAGAAGATGTCTGAAGCCGACTGGAATCTCCTAGACAGACAAGCCTTGGGAGTAGTAAGGTTGTCTTTGTCAAGGAACGTGGCCTACAACATAGTCAAATAAAAGACCACTTTAGGTTTGTTAAAAGCCCTGGCTGACATGTATGAGAAGCCCTCTGCCGTTAATAAGGTATTTCTCATCAGGCAATTGGTTAACACCAAGTTGAGAGAAGGTTCGTCTGTTTCTGCCCATATTAATGATTTCAATTCTATTTTAACTCGGTTAGAATCTGTTGATATTAACTTTGAGGATGAGGTACAAGCTCTCCTTCTATTGTCTTCTTTGCCCGAAAGCTGGTCAGGTACTGTTATAGCTGTCAGTAGTTCATCTGGAACTACCAAACTCACATTCAAGGGGATGCGAGATTTGATTCTAAATGAAGACGTACGTAGGAAAAACGTTGGAGAATCTTCCAGTTCTATTCTACATACTGAAGGAAGAGGGAGAAGACCTGAAAGGGGCAATAACAGGGGTAGGTCCAAATCCAGAAAGAGAGATCAGTCAAAACCAAGGGCTGACATTGAATGTTGGAATTGCAAAGAAAAGGGTCATTTTAGGAGCCAGTGTCCTAAACCAGTCGTTGCTAAAAACAATAAAGAGGTGAACAACGTAACAGCCGATGAAGAAGAAGAGGAAGTAGAAGATGATGCTCTTATTTGCTGCGTTGAAAACACTATCGAGTCCTGGATCATGGATTCAGGAGCTTCTTTTCACGCCGTCCCTTGCCCAGAGCTTGTGAAGAATCTACGAACAGGTAACTTTGGTAAAGTTCGTTTGGCTAATGATAAGACACTTGACATTGCAGGGATTGGTGATGTTGATCTAAAAACCACACTCGGAACCACTTGGACATTGAAAGATGTCAGAGTAATTCCCAACTTGAAGAGGAAATTAATTTCAGTTGGTCAGCTGGATGACCAAGGTCACGAGGTTTTCTTCGGGGATCGTCAATGGAAGGTTATAAAGGGCAATCTCGTGATTGCACGTGGAAAGAAGAAGGGGAAACTGTACATGGTGGAGGTACCCGCCGACGGTGTTAATGCCATGACTTCAGGTCCGAGTCCATCTAATTTATGGCACCAGCGACTCGGACATATGAGTGATAAAGGATTGAAAATGTTGGCCGAGAAAGGGAAGTTTCCAGATTTAAAGAAAGTTGAAACCGGATTCTGCGAACCATGCGTTCTCGGTAAACAGAAGAAAGTCACATTCTTGAAGACAACTTAGGCACCAAAAGCTCAGAAACTGGAGCTTATTCATTCGGATGTTTATGGACCTACTTCAGTCCAATCGGTAGGAGGATCTTCCTACTATGTGACATTCATTGATGACGCAACTCGAAATGTATGGGTTTATTTCCTCAAAAATAAATTTGAAGTTTTTGATACCTTTAAGAAATGGAAAATTGCTGTTGAAAATGAAACTGATTTGAAGGTCAAATGCCTGAAGTCGGACAATGGTGGGGAATACATCAGCAAAGAATTCACTGATTATTGTGCTGATCAGGTAATCAAGATGATCAAGACAGTCCCAGGAACTCCTCAGCAAAATGGAGTTGCAGAACGGATGAACAGAACACTTAATGAAAGGGCGAGGAGCATGAGGTTAAACGCAGGGCTCCCCAAAATGTTCTGGGCCGATGCAGTTAACACTGCGGCTTATCTAATTAATCGTGGACCGTCTGTTCCTTTGGGTTTCAAAATACAAGAGGAAGTGTGGAAGGGAAAGGAGGTTAGTCTCAAACATCTGAAGGTATTTGGTTGTTCTGCTTACCGTTTATTGAGTGACAGGGATAAATTGGATCCAAAGGCCAAAAAGTGTACGTTCATTGGCTACGGATTAGACGAGATGGGTTACCGACTTTGGGATTCTGAAAGTAGGAAGGTAATCAGAAGTAAAAATGTCACGTTCAATGAAACAGAGTTATACAAAGACAAGAATGCAACAAAACCAGAAGTTCATAAAGAATACATCGTTGTTGATACTGAGACCGAGAATACAGGTGATACTGAAACTCCAACAGATATTCAAGACAGTCTCAGAGGTTGATGATTCAACCGACAGTGACAGTTCTGAAGAAGAAATTGAAGAACCATCACCAGCTACCGCTCCCGTTCCTCCTGAGACTAAGTGGGTCAGGAGATCTACTAGAGTTGCTGCACCGCCTGAGAGATATTCTCCATCTGCTAATTTTCTGTTGCTAACAGAGAACGGAGAACCGCAATGCTACACAGAAGCCATTCGTCTGAAAGATTCATTGCAGTGGGAGATAGCAATGAAGGATGAAATGAAATTTTGTGAGAAGAACAGAACGTGGGAGTTGACAAAGCTTCCCCCCGGTAAGAATGCATTGCACAACAAATGGGTGTACAGGGTCAAAGATGAACACGATGGTTCTAAGCGTTACAAGGCTAGATTGGTAGTTAAGGGGTTTCAACAGAAACCGGGGGTTGATTTCAATGAAATCTTCTCTCCGGTTGTGAAGATGACTACTATCAGGTTAGTCCTAATTATTGTTGCTGCCGAGAGTCTTCATCTAGAGCAGCTAGATGTGATGACAGCTTTTCTACATGGGGATCTGAATGAAGATATTTACATGGCTCAACCTGAAGGGTTTCAGGTTAAAGGAAAAGAAAACATGGTCTGTAGACTAAAGAAGAGTTTGTATGGGTTGAAACAAGCTCCGAGGCAATGGTACTTGAAGTTTGACAACTTCATGGGTAGATCCGGATACAAGAAATGTGAGATGGATCACTGCTGTTACACCAAGAAGTTCGAAAAGTCCTACATCATCCTCCTTCTATATGTGGATGATATGTTAATTGCAGGTTCTGACATGAAAGAGATAAATAAATTGAAGAAGCAAATGTCAGAAGAATTTGAAATGAAAGATCTGGGTGCTGCCAAACAGATACTCGGAATGAGTATCTCCAGGAACAAAGACGGATCTCTGACACTATCTCAAGAAAAGTACATTGGGAAAGTGTTAGAGAAATTCAAAATGAAAGATGCCAAGTCCCGAAGCACTCCACTAGGAAGTCAGTTTAAGCTTTCAAAAGACCAGTCACCAAAAACCGAAGAAGACATAGCTGAAATGACTAAGGTTCCTTACGCATCAGCTGTGGGAAGTCTTATGTACGCCATGGTGTGCACGAGGCCAGACATAGCACAGGCCGTGGGGGTAGTCAGTCGTTATATGTCTAATCCAGGAAAAGAACACTGGGAGGCAGTCAAATGGCTGCTAAGATATTTGAAAGGCACTGCGAAGATGGGGTTACGGTTCTCAGGCAAAGATATTGTTCTAAGGGGCTATACAGATGCAGACCTTGGGGGATGCAAGGATTCTTATAAAAGCACAACCGGGTTTGTTTTTTCAGTGGGAGGAACTGCGGTTAGTTGGATGTCCAGATTACAGAAGAGCGTTGCTATTTCAACTACTGAAGCTGAGTATATGGCTTGTGCTAAAGCCAGTAAAGAGTTGATTTGGTTGAAGAATTTTCTAGAAGAACTTGGGAAGAAACAGCCAGATAGTTCATTGTTTTGTGATAATCAAAGCGCTATTCATCTGGGGAAGAATCCTGTGTTTCATGGAAAAACGAAACACATTCAGCTTAGGTATCACTTCATCAGAGGTTTGATCAGTGATGGTACATTGAAGCTTGAAAAGATTAAAGGAACGGAGAATCCCGCGGATATGCTTACTAAGGTGGTGACCTTAGAGAAGTTGAAGCTATGTATAGCTTCAACTGGCCTTCAGGAATAATGATGAGAAGGCGCTGCAGCTAGAGGTAGAGAAGTTACAAGACTACAAAGAAGACGGAGACAGTTTGAAGTTTATCAAAGCCTCCAAGTGGGAGATTGTAGAGTATGAAGGCTTTTAGGGTCAGCCGGCCCTAGAGTCTGTCAGGTTACAGGTTTCGGGCTGGGCCCCATATGGGCTTAACTTGTTGGTTAAGCTATTAACCCTAGACTAGTCTCTATATATATGATGTAATAGTCTTATAATTCTTTGAGCACCTAAATATAATAAACACCCTAGTTGCAGCAAGTGGATGTAGGTCATACCGACCGAACCACTATAAATCTTTCGTGTCGTTTATTCGTTTTAGAGTGTGTTGCGTGTTGTGTGATACCCTAACAAGTTTCACATCAGAAAAATGTCTACATCGGTCAACATTACCAACACATCATCATTTTAACCGATTAGTTTGCCAGTTCATCGTAAATACAAATTTTAGAAGCTGGTACCTTAAATAAAAAATTTGAAACTTTAAAAGTTGGTTACCTTGAATAATCTTTTTGACCTTTGATGGTTTTTCAGGCCTAAAAAAGCTGGTTCCTAAGATAGAAATTGAACCAAAATTACTTCCCCTTTTATGCAATTATCCCCTCTTTTTAACCCCCATATTTGTTAATATATAATCTTGGCTGCATTTTTCAGATTAGGTACCGTCCCAATGCTCCACTAGTTCTCAAAGGAATTACTTGCACATTCAAAGAAGGGACCCGCATAGGCACTGTTGGAAGGACAGGAAGTGGAAAAACAACATTAATAACTGCCCTTTTCCGTTTGGTAGAACCTGATAGTGGAAAAATTCATATAGATGGTTTGGACATTTGCTCTATAGGCCTAAAAGACCTCAGAATGAAACTAAGTGTCATCCCTCAAGAACCAACCCTTTTCAAGGGTAGTATAAGAACAAACTTGGACCCACTAGAACTTCACTCTGATGATGAAATATGGGAGGTGAGAATAATAGAAAAGTAATTATTACCTTCATTTTTTATAGTATTTATTACTTTGTAACATCGGCTCTTTAAGCAATCAAGAGTTCTAAGTATAGAGGTGGCAAATGGGAAGGTTGGTTAGGTAACGGGTCAAAATGGTAATATTGTACGGGCCAGGTTAACCTTGTAAAAGAGACTGGAATATAATATTAGATCTTAAAGTTGTGATTACGATAGAGGGAACCCTCAATATATAAGAAACGAACTAGAATTTTTTGACTGGGCTCGTGGGCTTATTACTAATAAACCCTAATACTGAATAATACAATTAACAGACCTCAAAGAATTTTTTGACCATCTTTTTTGTTTGCCTAACTTATCTTTTTTTTTTTTTTCTTTTTAATATTCTACCAAATTTCCCCTTGATTTATTTGGAAAGGAATGCTTTGGGGAAGTAATGGATTAACTAAAGCAAGGGCATAATTGCTAGAATAAATAGATTAGGAGATCATTAATATGCATTAAGTGCTCTTAACATGTGCCCTTAGGGGACAAGTTAGACAAATCTTTATTGTTTATAGATACTCATGCGTCAAATATGATTATAAAAATTATATCATTTAGTGATAATCATCTTTTTTTGAATAAAATAATTTAGAAACTTTCTACTTTCATGCACTAAAAATACACTTAAGGCGGTTTCTACACGTTCGACCTGTTTCGTGTCCAGCTAACTTTTTTATTTAATTTACCTGTTTGACCCGTTACAGATTAAACAAAACCCAAATCTAAATGGGTCATCAGTATTGACACCTAGAACTCAGAAGATTCGAAAGTTTCTCTCTTTGCTTGTAAAACTTGCCATATAAATCCTTAATTAAGTTGACTGATTCTTGTAGACATTGGAGAAATGCCAGCTTAAGAGTACCGTTAGCCGTCTCCCAAATCGTTTGGATTCTTCTGGTGAGTCTATGCAGCTACATTCTGTTAATTGAACTATAATCATATTCAAATCTGGGCAAACTGCAAAAGGTAGAAACAAATTTTATAGTTCCTCTAATTTTAGCAGTCAATTTTAAATTAGGCGTAAAATAGAAACCAACTTACTTTTTATTACCGATTTTAGCAAGCCAAGTTGCATTTATTGCCATTTTTTAAGAAGTTATTGATGTGGCATCTTATTTGTCGTTTTACTGTGAATGTTATACACCATGTGGCTTCAGATGTGATATTTAATAAGTATTTTAAATATAAATTGAAGAAAGGATTATTTTTTCAAAATTGTAAATAAATTGCATTTTCTTTCGACATCTGATGTGGCAGCTGGCATGACAGCAACCAGTGCCACATCAGCAATTTACATGTAAAATCAGTTAAAACGAGGTTGCTTGTAAAATCGGTTATAAATTGTTAATTGGTTGCTAAAATCAGGAAAAATTGTAAACTTCCTTTGTATTTCATGCCTTTTGACCTATGGTACTTCAAAGTTTAAAATTTAAGATCTCTGTGTTCTTTCTTTATAAATAGTGAGTGATGAAGGGGAAAATTGGAGTATGGGTCAACGCCAGCTGTTCTGTCTTGGAAGAGTGCTACTGAGGAGAAACAAGATTTTAGTTCTTGATGAAGCAACTGCATCCATTGATTCTGACACTGATGCCACTATACAGAGGATTATAAGGCAAGAATTTTCTAGCTGCACTGTTGTTACTGTGGCCCACAGAATTCCAACTGTAATAGACAGCGACATGGTCATGGTTCTGTCTTCTGGTATGTTCCGCTGACTCAGATATAAAAACTAGACCTATGATGCTAAAATTTAATTGTAACAAGGTTGTTCAGAACCTAGAGTTATGGTTATGCTTAGATAGATGTGGCAAATGGGCTGATTGGGTCTGGTAACTGGTCACGTCAGATTCAGATCAAAATCCGATCAAAACGGATCTTGTTGAAAATTGGACCGGGACGTGTCAGGTTGAATCACTATTTTTCTCTCTTAAAGGTGGAATAATGGGTGGGTTTAGTAATGGTTCAAGGCAGCAATTTTTTCAATGCGAGATAAAACGTGCTGGATCAACCCACCACCGTCTTGATCAGTTTTTGCATTTTTATAAATAATCAATGTTTTAGTACGAGTAGAAAGACTATACCATTAAAATAATATATAATTTTCAAAATAAATTGATTTAAGAGCTTGAAAACATTATGTTGGGTGATTTGCAACTCATTTGACCCGCTTGACCAGTTTGACCATTCAAGTTATTTTGACTCGTTAGAGTAAATCTGTATCAAAACGACCCATTTTCAGGTAAATGGGTTGAAATTGCCACTTCTAATTGTGTTGCATAAATCAATCAACTTCTTATCTTATATGAAAAGAGACGGAATTACCCTCTAGAAGAGATCAATCTCTATTAAATGCAAGGTGTTGGATATCAACAGTTCTCACACCAACACAACAATAACATAAGCATCAAAATCGTGTATGTTTGTTGTACAGGCTGAGAAATGAATTCCATTGAGTAGAACTAGCATAATGAGGGGCTGGGTAGTAAGTACGGGTCAAAAACAGGTTGGGTCGGCCCGACCCACAAATGTTTTTAATTACGATTAATAAATTTATATTATTACAATGATAGTCTAAGTTTTGCAATAAACCAGTTTAGGAGGTTTATGCATGTTGAACGTGCTTTAACTTACTTTCAACCTGCTAGAACCCTCTCAAGTTTCAAACCACTTCCCACTTTAGCTAATTTTCTAACTTTTACCCATTCATAAATGGGTCAAAATACCTAAAATGGAAAGACTTTAAATCGACCCGTATTTTTGTAGGCTGACAAAATACTCTAAATACTGTAAAGCTGTATTTTGATGAAAACTATAATTCCAATTTATGCAATTTGATTTTTGGTAATGTAGGTGATTGTTGATTATATTTTATGCAGCTTCAGATCCCATAAAGAAAATGGTGTTTTATGTATGCAGGTGAAATGGTGGAATATGATGAACCCTCAAAGCTTATGGAATCGGATTCCTATTTCTCGAAGCTTGTTAATGAGTACTGGTCAAGCTGTAGGAGTAGCTCTGCTCCAAAATGAAAAGTTTTTACTGTTACCGGTATTATCCCATCCAAGTTACAAGTTTATGACAAATGTCACTAAATAGTAACAATAGATCCATTTTTTTTTATTATACTTTTGATTTGGTAATTAAATCTTTTTAGACGGGCTACAAACAACCAAAGTAGGCAAGTGAGGAAATTGGAAAAAAGAAAGCATCGGACCAAAGTAGGCAAGTGAGGAAAGTACAAAGGGCTTTTGGCTTAGTTGTATATATTTAAAGTATTCCTTTATGATATCAAGGATTTAAGTCTATTGTAAAAAATAAGCTTTAATTAGTAACGTTTTTCCCTTTATGTTTTCCCTCAACCGTTAAAACCAACTTTTAACTCCAGCTAGAGGAACCTAAGCGTTTGTCACCGTCTTACTCTCTTAAAGGTTAATACAAATGTCGTTTGTAACCCATGTTCAATGAAGTTTATAATTACCAAAGTATGTTTTATACATTTATGGTACGCATCATATTACTAAGGTGTTGCCGTGAAGTAACGTGTCTCTTTCTTTCTAAATCATACTTTCGTAGTAGATATCGGTGTAGATTTAATAGCAAGTATATAGGATATTAAAGCCTATAGCACTTGCGTTGCACTCGCGCGTAGCGGATGTTTTCTCAGTGGATATCCACCCTGCCGCTATGGTTGGGAAAGGGATTCTGTTGGATCATGCGACCGGCCTGGTGATAGGGGAGACTGCGGTGGTTGGGAACAACGTCTCGATTTTGCATCACGTGACGTTAGGTGGGACCGGGAAGGCAGGTGGAGATAGGCATCCGAAGGTTGGGGATGGGGTTTTGATCGGTGCCGGTGCGACGGTTTTGGGGATTGTGCAGATCGGGGAGGGGGCGAAGATAGGGGCGGGGTCGCTGGTGATGATTGATGTCCCGCCGTGGACGACGGCGGTGGGGAATCCGGCGAGATTGGTTGGTGGAAAAGAGAAGCCGAAGGTTCATGAGGATGTACCTGGCGAAACAATGGATCACACGTCATTCATATATGTGATCTGAGGATGATGACATTGTGATTTGTGGTATGTTTGAGATAAATTATTGTAATGTAGTAGAACTGTATGATTATGATTTAGGGTTCCATGGTGGGCCTGGTGGCTATATATAGGTCATCGGAATCATCATTAAGTTTGAAAAATAATGCTCGACTTTTATCTCGTGTAGCAAAAAAATATTAAAAACATTTATTTTTTAAGATAACCTGTATACAAGTTAATTTAGCTGGTTTTGCCGACTATAATTTGTAAGAATTAATTTGTTAAATATAACTTGTAGAATTGATTACACAAACATCTTGACTGTTTGGTCAAATGTTAGATTTACGTGATTTTCATCCTATACAACGACCTAAAATGAGCCGGTAATACCGGTTGAACCGGGTCTTGGCATTTGCCCGGTAAGTTTTAGCCCGGTAAATTAGAAAAAAACGGTATGTTAGTTGAACCGCCGGTAATACCGGGTTATACCGTTGTACCGGTTTTAGTTACAAGTAAAATTTTATGTTTAAACTTTAAAAAAAAAATTGTTTGACGGGATACACACAAAGTCACAAACAGAAGACTTGTTGATCAATTACCTTACTTACAATCCAGTTTAGAAAAAAAAAAGTAATTGATATGCTGCTCTTCAGAAAATAGCGGCTCATGTAAAACCATGTTTAACTATCATCATTCTGCTTGCCGTTAAACGATAAAACTTCTTATTTAATATCGTAGGAAACGAAAATAGTTATGCTCTTGTTGATGATGATGCTGATGATAGTGAGTTTTTATCTTTTAAGCAATCATTAAATTAATACATTCAACACTCCAATGACATAAAACAATTATGTACTTTTATTTAAAAAAGCTTTATTGAAAAACTGAATGCTTTTGGATTATCTTTTGATTATGCGTAAACTTTTGGATTAATTTTTATCATGGAATCATGTATTTTTGGATTATTTTTTGAGTTAGAGTTGTATTTTTATGAAATTATAAGTTTACTAGTCAATCCGGTTGAACCACCCGATACAACCATTTCTGAGCCTAATCCGGTACAACTTAAAAACCGGTTTTTAAAACATTGGTTTTCCCAGGGCAACACCTAGAACATCTAGAGCATCCCACCTTATAAGGAATCCTCAAACTAAGTAAACCCCCTAACCTAACCAAGTTTTTAGTATCGATTTTTATGTATGTGTTGTCCAGTTTTTTATCATCATAAATGAATCTAGCAATTCATTTCTATACCCACATAAAAAAGAAACCGACATAAATAAATAATCTTGTAATAAACAAAATTAATTACATTATATGGTGAGCGAAAACTGTTATTTAGTTTAACAACAAACGTTACAACAGTTTGTAACTGCTCGGCAGGAACCAAGCCATCCATTAGTAGTAAATGCACCAACATAGGTAGTTAGTAGTAAGCGTATACAAATTCCAAAGTGCGCTGCGCCAACCACATCAACTGTCGCACTAACCGAGCCATCAACAACAAGTCGACCCTAACTTCAGTTAGTAGTAAGGGTGTGAATTCTAAAGTGCGTCAGCCACATCAACTGTCAGCACTAACCGAGCCATCAATAGCAACTCGAACCTAGCTTTAATTAGTAGTAAGCGTGTGCAAATTCCAAAGAAATGCCACATTACGCCCACAATCATGATCACGACGTGCACATAAGGGTGCTTTGCGCCCTTTTGGCTCACCACAGTATCCAAGGAAGACGCCCACTTATATAGGACTTCAAGGTTTGTTCACACATTTATGTGAAACAAGTTTTTACAATTTCATTCTTTGAAGTTTAATATCTAACTTTGACTATAAGCGTCGAGATCTCATTCATCTTTTCTCAATTTTAAACACATTTTAACTCGTCGAGAAGCTCTCATCATGGAGAACGCAAACCAAAAAGTTGTTGATTACACTACTCGTATATAAATATAATCATTTATGATTAAAGTCAACATAAACTATATGTTAAATTAATTTTCCAGCACTAAATATAATAAAAGGTTTATGAAAATAATAAATGGTAGTGAGATTTCAATAATATTAGAAAATTTCAAATCTATATCAAATAAATATGGGTGACCCATTAATACTATTTTAATAATCATTTCCATTTTTTTCCGGATAAATGGTTTTGGCCGGAAAATAATTCGGATAGTAGCACCCTAAACGGGCAGAAAAGAACCAAACATGTCATTGTTCATGTTTGTTCATTAAGTTTTTGTCGGACAAACGTACGATTCACGAACATATAACCGAACGAGATGTCGTATTGTTTGTCTTGAATTTTTCGTGTTTGTCGTTAATGCTAGGCTATGTGGTGTGGAACTCGTTTTGCCGCAAAGCGGTTTAGGTGGAGGGAGGGGCCTTCGGCTAAAAAGGTTTTCAACATGGAGAAACCCACACCCAAATCACCGCCGGCTTCCACAACTTTGTGAAGGTTTATTTGATATTTTTGGAGGAAAGTATAGAGTGTAATATTGTCTTGATAGAGGGGAGGGCAATGGAGTATGATGTGACGTTGACGTGACGTGACACATAACGACTGGAGACAGTGGAGTACACCCCTAGCCTTATAAGCGAACACAATTGATAAATATAAGCAAATTGTTCAACGTCGTTATTAGGGCCTATTTGAAAGTTTATGCTCATTGTAGTTAACATCTTTCATATACCACCGTAACTAAAGCTTTTTGAATTGTATTCTATTGAATATTTATATGAACATTATTGAAGATTTTAGAGTTTTGTAACTTAGCAACATTCTTGCATACTAAAACAAACTTTAAAAGCCTAATCAAGATCCTTCATTTTAATATGTGTTATTTTAAATAGATCCAAGATTTTTGGATAAAAATACAAATTATTATGGAACATAAACTGGTTTAGGCAAAACTTCGTGAGCAATCTTCTCAAACTTGCAATCAAACAATTGAGTGCTATCATCCATTGAAATAACTGTCATGATAAGTTGAATGAGAACTCTCTCGAGGTCTTCCCCGTCCGTCCATTCGTGGACATCGGCTTGAAGAAGGTGGCGGTTTTTGCATATTAACTCCCAAACGGGAAAATCTTTCCTCGGCATCATGTAATCTTCTTTTGTAAGCTTTAAGCTCGGGCAAAAATCACCTGCTCCATCCCCCAAATATATAATCCTTTTCTTTTCTAATGTCGCTTGAATTCTTTCTATTGTTTTACCCTGTTAAAATAAAGTTTAAAAAAAATAGAAATACATAAGATATAACATTTGAAGTACGTGTTAACATTTTAAAGTTAAATATAAATATAACATTAAATATTCTCAAAATAACTAAAGATTCACCTTGCACATGTTGGGAGGGCAAAGGTTACAACCATGAGAGAAGTTGTGGAAATCATGGTATGGTAAAATCCTTAACTTTCCTTCCTCATCAACGAAACTCGGGTTCGTGTTAATCTCGGAGAAACATTCTCGTATCCCGAAATGTTTCAATATCGTCTCTATGTAGAACAAATTGGCATCACTTAACACCCTCAAATCACACCTAAAATAAAGTCGTTACACCACAAATTAGTTATGTACGCAGAACAAACTTATTTCTGACACAGAAAAAAATATAATAAGTTACCCTAAAGCGTATGCAGCTTTAATGGCCGGTACAACACGAGGATGTATTGGAACTTGTTTCAGTACTTCCTCGATGTCTTCAATGCTCTTACCTTGCAAATACAACTCCTTCATCATCATGTCCTGTTTTCAAATTAACAACAAACATTTTTAAATTCGATATATATAAATTTTATAAAACATGAAGACGTATATAAATCTTGAAATAAAAAATTAGAAGTACCATGACAGAGTTCCAAGGCATGGTGGGAAGAAGTTGGTTGAATAGATCGGTTGCACCCAACTCATCAACCACCCAATTGTCGCTATCGATATCGATAATCGTCTTATCGAAGTCAAAAATCACTACGATTCCTGACATTTTTTTGTGAAAGAACAAGTATTTAATGTTTGGAAGAATGTGTTTGTTGTAGAACATGTTACAAGTGAATGTATTTATAGGATGTGAAACGGAATAGATTAATATGCCAAAGGAATATTAATAGTGGGATTCGATCGGAACCTTTGGTTTGTTGGACACGTGACCACTGATAAGTGATCTAACGGTGGTTGTATTTTGAATAGGTTTAAAGGGATATACTATTTTTAGGATGGGAAATGGGAATATGACGAAGAATATCCCTTTACGAGAATTCGGTTCTTTAGGCCATGAATTTTCGGATCATGCTAATACACCAACCACCAGATTCTAGTGAAATTGGAGTCCCGGCAAGTAATAATATTGTTTTATTTTTAAAGTTTATGCGTTTATTAAAAATTTAAATTAAATATAAATTTGTTTTAATAAACTAAGTAAATGTTTTAAGGTATATGGACATAATATTCGACCCTACTAGCTCGTTTTATTCGGCTTATTTTACATGTTATGATGAGTTACATTAACCATTTATAAACCGGTGGTTGATAATTGAAATTTATAGAAACGCCGTTTGCATTTCATATGTAGAGTCGTAACCAAAATTCATGCTATAATTTCGGAAATCACAAGACACAATCGTTCACTTTAATAATTTTGAGGCTTTTTTAACCATAAAGTATATATTTAAATAACAAATTAGCAATGTTAGGTGATGCTTAAAATACTTGGAGCACTTCGCTAAAAACAAAAACTTTTTACGAAATAGGTCACGGTGTATGACAGAAGATAAATTTCAGAGTCGGCATATAGCCATACTCGGCCTACTTTGGCCTGCACATTCATGGACAACCTTTTTTTATAACCGGGGGAACCCGTTTACGCGGTAAACCTCTGAGCCCGACCAATACCCTACTAATAGGTTAGAGCATGGTAAATCTTGGCCTAAGCCGGGTAAGTGACGTCATGAAAACACTTTTAAACACAATTCTTTCTATGTTTATCTAGAATACGAATTTCCGGTGTTAATAGTTATCACAAACTATGAATTACAAATTAACTTGTATACGAATAGTGCATCCTTAAGTTTTTAGAAATTTATATATGATTAGCCTTTGATTCAAAAGTATTTAAAAATTTAAAACTTAGTTGATATTTGAAATATTTAATTTTGTATAAATTTAAATGTAGATCTTTTGAAGAAAAGAATATGACATAAATAATTACAATACATTCCATCTTTAAGATTAGGGTTTTCCATTCAGAAGGGGCGAGGCTTTGTTTTTAGTAGATTAGGGTTTTCCATTCAGAAGGGGATGACGGCGCAGTTTGTTGCCCGTCTACCTGCTATCCTTATGTAATTTGCCTTGTTGAATGACTAATATAATGATTTAGATTTAAAAAAAAAAAAAAAAAAAAAAAATCTTTAAGATTATAGTAAGGATGAAAACATATAAATGTGATAGCAATCATAGCATCGTTTCCATTCATCAAACTTTTAGAACAAAATCTACTAGGCTACTACATTAATACGATTTAAAAAAGATGGCCAACTAAAAATACGAAGAGTCATTATTGAGGAACATATAGATGTTTAGGCAACTACTGGGCTTTGGCCTAGTGGTTATGGGCGATGAAGACTCAACCTGCCCACGCAGGTTCGAGTCCGAGCCAACCCGGGTTTTAGTCCGGAGTGCGTTTCGCTAGCGGGGTTTGCCCTGTGTAGCAGCGCAACTGTTGTCAAGTGGCAGCAGGCTCCATGGTTTCCCGGTGATAGCCTATGCCTCTCGTTCTGAACCCGCGGGCCCGGTTCAGACAACGTAGTGGTCAGGTTGAGAGGTACGAATCTACGATTTGGAGATGTAACTGCCTCGTAAAAAAATGATGAGAAAGTTACGTATCAAAAAAAAAAATATATAGATGTTTAGGCAAGGCTCCTAGAGCAATAGTCTCAAACTTGCAATCAAACAATTGACTTGTGTTGTCAACATTGTTCTTCGTATCTTCAATTGAGATTATTGAAGTAATAATATGTAAAAGGACCCGCTCAAGATCGTCCCCATTTGTCAATTCACGAACCTCGCTCTTAACAAGTTGTTGGTTTTTGCATATCAAGTCCCAAACGGGAAAATATTTCCTAGGCATCATGTAATCCCCTTCCACGAGCTTCAAACTCGGGCAATAATCACCCGCTCCATCTCCCAAATATATAATCCTTTTATTTGTTTCTGCCTTGAATGTGGATTGAATTTTTTCTATAACTTTACCCTGTTTAAAAAAACAAAATATTAATTAAACAAAATAAAAAGCTTGATGGTGGCTTAGTTATATTAAAATTCTATTCAATGTAATTCACTATAGGTAACAAAAATGTAGTGTGGTTTTTTACCACCAAAACATTAATAAATTAACATAGGTTAACAATTTTATAAAAGAAAACCTACTATTTTTTAAAGGTTTTCAAATCTAGTTACATTTTAACAAGGAGCAAAAACAGATCAAGCAAAATCTTTACATTTACATAATAAATAAATATATTCTTATATATTATAATTAAAATAATGGAATAAAGGTATACCTTGCACATGTTGGGAAGACAAAGAGTACAACCATGGGGTGATTTATGAAAATCATGGTAGGGCAAAATCCTTAACTTGCCATCATCGTCCAGAAAGCCCGGGTTCGTGTTGATCTCTGAGAAACATTCTCGGATCCCGAGATGTTTCAAGATTGTTTCTATGAAGAACATATTCGCATCACTAACTACCCTCAAATCACATCTAAAAACAATACATATGATAGATCAAAGTGTTGATGAAAAACTTATTTATGATGATTTGAAAAATATTTATCAAAATGGGTTTTTTTTCAAAAACTTTATTTTTCTCACTCCTAATCTTATTGGAGAAAAAAAATTCCATTTAAAAATAGAAAAAGTTTCTAATAGAATTAAAAAAAAGGAAATTACATTTTGTTGGATCTTGGTATTTTATCATAAATTATTTTTTTTGGGTATCAACTAAGCCATTTTCCCGTGGAAACATTTCTATTCAATCTTTCATATGCGTTTTTAACTAAATCATTTCTTGTTTCATTAATTACTAGGTTAGAATCCCGTGTATTACACGGGTTGTATACTAAAAGCGATATAACTTATAAATTTAAATTTGTAAATAAGTCATAACTTGTCAGACTATTATGATCGTCTGGAGATATATCAAATAAAAATGTGTGTATATAACAAATTAGTATTTTTTTTTAATTAGTTATATTTTAAACAGTCATGAGTCATGAGTCATGAGTCATGACTCGTGACAAAGCATATGAGTTGGATCACATGTAGAAACAAGTCAAGTCAAGTTAGGTTGAACTTTCATCATTTATTTTATTTAATTAATTAATAATAAACACAATAAACACGATTGCAAAACAATATATTATTATAATCCTATTCCAAACCCTTTAACATTAACATGCGTGACCCATTTAATCTGTTTTCACTATTTTATATTGTTTCTAGTTCTAGAAATTTATGATTTTGGTAGAGGTTGGTTTTTATACCTGTATTCCATTAATAAATTTACATATTTAACACTCTTTCTAGAGGTGTCATGTTACCAAAACGTGGAAGATACGTGGCCATCACAAATATATATATATATATAGAGGATGGGGATCAAAAGTTAACAATTTTTTTTTTATGTTAACCCATTAATTATTAATCGATCCAACTTGTTAATAGCAAAACGTACGTTACAAACGTACTTATTTATTTTTATTTTTAATATAGTTCATTAATAATGTTTTTTGATAATTTATTCTCTCAATTTTTTGGATTTCCAAAATATCTAAATTACCCATTTTAGGTCTTACAGTTATTATTTTTTCTCTTTTTAATAGTTTATAAAATTAGCTTCTAGAAAACACTTACACATTACATTTTATAAATAATAATATAGTTATCTGAATTATATATATCTTCTCATAATTGTATTTTGATTAAAAAAGTAATACAATGTAGTGTCTACTATAAAAATATTTTTTAAAGTTTTTTTCTATTAGTTTTTTAAAAAAGTTAAAAGATATTGTTCCTAAAAGAACTAAATAAACCATTTACAAAAAAATATTTTTGTTTGATCGTGATAATTTATAAAACGTTATAAAAAATACAATTTTAATTTCTATTAAAATATTATTTTCTTATTATATTCTTTAAATTTTTTAAAAACGGTTTTAAAAAAATATATCTTTTAAAAAATATAAAAAAATGTCTATAACATTTTTTTAATGAAATTTAAACTATTTATTTTAGATAGAATTTCTTTTTCTTTTTTTCAATTAGATGAGGAGTGAGAAAAAGGAAGTTTTTTAAAAAACACCCATTTTAGTAAATATTTTTCAAATCACTCATTTTAATAAATAAATTTTCCAGCCACACTTTTTTAGAAAAAAAACTCCTCTTTTCCGACCAAAACCGGGGTGCCCGGGATCATAAGTTATAATTTTTGTAACCACATGATTTATTACATATATCACAACTAGTATTATGTTAAAAATCTCTTAATAATATATGTGCATAGGGTTAGGATCTCTTAAAACTCATAAATACTTGAAAGTTTGCAAGAACTCGTCAAAAACCAATTAAAAGCATTTTTCTTTTGTTTTCATTACCTTTATCATTAAAGTACAACATAAAAAATAATTTATCTCTTTAATTAGAGTAAATCTATGATTATTATGCTACTTCTACTGTAATTAACAACAAAATTGAAAATTTTGATTATCACATGTCAAATTGTTCGTTTTAATTATTATCAATAAATAAGTTATAGTTTAGATTATTAAAAATCAATTTACCAATAAAGTAATGTTTTTTTATCAGTTGATACGGTTTAGCGGTTTACAACATGTGATGCAAAATGTACATGTGATTGTAAAAAGTAGCCGTCGTGAGATGCGTTTTCTAGAGAAACATAGAATCCAAATTGTGTTAAAACACGTGGATTAGGAAAGCACTAAGCAACTGGTGGTGTTGGGCGACTATTCCAGATTCATTTTAAAATGTTTATTTACTTATTTATTAGAGTAAACTTCGTTTTTGGCACCAGTGGTTTGGTCAAAATAACGGTTTTGGTCCATTAGTTTAAATTTCCTTTTTTTGCTCTCTGTGGTTACCTAATTTTCTCAATCAGGACGCTGACACTAACTCTGTTAGGTTTTTCTGTTAAAGTTAAGGGTATTTTAGTCTTTTTGCTTATAAAGACTAACTGTGTAAGTTATTTAAACTATACAGGGACCATTTGTGTAAATTACACAAAATATAAACCCAAGTCACAAACTTGAGAAAACCCAACGCCGTCCACAACGACCACCGCAGCCGTCCACCGCTGCAGCCCTATCCTTCTTCCTAAACCACCATCTCCGCCCAGATCGGAGATGCAGTTGCAGGGTGAGCCGATTTCTTTCTCCACTGTTCGATCACTATGGAGGCATTGACGGAGCTATGCGATACGTTTGTAAAGCAAAGAGATCTGCACTACAATATAGTCGTGAACCCAAAACACCACAAAGCCATCGACGTGTGCAACAACCACCATTTTAACCCAAATCACCGTTGTACTTCTGTCACACTCAAACACCACCACCATCAAACCTGATTTGCAGAAACAATTAAGGAAGATGAAGTTGCTCAAAGCTATGATAAATATCAAAAATTTAAAACCCAAACCTAATTCACATTCAAACACAGCCACCATCATTCTATTAGGGTTTGATTTTGGGCGAATCTCTTTTGTCGTTTGAACAAACTCAGTGTTTTCTTTGAACGGATGAACCTTTTCTTTTGTGTTGAATTGTAGTTGTAGGTGTAGAAATGATGGTCTCCATTTTTGTCACAGATCGACAAAGAAGACGATCGACGGTGGTGGTGTTCTTGGTTGTCGGAGTGATCGATGGTGGTGGCGTTCTTGGTTGTCGGAGTGATTGAAGAAGACAATCGATGGTGGTGGTGTTCTTGGTTGTCGGAGTGGTCGATGGTGGTTGGGGTTGTGTTCTGGTGGCTGTGGTCTTGGTCCTCAACAGAAGGGATCTATGACATCTAGGGTTTTGTTTTGGGGAAGAAAGGTTGGTCCCTGTGTTAATTTAAAGAAATGACACAATTAGACCCCTATCAGTAAAAAGACTAAAATACACCTGTTTTTAACAGAAAAACTAACTGAGTTAGTATCAGGGTTCTAATTGAGAAAATTAGGTAACTACAGGAAGCAAAAAGTCAAATTAAAATTAATGAACCAAAACCATTATTTTGATCAAACTACAGGGCCAAAAACGAAGTTTACTCAATTTATTATGTTTTGTTTTTAATTCAAAATAAACCATGTTAAATTTTGAAACAATTTATTACATGTATTTTATTATCCAAACTAATTTAGAACCTATCTATTACACAAGTGAAAAAATATCAATATATAAAATTTTTAAATCTTTATATATATCTTACTAGGTTAAAGCCTCATATTTTACATGGGTTAAATAAATACAACTTGTTATAAAACAATATTTTCTATAAAGATTTGTATGTGTTGGTGTTATTAGTCATCTAAGAAATAAGAAATAATTATAATTTTCTTATGATTTAGTAATTTTTAATAAAATGTTAGAATATATGTTAGGTATTTAATTATTTAACACCATCATTATTTAATAGAAGAGAAAAGCAAAAAACAAAAAATCTAGATTTCATCAGAAGTCGTCACGTAGCAAATATAGTTATTTAATTTATTATAATATATGTTAGAAACCCCGTATATTATACATGATGAATAAATGCAGTGTTATATATACTTAGTAATAAAGATCTAATATTACATATTTTTGACATATTACATAATTTTTTAATACAAATTTTAGAAACGTTAGATAGTTGTTTTTTAAAAATGTTTGATAAAAAAATGAAATAAATATTCAAACTATAAAAATGTTTTGTGAACAAAGCTATTTTTTAATTAAAAAATGTTTTATAAAAATAATAATTATTTAATAGGAGAGATATGCATGAAACAAAAATTATAATTTTTTTTATAGAAACTTGTGTCATTAAATAGGAGAGAGAGACGTGAAAAAAATGTTAGGGATGAACATGAGAATGACATGTGGCACCCAAAAACCTTTATTTATTAGTATGTATAGATATGTGGAAAAATGTATTACATATATTAACAATAAAAAACAAAATCAAAAAATATGTCAAAATTAATATATAATTGAGTTTTGAAAACAAAAGCTGAGTAATTATATTTCAAAGTTTCTTATAATATGAGATAATTTAAAATAAATATGTTTTATTACTACAATAAATAATTTTGTTTAAAAATATATTATTATTGAAAATATGGAATTGTATTTATTAAGAGAGATAGACGTGAAAAAAATTATAACAATAAATATAGAGGCGACACTTGACATTAAGAAACCTTAATTTATTATATAGTATAGATTCGAATCTGTTTTTGTGAATTTTATTAGAATTCTAATCAAATTCGAGTTTAGTTAAATAACCATAAAATTGATTTGATGAACACCCCTCAAATTTATTTTAACAATTGTATTGGTTTTCATTTTTTCAATATTGAATATATTTATTCTTTCATCACAATTTTCAAAGTATTAACATATATAATATATTTTCCAAAAATAAAATGACATTTATCAAAAATTTGTGGTCACATAAACAATCCGAAAAGATTGTATGCGATTTGACTGTATACGGAGAAGGTAGTTTCCGGAACGAATGAAACATATATATTAGCAAAAATAATGGCCATCCATCAAAGACCATGTAACCTAATATTGCAGCATCACCTCCACGACCACTGTTTGGTTTTATCTTAACTAAAAAACATTTTGATCTAAACTTTTATTTAATAATATTATCATTTTGTTGTGTGTACTAGAGGTGTGTATTCAGAAAATAAAAATTATAATATTTAAATTATGTAATAATACGAGTCATGTAAATAATATATTTTAAAAAAAAGTTCGTACATATAAGTAGTTAATTTGAAAGTACTTATAATACATGTTTAAATTTAAATAAAATAAAATAGAATAGAATAAAGTAACATATGAATAATATTATATGGCTTAGATACAACTCAAGTCTCATCTAAACTTAAATGACAAAATGTAAGGTATGGTTTCTTTATAAATATGAACAGAATGAGCATAAATATAAAAAGTGAGAGAACATGTGATTATTTAAAAAAAATATTCGCCTTATGAGTTAAGGTTATATATGGATTATGTAGTTGAAAATTAGTATAAAATAAAAAGTTAGAGAGTGCATATATTTGATATATTAATAAAATAAATGAACTATATGATATAATTTATAATAATAGTAGTATATCAAAACTTATGTAAAATGATCAAGGTTTTAATATAATTAAAATCGACATGAGTATTAGTGACCCGTTGTGTGGGAGAGTAGAGTTGTTTTGCAAAGATTTTGCGTATGTCTTGTTTCTTGTAGGTGTGTTGTGTTTCTTGTGACTAATATACTCTAGTCATACACTGCTAATTGTTAGATTACTGTTAGATTTATTTTACTTTATTACTCATTAATTTTATTTATATTTTTATCTTTTTCTTTCCCATGGAGCCGGGGGTCTAAACGGGAGCAGCCTCTCTATCCCTTGGGATAGGGGTAAGGTTTGCCCTCATCACACCCTCCCCAGAACCTACTAATAGCGTTAGCTATGTGTGGGATTATACTGTGTACGTTTGGTTTGGAAAATCGACATGAGTATAAATATGGTTTTATTTATTAATACACAATGCACGGGTTACAAAGGTTATTTACAATGGACAGATAGATATATCTAGGACATTGGACACGTATAAACACATCATGTGATCCGATCTAAGGGTCCCTATCGATTGCAGATTCTTCAACCAAATCATGTACTCACCATTTTTTTTTAATTTCTTAATTGAAGATAATTAGATTTTAAAGTAATCTATACGATTCAACTTTTAAAACATAAGTGTTAGTTATTTGCACGTAAATCATAGAAGAAACATAAAAGTGAATATGATATAGAAAGAAAGAAGAATACATACAACAAGATGTGTAAAATTAAATTATAGATGTATAAGAGGGAGTTTTTTTTGTTGCTGTTTGTTGTATTTGAATGCGGTTTAGCAATACCACATGGATTTATAGGTGGTTTTTTAACTACATGTAAAAATAGGTAAGTCGCAAGGGGATGCGACTTTGGATTAGATCTAACAAGTCATGGAAGTCAAGTCACAAGGAGGCGAGATGCGACTATGAGAAATCTTTGAAAAGTAAGTTGCAAGAGGGAGCGACTTTGGTAGTCCGCTTTTTATGTTTGTAGTGATTTATATGTATAATTATGACTATCAAAGTTGCTCCATCTACCAGTGGAACTTGGGGGGGGGGGTCCGTTGACCCTTCGGCGAACCAAAATTTGTATTAACATGTGTCTTTAACTTGGTAGCTTTTATTATCTTGACCTCTAAATTATCATGAGTAATTAAAGTGAAGAGAAAAAAAGACAAGAAGACAAGAAGACATGATTCAATTTTCTTTCCGACCAACAACAGTGACCGACTACTAGTTGTTGGTGCTTGAGAAGGAAAGAAGAACGGCGAAGAAAAAAAAAACAATAATGGTTTAAAATTCAGGTTAAAATAAAAAAGCAACTTCGACAGTTACAACCTCACCTGCATTATAAGAATATCTTCTAACATTTGTATGTTCAACTGTCAACAATCTATATCTATACTACCTAATAAATAAGTAAAATAAGATGACACTTATCACATTTCTAAGTCTTCTAATTCTTATTTTCCCGCTTCTCTCTTCTATTAATAATCAACTCCACTATTTTATGCAACTAAATTAATTATTTGTTTTAATTATTATCTGCAGATTTTTAAATTTAAAATTGTGTTTATCCTCAATTAAATTGTTTAATCATATTTTTATGAATTCTACAAACTAAAAACAATACACAGGTTTTTACATATTCATATTGTTCCATTTTGATTAGTTTATGTGTTAACAGATTATACTATATTTCATTCAAATACACGGGTTTCTAAAGACATAAATTTTTATTACTAAGTATATAATATTATATTTATTTAACCCGTGTAATACACGGGATTCTAATCTAGTGGAATCATATATTAAGTTAATTTTGGGAGCTACTATAGATTCATCACCCCCACCATCTTTGTGGCCCGTATAGTTGGCGAAAAATGATTATATGTCATGTATAGCCTCTGTCAATTGTGTGCACCGTTACATTAGTCGTTATTTGTCGGTCAAGCTTAAGCGACCTACATAACCTTTTTTCATACAACTTGTATAGCAGGGAAACTCTCATACAGGTGGAAAAAAACTCATAAGACCCGAAACGTGATCCAAATCCAATGGACTATAATGTTACGATCATAAATGTTATGTGAGAAACAATTTAAAGGTACGCTCCATTATAAAAATGTGACATGAGGACAACCTTAACAATCATTACTCATGCGTGTCAGCCATCAAACAAAACCTAACAACCATTACCTATGCGTCAGTACCAATAACAACTTAACAATCATTACACATGCGTATTGTACGAATGCTAACAGAAGGAAAACCTAACAACTATTCCCCTAGTTTTTTGACTAGGAAGAAGAAGAAGCAGCATACGTTTAAAGAAACAAAATCATGGTCCAATTGGAGGCAGCTGGGCCTGTGCTGGGTTTTTTTGTTGGGCTAAAGTCACGCAAGGAGCCCAATGAATCGAAGGGCATGGTCGTTAAAGGTTTTACAGTGGATTGATTTTGCCAACTACTTGAGCCTTGATCATTGTTTGCAAAATTGTAACTAATCAATGCTTATATTCTATCTAATTTATTTTATGTTTAAATGATCTTAAATAGCTAAATTTAAGAGTTAGATCTTAAAAGGTAGTCAATTGTCAGATCTTGAAGAAAGTAAGAAAGAAGATAAGAAGGTAACCTGCTCTTTTGATCAGTAACAAGAGCAAGAAATCAGAAACCGTTTGGTTCTGATTAGCAAGAAACTTGGTTTTGAGTTAAAGCAAGCAGAAGCAAGAAAGCATGAAGCAATTGAGAAGCATGTCATAATTAGGATTAAAGGGGGAGAATGAAGGTTTTAATCCAAATTGAGTCGGTTTCGAAAGAAAGTGAAAGTTGAAGGGGTAATTCGAAAGAGTTTAATTAATTAATATTTAACTAATAGTTTGAATGTTTAAAATTATCTTGTTTGATTAGTTAGTAGAGAAAATTGAGAGAAGTATTTGAGTTGGACTTGTATGCTATATTTTAGTATAAATAGATGGTTAGGGCATATGTAATTATAAGTCAAGAAATAATAAACATAAAAAGTCGATCGGTTGTTGAGATCAAATTCCGTGTTCGTGTCATTGGGCCTGGTTTCCAACAGAAAATAAAACCGGACATAGGAGAAGGGAAGAAGAAGTTTTATGACAATGCATAAGTCGACGGCTTGGTTGGCGATTTTAGGGTTCTTGGTAAATCAGAGAATGCTCTGATACCATAAAAGATATAGAATAATCTCTCCATCTGTTATAAATCACCTTCTCAATATATATAATATAGTTTTGTCACACCCCAATCGACGGCGGATTATGCGTCGGGGCGGACGCGGTTGTTCAATAGCACAAGGTTGACTATTAATATTTCATTAATAAATAGATTCAAAGGTTCAATACAAAGGAAATAACAAGTATACAACATTTATTTAATAAGTAGTCTAGGTCCAAAGCGTCCTATGTAATCACAAACAAGTCTCATGATGTAGAACCTGAAACATGTGAAAGAATCTGTCAACTACAAAATAGTTGGTGAGATACAAAGGTTTTGACACAGTTTAACAAGTATTTGGAAAGAATTACAATTCACTATGATATATGCATTCTATAATGTAAGTATGAGAACAAGTATCTTAAACATTGTGCACTTCAACCCTCCAACCAAGTTTAGGCATAACCCGCAGGTTACCCTTATAAGTCTCAAGTTTAAAGTTTAATTCAGTAACAATCACCAAGGGCTCCCCCCCGAAGGGGTCAATCAATCAAGGTGGATTAGTCAAATACAATAGATTTATCATTGTTACCATAGGCTTGATCAAAACTAATGAATGTGCTAGTTTTAAGTTTAATCTAAGCATACAAGTTTCAAGTTTAACATAAGAATAAGCATCTAGTCATAGTTGTACAAGAATTGTATAAGTTTAAAGTTTTGAACATGTTTCACCCCAAAAGTATAGAAAGGAAAAATGGGCTAAGTATACTCACTTGGATTTGATGAAGAGTATCCGACAAGAGTAAGTGTTCGCAAGACTTTGAGGGAGAATATCCTCGCAAAAAGCCTAAGAATATATGTCTAAAGTTGAAAAGTATGATCCTATAAGCCTATGGCGATGATCTAGGATTTCAAGATTGACTAGAATTGTCTAGGGTTCCAAATGGGAGACGGGAATGATTGTGTTTATGAAGTTTAAACCAAGTTTCAAAACAAAGGTTTTGGACGAATGTCACAAGACTTGAATATTAAAGTTTAACAGATTTATAGATTAGATTAAAAATAATTATTTAAAAGTTTTATCATTATCAATCACACAAATTAGATGTTAGTAATGATCAAGATAGTTTTCTAAGCATTTTAGGAGTAAATAATTTAAGTGTAAGATTTATTAAATAATTATTCAAAGAATAACTAGTCATTAACGATTTATTCAAAGAATAACCAAGGTTAAATAGTAAAAGAACAATTATTAAGGATAAATAATTATTTAAAAAGTAAATAATGATTAAGGTTTAAATACAATTATTTAAAGTATACATAATTATTAAGGATAAATAATTATCTTATAAGAGTAATTATCTTGTTTAAATCATCTATTAAAGTATTTAAGTATTTATTTTACATCTTAACTTGAAAATAAATAATGTTTAACATGTGCTAAGTTTAGATAAATAATACGGAATTGTAAGCATAGACTATGTTTAAATAGAATTTCTTATGAGGTTTATGTTTTGATTATAAGTTTATAGGTAGAACCATAGGTTGATAGGGTTTTAAATAATGTTTCTCTTAAGTTTTTAATAGTTTACAAAAGTTTTCAAGTTTATGTTTTTCTAGTAATTACAAAACTTATATAAATTATTTATTTATTTATTCTTTTTAGTTTTTAAAACAGGAACAATCAAAGACTAAAGTTTCAAATTATTTTCTATTTAGAATACAAGTTTTATAAAGTATAAAAGTTTTTTTATGGTTTTTAAACATTTGAAACTATTTTTAAATGATTTATTTTAAGTTTAATTGAATTAAAATAATTTCTGTATACAAAAATGTAAATAAAAATCATTTTTAGGTTTATATAAGTGTAACAGATTTTATAAAAATTATTAGAGATTTTTAAACTGAATAAAAGTGCAAAAATGCGAAATAAAGAAAAAGAGGGGTCGGCCGGATTCGAACCCGCCCCCTTTCCGGGTTTCACAAACACATACCGACTTAACCACCCCGGCTACGGGTTTACTGATGATGTAACCCGGAAAATAAAAGATAAACAGATGTTGGAATTTTCCCTAATCAAAATCCCGTAAATACGCATCGATTAACCCTTTGTCATGGCGATTTGACAGAGGGCTTTCGTTCCTATCATGAAAACGACGATTATGGTTTTTGGAATTACATGAAAAGATGGCGAATCGAGCGAGAACGAGATGGGTTTTGAGTCGGCTGCCGAGGGACCGAATTCGACGATGCAGCTCCGGGTTGAGGAAATTGAGAGTATGAGGAGTAGGAGTGGTGTATCGTTGATGTGTTTCAACCGGTATTTATAACCAATTGTGATGTTTAATGCTCGGGTAGTTGGGAAGATGGTGGTTGCATACGGCGGATTCAAATTCGAACCACGCGGTTGTTAATGTCGGAATCGAGCATTGATACACCTCGGGGCATGGTCGCATGCGCGAGAGGATGCCCGAGGTTCAACGAATCTGGACGGAAACGCGATTTTGAATAAATCGAGCTCAAAACCGTCGCTTGCGGGACTCGAACTAGCGACCGGTTCTGAAGTTTGGGAGTTTGGTTGAATTACAGAACAGGTCCTTGATGTTTCACGAGTTTAACATTTTAGGTTAAAAGTATAGTTTTAGTTTTAAAACAAGTTTCAGGATTTGACTGTTTCGGTCCCCGGACTTTATAGACTAATAATATTTTTGTAAAAACTAAATGACTTTTATAAGTTTTATTGCCTTTTATATTTTTATAATTAATAAAATAATTCCTAAGATTCATAATTTAAAGAAAAGTGTAATTTTTTTATTACTCACATTATTTATGTAATTACAACTCATAATGTTTTAAGAATTCTAATAATATAAAACACATATATATATATGTATAAGTGTAACTCATATCAATTAATATTTATTATTTAAGAGACTAGTTTTAATGAGAATTTAAGTTTTAAATCGATGACACGCACAACCGTTTAAGAAAAGGTTTGGTCGGAAAATACTGGATATTACAAGTTTGACCTATCTCTTTATAGATAATAATATAATATCCTCTAATATTTAATATTTATAGCGCTCTTATAATTTACCATACACATACTTATTCCCATGTAGGAACCCTCCCACGAAACTCAAAAACTACAATGGGATATTGCTGCAACAAATCCAAAACAAATCTAGAATTGTTTCACTTTTGTGGTCGATCTATTGAAGAAGCATATGATTAATATGATGGTAATCTAATGAAGCATCTTAATCATTACTTTACTTCTTAATCCATGAGTTTCAAACTCATCGTGTTAATAAAGTTAATCAAGAAACTTTAAACTACAATTTTGTTCAAGCATAAAATACCAAACCAAACGTACCCAGTATAATCTCACACATAGCTAACGCTATTAGTAGGGTCTGGGGAGGGTGTGATGAGGGCAAACCTTACCCCTATCCAAAGGGATAGAGAGGCTGCTCCCGTTTAGACCCCCGGCTCCATGGGAAAGAAAAAGATAAAAATATAAATAAAATTAATGAGTAATAAAGTAAAATAAATCTAACAGTAATCTAACAATTAGCAGTGTATGACTAGAGTATATTAGTCACAAGAAACACAACACACCTACAAGAAACAAGACATACGCAAAATCTTTGCTAAACAACTCTACTCTCCCACACAACGGGTCACTCATCCTAAAACCCTAATACGACGTCTCCATGAAATCCTATCATTGATCATGTCCTCTGAGAGGTGTAAATCTAGCAAATCAAGCCTAATCCTCTCATCCCACGTTAATTTCGGTCTCCCCCTGCTCCTTTTCCCCTCTACAACGAGAGTTTCCACCGTTCTCACTGGATCTGTGCTCTGTCTCCTCTTGACATGTCCAAACCATCTCAATCTTCCTTCTCTTATCTTATCTGAGATACATGTGACTCCCAATCTCTTCCGAACAACTTCATTTCTTATTCGGTCCTTTCTTGTGTGTCCACACATCCACCTCAACATCCTCATCTCAGCTACATCCATTTTTCGAGCTTGTGTCTTCTTGATGGCCCAACAATCGGTTCCATATAGCATCGCTGGGCGAACTGTTACCCTATAAAATTTACCCTTTAACCCTACTGGGAACCTCTTGTCGCACAAAACACCTGAGGCCGCTCTCCATTTACACCAACCAGCCTGCACCCGATGGACTACATCATTGTCGATGTCCCCGTTACTCTGGATGACAGATCCTAGATACTTGAACTTCAGTGTCTTAGGGACAACCCCACCTTCAATAGAAATCTGGGTCTCCTCGTCGACGTTTGCACCACTAAAGTTGCAGTGAAGGTACTCGGTTTTAGATCGGCTTATCTTCAAACCTTTGTGCTCTAAGACTGTTCTCCATTCCTCTAGTCTGTTGTTCAATGTCTATTTACTTTCTGCAATCAACACGATATCATCAGCAAAAAGCATGCACCATGGAATTGCATCTTGAATCGACTTTGACAACTCATCCAAAACTACTACAAAGAGAAAGGGGCTTAGTGCCGACCCCTGGTGAACTCCCACTTCCACCGGAAAAAAGTCTGTATCCCCCACGGGTGCTCGGACGCATGTCTTAGCCTCATGATACATATCCCTAATTGCCTCAATATATTTACTAGGGATCCCTCTTCCCTCCAGACTTTCCCAGATCAATCTTCTAGGCACACTATTGTACGCCTTTTCAAGATCGATGAACACCATATGTAAATCATGTTTCTTCTCTCTATACTTTTCCATTAATCTTCTTAAAATGTGTATCGCCTCCGTAGTGGACCGGCCTGGCATGAACCCAAATTGGTTTGCTGTAACCTGGGTTTGTCGTCTAATCCTTGTATCTATAACTCTTTCCCATAATTTCATTGTATGACATAGGAGCTTAATCCCCCTGTAGTTAGCACAACATTGCGCATCTCCTTTGTTTTTATATAGGGGTACTAAGACACTACGCCTCCACTGATCTGGCATCTTCCCGATTTTAAAGATATTGTTGAACAGTCTTGTCAACCACTGAACGCCTTCCTCTCCCATACACTTCCACACTTCAATGGGTATGTTGTCTGGACCGACTGCCTTAGCTCTTCCCATCTTCTTAAGAGCACTCCTCACTTCTTCCTGTGTGATATTTCGACAATAACAATTATTTCGTTGACTGGATTGAGTAGTGGGATTCTCCGTTATGGCTAGACTTGGTCTACAACTGTTGAAAAGGGTGTAGAAATAGTTTTGCCATCTCAGCTTGATGTCTTGTCCCTTTACCAAAACTCTTCCATCATCTTCCTTGATAAACTTCACGACCCCAAGATCTTGTCTCCTACGCTCCCTATTTTTGGCAATCTTAAACATATGATGCTCCCCTTCCTTGGTGTCTAGTTTTCTATACATCGTTTCATAGGCAAAATTCTTTGCCTCACTCACTGCCTTTTTAGCTTCCCTCTTTGCCTGTATATAGTTCTCCCGTAGTGTCATTATCTCCTCTCCATTACTGCACTGCAACATCTCTTTAAAGCGTTGTTGCTTGTCCTTTATCTTGCTCCGCACCTCCTCATTCCACCACCAAGACTCCTGATGTCCTCTTGTTGCTCCCAATGTGACTCCGAGGGTTTCCTTTGCTGCCTGCGTAACAGTGGCGGATCTAGGGTTTCCTTTAAAGCGTTGTTCAAGCATAAAATATGATTATTAAAAGTTTTAGTTGGATAATTAGTGGCGGATCTAGGATTTTTTTGTCAGCGGGTGCAAAAAATAGATCAGTCAAAACGAATCAAATATGTAAAAAATGAACTGATTAAAACGGGTAAAATATGTTAAAAATGGACGGTCATAATGGGCCAAACCGCCAAATAATGATAATTTATTCGGCTAATTACTAAAAAGAAAATGTCGATCTCGAGTGTTTTTACTTGTTTTTCATGAAATATGTAATTAAAATGAGTTATATTGTTCCAATTTCTTCGACTTAGTGTTGATTTTAGTATTTTACAACAACGATAAAAAAAAGTTTACGTTAAACTTATATAATTCCTCGTACTTCCAACCGTTGAGTATTGAGACACTTCCTAATCACAATAAAACTATTAAAAATTTCTCTAAATACATAATTTTATACTTTAGGGTTATTAAAAATTTAAATCAAACTTAAAGGTTTAATTTGTAAGTTTTAATCAACTAAAAGGGGGGGGTAGGTATGTGCAACTTTTAGTTTTAGAAAAAGAAGTTAGTAAATGAGTTACTGACAACTTTACTTTCCTTTACTTTCTCAATATCATCTTCTCCATCACTTATCTCTTTCCTCTTTTTTTTCACAAAGCTTGTGTTCTCCATTAAAACTTCTTGCAAAAAATCACCAAAATCTTCGGTCTCCCTTTTTGTTTGTCGATGTCATAGGTGCCACTCAAGTATTTGCGAAGGTGCCTAGTTAAAGAAACAAAAAATTTTCCATTACTCAGATAAATTCCAACAGGTGCCTCGTCTCCGCTGGATAACATATGAATTGGCCTCTGTGGATAATGGTTTAATTAATAAAAAAAATAAGCGGATAAGAAAATGACTGGTACAAAAAGATAAAGAAAGTCAAGACACCAAAAGAGAAGGATAGAAATGTCATTTTCACACTACCTGACCTGACCATCTGTCATCGCTAACTCAACCCCGGTCGTGCACAGTTCCTCGATAACAATGTTCTCCATCTAGTTTTCTTACCACTCACTGACCGTCACGCTAACCCCCTCACCACCACTGTCTTCCATCCACAGCCTCCACGTGACAGGATCCCATTCGACTTTGACACAATCAAACTCACCAACCGTTAACAGATCTAGTGGTAAACGACAAAACAAAATATAGAAAAATTGGGAGCATATCCGACGGGGAGTTTTGGTCACTACAATTAAATGATCTGAAACTATGAATTAAGCGATTCTGATGCTTGTTAATGGTTAGATTGAAAAGGCAACATTCTTTTCTTCTTTTTTATTGATTGATGAATTCATCCGACGGTCCGGAAGCTGCAATCTCGAAGAATAATAATTGGGGAAAAGCGATCCGCTGATGCTGTTGTTGATTTGATTTTAGTTTCCACTTCAATAATTTGATTTTCCTTTTGATTAATTAAACAAACCGATTAACGAGAAGCAATGGCCGGTGGTGATGGAGACGGAGATGGTACGGCAGCTCCGGCGCCGCTGGACTGGAAATTCTCGCAGGTTTTCGGTGAACGCACCGCCGGTGAAGACGTTCAGGAAGGTAAACTAGCTTCTGTACTTGATTCGATTTCAGTTAGGGTTTGATTAAGTGTTGTATTTGATCTAATTTTGGGATCGGTACATTGCTGAATCTATTGGTTGTGTTTAGTACTGGTGATTGGTTAAGTTGTTGACCTAAATCAGTTTTATAATAACAAACTTGCAGTTGTGCACTTGTACGTTGATCAAGTTATTGTTTACCTGCTTTTAATTAACTTCTTGAAATGCATAGTTTGTTGTGATGTGATTTAGTTATCTGGAAGATTTAAGTTTCTATTAATTTACTTATTACACTTAAACTCGATTGCACTGGTTGCATATATAGTTAAGAAACTGACTTAATTAATGCATAGACAAATCTAATAAGCAGGTAATCTTGTAATGTTTTGATATGTTGTAGAGCTGTAGGATCTTCTGTGCACTTATTTTAAGTTGTCTAAGATGTTTACAACTTGTGTGACAGTTGATATTATTTCGGCTATTGAGTTTGATAAAAGCGGTGACCATCTTGCTACTGGTGATCGTGGGGGGAGGGTGGTGTTATTCGAGAGGACTGATACAAAGGAGGTTAGTTATAATATGATTTCTTGCGATTTTTGTTTCTCTTTTTTTTGTTTTGCGATATATAAATCTCATTTAATTATGTAGCATGGTGGAAGTAGAAAGGATTTAGAGAAAACTGATTACCCAAGTAGTAGACATCCAGAATTCCGTTACAAAACTGAGTTCCAGAGCCATGAACCTGAGGTATTCTTTCTGCTATTTGAGCCAATGGTATAACGTGTACATGTGGCAGTTTTGACATATTTACTTATGAATGGTCGATTTCGATTATGTTTTATATCCAATGATTCAAACGGGTAAAGACAAAAAACTTAGCCAAAAAGAATATGGGTCTAAAAGTTGCCTTAAGTGTAGTTTATTGCACAAAACCTCCTGAATCATTTTATTCAAGAAGTTAGATTGCTATTGAAATAATATAGTTTTTGTAATCATATTTGACACACTGATTATTTATTAAAATTAGGGCAAAGAGTGATTCAGGTCAACTAGCCTGTTTCGAGCTACACATAAATACCTGTTTGACTTGTTACCCGCCCCATCCATTTTGCCATCTTTAAATTACTGTGTGATGGAAAATAATTCATGCTGCTTATTGCATCTTAACTTTTGTTTTCAGTTTGATTATCTAAAGAGTTTAGAGATCGAGGAGAAAATTAACAAAATCAAATGGTGCCAAACAGCCAATGGTGCCCTTTTTCTTCTGTCTACTAATGACAAAACCGTCAAATTCTGGAAGGTCCAAAATTTAACTTTATTTTATTTTCTTTCTTTTCCGTTCCTTCTCGTGACATGTTCATAAATTAACAAAATTTGTTGACTTTTCAGGTCCAAGAAAAAAAGGTTAAGAAAATTGCTGACATGAATATAGATCCTTTAAAAGCTGTTGGAAATGGAAGTATCGCAAGTTCTAGTATTTCTGTAATTAATAAGGTGTCACATACTGCAAACGGGGAGTACACAGATAAATCTCACACTAGTTTGAACAAGGACTTTTCTGCAGGGGCAATTCAGTCATTGCGCTTACCGGTGGTATTTGTACTCAATTTGTGCTTATATGTTTGTACATTTATTTTCATTTATTGTGTTTACACGTAAAAATGGGCTAACTAGTAACAGTGATATCAGTTTGTTGTTTGAAGTTGTAAGTATTAGATAATTAGTTGTTTGGGTGTTCAACAAACTCTAATATTTTTAAAAAATATTTCATAAATTAACCAAAAAGGATATTGTTGTGAAAAAGGAGTTGCATTTTATGAGATGCGAGTAAAAATCTCTCAAATTAGGTAAAAACAAAATTATCGTTTGATAATCAGTTTTGTTGTAGCTAATATGAGACTGATGATAATAAGCACAATATGTTCATCCAACTATTAAAAACTGATTAGTATGATCAGTTTCTAAATGCCAATCCAGACACACCCTTAATCAATTTAGTAGTGTTATCTTATTGCAATGTTATTTTTGCTCACGTCATCTGATTTTCTTTATTTTCTATTTAATATAACATGAAGGCAAATTTTGTAGGTAACTAGTCACGAGACGAGCCTTGTTGCAAGATGTAGAAGGGTGTATGCTCATGCTCATGATTATCATATCAATTCTATATCAAATAACAGGTTTGGATATTCAATCTTTTTCATGTTATTGTCATGTATATTCCAAACATTTTCTTGAACTAAATTTGGTCTATATGTCGCAATATTAACTGATAGGGATAAGCTAAGAACACGTGAATAAGACGCATTTTAGAGCTGAAAAGGTTTAATTAATTAAGTTTGAAGAAAGACAAATCTGAGAAGACCCAAAAATTTGTAATCCTCTTCAACAATTCTCTTATGCAGACCTCACACTTACAGCTGAAGCCCCAAGTTCCTTCCTTTTAGAACCAAAATCGTACAAACAGAAAAGAAGAAATTTTTTGAACCAATATTCATGCAAATTAGACCCATTCTGTAAACTAGAACATACCAAATAAACAATCATACTAAATAAAAAAATACTTAACTAAAATACTAAACCAACCCAATTGTTTCCAAATACTCGAAAACACCCCCTTGAACTTTCTCATGTGAACTAAACAAAGATTAACTCCAACAACAACAACACTACCTATATAATATTATCTCTCATCATGAGTAACAACCACAAAAGGGCTTGTGGCCTAGCGGTAAAGGTGTTCCTCCCCAAGTAGTTGAGGGTCCTAGTTCCATGGTGGACATTGGTGTAGATCTAAGAGTAGTTTTAGAGAGTGTGAGAGTTAGCCGTTGTAAAAAACTGAAAAAAAAATCATGAGTAACAACCTCCATGCTAATCAGCCCTACGCGCATCCTTTCATCCAATGCGCTTACGATAAACCTTCCAGGCCCTTGGTCCACTGGGCTGCTCATCCATGGAAAGAATACTAGGCTTTTCCTTATCAGTAATACATATTGTTTGTAATATTATAGAGTATAGACTTATAGTTATCTACCTTTATATCAATTTATGAAGTAAAAATTGTGAAATAATCGTAGATTATTAGTCTTATATTCTAACTTTAGTTTTTCCCAGTTTCTTTTTTGGTAACAAAATTAAAATGCTATTATACAACTCCAAAAAATTTAGAATATAAGATAAAGCTGTATAGGCTTGAAGAATCAAATTCACGTAGCTTTTTATCCGTTTACAAACGCGTGAATAATAAATGATGTCCTTCCCTTTCCCTACCAGCTAAATCAGTGTAATTATAAGAGCTAGACCATGTAAGTTCTTTTTTTTTAATATTAATTAATAATGATAGGCTTGACTCGCCAACTACATTGGAAGTTTGGAATAACCAAAAGACATGGGCTCACGAGAATTTCTTCGTGAATATTTACTGATTTATATGTGATGTTTATGGTAATATGAGCTTCATCAACTTAAACTTACTTATCAACATTCTATAGAAATTCAGGCTATTTTATCTGTTTTGTCTAGGAATGGCAGCAAAGCTTGTTCCTATGAGCTCTTTTCATTAGGCATTAATCTATAGTTATGTGTCTACTGATTCTTTTATTACTATTTTTTGTTTGCAATAGTGATGGTGAAACATTCATATCGGCCGATGATCTTCGGATAAACCTTTGGAATTTGGAAATTAGTAATCAAAGTTTTAACATTGTGGATGTCAAGCCTGCAAATATGGAGGACCTCACTGGTACATATTTTAGCATATATATCTTATTTACAAGCAATTTAAATCTAATTTTTCCATTATTATGTCTGCCTACATTCATCTAAATGTTTATCATATAACCTTTTATGGCTTTATCTATTTTAAAACACCGTTGGCCATTTGGTGCAATGGTAGCCCCAAGACTTCTCATAGTGGAGGTCTTGGGTTCGAATCCTGGCAACAGCAAAAAAGGGGTCTGTGGCCAGATCAGGGGGTTTACCCAGTTGGGGGGTTCCTCCTGTGGTGGGCTGCCCTGGATGTTCTAGGTGTTGCCCCGGGGAAACCCAATTATCCTAGGATATCTAGGTGTTGCCGTTAAAAAAAATCTATTTTAAAACTCTCATATATATTGCCTTACTTGCAGAGGTTATTACATCAGCAGAATTCCATCCTACTCACTGTAACACACTAGCATACAGTAGTTCAAAAGGATCCATTCGTCTTATTGACTTGCGTCAATCTGCATTATGTGATAGACATTCTACACTGTAAGTATTTTGGTGGCTTTTTTCATATTCTTTCTATACAGTTTTTGAATGATTTCCTCAAAATAGAAACAAACATTACACATTTTCCTGATATTTGCAATCAACTTTTAATTAGGCGCATAATGGAAACCAAATTACAATTTGGTTCTGATTTTGACAACCAACCTCATATTAAGTGATGTGACACTGGTTGATGCCATGCCAGCTGCCACATATGCCAAAATACTTATGTGACAAGTCTTAAAAAATGATCTTTTTCTTAGCAAAAAAAATCAAATTTAAAAATTGTTATTAAATGTCATATCAAATGCCAAGTGGCATATTATAAGAAAAGCTAAAAGTTAACCTACTGGTTGAACAGGTCATACCCTGCTACCATCGATTATTAAATCTAACTTGGTTGCTAAAATTGTTGATAAAATGTAAGCCGGTTTCTATTTTGGTTGCTAAAATCACGAAAAGATGTGAAATTCGTTTCTATTCCGTGTAATTTGCCATTCTAGTTTCGTTTTATTTTCTCATACCAACGTATTAATTTCGTAGGTTTGAAGAACAAGAGTCACCTGGTTCGAGATCATTTTTTACTGAGATAATAGCATCTATTTCAGATATTAAGTTTGCAAGGGATGGAAGATATATACTAAGTCGTGATTACATGACCCTTAAGGTCCGTAGTTCTGTTATATTTGTAATTCCGTTACATTTGTAACTAGTCAAATGGATAAAAAGTTGCCCAAAGTGTGTGTTATATATTTTCTTTTTTGGAATCATATTATAGACAATTTATTTATTATTACTTGGAAAATTTCCCCCCAATTTCAACCCGTACAAAAGTTACCCATTTTGATCCATTAACCAAACCGTACGACCTACCCAATTTACCATATCTAGCCCTTACCTTGGCATGCTAGGACAAACCTTATCATAATATTGTTCAATAGCATTACTTTTTTAACCATTGTTGTTTACTAAAATTGTAACTGATTTATACAGTTATGGGACATCAACATGGACTCGGGTCCAGTTTCAACATTTCAGGTTCATGAATATTTAAGACCCAGGGTATACCTCCTGAATTCACCAGACTTTTAACTAACTTTATGTTTTTGGGCTGAGATTATTAATCTTTTGCATCTTGTATCCAGCTATGTGACTTATATGAAAATGATTCAATCTTTGATAAATTTGAGTGCTGTTTAAGTGGTGATGGTCAGCGGGTAGCGACTGGTTCTTACAGGTAACGCCTGTACTGAATTTATATAATGTTTTCTTTTTGTTATTTTTGCCCACCACTCACCTGTCAAACTAATATTATTTCAGCAATCTTTTTCGTGTATTTGGATCAAGTCCCAACAGCACTGAAGCAACGACCCTAGAAGCTAGCAAAGACCCAATGAGGTATCTAGAAAAACACCTTCTGCCTGAATTTGTTTTGAACTGGTTCTTTTGTATGGGATAGTCTATAATGGCCAAAATGGGCAGGTCAGGCGGGTACATTTTTAGGAAGGGTCGAAACATGTCAGGTTAAGATGATCATGTTCTTTTTATAAAGGTGGCAAGACTGACAGGTTGGGTAACAGTGAAAACAGGTTCCGACTGAAATGGGTCATTTTTAGTAAAGGTTGAAATGGGCCAGGTTGGATTGGGTTGATATGCAAAACGCCTTTTTCTCCGTTTCTTAAAAAGAAATATAACTAATGTGTTACGATTTCCAAGACAATATTATCAGATGTATAAAACACGGTTTTGGATGGTTAGTTCAATAAAAAGACGTTAGGTGGCTTCAATCCTATTTGACCCGTTCCCCTTTAGCTATATTTTTCTATCCGAGATAAAACACAACCCAGATGTGTTGAAATCGGCACCTCTAATGTCTTGGTTAAAACTTTTTATTTTTGTTAGCCAACCAATATATCAAATATGATTGCAAAGATAATTATCAACATAGTGTTTAAATTTTATTATATTAAAGCGATTTAGGATGCTCTTCAGGTGGCTTTTATCTGTTTGACCTGGTTTATTTTCATCTAAACGTGTTAATTTTACCTATTTGAGCAGTTAAAAATAAAATATAACCCAAATGGACCCATCTTATGTAGGCGACAAGTGCAGACTCCTTCAAGATCTTTAAGCAGTAGCATAAGCCGTGTGGTTAGACGAGGTTAGCCATCTATCTTTTCAATTTTTTTGCTGGTGAAAAAATAATCATGTGTGGTACAACATTAAGTTGTGATTATATTTATAGGGGGAGAGATCCCAGGAAACGACACAAATGGGAACTCATATGATTTCACTACAAAATTACTCCACTTAGCATGGCATCCTACTGAAAACTCCATTGCTTGTGCTGCTGCAAACAGCTTGTACATGTACTATGCATAATTACAACTCTACCCTCGAAAAAATATCGGTTTTTGCAACATTTTTGTTGGTTTTCTTGGAACAACCATATGTCCGTGTCGAAAAGGTTCTAGAAGATGTTACAATACGCATAAAGAAGGTTCTAGAAGATGCCAACTGATGGTGACAAAATTTATTTTCTTTTTCATCCACAAATGTTGGGCTTTTGTTATATCCTCCATTATTTCTTTTTTTCTTTTTTGATAAAAAAAAAGTTAGCTTTATTGTAAAAGGGATGTTCTTGTTTTGGTTGTTTTTGTGTTGAAAGAAAACATACTGGGATTGTTGCTGAGATGTAGTTTTAGTTGGGAATGAGCCATGCAGCTTACTTGCATTGCAAGCTATTATTAAAGTTTATACATTATTATTACTCTGATACCGATTTCATAATCTTATAGAACCGGGTTTTTACTAAGCACTGTTATTATTTTATATAAAAATTTAAAAATAGTTGCTTTCATGCGTTGTGAGCTGTCACGTTGGTGTTGCATGTAAAAACCTGAAATTGAAAAATAACGTAGTCCATAGTTCAACCGAAGGATTGAACATTCAAAAACATACGGAGTAAACCTTGATATTGAAATCGTTGTCGTCTTAGAGTTGCATTTAAAAACCTGAAATTGAAAGATAACACAGTCGTTAGTACAAGCGAATGATTGAAGATTCAAAAAGCTTACCTAGCATATAGCTTCGTGCTGAAACCGGTGTGTTGTAAAATGTCGTCTCAGAGTTGCGCGTAATACGACCATTTTAATTAACACGTTTAATGCACGCCCATCTGATCTCACTTTTCCCCCTCCGATGTGGTTCCCTATCACCTCTCAATCTCGCCTCACATGGTCGATGAACCCACCCAATGAAGAGGACTTCGAATTTCTGGTTTTGGTTTTTAGAGAAAAAGGAAAACAGAAATGGCGAAAGACTTCACACTTTCTGTATATACCCCCTAACCTCATAATTTAAAGAACAAAATAGAATTTTACATGTTTGAAGACCTCCATCAGGTTCCCTATTTACAGGAGATTCAAAGTTTCTTATATTTGAGAACTCCGTGCTCATCCGCATCCCTAACTATATCTCCCTCTACCCGCCCTTCCTTTGCAAGCAACAACAACAAATTCTGCTCCTTCATCGCCGAGACAAGTTTTAGAAAGAACTAATAAAAAAAGAATATAGAAACAGTGATGGTTTCGATTTTATTTTGTTTTCGTTGGTATCGATTCAACCAAAGATAATGACATTATGGCTATACCTCAAATACCCTCTTGACATGAGGTTACTAAATAGCCTAAATTGACTAAGCCAAGGGACGAGCTACCAAAGCAAACAATGTTTGAAGCGATTGAATACATAACCTACTCTTCACTTAACGAAACGAGCGCCACATCATTTTTCACTCTCCCATCACTAAATCATGGAAATGATTTTCACTCATTATTTCACCATTTTTTAAAATCTTTAAATACAAATAATATTATTATATTTCAAACAATATAAATATAAAAAAATAATACTACTACTATTTTAAAAAAAGATTAATATTAATAAAAAAAATACACCACTACAAGTTGAAGAAACACAAATGTAAACAAAATACCACTACAAATTAATCCCTTGTCGGTCTAAAAATCATGACAGGGGATTAATCTTGTAATTTTATCCAAACCATAGGAACAAAAATGTATTATTAACACTTGCATAAAACATTGTCACCGGCAAGAGAGAAACCACTAAAATCTGCAAGTCTTGTGTGTAAATATATATTTGATAATTCACTAAAGAAAAGTTGAAAAACATCATCAAACACAATTTTTGAAATCTAAATCGAAATAGAAATCGTGGGGTCGTTCCTCACTCCAAGTTTCTAAGTTTTGATGTAAACTAAATCACAGTTGCAATAACCAAATTACACAATTTTAACAGAAACATCACATGGGAATGGTGCGAGCCTTGTACATGCAAATGTAAGCCATATGCCAATCGCCTGTAACAACAAAACAGTAACGTTAAAACATGTAATAAATGGTCTAAAGGCAAGCAAAATAGGTGAGCTGGGCAGATTGGGTTAGTGCAATTTGTAACTTAACCCTAGGGATTTCTTTAAATTTGAATATAAAGTTTAGGGGCTTAATATTCAAAAAGCTAACAAAACAGTCCATTGACATATAAAAAGGGGCCTTTTCCATGATATTAAAAAAGTCTTCAATTTTTTATAATGCAAACAGAAGGGACATTTTTTTGTTAAGAACCAGGGATTTCATTGTAAACTTTTACAAGTTAATGGGTTTAATCATGAAAAAGTAAAGTCCAGGGACTAGTATGCAAATTCAAGAAAAGCACATCGGGGTTTCTCAAAAATATCAAAAACTGATTATTTTAATTTTTTTTGTATAAAATGGTGTAGGAAGTTCCATGCATCAAAAATACACTTTTTTCAATTGTTTTCGCTCCATTTCCTTTATTTATTTTAACAAATTCATATGTAAATGAACCAAAATTGACACTCGGACACTTTTAACTAATTACAGTAATCAAATGATAAACCCAAAAAGGGAATTTTTTTCGTACCTCCTCCAGAAAGTTTCGGTATATCTTCTTCCCTTTGTGGGATTGGATTATCATCATCGAATTGGATCCATTTCCCTATATTAACATCAACTATTAGCTTGTTATTTTAATGTTGTAACAAGTGCAATCAGTGTAAAGCAAATAGGTATGAATATTATGGTAAAATCAGATGAATCAATCACGATGGACTAACCATTTTCTTGTTTGACCCAGGCAACATAATGACCTGAATCTGCACTTCTGCCTTTATGGGTCAGCACAGCCACCAAATCATACACTCCAGTCAACTGAGCATTCTTGTCAGAAGCAGCACCTGAAATTTATAGTAACAATCAAATACTAATAAAATCGAAAAGTTAAAAGGAGGACCAATATAAAAGATGACATTAGAAGTGTCAAAATGGGCAAGTCGGGTAACGTGTTGGGGATGGTAATGGTACCTTTGTATGGGTTGGGTTGACCCTGGATATTTTTTGTCCAAGATAAACTTCTTTATAAACAATTAACGTGTCAAATATGTATGATAAAATTAGATTATTTCAATAAGAATCTAATGTTTTCAATAAAACGCTTTAGGAGATTGTTTTAGGCATTGAAAACTAGAGGTACCAATGTCAACTCATTTACTTATGAATGGATCGACTTGGGTTACATTATAACGGGTCAAAGGAGTGAGGGGAATAAAAAAATTAGTTCAAAAGAAAACGCGTCGAACAATTACAGCCACCCAAATCGTATTTTCAATACATAAAGCTTCCGAAATCATTTAACTCAAAAAACTGACAATTATAGAAATAAAAAAAAATTGGCCCATTAAGTGTTCCAGTGTGTCCCTACTCGGACCGTTTTGACCAATTACCCGAAGTTCCCTTTTTCGTTACTTTTGTCTTATTTTACCTGTTAACCCATACCGACACATGCAAAAGTAAATGGATCGAAAATGCCACCTCTGTCGAAAATCAAGATTTTATAAGAATGTAAATTCGTATAAGGATGTTAACCTCCTCCCAGAGCAGCTTTAGATGATTCTCCGCTTCCATTTGATGATCCCTGAATGAATTAAAAAGGCGAAAAAATTGTGTAATGTAGGCATATTTGTGTGCGATTTACCACATTCACATATATTGTAAGAAAGTCTACATACCTCTGCATCAGACATCTTAACATCATTGTCCACTGAAGCAGAGCTCTTTTCTTTGAGTTTCAAACCTGCCTTTCTACCATCCTCATCTCTTAACATCTAAAAGTAAATTTGAAATCCAAATGAAAAATATGAACAGCATTTCTAACATTTTTGTATAATTCAATGAAAAAGGAATGACGTGCAAAATAACAAGAAATTCAGAATGAAAAAAAAACATTAACCGCACAATAGTTGAAAGAAACTACACAATTGAAGGTAGACTGTCACTGTGATGAAACTAAAATAAGGGAAAACTGCAAGAAATAGAAACTAACTTTACACTTTTCCCGGTTTTAGAAACCAATTTAAGTTAGGCGCGGAAGAAAAAGCAACTTACATTTGATTACCATTTTAGCAATCAAGTTACACTTAACCACAGATTGTAACCACCGTTGACCTAGGTAATCAGTCATTTATTTTTTCAGATTTGCTGACACGGCATCTTATTTTTCACTTTAGCTTATATGTGTATGCCAAGAGGCATCTTATGTGACATTCCAAATTATTTTTTATATATAAAATTTTAAAAATATTTTAAACTTTCAAATAAATTGATTTTTTAATCTATTTTTCATATAAGCCTTTTTTGCATGTGGCAACTGGGGTGGCATCAATCAATGCCATATCATCAGTTTAAAGTTAATCCATAATAAAAATGTGAGTTGGTTTCAATTTTGTGCCTAATTTAAATTTGGTTGCAAAAATCGAGAAAAGTGGTGGTTCTCTTTCATGCGATTTAGGCTCAAAATAACTTCATTATTCACCATTCTGGATCTATTAAATTGCATTTTAATTTGGAACATAAGATAGAAACTACAAACCTGACGAGGAGCTTCCAGCTTCTTGCGAAGATCGTCTAAACAAAGATCAAAAATATCCAACTCCAATGGATAATCCACTTTCTGAAAAATTCAAGCATTAAGACAGTCAACAAAATTTTGATTTTGGAGAAATCACATATAACAATGGTCAAACTAAGAGCCAAGATAATTGGTGGCAATCTTCTAAGAAAAGAAAATAAATGAATTCATAACAAGTACATTTATTAGAGATCGAGAGAGATGATAAGCATATTACCCTCAAAATCTTTGCTTTCTGATTAGATTCCCTCTTCCAGAAAAATCGGACAAACTGAATAGTCAAGTACCTTGCATATGAAAAGATAAATTCAAAAAAGGTCAAAACATGTCTTGTGAAACATGTTTGAATTTTGACAAAAAAAAATTATAAATGAAAAAAGACTGTTACTTTGGCAATCCATTGATGTGTGAGTCTTTCAAGTAAACTGCACTGCGTCCCAAAGAAGGAGAAGCTTTTTCTAGCTCTGATTTCAGACCCTGAAAGAAATAAGTCGATCAGTACATTAATTGAACAGGTTATCAATCAGGTCATGTGGTCGACTATGCGTACAAGCTATAAAGATTTTCTTTCAATAAATATTATGTGAACCACATGTGTATATTTATATGTAGCTCAGAAAGAACATAAATATAAAAGTGACAATTATAAAGTGACAAAAGGTTCCCAATTTACCACTTTTACTTGTCCAATGTACTTACCACCACCGGGCTAGTACTAAACTGAAGTTAAATCATTACTTGTCCAATGTAACTTACCACCACCGGGCTTTTACTTGTCCAATGTAACTTTGAACCATTTTAATTATTGTAACATACGGTGTTAAAAAGTAAATACATGAAGAATGGTAATTGCTTTGAAATAAACACCATATTGTTCCAGGTAGTCCAATTGCCCAAAATATATGTGATTGGTCAAATCAATCCCATATTCCCATGGACATGAAGTACTTATTAAATAAAGCAATTCAATTTCGAAAGATTCTAAATAAATCCACCACTTATCTAGGATCTACATAACTATTAAAAGCTCAACATGAATAGTTAGGTCGATAACAAAAGAAAAAGGAGAACAGTTGTGAGCTTATCTAAAAAGTAACGAAAATATTAATGTGAACACAACTTTTGGGCTTGGCTTTTCCAACTAAAACTTCTTACTTGCCAGTTTGGGCTCCCATGGCTTCGAATGTTTAAAAACTTAGCTACATATTCTATTTTGCCACAGAACTTTTGCCCAATAACATATCACTTTTTGCTGAAATTAGTTACATAAATTATACTTTGCAGAGACAAGACTAAAAACATGCATGCAAAGTAGATTACATAAGAGCATCATTCCATAATTCTGATTTTACACGCATAAACAAACATACATACATATAAATGTATATAATTTTGACCTGCGGGGTACTAAAGATTACAAAGCCAAGACATCTTAAGAACAATAGACCAACATTGCTAGAAGAATGCAAATAATCACAAGCAACATGAATTAGTGACCTATATTTCTGTTTGTGACAAAACTAAGAGATAAAAGAAAGGAGGAAAAGATGGTCTGCAAGTGGGGTCACTTCTGCGATAAAACTTACATGTTTCAGCCCCTCATGCAAATGATTCACCTCATGTGATATGTGGCATTTTAGAGAATAAACTGATTCGGTCTCTATACTTTCTTCACCACTTTCCGCACAATGCACCCTACACAGGCAAACATACCATTAAATAGGATGAACCAACATGTTTTAGTAAGAAAATAATTACTACTTGCTTACTTAGTAAACATGAGATATGATTATGACATTTTATTTTAACCCGTTCTATATCTCTTCCATAATCAAGGATTAGAGTGCACAATGAAAAAGAAGCACAGCTATAAAGAGATGGGAACATATCTTTATAACAAGAACTGAGATATCAGTTCTACAAAAGTACAAAGTGGTTTTATGCATGAAAAGAATGTCTAAATAAAGTAGATTCACATTTACCTGCTGACAAGGTCAATGCCGAAAAGTTCTTTCACGGTATCAAGGTTTGCACTGCAAATTAAGTGAGAATAATGATTACCAATTAGATATAACAGAGAACACTCCGTATCAAAATAGCACGTTCGACTAACTCATTAATCTAGAATGTAATGTAATCGGCACACGTGCTATTAACTGTAAAAATGAGTTTGACAAATGATATTATATTTAAGGATATTATTCTACCTATTAAGGTATATCATTATTAATTGTACACAATCATTATCTACAGGTGTTCTCTATAACAAAAAAAAGGTCATGACCGGTAAAAGACCATCAATAGGCCAAAAGTCCATCAAGATACCTGGTACTTGGTGATCTAAGGGCCTGGGAAAGAGTATACAAAATCTGTGTCCAGCATTCTTCAGCGTCCTGGCAGGAATCAAAAGGTATTAATTTCAAAAGCCAAAAGATTAGACAATTTGAGCAACAAAATAAAATCATAGAAGAATGAAATTAGAGAAACCTGTTGCATAAAGGATCCATTGTGCAGCTGCCCAAATTGAGGATATTTTTTCCGCAATACCTACAATCATAAATTGTGTGCCATAGCTAAAAATATCTTTTCAGAATATTATGAGAGAAAGCAGTTCAGTAAAATACAATCATAATCAACCGAGGGAAAAACTATGCCCAGTAGTCAAATGATTCATCAGCATAAGTATCTTTAAGATTGCTTCCTCTCAAGAGAAAAAATCTGAAGTAACTACATGATCTAGCAAAATCATATTCAAAAACACCACAAAATCTGTAACAATAAACAGTGACACAAAAGATTTTGACAAGTTTAGAATTTGGAAGGTGATTCATACACCATCAAAATTTGGCTTTTCCGTTTTACCAACACATAGTAAGAGAGGACAAATAGAATAGTTTGTGAATTAAGGGAAAAGTAGTCAACAACCAAAATTTAGTGGTGTGCACATCACTTTTGATGGTTTAGGGTGTATGAACAAGATCTTGCAAGTAATGTGTGCTTTACTACAATTGCTGATTTTTAACAATATGTTCATTACTATCTTCATATAGCACAACTGTTGGCTCCAAATTCATGCTGATACGAATATTCAATTATATTTTGCGTAACGGGGAAAATGTACCATCCAAAACTGCATGGGTGCAACTGGCTTGACATTTTTATCCAGCTCGTTAAATAAGTCTCGTGTTGCAACAGTCAAGAGATGAGAAGACTGATCTAAATCATTGCTTCTGCCAGACTGCGGATACCTAAACAATAAGAAACGCACAAATTTAGTGTTAGTAGATATTTATTACATCCTTCACAAAGAACAGATGAATTCTACTGAAAATAGTTAACTATTCCCTGCATCGAAAAATAGTATATTACTTTCTTCACATAGAAAAATAGCATCTGGAAGCTAAATACTCTTGAAAAGAGTTTATTATTGCTTGTGTAGAGAAACAACTCACTCGATCAATGCAGATTTAAGCTCCGGAACTGAATGCAGGCATTGAATGGTGGAATTCATGTAGCAGGTGTTTCCGAGATTAAATAATCCAGCAGAATGACCCTACAAAGAAAAAAAAGGAAGGTAATTAAACTCATTCCCAAACATGACACAGATGGCATATCCTTCATAGTATAATCTGAGCATGACCTAGAGATTAAAAATAAAAAGCTAACACTACACCATAAAGTTTTTAAACTACATCAAGTCCCTATGAAGTTGGTCACCTCATGTATTTGAAATACAGAAATAGGTAACAAAAATAATTATGTGTTGCTAGAGCTAAGCTGGTTTAGCATACAGACCTAAACAACAAAAGATTCAAAAACTAGTTACTTAGTGAAATGGTTTTGCAAAACACATGGACTGAATATGCTTTTTTTATGGGCAACTAAAAAGTAGAGACTTTACCACAGCAACTACTTGCTCTTCTTCTGGAAGATCTTCCATAAAAACAGGGCCCTTCTCTGGAGCCTTAACAATTTCATCAGCAGTTCCCACCATCATTAGTTTTTGACCCTATACATAAAAAAAGAATATTAACCGCCAATTTCAAGGGTACAACACTACAACTGTACAAGACAATCAAATGTCAAATGTAAGAGAGACCATTCACCTCTTTCAACCCCAACTTTGACCAATCAGAGTCATCCTGGTTAACAGACAAAAAAAATAGTGTGATTATGGGGCCTTAAATGTTATATCACTTATTACTACATAGACAACGAAACTAGAAAAAATATGGAATATAGAAATACAGGATTACCTTTAATATTCCACCTTTCACCATTATCTTTTGCCTTTCAGGTGGTACCCCAGTGAGGTCATACAGCTGAGATTTAAAAACATATGGAGGCTGGGCTGTATCTATCTCCACTGCTGGGTATAGCTCTTTTTGCCATTTTACACTCACTGTGATAAGGACATATGAATAACAGTGTCAAAAACACACCTTAAGAGAAACTGAAATCCCAAATGAGTTGTCAAGAGCATGCATACACTACTGTGTACTTGGCTACATGGTTTTTTTTCGAATAAAAAAGGCTCTAATAGCTAACAGCAGGACTTTTAAGAAGGGGAGACTAGCCAGATATAAATTATCAACTAAAGCAACTATTAAAAAAAACACCAGCATCCAAAAGGCAATACAGGTAATGTCCCCTAGCATAAGACCAAGGAAAGAACAGTTCAATTAGTGAGTTGCTTTGCCAGTTTGATGTTGTAGGTGACGTCATCCAAACCAAGAACTTGATAGCAGAAGGATCTGGCAATCTATATTGTTTTGTCAGATGAACCAAGAACTCATTTATTTGAGGGTGTGGTTTATCTCTGATTATGAACTCATAAACATTTCCGTTTACCTCAATTGAACTACAACCGGGAGTCTTATCTACTCCTCTTACCCTCATCAACTTCCTCACCTCCATCGACTTCTCAAACATCTTTGCTTCCCAGTACATACACGCTAACCTATGCAGTCGATATATCTCGGATATCGGTGGTTTCACCAAATATCGGTGGCGATAATATCACCGATATTTACCGATATATCGCCGATATAGGGTTTGACATATCGGTCAAAATACCGAGATATCGGTCCAAATATCGGTCCAACTTGTTATCCCACTTTATCCTTCACTCGATCGGGCTTTTCTTTGATAATATTCAGTTAGAGTAGCTTGTTCATGATATGATAACATCCGGTTACATTAATCTTTATGTTAATATGGTATGTTAGTTGGTTTATGTTGATAAAATTCAGTTACATTAGTTGGTTTATGTTGATATGATAACATCAAGTTACATTAGTTGGTTTATGCATGATATAAAAATTACCGATATCTCACCGATATCTCACCGCGAGAACCGATATCTCAGATATCGGTCCTTGACCGATAACCGATATTTTTTCACATTAACTGCATAGTCGCTAACAACACATAGATTCCACCGTCACTGCCAATTCATGAAGATTAAAAGCCGCTCGTTCACCCATCTCAATGTCCTTATGAATTCTGCATGCTAAAAACAGTGCTCCCCACACACCGTCATCTGGTTTGACTGGAATACTGTTGATGAGCTATTCGGTTTCTTCCAGTAAGCCAGCCCTACCAAGAAGGTCTACCATACAAGAGTAGCGTTTACATTTGGGGGGAATTTTAAACTTTGATGTCTTTTGGGTGAAAACTGTACGACCCTCGTTTACCAAACCACCATGGCAACAGGCTGATAGGACGCCTAGAAAGGTGACCTCGTCTGGGGCTAGACCAACACTGATCATCTCCCAGAAATATGATATGGCATCATGAGCGTTGCCATGGTTGGCTAGAGCAACGATTATGGCAGTCCATGTTAACGAATTTCGGCTAGGAATTTCATTGAACACTTGGAGTGCCTTTGCTATGTTACCACATTTGGCATACATGTCAACTAATGCCGTACCTACGGCAACAGTTATAGAAAGACTGTGTTTTTTGATGTAATGATGAATCCAAATACAAAGATCAAGTGCTCCAAGTTGAAAGCATGCGGATAAGCAATAAACCATGGTTACATCATCAAGATTAATTTCCGTAGATTGCATTTCATGGAACATTGCTAACGCTTCTTTAAAACGTTTGGTTTGTATGTAACCACCGATCATGGCATTCCACGGAACCACATCTTTGTCAGGCATTTCATCAAACAGTTTCTTGGCAGCATCCATACGTAAATAAATAACATAAATATACATCTACGATATTGAAACTCTCACACACAAGCAAAAGCAGAAATAATAGATAGTACACCGAGGAAAGAACAATCAGCTCATAATCAACTAAGGAAAACAAAGCTACAAAGTTTGACAATACTATTTTTAAAATGCACATCTGTCTAGACAAACACTTCATTTGTTTCTTTAGAAATCCCATTCTGCAAAGAGCAAGTGTGACCCAAAAACCCACAAATAACAAGTAGATAATGACCTCAACGCATAATCATATTACATCAACAGGAAGAGAAAAAACTTGGGGAACCAAACAAGAACTGTCATGAGAATAATGAGATCCTTGAGGTCAGCCAATCCTATTAACACCACTCACCATTTACTAATATTATGTACATTTATAAACTCGTACATAACCCATACCAGGCTTGAGGCGATCAAAATTAGTAAAAGCGACAATACTTCAGTTAAGAACAACATGCAGTATCGCAAGGCAATCATTTCCCATCACATGATATATCTAAGGGATTTGTAAAATCACATTCATTATTAAAATAAAGGCTTGCTGCACCTCTGCTTGAACTTACAGTGATGCAAAGCTGTCAGCTATCAGTATTACATCTTTTGGGGGGATACATTTTGAACTGATTCCAAACACACACATATATAAGTGGAGGACAAGCAGGTCATTGCAATAAAACTTATTAATCGATCTCCCTTACACACGAAATAGCAAATACAGGATATAGCCAACGCCAATCCTTCAGAAACCACAACTTACACAACCTAATTCTCAGGCTGAGCCCTAGATACGTGAAATGAAACACAGCAACAAACGAAATCAGTTAAACATATACAAAGTCAATAATCGCAAGTCCCTAACATATCAAATCGGAAATAAGCGACAATGAAATTGTTTAGTTTGTATGAATAACGAGTAATGGTGCGCAGAAACTGTTGTAAACAGATTGTAAACTGAAGCAAGAGAGGGTTAATCTACCTGTAGGCATAATTACAGTTAGGTTCTGATTGTTGTCGCGATCGAGCGAGAGCGGCAGCAGGAGCGGGAGAAAGATGAATGTTGTTGTGTTTACTTGGAGGAAAGGGCAATGAATGATAACAGAGAGACCAAATTAGACAGATCTCGGTGAGGGGGAAACGTAATATGTACTGTACCTGTACCGCCGTATTTGTTAATTGGGCCGTGATCTACATGAATGAATCCATAAGGCCTGATTCACTGCTTACGAGGGACTTTTTTTTTAGGCGTTTGGTTCGCGAAATTTATTGGAATTGAAAAGGGAATTGGAATTTAAAGGATTTCTTTGAAATTTCAAAATGTGTTTGGTTAATACTTTTATTATGAGATAAGAATGTCAAAATACATAAAAAGACAAAATTACACGACGGCGGGTGGTAAAAGTCGTGGTTATATGTAGTATTTAAAAACATTCATACGAAATCCTTCAAAACATTGAAGGATTTTGAATTCCATCAAGTGTGGGATTTGGATGGAATTAATTTCAATTCTAGATCTATCTCATAGTCAACCAAACACACTAAGGAATGTAATTTAAATTCCAGTTCCATTGAATTCCAATGAATTTCATCTAACCAAACGGCTTTTTATGAATGTTATGTGAAATCATGATCATCGTGAGTGTTTTGAGGACATGAGTTTCATGAGTGATGATAAAATCATGAACCCTCATGAGAGCATGATCTTCACAGGTGTAAATAAAGTCTTGCACTTCATAAATATTGTGTTTAAAATCCATTAGTATTGTTATATGTTTTGTTATTCGGGGTTAATAACCAAGGAGACGGTAACTGGATGTTAAATAAACCTTGCTAAGGTTTAAATATGTTATAAAAATAAGTGGCATTGGAAGTAAACGAGTCGGATAATTAAAAAATCGGATTTTTGTGTGCATGACCTGATGTGGGCATATGCTATGTTGGGTGGGCATACGCCCATTGAGCACATCATACGCTGGGAGCGTATGATACACCCAAAACCTTATGTCGTACGCCCGGATTTCCATTAATTTGGGGTTTGACTTGTTTTTGGGTTGACTTGGGAGTTGTCCCAACGGTGGTAAATCATTACTAATATGTTTTATGAGTTGTTTTTGTGTAGTGAAAGCCCTGGTCTAGCCTCAGGGATTGGATTCTCACGAAAATTTGATAGCGTTTATCACCCGGTGTGTATTACGTAGATTCTAAGCTAGTTTATAATCAATAAACCGTTTGTTTTTTTTTTGGTAAAAGTAAATAAAAATAAATTGAAGAATTCCCAAATTCTTTCGCATCTTTTCCTTGTGACGGGTTGCAACTTCGCCATTCCCCATGGTTCCCCTCCCACAGCACCCACGCCCAGATTAATTACATCGTCGCACAAAATTGACGTCCGATAATGTACGGTGGCTCCGGTAAGCTCGGCCGTGGCCGAGGCGGTGGTCCTGTCAAGCGGAATATCCACTCCACATTCCAACCTTCTTCTGTTCAACGCCCATCCGGTCGTCAATCCGCCGGTGGTGGTGGTCGTAACCGTAGCAATACCACAACCGCCGCAGCCACCGCTACAGTTTCTACCGCTGAAGAGACGTTCAGTTTAGTTCGTAACAATCCTCTAAACTTTGGTATGATTATTAGGCTCTCACCTGTCCTTGTTGAAGAAATCAAGCGCCTCGAAGCGCAGGGCGGTGCCGCCAGGATCAAATTTGATTCAAGTGCTAATAATCCTAACGGGAATGTAGGTTTATTTTATCTGAATACTGGCTCTAATAACCGTTTTATGTATTCTCCGAATTTCAGTTTGTGCGTAATTGACCTAGATTAGTGAAAACTGGCTGTTCAGTACGTTGCTTGTTCGTCTCAATTGATGATACTGCAGCATAGAAGTCTTGTGGTAATAAGTTTTTTGATGAATTAAAGTTTGCTGGTTCACGAATTTAAGTTGCTTTACTGAAATTCCCTTTCTAGGTTAAATTACATGAGAGTTTGAGAATTATACAGCATATTAGCATATTTATTATCTAGTTCATAGGTTTGTTACTTAACAAAATTTAAATTATCACGAGAATCGTGCACATGGCAAGAGAGGATCATGTACTGTAACAACAATTTTGCATTTGATTTGTGGATTATCTGATTGAACAGATGGTATCTTTCTTGCAAGCTTAGTTATCTTTATGATATCTATTAGATCACATCCACAAAGTTTAGCTATTGAGTTTTTTTTAGATTTCGTCTCCTATTCTTTCAGGTCATAGATGTGGGAGGCAAGGAGTTCAGATTCACATGGTCTCAAGAAACTGGTCACCTATGTGACATATATGAAGAATGCCGAAGTGGTGACGGAGATGGCTTGCTTGTTGAATCTGGTGGTGCTTGGCGAAAGTTGAATGTTCAACGGGAATTAGATGAATCTGTTAAAAATCATGTTAAAATGCGAACAGTGGAAGCAGAACGCAAACACAAATCACGAAAGTATGTTTCATGTTTGATATGAGAAGTATTATTTCCTTGATCACTGATCATTTGTGTTTCTAATAGACCGTAGACATGCATGTTGCAGTTTATCTAATGTCTTTAATTTGAGCCCATTCATCATAACTAATGCAAAAAGGGAAATCAGTGCCAAGTGCTGAACATTGTTGTAGGGAAAACATGATTTGACTTATCAAACTTCCTGTGCAACACCATCTCAAGACCCACAACAGAACTCACCTTGGTAGTCTAGTATATGCCTTCTAAAGCATGCCATTGCCCACTTTCTCAAGTGTCACTATAAGCTAGATCCATGAAAAAGATTAACTGAAGCATACAAGAAAATTTAGAATCTGTGATATTTTGTTGCGTCTCTCAAGTAGGATATTGTATTGGCAGCAGCCAACAGCTCTATGTGGAATACCATTTTTTTGGTTCAAAAAGTGGAACATCAAATTAGTTACAACTTACTAGTGTTGGTAGAGGTGTGGAGTAGGGATTTCTTACAGTTACAATCGTCACTTGATCGATGTCATTCAACAGAAGGGTTTTTATAAAGCTAGTCCTCAGAGCTATTGTTAACCTCTGTTATATGATAACCATTTTTAGGTAGCCAATTATTTATGTTTAAAAGGCTAACTTTATGTGAGTAATGATAAATAACCATTTTGATTTCTTTTTGACAGAGCTATTGTTTTAGACCATGGAAATCCATCTATGCAGAATCAAATGAAGGCCTTAGCTGCTGCTGAAGGTATCATATTTATTGAATCATCACTATCATATTTGGTTGCCATTGATTCTCCTTTGCTTACACACGTGCTTTTTTACTTTATGCATGTATTTTTATTCCTATAGTTTGCACCGATATAAAAAGAATGTAGCTTGTCATTGAGATAAAGTCTTTGGAAACTGAATGCATGGTTCAAGAAACACGAGTCCTGGTTTCTAACCCATTTTTTATTTACTTGATACTATTTGTTAAGAGTTCTAATCCACCAAAAGTGTACATGTGTCACCATCCTTTTTGTAGTTTTCAGGATTTCCTGATGTCATTGTTATTTTACTGTTTGCCATTTGCAAAGTTATTGCAGGCTCATCTGTTGTATTGAAGATTCTATTTACGATCCATGCTGTTTTTGTTTTACCAAACTTCAATAGTAATTAATCTTCTGATTTTGTATTTTGAGAAGTGAAATCTATAACTACAACTTTTGTACTTTTGCTGAGCAGTAGGCTCACTTTTCTAATTTGTTGACTTGTCTCATCTTACAAGCAGCAGAATGAGAAGACATCCTAGCTTAAATTTCTCACACAAAGCCATCATTAAGATACATCTTTTCTTTTCTAGGCCAGTATTCGATGTGCATTATTTCAGAAATGTCTCATTCATGCTTTGCAAGAAATGCTTGAATATTTACATATAACCAATTAATCATATCTTAAAATTTGAAATTTCACACTTGATATCATATTTTCTTATTTATTTATTGGTTTCAGTAAATAATGCATGGAGAGGGTCATACAAACAAAAGAAAGAGCCCCCTTTCAAAAAGATGAAAGGTGAAACTTCTTCAGGTAATGGTTCATGTGATGGTATACTGATGATAAGTCATATTTTAAAATATAAATATAAATTTTAAAGCTATTTTTTTCCGTATCTATTACAGCAGTAATACCTCCTAAATCTGGTGGAAAAGCTGGATTTTCCTCATCAACTCCTTCCAAAATCAGGGCTTCAGCTTCCCCACTACTATCTACACCTGAGCAATCTGGCATTCCATTGTCTCCACTTAGAAGTAACAACCTTAATAAATTACATGCAAACAGAGAAGATGCTACTTTGACTCAATCTAGTAAAGAGAATGCTAGCACATCTGAGAAAGAAATGTTCAACAGAGTTCCTGCTGGTATTGTACAGAATAAACCAGGGAGCAATGAAAAATTTGGAAACAAACCAACTGACCTGCAGAGTTTGCTAATTTCTCGTCTTATGGGGAAACCACAAGGAATGAACCTCAAGGTAAGCGTAAGAACGGTCCTAAACAATCCTAGAGGTGGCAATTTGGACCCATGCCCTATAAACGGGTCACTTCGAGTTGCTTTTTATCTTGAACCGGTCAAATTTTAAAAAAAAATAGCTAAAAGGGGAACACATCAACTGGTTGAAAGTTGCCCAAAGTTTATTTTTAGTGCATAGAACCCCCTAAGTTCTTTTTATTCAGAATTGTAGATTAATATGTAAAAGTAGTGTTTTTGTAATTACAATTAACATATTAACTACTATTACTTATTTTTATTTTTTTTAATTAAAATGAACAAAAGTGTTTGCTGATCTATTCGACCTAGCTCGTACCAAAAATGGTCCATTTCAACTCAAACCTCTTTTAATCTTTGCCACGTCTAAGGTCAAAACAGTTTCGTGTTATTTCTGTTATACATTCTCATCCTACCCTTTTAATCCTAGCAAGCAGCTTTATTTGTAGCATGTTTTATTATGTAACCTATCATGTGTGAAACTTTACATATAAACAGCTTTTTTTTCCCATTTATTTGTCTTATACATTCTCATCCTCCCTTTTAGGAACTGAAGAAAGCTATTGGAGAAACCATTCCCAAATCTGTGAAGCAAATTGAGCCCATCTTGAAAAAGGTTAGTAGTAATAAACTAATATCTACATGCTATGTTCTTCAGGGACTGCTGAATGACATTGTTATTTCATTCAGATAGCTGTCGTCCTAGCTCCAGGAAGATACATATTGAAACACGATGCCGAGTTAGAAAGTTTCAAGAAACCTTCATCTGAAAGTGGAAGGTTAGACTAAGTTATGTGTTTTTTTTGTGCTGTTAAATTATACATCCCAGAGTGACTGCCATTTTGCTTGTATTTTAAAATCTCACATTTGGTTTTTGATTTTCAGCTTACAATTGGGGATTAGATAACAATGATGTTTTTTGTCTTCAGTTTTTACATTTAAATTTCAAAACTAAGTCCAAAATTAAAACTTTAACGTATTATATGTTTGAAGTCATTTATTTATCGTGTCTCAATGTCTTTACATTGTGTGTTTCCTTTTGGATTTAAAAAAAGAGTCAAAATGACTTGGAGAAACCACTCCACCAAAAAATTTCTTATAAAAAAAATGTCAAAATGACTTGTGGATTTCTCTCTGAGGACATGGTCGAGGATAGAACTTCGTGGAGGCGTAGGATTAAGGCTAAGGACTTTTAGGGGGTGGCTTACCATTAGCATAGGGGTTTAGTTCTTCCTAGACTTGTGATGTTAATTTTCTGGAGAATTAGGATAGGGAAGAAGGATATCATGAATTTTATTTCCTACTCTGGCTACGTGTATCTATGGTGCCTTTTGTACTATCATCACTTTTCACAACTTACATGTTTTCACCATCTACTCCTCCTTGCCACTTAGGCACTTATAGGTTATTTTTTAATAATATGTTTAATGTTTAGCTGTGTTGTTGTTGGATTTTGCTAGGCATGGTTGTTGTTGACTTGTTGTTTATCAAAATTTTCTATTTAAATTATTTAGTTATACAATCTTCGTAAAAAAATATTATTAGGTTTCATCCATAGTTTGTTTTTGCATGTGAGAGTTAACTAATCTTCTTTGTTCTACGTTAAACCTTGTCACCATTATTTGATTATGTATGGCATTTGCTGGAATCTTATAAATATTGCCTGATTTCCCTATTCTCAGTTCTCCAGAGAACAATAATCATCACAGAGAAGCAACAACTGCACCTGAATCTAGCTATCCTTTTAAAGCTGACGATGGGAAGGAATTTGATCCATCTCACCTAAATTCTGAACCTTATGAAGATTTAAATATTTTAGGAAAAAATGATATCGATAATCTTTCCCCAGATGTATTAAGTGATAAAAAGGTTTCCCAAAATAAAGAAGATCCTGCAGTTAGCTCTAGCAGGAGCGGAAGTGACAGTGAAAGTGAGAACAGAAGTCCTGCTGGTAGTAGGAGTGGGAGTAGCAGTGACAGTGATAGTGATGCTTCTTTAAACGGAAAACAAGGGTCTGATGAAGATGTAGATATCATGAGTGATGATGATAAAGAGCCGAAACAGAACTTACAACCTTTGGAGCATGAATTTGGATATGCACCACACAATATGCCTGAGGAGAAGGATGATGGCCATGGCTCTGATTTACTTGATCTTGAAAAAGATTTGTTTGGAGATGACCACACAGCTGATTTGCCTGCAACTAATAAAGACGAGGATAATTATGCTGATGATACAACAAATCTCTTCATTAATCACCTTCACCATCAAGAGAGTGAAGTTCATGTTCATGCAAAAAAAGGCGTATCAAGAACTACGTCCAAAAGGGGATCTGATGAGAAACATTTTGATGAAAACGAAGCCAAAAGATTAAAATCAGGGAACTGGGCCCGGTCCCCAATCTCCAGATCTCCTTATGGTAACAAAACGATGGGCCGAACTGTTGGTGATGTGTCTGACCATGACTATGAAAATGTCAACAGTCATGATTTTCTTGGAAATTCTACTTCAGATTCCCCGAGACCTGACCTGAGATCAATTGATCTTAATGCACGAGCAAAGCCTCCTATTGATGTGGATAACACTGTTAGGTTCTCTGAAAGGGGTCCACAAGGGAATGATGTATTTTTTATGCAAAAAGATAATAAAATTAACAAAGAAACACGTGATGAAGACGGTTATCGTAAGGATAAAAGACCTCCAAAGAACTCTGGAGGCAAACATCCGGGTTCTCATCAAAAGAAACATGGTGCTTTAATTGGAAAAAATAAGGAACCTGAGTTACTGTCAACATCACAGATTAAAAGTTCCCCCCTTGACTTGAGAAAGTCATCCGTAATAAATGGACGTGGACCCACACTCCAAAGAGAGCTCTCAGATTTAGAAATGGGTGAATTTCGTGAGAGTTGGCATGAAGAAAAGCGTTTTGGAGGAAATAACACCTTTAAACAATCAGAGAACAAATCAAGTTCAGATTACTGGAATCTTGATGAAAGTAAAGCAAAACCTAATGACGTGTTAAACCTACCTAAAAAGGTTGTTGCTGAGGATCATGTTGATGACTTCACAAGGTTTAATGGCCAACAGTCGCTATCAAGAGCTGATCATCTGAAATCTGGGTCTCAGAACAGTAAAAGCAGACACAATGACGCTGGGGCAAGCCAGGGGATTGGAATTGGTTCAGAAGGGTATACAGTCAACACAGATTCTCAAGGAAAAGGGCATGTGGGTGTACCCCATAAGCATGAGAAACAAGCAGTACCTGTTTCCACAAAAGATAAGAGAAGACATAAGTCTAAAGATTTAGGAGAAAGAAAGAAGGATTTTTGGATGGTAAACAGTAGGGATAACAATGAACAAAAAAGGAGGGAAATGGAGTCTTTTTCTGATGACAGTATTACTTCATATACCAAGTATGAGAAAGATGAGCCAGAGATGAAGGGACCAATACAAGATCTTTCACAGTACGTATATCCTTATTTCTTACAGTTATTACTGTTTGCTTGACAGGAATGGAGTAGGCTAATGGAATTGGCATGGTAATGGAATGGATCAATGCATTCCATTATCATGCTTGGTTGACCTGTAGGCACTGAAAAAGTTTTTAACATTATTTTCTTATATTGCATAATGCATACGTAGACAGTGTATAAATCATAAATGCATCCCTTTTTAATTCTTTATATATTAAAAGTTACTGAATTTTATGTAAAAGTAATGTAAATTAAACATAACAGAACTCGTTAACACCTTAACCGCTTTTTTATGAAAGGTATTTTTCTAGCTATTTTTGGAAAATAAAAAAAAGCAATTCATTTATATATTTCTGTATATTTTTAAGCAAGATTTTTTTTTGAAGATAGTGTAAATAATATAAGGGATTCCAATCCTTCTCTTATTCCAGTTTACCAAAAGATAAACCAGGAAGTTTATCGTATATTGATTGTGTATATAATAGAGTTACATTAGGTCTCTATATATCGAGAGTAATATTACACACAGATATCCTCTAGACTATGATAATGACAAATAAGAACACAAGTAGTCTAATATTCCCCTGCAAGCTAAGGACTGGGAATGACATGTAGCTGGGAATGTAAAGAGATTCTTTTTTTTTATGTTTACCGGTGCTACCCAAGGGTTCATCAGTGGGAGCTGTATATGAAAATCCTACAAAGAAAAGTCCCATAAACAATAATTTTGCATTGTAATGGTTGTATTCTGCATTTTTAGGTACAACGAGTATGTGCAGGAGTATCATGAGAAGTATGATTGCTACCATACGTTGAACAAGATTTTAGAATCTTACAGGTTTTGGAAATGTTATCCTTATTTTGTGTTCTTTTATCTTAATTATGTCCAGTTTGAATATCATTTATCTAATTTAATTTCATCATAAACGTCCAGAAATGAGTTTCAAACATTTGGAAGGGACCTCGAGCTTGCTAAAGGAAGAGATATAGAAAGATATAACAAAATTTTGGAACAGTTAATGGAATCTTATCGCCAGTGTGGAACGGTATGCTGAATATCTGTCTTTGATAAGTCTAATTAAAAATCTTTGGAAAATTGCTTCAGGGCATTTGATAATTTGATCCTATAAAGGTTATGAATCATGATTTATAAATTATAGTAGCAGCATTGACCTTTGACTGTTGGTTTTGAACATCTAAGATTCTGCCTAACATTAAAAATTATTGAAAATTCTTTTTTGAGGAATTTCACTTTGTTGAACTGCTTTCATGGATTTTCATAAGATTTGTAAGCAAATGAACATTTTTGAGCTTTCTAGCCTTAATTGTGGAAGTATTTAATGTTGCAGAAACATAAACGGCTGAAGAAGATATTTGTTGTGCTTCATCACGAACTGCAGGTTTCTATCTATCCGCTCAATCATGTTAAATTTGCTACTCGATTTCAAACATTAGATTCTCACTTTACTTCCATGGTGAAGGCAGTATTAACCAGAATTTGATGCACTCCATATTTTAATTAATTAACATATTTCTTTTGTATCCAGCATTTGAAGGAGATGATTAGAGACTTCGTTGAGAAACAAACGAAAGGATGATGCACAAAATCGACTTTGAAAAATAGGAAAAACAAAGTGAAAGATGGAAGAACAAACTCAAATCTTTTGTCTTCTTTTTTAATTATAGTTTTTTTTTCTCAGTGTTCTAGAATCTACCTGCAGTATTTGATAAATCAAGTTGATGGCTGTGAATATGGAGGTAGTTAAGTGACATCTGGTTGAGGTAGGCATAATGGAGAAGGAAAAGTTTTGGGTTAGTTATGGCAGATAGTATATAACACTCACTGTACATGCACTTTTTAGTGTTTTTTTTAGTTTCATTTTTGGTTCTTTTTCCGAGAAATGTTTTGGTTTGGGTTGTGATATTTGTAGTGCATAGTAATTTAGAGTAAAAGTTTTTAATTCTAGCATCTATTTAGATTGAATTAGTTATCTGATCCAAACTGGATCTCAAGAGTTTTTTCTCTTTGTACAAAGATAGTATGAGGTTAGGTGAAACCCGATAAGTCATTTACCTAAATATTTTAGTATGTTATATTATCTAAAAAGGATAAAATACGTAGCATATTGAATTTGTTAAAAGCTTGAAATTATTAAAATTATAAATTTGATAGAAGTGTAATTGAAAATTAACTATTTTAAATTAGTTTTTGAGGTGAGTTTATGATTGGATTTGGGCATCTCAATGAGTAAATTTGAACCACATATATGAGGGGGCATACTCGAAAACCCAATATCAGTTGGTATACCTGTGAATCCGATGGGTATTGAGTAATGGGTACCCGACGTTGACCCATTCTTATCCGTTAAACTAAGTGTAGTTGTTTAACTAAAAATTGAAAAAGTGACTGACATGTAGGCAATAAGGCTCTTACTAATAAAACTCTCAAGTGTATACCGGTCTAAGGGGCTGTTTGGCAACTTCTGAACCAGTAAGTGCTGAACCAGTAAGAGGTCTGAATGGGTAAAAGACTCTGAACCAATTAAGTGCTGAACCATTAGTGCTGTTTGGTTGGGTCTCTGAACCACTGTGCAGAATGACTATTTTACCCCTCTTTTTTGTTGCCATTTCTTTAAATAATAAAAAAAAAGATTACCATAACTCAATCTTCCATACCCATAAATCAATCATACACAGAACCAATTTATCTAAAAAGCGGCGGAGGGGACGAGTAGCAGCGGACCAGTAGAAGCGGCGGAAGGAGATGGACAGACACGTAGCAGCGGCGTAGGGGAGTCGCGCAAGTGGAGGAGACGATCTGTGGTAGTGGCGTGGAGAAGAAGGGCGCAGGTGGAGGGGAGTCACGCAGGTGGAGGAGACGATCTGTGGTAGTGGCGTGGAGAAGAAGGGCAAAGGGGAGAAACTTAGGTTAATGTTTCATTCAGAGACTTTTTGTAGCTGAATGGTTAAGTGGTGTTCTGAACCATTAAGAGGTGATATTTTTAACGAAACAAACATTACACCTCTGACCGATTCAGAGGTTACCTCTGAATGAGACCATTAAGTGGCTAACAAACGGGGCCTAACTAAAATAATTATTTTTTAATATTTTTATATAAAAATATGGATACATGGTTTAATTGGCTGATTGTAAGTTAGCCCACACTTCAAGCCCTTCACACCTATTAAACTCATGGCCCACTTGCTTGGTGCCCGCGTAATGATGTTCCCTATTGGATAAGTTGGTAAGTTACCTCAAACCGGTACACTTGGTGTTATAGGCTATGTTAGGAAATGTATTATTTCAACAATACAAATGTAACAATAAGAAATAGAAAACAATAAAACATACCCAAGTTCCTCTATTAAAGATCAGAAAAAGAATAATCTAGAACCCATATATGTAATTTAACTCATTAATATTCCCCACCCATTTTTTCTTCCATTTTCTGCCCAACAGTACTAATATACTTTCACGAGTCCTCTTGAAGCTTTCAAATTGGGATCTTCCATGGAGATGAGTCTCACGACCTTAAAGTTTCCATTATTTCTCAGATCTGTTGAAGGAGTTGACGCTAAGCCGATCTACACACCGATCTGTGCTCCGGGGAGGGCATGTCGGCGGACTTCCGTCGTTGCGAACGCGATAGGCGGAGGATCGGCAAAGTACAAAGGTACGCAGATGAGAGAGCAGAAGCTGACGGAGCTGATAGAGGCAAAAGTCGCTGAAGCGACGCAAGTTTGCGAGGGAAATCGTTATTCCGACGAGTGCAAGGTGGCGTGGGACGAAGTGGAAGAGGTTAGTCAGGCGAAAGCAGATCTCCGTAGAAAACTGGATGAGAACAAGGATCCTTTGCAGTCGTTCTGTGAGGAGAATCCAGAGACCGACGAGTGTCGTATCTACGACGACTGAAGCCTTCCCGCAATGTATGTTCCGATTATCATGTAATTATATGCTAATATCTGATTATCTTACGTATTTCCTATTTTCTATATGTAGTTTCCGATTTCGTGTGATCCTGAACTACAAATTTGTTCGATTCTAGTACGTTATTCCGTCACCGATTGTTAATACGTGAATGACCTCCATTGCTTGTGAATTAGGGGGTGTTTGGATTGAAATAAGCGTTTTGAATAAAAAAGTTTGGAGATGATTATTCTAAACAGGTTTGTAATATAAACACCCCCTTAGTAGTTAATTATTCTATATCTGAATAGAATATAATGTTTGGTGGTGGACCTGATTCATCATCCGGATTGTTCGAAAGGTAGAAATCAAATTGGAATCCGAATCAGGATTTCTAGTGTGGTAATTCCTGTTTGGGAACAAGTGGAGGACCCAAGCATCTGGGATTTTGGATAAGGGTTGGAACAACTATGGTTATTTCTTTTATAGAGAAGTTTTATTTAATCAATTTATGATTTTAGTGTTAAACTATATATTTATATAGTCTATACATACTAAAATATATTTTATAAATTATAACCGTAAATGCTATAGTTGATTTTTTCCATTTTCTTTGTTGGTGGAATTATTTTATGATAACATACATATTTCTCTTAAATATTGGTTTGAGGACTATGATTGCGATGTGACATCCGGCATTTTCAGGTTAACTCCGTCAACTCAAACCTCGTTAGTTCAAACATTTTTCGTTACAAACTCAGTCATCTCAGTTAGTCGCACATACATTGCATTTAATTAGGATTAATTAAATGTGTCAGACAGTTCACACACATCGGATCGCACTCGAGTCTAACCCGGAACGTTGGTGATTAATCGAAATTAACATTATGAACATTTAATAATTTATATTTAATATAAATTATGAAACTTATGTGATTTTATGTGATTTCGTGAATTATGTGAATACTATTGTTTTCGTACGTGTTCATCGTGTGAAAATAGTATTTAGTATTTTTATAAAAAGATATTGTTTTTATAAAAATAAAAATCAAAAATGGTAATTATTAATTAAGTGGTTATTTAGTTAAATAGAGTTTATGGACCATTAGGAAGCCCGTAGCCCAACTTAAAACCCATTATGGACTAGATAAGGATAAAGTTTAAAAAAAAAAAAAAACATAACATAAACCCTACCTCATTGTTGCCGTCGCGATCCCCTCACCCCACCCCCACTTCGACCGAACCTTCAAGCAACCCAAACACACCTCAATCGAGCCCCGATCGTGAATCCGGAAGTAGATACGTGCTAGTCTACGTGTTTCTAACGTCTCTACGTAAGTCGTTTCGTTTAAATCCGTCACTTTTTCATTATTATTTTTGAGATTGAAACCCTAGATTATCCAAACATAATAATTTTGAAATATGATAATGGATTCATTAATTGTTTGATGTTATTGAATTTTATTGATGATTTGATGAACGTTTATGAAACCCTAGTTGTCATACGATGTGAAAATAGAATATGTTTGATTATGTGATGTGTAGAAATCGCATGTTAGACGTGGATAATGATTAATATTGTTGTAATTATATTAGTTGAAAGATTTGTGATTGGTTGGACATGTTAATTTTGTGATTTGAACGTGTAATGGTCGAGTTACTAAAATAGGAAACTTTTTATAAATTCTATTTTGCATGCTAGACGTGATTAGGATGATGTGATGATGGTTATGAGCTACTTGATACATGGTTAGATGAATTGAGAAATCAGATTTTGAATACATAACCCGGTTTTACGAACTTTCCAAATAAGGAAACTTTAATTGTTAAAAATGGTTAGAACTTACTAATTAGACATGCATGACATGGTTTAATGATTGGTACATGTTAGTTAAGACATAATAACCTGTTGTAACGTGTTAGGTGTTTGAAATCACGCATGCTAGTCATAGGTTACTAAAGATGGAAACTTTATTTGGAATTTTGACATACATGTTTAGTTCTATGCAATGGTTATGTGATAGGACAATCTTGAACATGTTATAGTAGTCTTACGAGCATGCTAACAATGATGAATTTCATAAAACACAAATCCCGAACATACTTTCTATTTATAGAAACCTGCTATTTTTGAAAACTTTCTATTTTTGGAAATCATGTTTGTTTGATTAGAACAATTAGGATTTGTTGCTAAGTGTTACAGCATGATCATTTGTGTATAATATAGAAGTATTATACTGAACAAACGTTAAATCATTAATCGGGTCACCAACGGGTCGTCGGGTCAAACTTAGTCAAACTTGGTCAAACATGAGTCAAACTTGTAAACTCTTTTCAAACACTTAAACAATGGGATTGTTTGGATACTTAGGGTTTGTATCAACTTGCACGAACATATACTTATAAACCGGTGTTTATAGGTGGCAGTTAGTCGTCAAGCATTTTAGATTCGCTTTCTTACGCACATACTCTAAGGTGAGTTTCACGGCCCCTTTTCTTACGTTTTAAACCTGGGGGAGAAAACATGGGTACGAACATTTAGATCTTACGTTTCTTTTATATCACTTGTGTACTAAGCGCAAACATATCACGAAAGTCCTTACTTATCGAACCGTTAGTATATGGGTTAGCGAGGAAATCTTGAGTAGTACTACTGGGCACTGACAAGCCCCACCCGCGTTAGTCGCGCTAACTCGACAGGTAGTCGAACGGGTGTAACATTTACCTAAACATTACCATTGATTGTGATAGTCATGGTGGAAGGCAATTCAAACATACAGACAGTCAGCTTCGGTGTCGAAACGCTTTAGTATCATGTTCTAGGTTAGCTACCTATGATATAATTGAATACGGTATTATCTAGTAAACTTTACAAACATATAAACCTGTGAACTCACCAACCTAGTGTTGACACGTTTTAGCATGTTTTCTCAGGTAATTAAGGTACAAGCACGAGCTAAGGCATGCATGCATACGAAGTCTATCATTTGCAAACTCAAGAATTATTTATTTTAATTATCTTTGAATTGTTTATTTTGGCACAACTGTTTTGGCGCATGTTTTTCATTTAACTTTTCGCTTCCGCAAGTCTTACATTAAATCAGTATTTTCATTACTAGTGTTGCATCGTGACTATGAGCAATACTAGTGGTTTTTATTAAACTCATATAGAGTCGTTCAACGTAACTAATGACTGAGATCCTGTCAAGTCACGCCCCTAACGGTAAAACTCCGTTGGTGGATTTTGGGGGTGTGACAGATTGGTATCAGAGCCATTGGTTATAGAGAACTAGGAAATGCATACTAGACTATAACCACGTACATGCATTAGTTACACAACACTTACACTCAAACATGGCACTCACTCATCCCGTTACAGGAAATGTCGACCCCACCCAATTCACCCGCATCCCCAGTTGAGCAGGAGTATGATGTTCCTACAGTACCTTTGCCAGAGTCGAGGAGACGTCGACTCAACCCGATTAACCCCACAGTAGGGCATGACGAGCCTATTCATGTGCGTGTCAGAGGCAACACGCAGGACTGGGATTGGTATCCCGATAGGATCAGGAACTGGATCCGCGAGGAGGAAGTCCCACCTCCACTCACTACTGACATTGCTTCTTCTTCTTCATCATCTTCTGTACGAGCTTTGCCACCATTACATTACCCCTTTGAGCAGATGTTTGCTGCATTTGTAGCTAGGATGGACCGGGAGATCCGGAACATGAGAGATGCAGCTGGAGAGATTACTAGCATACTTCAGCGAGAGATGGTGATGAATCAGAGGATCACCAAACTGACTGCAGATTTAGCAGCAACTGATACAGCTCATGAGAATTTAGCAAATGGATGTGTGGACATGGAGGACCGGCTGAACACTGCAGAGTGGAACCTGGATATACTCCACACTAGGATTGAGCAGTTTGATGCACGACTTGCAGCAGTTGAGGCAGCAGGAGTTGCACCAGAGGATGCACCTGCAGGAGATCTGGATGAGGATGATGATGCAGCATCTGATGTTACATCAGCTAGCAGTGGCGTTTGATATCTTATCTTCATTACTTATTTACGTCTTTCTCTAAACCTAGATGGACAGGGTTGTTCTCATCCAACTGATGTTTCTAGATTCTGGCGAACTTGTGTCCGCAAATGGTAACACCTCCCTATAAGAGGATCGAGAAATTCATTGATGGTTTGGTCCCGCAAATTCAGAGCATGGTGACATCTTCAAATCCCACTACAATCCAGCAGGCAATCAGGTTGGCTCACAGGCTAACCGATCAGACAGTGGCTCAGGGCACTCTACCACCTAGAGGTACATTATCAAAGACAACTGACAATAAGCGGAAGTTTGACAGTTCATTCCCCAAAACCTTCCAGTCAAACCCACCTTCTCAGCAATAGCAACAGCAACACCGTAAGTTTGAACCGTCAAAGAACAACAGTCAGTCTAACTCTTCTCAGCAGAATCAAGGTTCTTATAATGGCAAGTATCCGAAGTGCAATAAATGTAACTTTCACCATCATGGAGCATGTGACCGGTACCGTTGCCAACGGTGTGGAAAGATGGGCCATTTGGCCAAAGACTGTAGAGTAGATCTGCAGAACAAACAGACACCACCTGGAAACGCACCCAAAGGTTGTTTTGAGTGCGGTAAGGAAGGGCATTTCAAGAGGGACTGTCCGCAGTTGAGGAGAAACGGAAACGGGAATGGGAATGGCAACAATCATCAGGGTGGTAATGGAAATGGTAATAACCACCAGGGTGGAAATGGTAATAACAACGGAAATGGTGCAAAGGGCCGAGCATTTGTGATTGGATCGGGAGAAGCTCGGAATGATCGGAACGTGGTGAACGGTATGTTTCTCTTAAACGATCATTATGCTTCTGTACTTTTGATACTGGCGCCGATAGAAGTTTCATATCTAGAGAACTTAGTGGCCAGCTAGAAATAAACCCGACTTTACTAGAACACCATTATACCGTAGAGATAGCAGACGGTAAAGTAATCGAGGCAACCCACATTCTCAAGGGATGTCAGTTAGAACTTTCTGGTCACAAACTCGACATCGATCTCATGCCAGTTACACTTGGCAGTTTTGACATAATTGTGGGCATGGATTGGTTGTCTAAAAACCAAGCCGAGATCATCTGTAGTGAGAAAATCGTTCGTGTACCCATTCCTAGTGGAGAAATCCTATCTGTTCAGGGTGAAAGAAGTGGTGCAGCCATGGGCATCATATCTTTCATGAAGGCCCAGAAGTGTCTGCGAAAGGGTCATACCGCGATACTGGCCCTTGTTGCTGACAAATCCACCGAGGAGAAAAAGTTAGAAGATATCCCAATCGTTCGTGAATTCCCAGAAGTATTTCCTGAAGACCTACCTGGTCTTCCACCTCATCGTCAGGTCGAATTTCAGATTGACCTAACACCCGGAGCAGCGCCTATTGCTCGGGCACCTTATAGACTGGCACCAAGCGAGTTGCAGGAACTATCCACTCAACTGCAAGAGTTGTTGGATAAGGGTTTCATCCGACCGAGCTCATCGCCATGGGGAGCTCCAGTCCTATTTGTTAAAAAGAAAGATGGAACTTTCCGAATGTGCATTGATTACCGAGAGTTGAACAAGGTAACAGTCAAGAACCGCTACCCACTACCCCGTATTGACGATCTATTCGACCAACTTCAAGGGTCAAGTTTCTACTCAAAAATCGATTTAAGGTCTGGATATCATCAGCTGAGAGTTCGAGATGAAGATATATCCAAGACTGCATTCAGAACTCGGTACGGCCATTTCGAGTTTTTGGTCATGCCATTTGGATTAACTAACGCATCCGCGGTGTTCATGGACCTCATGAACCGTGTGTGTAAACCCTATCTGGACCAATTCGTCATTGTTTTTATTGACGATATCCTCATATATTCTAAGAGTCAGGAAGAGCATGAGGAGCATCTGCGTTTGATCCTTGAACTACTGAAACAGGAGCAGTTATACGCGAAGTTTTCCAAATTCGATTTTTGGATTCGCGAGGTTCAATTTTTAGGACATGTGATCAATGAGAAGGGAATACATGTCGACCCAGCCAAAGTGGAAGCCATTAAAAATTGGGCAGCACCAACAACTCCAACCGAAGTTCGGCAATTCCTAGGATTGGCCGGATACTACCGTCGTTTTATCGAGGGATTCTCAAAGATTGCCCAACCCCTCACCTCTTTAACCCAAAAAGATAAACCCTATAATTGGAGTCAGACTCAAGAATCAGCATTCCAGCTACTGAAGCAGAAACTATGTAGCGCACCTATCCTGTCTCTACCAGAGGGAACAGATGACTTCGTGGTGTATTGCGATGCCTCCATCCAAGGTCTCGGTTGTGTGTTGATGCAACGTGACAAGGTTATCGCATACGCTTCTCGACAATTAAAAATCCACGAAAAGAATTACACGACTCACGATTTGGAATTAGGAGCCGTGGTGTTTGCACTCAAGATATGGAGACATTACTTGTACGGTACCAAGTGCACCATCTACATCGATCACAAGAGTCTTCAACATATTTTTGAGCAGAAAGAGTTGAACATGCGTCAACGTCGTTGGATCGAGTTATTAAACGATTACGATTGTGCAATCAAGTACCATCCGGGCAAAGCTAATGTGGTAGCCGATGCCTTAAGCAGAAAAGAAACTAAACCCCGACGGGTTAGAGCATTACAACTCACTATTCATACAGGATTACCCGAACAAATCCGTAATGCCCAACTCGAAGCCTTAAAAGAGGAGAACTTACAATTGGAATCCACTCGTGGTATGGAGAAACAACTGGAGCTTAAAACAGATGGTATTCGTTACTTCGCGGAACGAATATGGATACCAGTATATGGAAACCTAAGAGATCTAGTCATGGATGAAGCTCACAAATCCCGATACTCTATCCATCCGGGATCCGACAAGATGTATCACGATCTCAAGGTTTTGTATTGGTGGCTGAACATGAAAGCCGACATAGCCACCTACGTGGGCAAGTGTCTGACTTGTTCCAAGGTCAAGGTGGTGTACCAAAAGCCATCCGGATTACTTCAACAACCGGAAATACCGATGTGGAAATGGGAGCAGATTTCCATGGATTTCATAACCAAATTACCCCGAACCCCTACTGGATGTGACACAATCTGGGTGATAGTGGATCGCCTAACCAAATCAGCTCATTTCCTTGCTATAAAAGAGACAGACAAAATGGAAAGGTTAACTCGTCTCTACCTTAAAGAAGTAGTATCTCGACATGGAGTTCCAATCTCCATCATTTCTGACAGAGACGCCCGATTCACCTCACACTTTTGGAAATCATTACAGAAAGCTCTAGGCACGCGCCTGGATATGAGCACAGCGTACCATCCTCAAACAGATGGCCAGAGCGAGCGTACCATTCAAACTCTAGAAGACATGTTACGAGCCTGCGTAATTGACTTCGGAAACAGTTGGGAAACTCACTTACCTTTAGTGGAGTTCTCTTATAATAACAGCTATCATACGAGCATCAAAGCAGCACCGTTCGAGGCTTTGTACGGACGGAAATGTCGATCACCACTTTGTTGGGCTGAAATTGGAGATAGTCAACTTACTGGTCCCGAACTTGTGCATGAAACCTCAGAGAAAATTGTGCAAATCAGAAACCGTATGGCGACAGCTCGTGACCGTCAAAAGAGTTATGCAGACAAGCGCAGAAAACCGCTAGAATTTCAAGTGGGTGACAAAGTGTTATTAAAGGTTTCACCTTGGAAAGGTGTGATTCGTTACGGGAAACGAGGAAAGTTAAATCCGCGTTACGTTGGACCGTTCGAGATAGAGAAAAGGATCGGTCCAGTAGCATATCGACTGAACCTACCCGATGCACTCAATGGAGTACATAATGTATTTCATGTATCAAACCTAAAGAAGTGCATATCAGATGAGACACTTGTAGTTCCACTCGAGGAGTTGGAAATTGATGAACAACTACATTTCATTGAGGAACCCGTTGAGATCATGGACCGAGAGGTCAAGACACTCAAGCGCAGTAAGATACCTATTGTCAGAGTTCGCTGGAACTCGAAGCGTGGACCGGAGTTCACGTGGGAACGCGAGGATCAGATGATGAAAAAGTATCCTCACTTGTTCAAACATTCAACGGCAAACACGGAAGGTACTAACTAAATTTCGAGACGAAATTCTTTCAACAAGGGGATGATGTGACAAACCTAAACTTTTTGTTTCAGACGTTACGGACTTCGTTTAATTTTCGGGACGAAAATTCTTTCAACAAGGGGATGATGTGACATCCGGCATTTTCAGGTTAACTCCGTCAACTCAAACCTCGTTAGTTCAAACAATTTTCGTTACAAACTCAGTCATCTCAGTTAGTCGCACATACATTGCATTTAATTAGGATTAATTAAATGTGTCAGACAGTTCACACACATCGGATCGCACTCGAGTCTAACCCGGAACGTTGGTGATTAATCAAAATTAACATTATGAACATTTAATAATTTATATTTAATATAAATTATGAAACTTATGTGATTTTATGTGATTTCGTGAATTATGTGAATACTATTGTTTTCGTACGTGTTCATCGTGTGAAAATAGTATTTAGTATTTTTATAAAAAGATATTGTTTTTATAAAAATAAAAATCAAAAATGGTAATTATTAATTAAGTGGTTATTTAGTTAAATAGAGTTTATGGACCTTTAGGAAGCCCGTAGCCCAACTTAAAACCCATTATGGACTAGATAAGGATAAAGTTTAAAAAAAAAAAAAACATAACATAAACCCTACCTCATTGTTGCCGTCGCGATCCCCTCACCCCACCCCCACTTCGACCGAACCTTCAAGCAACCCAAACACACCTCAATCGAGCCCCGATCGTGAATCCGGAAGTAGATACGTGCTAGTCTACGCGTTTCTAACGTCTCTACGTAAGTTGTTTCGTTTAAATCCGTCACTTTTTCATTATTATTTTTGAGATTGAAACCCTAGATTATCCAAACATAATGATTTTGAAATATGATAATGGATTCATTAATTGTTTGATGTTATTGAATTTTATTGATGATTTGATGAACGTTTATGAAACCCTAGTTGTCATACGATGTGAAAATAGAATATGTTTGATTATGTGATGTGTAGAAATCGCATGTTAGACGTGGATAATGATTAATATTGTTGTAATTATATTAGTTGAAAGATTTGTGATTGGTTGGACATGTTAATTTTGTGATTTGAACGTGTAATGGTCGAGTTACTAAAATAGGAAACTTTTTATAAATTCTATTTTGCATGCTAGACGTGATTAGGATGATGTGATGATGGTTATGAGCTACTTGATACATGGTTAGATGAATTGAGAAATCAGATTTTGAATACATAACCCGGTTTTACGAACTTTCCAAATAAGGAAACTTTAATTGTTAAAAATGGTTAGAACTTACTAATTAGACATGCATGACATGGTTTAATGATTGGTACATGTTAGTTAAGACATAATAACCTGTTGTAACGTGTTAGGTGTTTGAAATCACGCATGCTAGTCATAGGTTACTAAAGATGGAAACTTTATTTGGAATTTTGACATACATGTTTAGTTCTATGCAATGGTTATGTGATAGGACAATCTTGAACATGTTATAGTAGTCTTACGAGCATACTAACAATGATGAATTTCATAAAACACAAATCCCGAACATACTTTCTATTTATATAAACCTGCTATTTTTGAAAAATTTCTATTTTTGGAAATCATGTTTGTTTGATTAGAACAATTAGGATTTGTTGCTAAGTGTTACAGCATGATCATTTGTGTATAATATAGAAGTATTATACTGAACAAACGTTAAATCATTAATCGGGTCACCAACGGGTCGTCGGGTCAAACTTAGTCAAACTTGGTCAAACATGAGTCAAACTTGTAAACTCTTTTCAAACACTTAAACAATGGGATTGTTTGGATACTTAGGGTTTGTATCAACTTGCACGAACATATACTTATAAACCGGTGTTTATAGGTGGCAGTTAGTCGTCAAGCATTTTAGATTCGCTTTCTTACGCACATACTCTAAGGTGAGTTTCACGGCCCCTTTTCTTACGTTTTAAACCTGGGGGAGAAAACATGGGTACGAACATTTAGATCTTACGTTTCTTTTATATCACTTGTGTACTAAGCGCAAACATATCACGAAAGTCCTTACTTATCGAACCGTTAGTATATGGGTTAGCGAGGAAATCTTGAGTAGTACTACTGGGCACTGACAAGCCCCACCCGCGTTAGTCGCGCTAACTCGACAGGTAGTCGAACGGGTGTAACATTTACCTAAACATTACCATTGATTGTGATAGTCATGGTGGAAGGCAATTCAAACATACAGACAGTCAGCTTCGGTGTCGAAACGCTTTAGTATCATGTTCTAGGTTAGCTACCTATGATATAATTGAATACGGTATTATCTAGTAAACTTTACAAACATATAAACCTGTGAACTCACCAACCTAGTGTTGACACGTTTTAGCATGTTTTCTCAGGTAATTAAGGTACAAGCACGAGCTAAGGCATGCATGCATACGAAGTCTATCATTTGCAAACTCAAGAATTATTTATTTTAATTATCTTTGAATTGTTTATTTTGGCACAACTGTTTTGGCGCATGTTTTTCATTTAACTTTTCGCTTCCGCAAGTCTTACATTAAATCATTATTTTCATTACTAGTGTTGCATCGTGACTATGAGCAATACTAGTGGTTTTTATTAAACTCATATAGAGTCGTTCAACGTAACTAATGACTGAGATCCTGTCATGTCACGCCCCTAACGGTAAAACTCCGTTGGTGGATTTTGGGGGTGTGACATGCGAGATTGTCGCATACATTTACTTAGAAACAATGACTCACACGTATAAAATCTCCGTCACACCGCGCGACATAACCCTCTAGTTATTATTATAACATACATATAATAACGTTTTGAAAAGTTTTGGGAAAACAATAGTTTGAATTGACAATCGTCAAACCCTAATTTTTATAATGATAAAAATATTTAACATGATGTATTATTAGCTTAATAATAGTGATCATATGCCATATGCCACCTACAAGTCCTCAATGATACTCAAGTTAATAATCAAGTCCAAGATCAAACAAGTCATTAAGTATACTTGTTCCAAGGGTGAAGCCTCTGGTGACTCGAGGTTCCAAGGGGGCATGATCCCTGGCAGGGCTAAAGGTGTCACCCCTTGTGGGAATCGAGGAGATTTTATGTTCCATATTAATTATACACTAGAAAATGCTTCAGATTTGCATGATTGATGAAAAATGCATGGAAAAACGATGGTCAATGATAACTGAGATCAACGGTAACTGAGATCATTATCAACTGTGCATAAGTGACAACTAGTTTTTTTTAATATAACTTGTATACATGTTCTTGTTTTAATTACTTGATTAAAGATTTGAATTACCACCAAATTACTTTAACTGAAAAACGATTATTATATGATTAAAAGTTTACGTCGGTGCCACTCAACACTCTCTTTAAACAACATATAAACAATTGGTACAATATCTAAACACTTGCAACTTTTTTTTTATAAACTAACAATATTAATATTGGTTTTTTAAAAAAGCCAGTAATGTTTTTCCACCCGGTATAAATAACTTTCAATCCCCTCTTGACATTTGACTTTTTAGCCGAATTAAAAACTTAAGTAAAGACTAAAGACTCTCATCTATTAACTATTCGTCTTATATTTTAAAACTTTACCCACCTAAGACTAACATTTAATAATAATAATAATAATATATGATAACTTAGATTTCAATAATTTAAACTATAAGTCATTGTACGCTAATAATGTACTGATAATTTAACTAATAACACTCGTATCTTTCATGTTTGTCGTCAAAGACGATATCACTAGCATTATTATAAAAAAATACACATAATTTCACTTATTATGAAGAAGATATGGAAACATAGAAACGAAATCAAGTAAAGTGTAAATCGATCTATGCTGATTATATTAATAAAATTATTTTTCAAAAAAGAAAAAAAAAAGAGTTTGAGGAGTGTCACATTGGTTAAATTATCGGTTAATATTCCCTGCGCTTTGTACTATTCAGCGCTGTTTCCATAAAAAAATTGCCCCCCTTTCTTCAGCTATCACAAAAATCATTGTACAACAACAATAACTTACCCTATTTCTTTCTACAGATTATCTGGACTTCATGTAACTTATTATACTTGTTACACACACACACAACTCATCTCTCTCAATTTCTTATGATCCAGCGCCGATTGGAATGTTTGATCAAGCTTCAATTCGCAGTTGACCTTCTTCAATAACTTCACACAACAGTCAACAAGTCAAATCTCAGTTCTGTAAGTTCCCAAATCCGGTTTATTTTGTCCTCGTTGCAGTGCTAGTCTGTGTAATTGGGATAAAGTTACAATGTTTTAGGTGATAATCGATTGGATTTTGAATTGCATATTGTACCGGGAGCTGTAATTAGGGTTTTATGTTGTGCGCTGGTAGGATGTGGTTTGCTTGATTCAAAAGATGCTCTATCTGAATAGTTTTAAGTAGATTGAAATATGATTGTTTTTCACAGCTTGAGCTTGAGAATTATCTTATGAATCATTCCTAGGTTTTCTGCGGGGTGTTTGGATGTGCTTTTTGAAAGTGATTGTGATATATTGTATAACCAGAATATGATGATCTGCTGTAATAAATGTGCAGCAGGAGTTAGTGTTTGGAATTTGGATGTGCTTTTGTTGCTTCAACTTGTAATATCACTTGTTTGGTTAGTCAAGGTGTTGAGTGTTTGGCACATTGTGATTATATAAGGAAGTGATAGATAAGATATGGGTTTATATGATCTCTATATAGTCAAATATTTGTGGAAGACTAGAAGTAGGCTACCTGAACACTAAAAACTAATTTGTTGTGCTCACATAATCACTTTTAAAACTCACACCCAAACAGCTTAGTGCATTGTTCATATGAGTTATGACCAATATATAAGCAAACTGGTTGTTGGGATTTTCTCTATGATTAGTTCCTTACCTGAACACTAAAAACTAATTTGTTGTGCTCACATAATCACTTTTAAAACTCACACCCAAACAGCTTAGTGCATTGTTCATATGAGTTATGACCAATATATAAGCAAACTGGTTGTTGGGATTTTCTCTATGATTAGTTCCTTGCCTTTAGTGTTAGTCGGTATGAGCATAATGCTGGCCTGTAGCACCTCGTGTACCCATTAATGTTCAAACACGGGGGTATATGCATCAGATATTAGTAAAAAGGTGCGTTATTGTACTCTAGATGTTAAATGTTTATTGGGAATCATCTTTATTATTAATCCTATTGTAATTGCACACCTCTTTGGTTGTTCTCTAATAGATTACACATCTTAGTACCACTATATCATGGTTTCCCTAATTTATATTAGAAATGAAGTTTTTATGTTTTGCATCACTTCATTATCATGACAATGCTATTTATGCAACAACTCATCTGGAACAGACTTTTTTTTTTTTTTACATATTCAGATTTATTTATTTTGTATTGCATGTCTTTTATGTAGACAAGTATAATGAAACACCATTCGTTCTTTCTTTGTTGATTTTCTAGTCTTTTAATACTAGTAGTTTATATGTGAAGCCAATAAAATGGAATGACAAATATCATCAAATTGTATTTTTGGGTGTTTGGATTTTTGTTTTAAAACCCACTATATGATTATTTTGACTTGTAATCCAATAATCAGTTTTAATGTTTGGATAAACATATATGCTTTTGATGGTTATCTAATTATCAGCAACAGTAACATGTTAGCTATTTAGCTGTATGTAAACTGATTATCGAAAGGGTAAAATGAAATTACTTTGTTACCCATTCTTTTAACCTAATTATAGAGACTTCTACTCTCATCTCACAAGACTCACAGGAATGTCCTTTTTGGTCATCTTATGTACTAATTTTGTAATTAATCCGAATTGCCAAACACTCGAACAACTGATTATCCGACTATTACAACTTCAAACAACAAATCGACACCCAAACAGTATCTCACGCCATCCGTTTTATCACAACATTATCTGATTCTAATAATTTGAAACTACATAATTACTTCAAATGTGTGTGGATGCCTAAATTCACTATAATAACTCTTCTTTTACCTATAGATATATGCCTTTACATCTATACAGAGTGAAAAAGCGGCCCGAGTAGGGATTACACTTGTGATGCTGAATGTTGATTCCAGTTGTCGGGTTAGGGATGAATTCTGCAATGGATGATATCAGCTTGATTCAACAAAGGCATCATTTGGTGGTTAGGGAGCTCGGTGGAGAAATTGACTTAGAAATCGGGCCTGGGGATGACGACCCGTCATTTGCTCACAATCCTTTACTTACTGTTCCACCGCAAGAATCTTCAGCTGACGATCATGATGAAAACAAGAATATGGCAATTGCTTCACAAATTCCAAATGATGATCAAGAATTGTTAAAGTCAATTCCAGTCAAAAGAAAGAAAAAGGTGGTGAAAAGATGGCGGGAAGAATGGGCCGATACATACAAATGGGCGTATGTGGATATGAAAGAAGGTACAACGAGGATATTTTGCTCGATTTGCAGGGAATATGGTAGGAAACATAGAAGAAACCCTTATGGAAATGAAGGCAGTAGAAATATGCAAATGAGTGCATTAGAAGAACACAACAACAGTTTGCTTCATAAAGAGGCTCTTCGTCTCCAATTGGCGTCTAAAGATAAGATCATTGCTGATAAGCCCATATATGTAAAAGGTTCGTGCTGATTATTATTGCTAAAATGTTCAAATTAATGTTTTTTTGTCTTTTTATATTATGCATAGGTGGCTTAGGTGCTTATTTCTTGATGATTTGACTTTCGTGACAGCTCTTATGTCAAAGTCGGCTGGATCGATTGTTGAAGCTGCACTAAAAAGGGATCCTAATGAGCTTGAGTTCATACAATCTGTGCAAGAAGTTATTCATTCTCTTGAAAGAGTCATTTCAAAAAATTCTGGGTGTGTTCTCTCAAAGTGGATTGCATCTAATTTATTTTATATAATAGTAGAGGCAGGAATTTTGACTCATTCACCTAAAAGAATGTGCTGATCTGGATTTTACAAACAAAAAAAAAAACTAGCTAATAAAAGTGGTCGAAATTCGCCAAAAGTGTATGCAAATGCTTACAACCTTTTAAACAGTGCTACTAAAAAGACAAGATTATCTTTTTAGTAATAAAGTTTTTGTAATTATATTTAATAAATTAACTATTTATACAATTGTAAAAGGGATAATGTAGACTCAACCCTCTTCAACCCACACAAGAATTATCGATTATGAACTGTAACTGACCCACCCGCCCGAATTTTTCGTCACTGCTAGTGAGTTTATTTTATTATTACTTTTTTGATTTTTGTTGTTGTAGTTATGTCAATACCATGGAGCGGTTGTTAGAGCCTGAGCGTACAATTATCTTCCGAGTTCCGTGGGTTGATGATAGAGGTGAAATGCATGTCAATCGTGGGTTTAGGGTCCAGTTCAACCAGACTCTGGGCCCATGTAGAGGAGGCCTTCGTTTTCACCCATTAATGAACTTAAGTATTGCCAAGTTTCTTGGTTTTCAGCAGGCATGCTTCCATCTTTTACCTTTTTTTTTCTTTTTAAATAAAGGTTATATTTTTCCAACTCCTATTACTTTTTCCATCACGGGTCGTCTTTCTTAGGCAGTTCTGTAGCCAAAATTTTGAGTTTCCCCAGTTTTGACTGCAGACATTAAGAACTGCATTATCTCCTTATCGACTTGGAGGTGCATCAGGTGGAAGTGATTTTGATCCCAAAGGGAAAAGTGACAATGAGGTATTTTCTTCAATCTTTATGTCAATATTATCATTTATGATGTGCTTAAATAATACTATGATTTCTGTGTCATTCTTGTTTTTAGATTATGCACTTCTGCCAGAGCTATATGGATGAGCTGTATCGTTACATCAGTCCTGATAAGGTATTCAGATCCATTTTATTACTTTTGTATTCATTAATATAAAATGTGTAATCTTTTTTAATTATAATATCAGGATCTTCCTTCTGAGGAAATGGGTGTTGGCACTCGTGAAATGGGTTTTCTTTATGGTCAATATAGACGCCTGGCTGGGCATTCTCAGGTGATGCTGTGTTATTTGCTTTTACAGGTGGTAAAATGGGTTGGGGCTGGTCAAAATGGGTAATTGTTAGAACAAGCCAAAACGGGTCTGATCGGGTTGGCTCGACCTGCAAACCTTTTTTTTTGTCTTCTCTTTTCTTGCATTTTCAAAATAATGTGTTGTAAATACGATTAAGAAAATTATATTATTACAACGATAATCTTAATTTGCAAAATAAAATGATTTAGGAGGTTTTTTGCATTTTGAATACATATTAGGTGACCCTGGGACCCATTTCCATTTTTAAGTTTGTAAAGAGGAAAAATATAACCCAAATCGACTTGTCCATTAATAAGTTCAAATTGTCATGTTTATTTGCTTCACTTGGCTGCTGTTTTTACTTCTTCTTGCTGTTTTCATAATATTTTTATCATTTTATGATGTGTGATTTTGTTTGTGCATTTTTTTTCTATAATATTTTCATGATGTGCATTTGTTTGTGTTCTCTGTGTGACTCTGTAATATCTTTATGCAGGGAAGTTTTACGGGCCCTAGACTTAACTGGTCCGGTTCCAGCCTACGTACTGAAGCTACTGGTTATGGACTTGTAAGCTTTTGCAATTTTTTTTTTGCATTTATGAAGAAAATGGTTTACCAGGTTATATTGTTTTTTACAGGTTTTCTTTGCGCAACTTATGCTCGCAGACATGAATAAAGAACTCAAAGGACTAAGGTTTTACACCAAACTATATTTATTTTTTGGATATATGTATGTGGAGGCCACCCAAGTATGTGTCTGGTTTCAATAATTCTGAGTTTCTGACAAATAAATGCCCGAAGAATGCCCTTGAAGTTTTTTAAAAAGATAACAATTTTAATGTATAGCATTTTGACACCTCACCAAATGTGTTTTTTGTATTTTAAGGGTATTATCGTTTTTGGCGGAGTTGGTATAAATGAAATTAGACGCATACTTCTTCATTGACCTATAAAGTAGTTACAAACTTACAATTCATGGGTGGATTTAGTGAAAAAAGTTGAAAATTTGGGTAGCCGCCACAGCGGAACCCTAGCCGCCACAGCGGCGGAACCCTAACCGCCTCCACCTACGGCGGAACCCTAGCCGCCACAGCGGCGGTACCCTATCCGCCACCACAAACACCACCGTCGCCGCCCTAAACCCTAACTCCTCCCCGTCGCCGCCACTATACAACAGTGGTCGTTTTTCCGGCGACGTGCGCCTCGCGAAAGCCACAATGCTTTCAGTTCCGTTTATTCGAGTGTTGCATAAAAAAAAAAAAGAGATCTACAATAAGGGAGTAGAAAAAAAAAGGGAAACAAACCCATAGTTGTTGAAGAACTCCGGCGACCGGCGAAGTGGTGACGGCTGGAAGATGATTAGGGTTTTCGTAATCTAGTTACCATTGCTGTAAAAAAAAAGAAAAAAAAGAAAAAAAAATGTGCAACGGACGAAAGCATGGTGGAGAAGGAGAAGACCAACTATCTTTTTAGTTTTATGTTTTTATATTTTCAACCTAAATCTCTCCCGAGCTTAGTTTGCGGGGGAATATTAGACTAAGTGATATAGTATAGGGACTAGACTTGTAATATGGTGTTCTATATAAACACCTCTTTATGTAAACCCTAAACACACAATCACATTCTAATACAATCATATTACAAGGTTTAACTGGTCTCAACATACATTATCTCTAAACTTTTTGAAGCACATTTTGAATTTGGTTTTATTTTATTTGTAGATGTGTGGTTAGTGGGTCCGGGAAGATAGCAATGCATGTTTTAGAGAAGCTCATTGCTTATGGAGCTCTTCCCATCACAGTATCAGGTAGTGTTATTTTTCAAGATTCCCTTATCAAGAGAAAATTTTAAATTCAAACTATTTGTTGGATTGCAAAATTTATTATGTCATGTGTGTTTTGAAAGTGATATTTTTATTTGCGCCAACAAATTTCTACAGATTCAAAAGGTTATTTAGTTGATGAAGATGGCTTTGATTTCATGAAACTATCTTTCCTTAGAGACATCAAATCACAACATAGAACTTTAAGGTTTGTGTCCCCTTTTGAAAATACAGAGTTCACCTTTATTCTTCTTGTTCTTTATTTACTAAACATTTTTTTAAATATCCAGAGATTATTCAAAAACTTATGCTCGTGCTAAGTACTATGATGAAGCAAAACCTTGGAATGAAAGATGTGATGTTGCTTTTCCTTGTGCTTCACAAAATGAAATCGATCATTCTGATGCCATTAATCTTGTTAATTTGGGATGCTGTATACTTGTTGAAGGTGGTGATTATTTTTTTCTCGTTTTGTAATTCATTTTGCTATTTTTAATGCATAAAACCTCCTAAATCATTTTATTAAAGTATATATATTATTATTGAAAGAGAAATTGCTGGAAAAACCCTATGGACTTTTTTTGCCCTGACTGTGGTAACATATTTGTACACTTTTTAGGTTCCAACATGCCATGTACTCCTGAAGCACTTGATGTTTTGAAAGAGGCAAATGTTCTAATTGCTCCTTCTATAGCTGCTGGTACCGGAGGGGTATGCATACATCTTAATGGCATATTATCTTTTTAATTAAATCTACGTTAGTTTTATAATTGAAGTTTCTACTTCTCTTATTATGATATTGCTCAGGTTGTTGCTGGTGAACTTGAGCTAAAAGAGTACAATCTGAACTGGGCGCCTGAGGACTTCGAGTCTAAACTACAGGCATGAAACCAATTCTGTGAAAATTACAAGTTCGTTTTTGTGCTTTCTATGAAAGTTCCATTCATGGAATGTGGAATCAGTTTCGTTCCATTTATGTGAAAATGGGTCAATTTGTTTCATTGATAATGGGTCAAATAGTTAAAATAAAAAGAAGAAACGAGATGAACGTTTAAAACTTGCTCAAATAGTAAGTTAAAGTGTTTGCAACCTCTTCGTTAAAAAAGTGGATCATCGTTTCAGTAATAGTTTTTGTAATTTAGTTGATAATTAAATTATATTTAAAATTAAAAAGAAAACAGTAAAAAAAGTTGGCGAGTCAACCCAACCTGTTATAAAATCTTACATTTTACCCAACCTATACAATCTTCTCATTTTACCAGCTATATTGGAAAGTATTATCGTTATTTTACTCAAGTTAACAGGTCGATATAGGTCCATAAGGTTCCATTATTTTGTATTTATTAAAAGATATTCCAACTGTTGAGAAACACAAAACAATTTCCTTAAAAGGTATTTAGGGTGTTACTAATATAAGGCATCATAATAACTTTTTCTTTCCTTATTAATGGGACAAACCAAAATGAAAGTGATAATGTTTGATTTGAGAATGGAGATGCATGAAGCGTGAACCATTGTTATTCTTTTTTAATGGCAGGAAGCAATGAAACAGACCTACCAACGGGCTCTCAAAGCAGCAGCTGAATTCGGTTATCAAAAAGAGAGTCCAGAGTAAGATTCTCAAATGCATATAGTTGACCTTTTATTCGTTGGAACCAACTAGAAGTGGCAAGATGGGCGGGCTGGGTAACAGGTTCGGTTGTAATGAATTGATTTTTAGTATGGATCGAAACGAGCAGGGCCGGGTTGAGTTACCACAAACTCCTTTTTGTTCCCTTTTCAAAGTTTTTTTTTATTAAAATCTATTGCATTAATTATGGTTAGTTGATTATAAATACAAAAAAGACAATGACACTTTATGTGTTAATTATGATTAAAAAACGAAGTAATAACAATAATAATCTAAACCTTTGAATAAAAATGATTACAACAAATACTTAATGCGTTAACTATGATTACAAAAACAAAATTATGACAATAATAATCCACACCTTTTGAGTAAAAAAATAATTTAAAAGGTTGTATGCAGTAAAAATAGACTTCGGGTAACTTTCAGTCCATTTGATCATCGTTTGCTATGGTTTTTTAATGAAATTTCCATGAATAGCTAAATCTTTGAAGAAAAAATGATTTTCAAAGCTAGTATGCTTTTGAGATAGACTTTGGGCGACTTTCAACTCGCTTGATCCATTTGACCTGTTTTTTTATTAATTTTTAATGCTTGAATTATGACTAAAAAACAAAATTATTCTTTGAATAAAATGATTTAAAAGGTTGTATGGATGAAGAATAGACTTTTGACGACTTGTAACCCATTTGACCAATTTCTCTTTTAGCTAATTTCCTTATTTGACCCACCCATGTGATATAAAACCTTAAACCTAACCACCACATTAACCGTTTATGATAAAAACAACTCAAATCGACCCGTTTGAGATAAAAACACATTCCAGATTTATCAACCTAGATCAACCAATCCCCAAGTAAATGGGTCGAATTGGGAATAAGAAGATCATTAGTTGTCATCAAGTGGGTGGGGGGTTGGGTCTAGTGGTAAGAGTGTTGTCGGTTGTTGGTTCAAACCTTCCTCAAGACAAAAGTAATCATATAATAAAAAAAATGTGCTAACTTTCTTCATTTATTGCTTCTCTTAGGGCTTTGATACACGGGAGTGTTATCTCTGCGTTTTTGACAATTGCTACCAGTATGTCGGAACAAGGATGTGTGTAGATCATCTTGCATTATATGCAAGTTGTAAGGTATTGAAAAGAGGAAATGGTTGTGTATATATAGTTTTAGGTGAGAGTTGTAACGACATATTATTAAGATTATACATGCTGCTAACAGGAAGTCAATTCCTAGGCAGTTTGTGTGTTTTAAGATGTGTAGGATTGTGTGTATTGTTTCATTGTGAAAACTAATAAATTATCATTTGAATGTGAGCAAAAAGCATTTCATATTTGAATATTTCAACCAGTGATGATTGATGAGGATGCCTTGGTGACGATGTTTGAATATTTACATTGCGTATCTATAACTATGCGGGTGTTTGGGATTGCTTATTCAAATATGTTATCGGTAGACGTAGTAACAAAACATAATACATATGTTTGAATTTGTTTAACGTTCTAAAGAAAGCGTAATAAACGCTTGTTATATTGTTTAATGTACTAAAGAAAGCGTGATTAATAAAATAAACACTTGTTTGAGTTTAAAAAGCTTTTTATCAAATAAACATCTATTGTAATACTAGAGAATAAAACGACGAGAAAATATATAAGATATGATATGCTTTCTTTCTTTCAAACCTTGGTATCACAATTTGATCAATCTATGCTTGTATTTATACACAAAAAATCCTGATAGAAGCCAAGAGTAGTTGAAAGTGGGTATGTGGATATGATGTGTCTACCGAATTTGATCTTTTATAACATTTTCCATCGGACATATCACCTTCCATTTACTTGATCGAAGATCAGGTTGTCTAGCAGGTAACCAAGTTTAAGTATTTAAGATCGTTTGTACAGGTCGATGGAGTCTTGGGCAGCGACATAGCCCACCGCGTCCTAGTAGGCTGGTGTTGGTGGAAAGTAGCTACAAGCGTATTGTGCGACAAAAGGTTCCGAACTAAACTAAAGGTGAAGTTCTATAGGGTTGCAGTTAGACTGACTTTGTTATACGGAACATAATGTTGGGTCATCAAGAATAGGGGTGTTAAAAAAAATCTGAATCCGAAACCGAACCCGAATTATACGGTTCTCACAGTTCTTAACATATTGTTGGTTCTCAAAAGAACATACCTTTCTAAAAGACCAAAGTTATACACTCCTCTAAAAATCTATAACCTTTATCCGGCGCAATCAACGGGACTCGAACCAAACAATATTATCACCTGTGGGTGTGGGTGTTCTTTCGAATTATCTGCAAGAGAAATCAACGCAGCATGACGGTTGCGCTACTCACTCTAAAGCGAACAAACCTTCAAATGTCCAAGTTCAAAATGGAAAAAGTTTTTCCCATCTAAAGTAATAGTCAAATGAGTCAGACTTTCCTTGACTCAATCGTACATATGAGAATTTTCAGCAGTGAGATCATCCTCGATATCACTTAATGTCTGCAACAATATGCCTAATAATCTGTTGCGTATAGCCTATGGCAGTGCTCTTTCAACCTCTGCTAGAGCTAAAACAAACTTGATTCCTGAGGATCTAGTCTGCCATTCTAACATGTGTGTTTCAATTATTTGTAACATAGAGCTAAGTGCTTCCATCAACTCTGGCCACAAATTCTTAGGCCGAGTCTGAGCAAACTCAGTCAGTACATGTAATGCCTCTTGTGCAGTACTAGCAAACCATTGGCTATGTTCTCAACTAGACATAGTTTGAGTGATAATTGTAGTCATCAAATGATGAAGCACATGATTTATCCTACTAGCATAAGACTCTGCCACACATGGATTAAACTTAATGAGAGCAGTTAACACAACAATTGTCACATCTGGACCCAGATCAACATGCAATACACACATGTGCTTAATGATGCAAAAGATGTGAGCATCATCCATGTATTGTGGTAACCCTGTCAGTATCAGATATGAAACCTCAGTAAGAACATGACTATCCAACGTTTCACCTAACCACAAACATATGTGTTGATGCAGGCCCTTCCAACCATGCCCGCCTTTGTCACGCATTACAATCAAACCTAGATTCGTAATGACATTATAAATTTGCTTCCTCACCTTAGTAGGACACCCATTAAGTTGAGGAAGCAAATTTGTAATGCCATTATGAATCTATGTTTGACTGTAATGCGTGACAAAGGTTGACATGGTTGGAAAGGCCTGCATCAACACATATGTTTGTGGTTGGTTGAAACGTTGGATAATTCTGTTATTATTGAGTCTTCATATCTGATACTGGCATAGTTACCACAATACATGGATGATGCTCACATCTTTTTCATTATTGAAGACATGTGTGTACTGCATGTTGATCTGGTCTAGATGTGACAATTGTTGCGCTAACTTCTCGCATTAACTTTAATCCATTTGTGTCACTATGCGGTCGATAACACCGATATCTCGGTGATATCTCGGATATCGGAGGTTGGACTAAATATCGGTTGGAATATCGGAGCCGATATTATCGGCGATATATCTCCGATAACATGAGTTCATTATATCGGTCGAATTACCGATATTCTCGGTTTGGACCAAATCAAGCAAGTAGAACGGATTCTTATCTTATTTCGAAGCATAATCGAACCACATGTGTCTCCATTGTGGGAAATCAACCTAGCAATCCACGATTTCGAACCAAATCGATCTGATTTTGGAGCTGGTGTGCGTGCGATTGGAGGCTCCGAGGCAGAGGGGGAATGGTGGAGCAGAGGGGGAACGACGTAATGAACGGGGTAGAGGGATTTAGGGTTTATTAAGTTTGGATTTTTAACTTTTAACCCCTCTACATTTTTACTAGTTTTTATTTGGTCCTCAAACTTATAAATTTATACATAAAAAGCATAAAAGTAATGTTATATTTATAAATTTATACATAAATTTTATGTTTCTACTTTATGACTATTGAATCTGATGATTAATATATAATTTTTATATAAATTTATGGTTACCGATATCCCACCGATATCTCACCGCGATAACCGATATCTCGAATATCGGTGCTTGACCGATATCCGATATTTTACTGCATTAACTGCTTAGATAGTCTTATGCTGGTAGGATAAAGCATGTGCTTCATCATTTGATGACTACGGTGATCACTCAAATTCTGTCTAGTTGGAAACCTGGCCAACTGTCTGCTAGTACTGCACAAGAGGCATTTTATGTATTGACTGAGTTTGCTTAGACTCGGCCTAAGAATTTGTGACCAGATTTTATGGAAGCACTTGGCTCCATGTTGAAAATAGCTTAAACACACAAGTTAGAATGACAGATTAGATCCTCAGGAATCGAGTTTGTTATAACTCTGGCAGAGCTTGAGGGAGCACTGCCATCGACTATACGCAACAGATTATTAGGCGTATTGTTGCAGACGCCGTGTGATATTGAGGATGATTCTACTGCTGAAAATTCTCATATATACGATTGTGCCAAGGAAAGTCTGACTCGTTTGACTATTGCTCTAGATATGAACAACTTTTTTGATTTTGCAGTTGGACATTTGAAGGTTTTTTCGCTTTCTAGTGAGTGGCGCAAACGTTATGCCGCATTGATTCCTCTTGGGGATATATCGAAGGGACACCCACATGTGATAATATTGTCTGGTTTGAGTACTGTTGTTTGCGTCAGATTATAGATTTTTAGGGGAGTGCTTTAGTCTCTGTTTAGGTTACCTAGTTGTAGAGGTAGCGTATAGTTTCTTTGTTTTATGCTTTTAGTCTTGGGGAGTCATTAGGTATGTCTTTAGTATTATATGACTGGCTTTTATCTACCTTAGCCGTGGGGACTTTTTGTGACATGAGATTACTTGCCATTTGTTTTCCTTGTCGCTATCCGTGCTTGCTTGTCTTGTGTTCTAGCCATATATGTATTTTTTCGTGTACTTTTCGTATTTCAAAAAAAAATAAGGGTTTTGTTGGAGCCGGTGTTCTCATCCCACCCTACCTTTGGTGGGATTCTACTAAGGTGTATTTGTTTTTTATACTTGGTCTATTATTCTCATGTTATTTTAGAAAGCAAATCTTTGTTAGAGATAGGGGTATGTTCTTGCTTGATTATCACATGATCAAGGATTAAACTTGCTTGGTTTTGAGATAGAAATGGAACAAAGAATTTTGTATATATGCTTGCTAAGATTACGTACAAATTTTGGGGCACATGGGTATATATAGGTGGTGAAGGGGGTGTGTTTCCCTTTGGTGAACCGACACAATTGTTCGGTGGTGTGACGGTGGTAACTACCACACCTTAGGTTAAACATAACAATACAATTTAAATACTAAACTTAGGATTAGGATTAATTTTAACAATCTTTTTAATGAATTCATTATGCATGCAATGATCAATACCTTGGAGACAGTAGCGTTCATGGTTTTAAACTCACTGAAAGATTCTCACACATGTGTGATATGGGGCGCACTTGATGCCATAGGGACACTGGCTGGAATCTTAGGCCCAAATTTGCAAAATCAGTACCACAAAGAAGTGATTCTCGGTCTAGTCGAAGTCATGAATGACTTTAATGATCCACGACTTCAAGTTAGTAGTACTATTTACGCATCTTTGTGCGGTAAGGCACATAAAGGGATAAGTTTTTGTCTTCTATATATCTGAGTTGGTATTCAAGTCCCGAATCGGTAAAACACACGTTAATTTAGCTAACTCCCGAACACGTGTATTAATATCAAGAAATCTCACTCTAAAACTTGATTACAAATTGTAAACCCTGACTCGGTTTATATAGACTACTAACTCTAGCTTATCTAATTACAATACGAATTGCATTTAATATTAAAATATAAACATCCTAAACCTACTCGAATAGGATTGCTAGATTATAGAATATAACCAACTTGTTATAATCCAACTCTAATACCACCAAACTTTTGGATTAAGTCACTTAACTCCACCGACTTGTGGGTTAAGGAAATTACCGCCAACAGGTATTACTAATCCAACAACATAAAGAAGGGAGGATTTCAGTTGTCTTTCTAAGTGTTCATTAGAAAATTGTTAGATACAAATGGACCAAGCAAGAACAGAGGTAATTTTGTGGCTAACAACCACAATTCTTTCTGTTGTTTTGTATTCAGGGAAATAGTAGACAACCTGCTTAAACTTGCCGAGGTAATTAAGTGGGGGTGGATGTTGCAGTTTATAACAAGAACCTTAAACTTGTTAAAATTGACTTAATGATGTTATCTTTTTCTTTTGTAGAATGGTCAACAAATGTTGAGAGAAGCGGCCATGATTGTCTGCGATCTTCTTCATCGATATGTTATCTTACCTGATGGCTATCTTTTTGTTTAGCTAATCCTTTTGTTATCTTACCTGCTAGCTATTTACAGTTGTTGAAGGTAAATCCATATGTTGATGACAAATTTATTTTTGAAATAATAGTAAGGTTTCAAGTGTTTCGTTCAAAACATTACACTGACAAACCAAATTGTTTACATGATGATATGTTTGTGACCCACTTCATCAATTTAAGATGCTAATAAAAAAAACTAAAACATAACACATGTTCAAATCTTCAACATATATGGAGGTTTGCAAGTTGAGAATGGAGATTTTTCTTTCTCCACCTCCAATAATTTGATCGATAATCTCTAAAACTTCACAAATTGTTATCGAAATGTCTGAATCTTGACTGTTTGACTTAGAATTGTAGCTTCAATGGCATTTTTCAGATCTTGGGCTGGTTGAAAACCATTTGTGATAAAGATCCAACAGCAAACTAAGAGCAAACACCGGGTTGACTTCGGAACTTAGGCAAAGTGTTGAAATCACAGGATTCTTCATGTTGTTTTTGTAGAGACCACGAAGCCTCTTGTTTTCTGGTTTGATTAAAATGTCTTTTACAGTTTAGTTAACAGTGTTTTCTGAACCGGCCGTCTTAAAGGTTCACTGGCCGGACCAGATTAAATAACTTGGTGTCATCAATGGGAGTAAACAAAGTTAAAGTTTAGTTCATTATTACACATGCAAGTCAACAGAATGAAGTGTTAAGAACATTTGTATCATTGAAAGTATGAAATTAACAGAATAAAATAGCATTACGTTGGCAGGTTGATCACTGTTAACAACATTTGTATGATTGAAGTATGAAATTAACATAATAAAACAACATTACCTTAACAGGAAGAAAAGATGTAACAAATGGAATCTATTTATACTCCCCTAATACCCATTCTTGGTTTATTCTTCATTTCAACTTATGTAGGGTGGCGGATCTTGAAGATGAGAGAGAGCAGAGACGAAGAAGGTTAATTTCACAAACATTTATTTGCAGGTATTTAGGATAACTATTCCTGTAAAACCGCAGCTGGAAACTGCAGTTACTGCAAACGTGGGGATAACTGTGCCAGTTAGGAAGACCAACTGCAAACCTGGGAAAGTCGATTTGTATGCTTGGAGGATCGATCTGTGTGACAATTCTAGGACTGCCGAGGAAAAGACTTAACTGCCAAGTATCAAGAACTTTAAACAGACGAGATTGTTTTAGCGACATTGGTAGGTACTTTCAAAGGTTGGGATTTCGTATAAACAAACACATATCACAGTTAACTTATCATGGTCTATATTTTATACAGTTAGTTTAGTAGTAGACACAACAAACTTATACTGGTTATAATTAATAGCATTTTAAATCTTTAAATAATCATATTTGCACAAACATTTAGATTGTTGATAATTTGATTCTCACAATTTCAAGTAAAATAAACACATATAAACACTATTTCTCATCGCTTGTTTATTTAACAACTGGTTATATTTTTTTTGAACTGCAAGTGATATATAAAAAACACGAACCCGACTAAATAAACCAAGAAACGTCAAAATTACATCAAAAGAGGGGTAAAAAATCCACTCATCCAACAAAGATCAACTTTTATGTTTCTATTAACAAACTACAAAAAAAATTGACAATTAAAAAAAATACCTTCATCTTTTTGTAGAATTAGTCCCGAAGACGGGCTTGTTCCGAAAACTCCATAACACCCACCGGGTAGAGAAACACACCGCTTGGAATGAGTGGATTAAAAATTCTTAACAATTGATTATTTGATTACAATATAATTATCATTTTCATAACTAACGCCCCACAACTCCTATTACTCCAACCACCATTTTGGTCTCGATGTAGACGTTAATGCGTTTAGACGTAATCATAGCATTAGATTAATATAACATTCAAAAGCTAACAACATTAAAACTCTATGAATGAACCACCAAACATGAATTCATACTTTTGTTTACGGGTAACATATGTGATATCATCATACATTTTAATTATATTATTACCAGGTATGTAAATGAGTCGAGTCGAAATAGAGCTTAACTCTTTTAGTTTAAAAGAGTTTGACAAGCTTGACTTGTTTATTATTTAATTATTTTATTTATATTTATATAACTTTTTTTTATATTTATTTGTACTTATAATTATATAACATACTATATTATTTAGTTATTTTATCATAATAACATATAATCATACTTATGTAAATTACATTAAATAATTTTTTTATATTTATTTAAATTATAGACGTATTAAGGCTCAAAAGCAGTGTTAGTATTTGGACTTGAACTCATTTATTAACTAAGCTTTAATTGTTTTATATTTATTTAAATTATCGACTTATTCATACCACTAAAAGGATATTACATAAATAAGGTTCGTGATTTGTTCCAAATTACTTGCTTAACAAGCAATTCTAGACAAATTTTCCTTAAACCCATCTAAAACACAATCTCTGTTTAGTGTACAATCTTTTTCAGTCTAACTTTTTTTAATACCGTTGGACCAACTTTGGTTACATATTATATAGAGACTAAAGTGTTATTTTCGTTCATGTAGTTTGTCCGTTTTAGACAGTTTCATATAAAAACTTTATTTTTTTAGTTTTTCGTCCTTAACTTTTCAAAATCTAGCCATTTTCATTTAACTGACTAGCTCCGTCTACATTTTAACGTTAAATCAGGGGCAATTTTGGTTAAATCATGAGTACTTTAGTTAGATTTCTACCTATGAAGTTCAGACCAACCCTTGATTTAATGTTAAAATGTAAACGGAGTTAGTCAGTTGGATGAAAATGACTAGATTTTGAAAAGTTAGGAACAAAAAAACTAATTTTTTTTATGAAACTGGCTAAAATGGCCAAATCACATGTACGAAAATGACACTTTACTCTAATATAAATTATTAAAAACTGGTTTAAAATTAAAAAATATGTTAGTAAATCATCTAACCAATAACCAGGCCCTGGTTTTTGATTCAGGTTATACGGTGAAGTCAGATTAAAAGAAAAGGGAATATTGGAAGAGTCAACGGTCAATGAGATGCTAACCCACACGTTTCAAGAACTTCCATCTTGCATTTGCAACGATTATTCTCCAAGCAAATCAACCCTTTATAACCATTGGTAGGGGAACAATTAAATTCAAAACCATCATCCCCATATGGAAGTAACCACCACCGCGGCTACCATCGCCGTCGTTAAGCCTGCTGGAATCCAGCCAGCTCCTCCATCTCCAACTACCAGTGTGGCCGTGCATTCACAGAATTCAAAGAAACAACGGTACGACAGATGTTTCTCCTTCATGGAGATATCGATGGACCCGGGAATCAAATCGCTAAAAAGACTTGATTCAAGAAAGTTCAAGCTGGAAATCCAGAGATGGGCCAAGGCAGTTGTTCGATACGCCCGCCAAGTCAGCGATCGTTTTGGTACTCGCCAAGCCAGCGAAGGGAACTCCCGTGGCTAGCCGAATCTGATCAACCAATAAGAAGCATCATCAGCCAGCCTGGACGATCATCATCTGTTTTCAGCTCGCCAAGTCAGCACAACCACAGATTGATGACCCGAACACAAAAAGTAACCAAATTACCCGATGTGATTCATATGATGCGCGTAAGGCTCCAACAAAGAGTGTTTGTATGTGTGTGTATTCAAATACATAATCTGATGTAAATACTAGGCTTGTTCATGCTAACCAATGCAATCAAGATTTTTGTTTAACTCTACATGTTATCATTAGATTTATACAAACAAAATGGCAGAAATATACTATGCTACAATCTAAAGGCTGAGAATTTTCTCTTAGATACAAAAATTAATAACCCTAAAAAGAGGACTAATCTAAGGTGGTATGTGCTTAGCTACTGATTACAATATTAACCGGCATTTAATCAGCCGTTCGTGTACCTGTAACGAGTGTTCCTCTACGACCAGAAATGTTTCTCAAAAGCTGTTTAGAACACATGTTTTGTGCTTGAGTTGCATTCTTCATTCGGTTTGCTTTTACCCAATCAGGTTCCTACAAAAATTGTTTTTTAGGATCTAAATCACTTTTTAAACGCGTAACTGAGAAGATGGGTAACCAATCAAAACATGTAACTTTTTAAATTAAACGGCTGTGGATGGGGTGAGCCCGAAACCCTATTTGTCCAAAAAGTTGAATTATTTACAAATAATTAGGGTGCCAAATATGATAATGCAAGATATATTATTTCATTGTTTGAACCTTTAAGAGATAGAACATAACTTGAATTGACCAAATTCATAAGTATATAGTGTACCTCAGGCACAATCCTTGAGAAGCAAAATTTGATGAGAAGGAGAACATGTTCCATGAAGAGGATGGCTGCAAGACCAGGAGATATATTCCAATTCCCCTCCCTATCGTATAAACACACTAGAAGTATGCAGTTGGTGCATATTGATACCACTATCAAAAACTAAAAATCAAAATTAAAATGAAAACTTACTTTTGAAATTCCTTTATAAAATAGCTGGAACTGTAGAAACAAATGAACTGTACAAATCAGTTGGTACCTGAAATATGTTAAGCCAGGCCCCTATTGTTGCAGCAACTCGAGGTACCGGCCTTCTATACATGGCAAGAATCTTTAATGCGTCTGCTCTAATTTCTGTAACATTGTTCTTTATAAAACAATCATTAAAAAATTAGAACTCTTTAATTAGGCACGGAATTGAAGAAATAAAAGTATGAGGTTTCAGTTTACCAATGCAGCAAAAGCAAATGCGGGAGGAAAAGCACAAGCAAACATCATAATCATTCCAAACTGCAAGGCCAGCTCAAGAAATTCTGCACAAGGATTATTATTATTATCGAGGTATCAAATTGAGGAGAGAAATAAATAAATGCTAACTTCCATGTTTGAATATATGGCAATTGTTGGAAAAACCTTATGGACTTTTGCTGAATTAGCACATAAGTTCATGGACTATAATTTTGCATAATTAAACACCTTAATTATTTAAAACTTAACAATACAGTCCCTGTGCTTTATTATTAACATAACTGTCCTCTTTTTGCAGATTAAAATTTTGGACTTACCAAAATTCGGCAAAAATGACTTTTTTGAATTATTAAGTAGCTAAACTTTATTATAACGCCTTCTCCATTGGATTTTAAAAAAATATAGGGACTTACTCATGCAAAAATAAAGTTCAAGGACTTATGTGTGAATTCAAGAAAACTACATAGGGATTTTTTATTTATTTATTTTTCCTTATTTTTAACAATTGCCCCTTGAATATCTTACCATCAAAGAGCCCATCTTCGAGTTCCTCACCAATACTAGCAGAATATATAGGCTTGAAATACTCCTTCTCAACCCGAGAATTAAAATAAGATTTTCTGGCTGCCATTCCCTTTTCCCTTTTTCTCTTGTTACTTTCACAAATAGTGAGTCAGCAATTATTAGCTACAACGAACATTATGGTTATCAAAATAAAGACCAAAGTCAAAGAGACCTACCGAACAGCTCTATACTTTCTGTAACTGTATTTCATGTAGGGTAGAGAGTTTTCCATCAGATTTTCTAGCACCTGAAGTATATTTTCCGATTAGATACATTTAACCTTTAAAAATCATAAAAACCCTGATTTGAAAAAAAGGTATAGAAAACTGACTACCTCTGATATGATTAGACGTTGAATTATCACTTGACGAAGAGTCATGAAGTTGCGATGCAGAATTGCATGATAGAGTAGTCCAATGTATGACTGCATAAAGTATAGCCCAAACACCTACATGGTAAAATTGAATTAATTAGAGCTGGTAATTCATTAACTTAAGAATGGGCAGCGTTTATGCTTTTATCTTGAAGGGAAAAATAATAAAAATTTAGCTAAAAAGGTTATGAACCAAAAGGGTTGAAACTAGAAAGATGCCTAAAGTCCTATTGTTTGACGCATAAAACCTAAATAAGTTTTATTCAAAGATCCAGCTTATTACTTTTCTTCAATAAACATAATCAACACATTGCTATATATATGTGTGTGCGTGTGTGTGTGTATTTTATAAAGAGAAAACCAACGTTTATGGGTCAATCCAAATCAATCGTAATCTCTTACCCAAGCCATACCACCTCTAGAATTAATGTAATGATAACTTTTATAGTTATAATTAAACTTTAAAGAATATAAAGTATTATTGCAGAACCATTTTATTTTTGCAATCATAACTAATGCAATAATTATTTTTAACCTTTTTTAAAAACGAACAATAAGTGTTTAGCTGTCAACCAGGCCCCTTTAAAACCATACAAAATTACGACATGTTTCATACTGCTACCCAACTTAACCATCTTACGACCTCTAGGCTTGTATATTAATCTGAGAGAAATTACAAGAATATGAAGTTTGGTTCTGACCTTGTAAATCAAACTGTTAGCTCTGTATTCAGAGTTCTCATTTTTTTCATCCTTGATCAACTTCACTGACACCTTCCCCCCAATTTGTGTGAAATATTGAATTGCAAATAGGTAGACTGCCGTTAACCCAAACCTGAAATAAAAGTTCTATTTTATGATAAACAGATTTCTAATTACATGAAAAAAATAAAAATACATAAAACAGATGCTTACTTCATGGTATCAGATCCAATGCTCTCGTAAAAATGTGCATATGCCAATTCAAAAGGAAGCTGGAGGCATATAATACTCAATATAATAATTGCATCATTTCTAAATCTTAGCATATGACCAAACCATTCTTCTCTTTGGAATTTCTCTTTCTCGGATTTATCAGCCTCAAACTTTATCGATCCTACAGACGAATGGAAGGAACTCCATTCTGTATCCATATATTTATAAGCAGACTCCGCACCAACTGAATAACAAATTTGCCACCTACATTTTGAAAATTGGGAATCAAGAGTATTAAACCGGAATAGACAAATATATAAAATACAGATTATATAATGTTATAAATTACCTGGCCAAAAGGGTAGAGTTTTTCCGCTTCCAGAATTGGAGAAAGAAGACTGCCCATGAAATGATGCATACAAAGAAAAAGGGAAGTACCAATAACTGCAAAGATCTGAAATGAAAGAGAAAAACACACAATTATTAAAGATTGAAGACTTTAGGTGACTGATGACTGCTATATAAAGAAAGTTACCTACCCAAAATCAACCAACTGCACAAGAATCCCTAATGCAGCTGGGAAAAATAACCATTTTGTGTACATTCCAAGGAAAGCAAAATATATTGCAATCTACAGTGAAAAAAAGGGAAAAAGAATATATTATCATACTTGAATTTAATTTTCTGTGTAAAGCAAAATTATTCAAAAAACAACCATTATTTTACCTTCACTCCATAGTAAGCATAGATGTCATCAAGGGGTTGATTTGTAAGGTCCCACCAGTTCAGAGCCCAACATTTCAAAAGCTGCTTCCTCTTTATCTCATCTTTTAAACAAAATGTATGTCACTTATAATGAACAATGACAATTAATACAATGCCAAAAAAAAGAAGTAAATAACAAATAAATAAAAACTTTAAAAGTTGCAAAGCCAAACCATGGATAGGAAAGACTTCTTTAACAATGCCTTCTTTTTCAAACTTCCACAAAAGACGTTCCCCAGGCTCCCATCTAACGTCTCTACAGTCAGATTTTAAAACGATAGCAGAGTTGCCCTCGTTAACCTGTACATTTTAACGTACAATATTAGATACATTAACTAAATACACCACCATTGTGATAATGGTGTTACCTTCAAGTTGTGTATGATTAAAGTTATTCAGAATCACATGTAACTCACAATTCCATATATAATATGATTATAACAACGAAAACGCTCACACCAACTGAATAATGAACCATCAGATTGTTTGATAAAAGCATCAGCCTCATCCCATTCAAACTGTAGATCCACCCCTGCAAATGCAACAATATTCTATGTTCATAAAACATCTTAAACAAGAAGCCATAAAATTCAGGACTATTGCAACTTCACCTATTTGAGTTCTTTTTTTCAACTGTAATTCAGCAGCTGCCTTCCCTAAAATTTCAACAGGTGCCGTTAACTGGAAAAGAAATAACATAACTTAAAAACTCTTGATATAATATTAGGGTTTTAAAAGGGTTTTAGAATTCAACTTATAAAAGAATCACATTAAAACTATGCATAACAAAGGAATTGAAGAGTGAACCTTGAGGAATTCATCATTAAGGCCAGGGACTCTGTCAACAATTAGGCCAGATTTCTGAAATTCATCCACAACAACTTTAACACAATGATCATAACAACCTTCCCCAATTTGGTCAACTATTCTTTTAGGAACAACCACTCCCATCTCAAAAGGTGTTTGTTCCTCCTTTAATGCCTCCATTTCCGAATCTCTCACCAAAAAACCCTAAAAACGAGAGAAACAAATTCCACCGGATAATTGTTGATTTATGGAACAATACACGAATCCTGACAAGTGCCTAATTAAATTAAAGCGAAATCATACGTTTAATTGCGACGACTACGTCATATTTAGGGTTTTATGGAATTGAGAATCGAATTGGTCGATTTTAGAGGGCGTGATTCGGCTGATGAAATAGAAGAGACAAGTGTGTGTGAAATCGAGATTAGGGGTATGATGTGGCATTGAGAGCGAGGAATGAGTTGGCCACGTGGCACTGGCGCGTGGGATGGCCCAATCGGCGCCGACTTGTATTCGATGAAGATGAACTCAACGAGGAGGCAATCAATAATTCGGCTGAAAGACAAACGCCGCACAGATAGCAATGTGCGTTAATGCAGGGGAATGGTCCCCTGGAAACATTCGTGTGATCAGGAGGTTTTATTCTTTGACGGAACGAACACGCAGTTTGGAATAAAATGACTGGTGGCCGGAAACTATGGGGGATTAATTTCCGGCGAATGCTGAGATGGTTTTCCGGCCGAAGTTGATTTATTTGAAATTCCAAAATTAGGTCTCTCCGTCGTAATTTCAGTCAAAAGTCATCATTGTGGGCCTCCGTAACCACCTGGCAATGTCCGAACTTCAACGTTAAGAATCCAAGGTGGACATTTTTTTTTTTGTAGATGGTTTAGCGGTTAGAGAACATTTGATATTTTTAGCGAACTTAGTAAGTTAATATAAGGGCGAACCCTGTTCAGTAGTTTGTTAGCTTTTATTCTTTTGTCTATAAATAGTTTATTTGTAACATTATTCAAGTTAACTTGAATAATGTTACAAAGAAACTATTTATAGACAAAAGAATAAAAGCGAACAAACTACTGATCATGGTGAACTTAATAAGTTCGCCCCTATACTAAACAAGCGAACTTAGTAAGTTCGCTACTAAGTTCACTAACAGATATCTTAACCGAACACAAAGTCACCACCCCCGTTAGAACCTCACCTCACACCACAGGAGGAAACCCACAACTTAAGAAAACCCTATGTCTCAATCTAGAACATTTTTGTTCCAAACGAGACTCGTACTCATGATCTCTCATTTAAAAAGTCATGTGGCTACCATCAACCAGAAGGCTCATTTGGAAAGTCATTGGACTAGTGTTATACTTCTTTTTTTAACCAGAAAACCACACAAACTACACCAACCGTTTATGACAGGACTAGAACCGATAGTCTCGTAGAAAGGAAACACCATCCAACACACCTTGATACCATTTGGCCAAATGCCCTTTGGTAGGTAGACCACTGGACTAGTGATATATCACTAGGGCTGGAAAATTTAGACACGTACACGAATACATGACACGAACCTACATGATCTTAACAAGCATCGTGTATGGTCTTATCGTGTTTTGTGTTCTAAACAAGTAGACACGAATCTACCTGTTAATTTTCGTGTCTAAACAGGTAAAATATCTATTTACCTGTTAAGTACCTGTGTAAGATTTTTTTAAAATAAAAAATATCAAAATATGATATTATATGTAGGCCTGATTTAGTAATTTAATATTTAATCAATTAAATCCCTAAAGTCTTAAATTCCTAGGGTCTTATTGTGTCTTACCGTGTTAAGCAGGTATAAACAGGTTCGTGTTCGTGTTTGGGAAAAAGTACACGATAAGTTATCGTGTCGTGTTCATGTATACATATTTCGTGTCTTATTGTGTACGTGTATATACGATATGCCAGCCCTATATATCACACCCTGCGTTGCGACGGTGATGTTAAAATTTATAAGATTTGGTTTCGACAACCTATACACTAGAATTTATCCGGAAAAAAAAGACACGTTGAAACGCTAAGAAAAATAAGCATGTCAAAACGTCAAATACATGATTTTATAAAAATCATATTTTAAAGGTTGTAAGAGAAAAAAAACTATTAAAAATATGTTTATTAATTACTTTAAAAAAATACTTTTAAGTTGTTCTTTGGGTGAAATATTCTAAAAGAAAAAAATTATAGAATAGTAACCAAGTTTGATTAGTGTTCCAATTAATTCACTATAAGTTTTTTTATACCTCAAAACCACTCAACTTTCAATTTGTGTGTCAAATCTTGTGAAAAATGGGATTTAGTGATGATGTGTTAGATTTTTTTAATTTTTTATTTATTAATACATGATGATATGGAATTATAGGGGATTAGGTGGCTTTTTAACTTTTATAAAAAATGATATGCCAAACTATATAAATTATTATTTTTAGCATAATGCTACATGACTTTTGAACGACTATAAAGGTTTTATAACGGGGAACATGACTGACATTTGTAAGTTTTTTTTTTTTTTTGATAGGTAACTTTCATTTTTTACGTGGCAGTTATATCTCCAAATCGGAGACCTGTACCCCACAACCTGACCACTACGTTGTCTGAACTGGGCCCGCGTGTTCAGTACGAGGGGCATAGGCTATCACCGGGAAACCATGGAGCCTGCTGCCACTTGACAACAGTTGCGCCGCTACACGGGCCAAACCCCGCTAGCGTAACACACTCCGGACTAAAACCCGGGGTGGCTCGGACTCGAACCTGCGTGGGCAGGTTGAGTCTTCATTGCCTGTAACCACTTGAAACTAGAAATTGTGTTCTTAAATGTACAGTTTTTCTCTTGGACTAACAGGAGGCCTAATATAGATAATAGACTGTAATACCTAAATTTAGATAATCTAAAGCATTTGGATTTATAAGATCCGTACTTTAATTCACACGACAGCTATATTAAACAATTTAATATTATAATCTTCTCCATATAATTTAAAAACCTGCAGAGCAAACAACCAGCTCGATTGATGTTGAAGACTCATTTAATTTGAAACCTGATGCAGATCATCACAACAGCAACGTTCAAGTTCAAGCCCTCACGCTCAGGTATATGTACCCGTAAGTCTACCCGTAGCGTCGACAACGGTGTACCTGTGAACCTGGATATCCTTACCCGAGGCGACCCTTCACCCTTTAACATGATTAAAGAAAATTGAAAAAAAAAAAAAAAGATACGCCACTTGATTTGTTAGACACGGATTACACCGTGTGATGCCTGGACCCACAAAGCAACGGTCATTGATCATACTATTATAAAACGCGTCCCGTCTACAACAAAAATCAAGACCCCTCGAAAGCTGAAAGAAACACCGATACACCAAACCCTAGCACAAAAGAGGGCTTTTCCAGCAATCATCAGATCCAATTCAACCACCGAGTTGACGAATTCGTTCTCAGATTCTTCGATTTCATAACAGATCGACGCGAAACGATGGGGCAAGCCGAGAAATTGATGAACCAGATCATGGAGCTCAAGTTCACCTCCAAGAGCCTGCAACGCCAGGCAAGAAAGTGCGAGAAAGACGAGAAATCGGAGAAGCTTAAAGTCAAGAAAGCGATCGAGAAAGGTAATATGGACGGAGCAAGGATCTACGCTGAAAACGCGATCCGTAAGCGTAGTGAACAGATGAATTACCTTCGATTATCTTCACGTCTTGATGCAGTCGTCGCAAGGCTCGATACTCAGGCCAAGATGACAACCATCAGCAAGTCTATGGGCTCGATCGTCAAGTCTCTCGAGTCAACCCTAGCCACAGGTAACTTGCAGAAGATGTCTGAAACAATGGACCAGTTTGAGCGTCAATTTGTGAACATGGAGGTGCAAGCGGAGTTCATGGAGAGCTCGATGGCTGGAAGCACTTCTCTTTCAACTCCTGAAGGTGAAGTCAACAGCTTGATGCAGCAAGTGGCCGATGATTACGGTCTCGAGGTGTCGATGGGCTTGCCGCAACCTGCTGGACACGCAGTGCCAACCAAGAACACCGAAAAGGTTGAGGAAGATGATCTCACTAGGCGCCTGGCCGAGCTTAAAGCCCGTGGGTAATCGTTATGGTAATTCCTTCATCTGAGTTTCGGGATTGAATATGTAAATTTGACTGAATGATATTTGTGTTATGTTTTATTTTACTGCTGCTTGAAAGTTGAAACTAGTCCTTTGCGTATGTTATTATGAAATTAGAATTGTACTCTGTTTATTGGTTTGAAAACAATGAAATACTAGATGAAATTCTTACTGCATCTTCTGCAATGAATTGCAATAGGTCCTTTTATTCAGGGTCAATGTCTTTCTAAAGCATACTGTAGGGATACTCATGTGCCCCACCAATAACCTTTTGAACCTTTGGTTTTGTTCTGATCACTATTTTTGAGGTCAAGAAGGTTAAATCCTTTGAACATTATCTGGAATCTTTGAAAGAGGCTTGGTTTAGGGCTTGATACGCAGACCCCGAGTGAATTCAGAAACCAGCCACTTCTCCCTACAAACCCTACAATATGGCCTCCATCTTGAGATTATAAATATGAGTAGTGTTTGGGTTCATATATTCAACCCGTCAACCCGACACGATTGACAGCCGTAACATATAGACATGGTATCCCTAGACTAGCCACACCCTAAAGCTTGTTGAGCCTACATTTAGCTTTGATGAAAGTTAACCATATATCCTTACGCGTTAGTCAGCTTAGGCAATTAGAGAAGACCTTTAAAATGCCAAGTGTAGAAAAAAGGAGCATGACCTTTAAAATGGTAAGTTAACCATATATTCTCAACAGTACCTGAGATATGGATCATCATCTTCACTTTGCAGATATATACAATGCAATTTGAGATATTGTTGTCAAAATTTTGAGGTTGCTATTTTCAGAAATTGAGGTGTAACATAACACATGTGCTATTTAGTTATTTAATCCCAGGACAAGATATTGTATTTGGAGTTCACATGATACTACATGCTATTCATTTTATTTATAATTGTACTCTGTTTATTGATTCAACAACAATGAAATACTACATGAAATTCTTACTGCATCTCCTGCAATGAATTACAATAGATCCTTTTAGTTAGGGTCAATGTCTTTCTAAAGCATAATGTAGGGATACTCATATGCCCCACTGATAACCTTTTGAGCCTTTGGTTTTGTTCTGTTCATTATCTTTGATAGCAAGAGGGTTAAATCCTTTGAACATTATCTGGAATCTTTGAAAGAGGCTTGGTTTAGGGCTTGAAACGCAGAACCCGAGTGAATCCAGAAACCAGCCACTTCTCCCTACAAACCCTACAATATGGCCTCCGTTTGTCAAGAAATTAAAGGGTGTTCCTTCTTCAACTCCAAATGGCCCAAATGTCCTTTTGTTGCTCTTGAATGTGAGTGAACGAATCACAGGGCTGCCTCCATAAACGACAGGGCAATAGTGCCCGCTAACACCTATCAAGATCTCATCTGGAAATTGCAGCTTAATCTGTAATTAATCCATAAGAAATTATATCAACACATAATCCCATATCCAACTTCCAATATAGTACACCTAGATTCGGTTGAAATGTACCTGATCATATTTGGTTCCAGCAATGCCACCATGTTTTTCAGCCAAACATGGTTTACCGTTATCATATGTTACGCGAATTGAGTCAATGCAGCTACCATATACAAGAGTTATTTCTCTAACTCCACTGTGTACTCCATCATGCCAATAACCTCCTCCATTTCCTCCCCATGGTCCTGATAGCATACTACTATCCTGCAATATTCAAATATCATGAGAACATTTTCAAAATTAAAAGAAGAGGGATTAAACAAGTATTAGCATAACAAGGGATTACATACCATGATGAGCCCAAGCAATTGCTTGAAAGAGAAGCCTTACAAAGAAAGATGTAGTGATAATTGTGTATAATGCTCTTGCACACTAATTATAGACTATATATATAGAGAGCAAACAAAGTACACTACAGTTTCCCATTCTGATTCCATGATTCCCTTTCTGGTTACATTACAAGAAATAGGTCATTCACGTTTCACATACATAAAACATGCATTGATTCTCATTCCATTCCAGGTCTTCATTTTATGTTCGCATACTAGAACATGAACTGTAGTTAGTGGGAAAAAAGGTGCCAGCAGTATTATATTGTATTTGAATAAGTAAAATGGTATAACGTTATATGGTATACAATAGGTGTCGTCATTCTTGACATGACATGAAAATAGTCATGTCTGGGTTGAGTAATATAACCCATTTTTTAAATGTGTCAATCCAAATATGACCTGTTTAATTGCGACCCATTTAATAAACAGGTTGACTCGTTAACCTATTCAAGTTTTAAGAGTTTTTTTTTAAGTTTCTTTTTTCGATTTTAGAGAAAAAGTTATTTAAAATGTGTTAACTTTGATTTTTAGTTTTCCATCCAATTAATCATTTCCCAAAGAGAAAAATTTCCCTCTTGAACAACTCCTCACAAGATTTTCATTTTTAGCAACTTTATTCATTACACACAAAGACTTGTTCTCACTTCCTATTCTCCAATCATTTTTATCCGATTCCTCTATTCCCAAGTTAAATATATAAACTCAGGTTTGGTAATTAGGAATGAGAGCCGAGGAATATAAACGAATATACGAACACAAAAATTGTTCATTTAAGTTGGATCACTGTTGTGCTAGTAAGTTACCGAGCATTCATATTTACAAATGAATATTAAGCGGGTAGACTCAGAACAAGATACGAACACAACATGATTTTAAGTGCGTCCAAGTCAGTTGATATTCTTGTTGAGTGTCAGGCCCTTTTGATCAAAGATTACACACAAAAAGAAGAAGAATGCAACAATTGATCAAACACCTATGATCGACTCTTTTTGATTGATTGGTAACATGAAATACAGTGAACAATAAAACCTACGCTACTCGACCCTAATCTTGCGATTAAATAGACCCAAAAGCACGTAAATAAAATCTTAAAGACTAGGAAACAAACCCATGAATTGACCCACCACTCGATTACTCTTGACCCAATTAAAAACACAAAATAAACATGCTAAAAAAACTGCTGCCACTTGACGTCTTGACCCATCCAAATGACCCATGTGACCCGTAAACAATCGATTAAACCCAACAACTTTTACACGAATTAATATATTAGTCGTGTTCGAGTTCACCTATTCAACTCATTAACTCATGAATTTTCTTCAACCTGGCACGACTGCCCCCCCCCCCCCCCCCGCGCGACATGGTATCCCTTGACTAACTAAGCCCCAAAGCTCGTTGAGCATACACTTGGGTAGTGTTTGGTATGCATGAATGGACGATAGAATAGAATGAGTCATTACGATGGAATGAAAAACATGTTTGGTAAACACATATGAATGGAATGTATAATTACGTAAAGAATGTGATTCCTTCCTTTTTAATGATTTTCATTCATTGAGGGAGGGTTGTTTTTCATTCCTTCAAGGTATGGAATGAATTTGTTTAACTAATTATCCTAACCATGACCCGACCCTAACACTAACCCATGATCCGATCCATGACCCGCCCCATGCCCCATGCCATACCCGTGCCATGACGCAAACCATGATCCAATCCATGATGCGGCCCATTTCTTGTCCCATGCTCTGTCTCATGACCCGAACCACGACCTGACATGACTCGACCCATGACCCGAACCATGCCTGGACCATGACCCACCCATGAATCGACCCATGGCACCTCCCATGCTCTTTTTCATGACCATAATCATGCCTTGTCCCGTGACAAAATCCACGAGGACATGACCCGACCCATGACCCGCCCCATGCCCTGACCCATCCCATCCGACCCATGACCTTATTATCCTAGGGTATTTATCTTTTCATGAATTGTATTCAATTCCTTCGTCTTTTCCCTCCTAACAAACAACACTAAGTAATGATCCATTTCATTCAATAGGGTAACCAAACAAGACAACGGAATTGTAATGATCCATTCCATTTCCTCGTCCATTCCATTCCCTCGTCCATTTCATTACCTCGTCAATTTCATTACCTCGTTCATTTCATTACCTTATACCAAACAGACCCTTGGAGGTATTTACGCTTCATATTAACACTCCACAATTAACCCAACGCCACACCTTTTCATTATTAGCATAATGTTATGCAATGGGTTGTAGCGCTACGCTCAAACTTGTTATTATGATTTCAAAAGCAATCAACAAAATAAGCATATATTGGACTTTTAGGCTACCAAATATCTAAAACAACATGTTTAAAGAAATCTATATGCGTGTGTAAACATTTTTTAGTGACCATCACACTTTAACGCGCTTTAACCAAGCCATACGCAGAGGCAACCAAGAACACTTAAAAGGTTGAGGAAGATGACCTCACTAGGCGCCTAGCAGAGCTTAAAGCCCGTGGTTAACTGAAAGTTTACATGGATTTCGGTAATTCCTTCATCAGAATTTCCGGACTGGATATGTGAATTTGACTGAATCATATTTGTGATAAGTTCTTCTTTACTTGAAAGTTGAAACTATTTCTTTGCATATACCATTATGAAAAAATGCATCTTGTTTAAGATCCAACTGGTTATGAATATGGAATCTTTGCATCTGAATTTCCAGATTGAATATGGAATCTTAGCATATTTAGTTATTTTCTCTGCCCATGGCAAGATACTATATTTGGAGTTCAGATGATACTACATGCTGCTGTTTAAGATCCAACTGGTTATGTCAATCATTTTATTTAGAATTGTACAAGTTTATTGGTTTGACAACAATGAAATACTAGATGAGATTCTTACTGCAATGAATTACAATAGATCCTTTTATTTAGGGTCAGTATCTTTCTAAACCATATGTAGGGATACTCATATGCCTCACCTAAAACCTTTTGAGCCTTTGATTTTGTTCTTTTCACTATCTTTGATATTTAGAGGGTTATATCCTTTATACATAATCTGGAATCTTTGAAAGAGACTTGGTTTAGGGCTTGATACGCAGAACCCGAGTGAATCCAAAAACCAGCCACTTCTCCCTACAAACCCTACAATATGGCCTCCGTTTGTCAAGAAATTAAAGGGTGTTCCTTCTTCAACCCCAAATGGCCCGAATGTCCTCTTGTTGCTCTTGAAAGTGACTGACCGAATCACAGGGCTGCCTCCATAGACGACAGGGCAATAGTGCCCGCTAACACTTATCAACTTCTCATATGGAAATTGCAGCTTAATCTGTAATTAATCCACAATAAGTTACATTAACTTAAGGGATAACTTTACATATCCATCTTCAAATTAAGTACACCTAGCTAGATTCAGTTCGGTGAAAACGTACCTGAGCAGATTTGGTTCCACCAATGCTACCATGTTTTTCAGCCAAACAATGTTTACCATTGCTATCATATGTTACTTGAATCGAGTTGATACAGCTACCATATACAAGTGTTATTTCTTTAACTCCAGTGTTTACTCCATCATGCCAATAATCTCCTCCATTTCCTCCCCATGGTCCCAATAATATACTACTATCCTGCAATAATATTCAAATATCAGCGTGACCATATATTTTCAAAACTAATTAAAAAGAGGATCGAGGGATTAAAACAAGTATTAACATAATGAGGGATTACATACGTACCATGATGATCGAGCACAAGAAATTGCTGGAAAGATATATAAGCCTCTACAAGGAAAGATGTACGTAGTGATAATTGTGTATAATGCTCTTTCTTGCACGCTAATTATATATATAGAGAGCAAACAAAGTAGTACATTTTTACATTCTGATTCCAGATTCCATGATTCCCATTCTGATTACATTCCAAGAAATAGGCCATATATTCACGTTTCGCATACATAAAACATGCACTGATTCCCATTCCATTCCACTCCAGGTCTTCATTTATTTAATGTTCGCATACATACGTAGAACATGAACTGTAGTTAGTGGGAAAAAAAGTGCTACCTTTATGTTACATGTCAAGTGTTTAGTTTTAATAAGTACAGGGATTGTTATGTCAATATTGTAATTCCGAGGGTGTATTTTGTAAATAGTTAGAAAAGGCAGCTGTGTTCGTTATATTCCGTTGTAACCGAATCATTCGGATTATCTCGATAATGAATTGATTCAATTTCTTCTTCTTCTTCTTTGATTCTCTTCAATTTCTTATCGTTGGTATCAGAGCCACCGATTCTCATCGGAGCTCAATTCTGTTCTTCTTCTTCACCTTTGTTCAGCTGCTTCACGCAATTTGATCTCAATTTTGACCTCATTGAGTATATGGCGACCATACAGCAAGAAATGGAGAGGTTGGAGAAATTAGCACAAGGTAATACAAGTTTGATTGAAGGACAACAAGCTATTCTAGATCAAAATTCGGAAGCAATTAAGATGCTACAGATTAGCATGACTACTCTCGTCACTCAAATGAATGATATTAGTAACAAATTGGGAACTATGTGGGGCGGTAATCATCAAGAAAAACGTTTAGTTCGTACTGCACGGTTGGATTTTCTGAAATTCAATGGAGAAGAAGTGGAAGGTTGGGTCATTCGTTGTAATCATTTCTTTGCAGTGGATAAAACACTAGAAAATGCAAAGGTCTATTATGCAGTCATCAATTTGGAAGGAGCTGCATTGGAATGGCATCAAGGTTACATTGATAGTTAGAACATGAATGTTGATGAAATTACATGGGATGAGTATTCAAGATCTGCTGTTACTCGATTCTCTGAAAGGCTATCTGAAGATGCTATGGAGGAACTCAAAAATCTAAATCAGACAGGTTCACTTTCTGATTACACTAAAGCCTTTGATGCATTGCTTAATAGGGTTAAGTTGAATGATGAATATGCTGCTAGTTTGTATGTTGGTGGTTTGAAACCTGAAATTCGTTGCTTAGTGAAAATTTTTAAACCTAGAACCATGAGAGATGCTATAGCTATGGCTAAACAACAAAATGTGGTTTTCACTACTCTATTTGGAGATAAGGAGGTTAAAAAAATTGGTACTAGTTATGGTGCTAGTAGTACAGGCTCTAAATTTGGTTCATCTATGCATACTAAGAGTGTAGTAAACCCTAGTACTACATTAGCTTTATTGCCTACTCTTTCAGCTAATAAGATGCTTAAGAATGTTAAGCAGGTACCTGCTAAAGTAGCTGAAGAAAAGAGAGCCAAGGGGGAGTGTTTTTGGTGTAATGAAAAATATACACCAACTCATGATTGCAAATTCAAACATCTATATATTTTGGAAATACATGGTGATGAAGTGTTGGAAGAAACTGTTGGTTCAGATGGAAATTAGGAAAATGAGACAGAAGCACAAATTTCTGTCTATGCTATGACTGGTGTCAGTTATTTTTCCACTATGAGAGTAGTGGGTACAATAGGGACAATGCAAATACAAATTTTGATAGATTCTGGTTCAACTCACAATTTTGTTAACTCAAGATTGGCATCTAAGTTGATTTGTCCCACTAAAGAAGTCCTAGTAATGAAGGTATTGATTGCTAATGGGAAAGAATTAGACTGTCACCAACTTTGTCCAGATTTTCAGTGGTTAATGCAAGGGGTGTGGTTCAAGACTGATGTATTGTTATTACCATTGGACAATTATGATATGGTGTTGGGAATTCAATGGCTGCAGTCTTTAGATGATATTATGTGGAATTTTAAGAATCTGACTATGCAGTTTACTATGAATTCAAAAGTCATGGAGCTCAAAGGGATAAATAAAAATAGTGTTTCATTGTGTTCGATAGAGAAGCTATCATCCATGTTTAGTAAAGATAGTCCTATGATTCAGCTGCAATTATTCAGTATGCAGGAAGAGGCTACTGGTTCATTTCAGCATCAAGCTAAGGTCTCTAGTGCTCAACAAAATGATGATATCAGTGCAATGTTAGAGCAATATGATGATGTGTTTAGAGTACCTTGACCGTTTACCACCTAACAGAGCCTGTAACCATAAGATTCACTTAATAGATGAATCTATCACCATCAATCAAAGGGCCTATAGGTATCCTGTTGGGCAGAAGGATATGATTGAAAAAATGGTTCAGGAAATGCTTGGTATGGGGATTATAAGACACGGTGTTAGCTCTTTTGCATCTCCTGTGGTCTTAGTAAAAAAAAGATGGCACTTGGAGGTTATGTGTTGATTATAGAAAATTGAATGATCAGACAGTCAAAAACAGATTTCCAATTCCATTAATTGAAGAACTGTTGGAAGAATTGGGTAGGGCTGAAGTGTTTTCTAAACTAGATTTAAGGTCTGGTTATCATCAGATTTGGATGGATGAGAATGATATTCATAAAACTGCATTTAGAACACATCAAGGCTTATTTGAGTTTTTAGTCCTTCCTTTTGGATTAACTAATGCACCTGCTACTTTTCAAGGATTAATGAATGCAGTTTTTCAGAAATTATTGAGGAAATCAGTCTTAATCTTCTTTGATGATGTGCTAGTGTATAGTTAAACTATGCAACAACATGTAGCAGACTTAAAAGAAGTGTTACAATGGTTCAGAGATAACCAACTGTATGCTAAGAGGTCAAAATGTAGTTTTGCTGTCTCTCAAGTTGAATATCTGGGTCATATTATTTCTAAGGAAGGGGTATCTACAGATCCTTCTAAGATAGAGGCAATCAATAATTGGCCTATCCCTACCACTGTGAAACAGTTAAGAGGTTTTTTTGGGTTGACATGTTATTATAGAAGATTTGTTTCTTCTTATGGCATAATTGCTAAACCTTTGACCACTTTATTACAAAAGAATGCTTTTAATTGGTCTGCAGAAGCACAAGTGGCATTTGAAACTTTGATACAAGATCCAGTGTTAGCACTTCCTGATTGGTCTCAAGAATTCATAGTGGAAACTGATGCTAGTTCAAAAGGCTTGGGTGCTGTTTTGATGCAGGGTACACACCCTATTGCTTATGTCAGTAAAGCTCTTTCTGCTAGGCAGTGTGCATTATCTGTGTACGAATAAGAGTTACTAGCCATTCTGTTAGCAGTTAAACATTGGCATCAATATCTGATCTTAAAGCATTTCACTATTAAAACAGATCAGAAAAGTTTAAAACATTTGTTGGAGCAAAAGATAACAACACCTTTACAACATACTTGGTTAAGCAAGTTAATGGGCTATGATTACTTCATTTTCTATAAAAAAGGTATTGAAAATAATGCTGCTGATGCCCTATCCAGAGTCCATAGTTCAGTCTTATTTCATATGACAGTTTCTTCCTATGATCCTATCCTAATGGAGAAGATAAAATCTCATTGGACCCTAGATGAAGAAGCTCAAAAGCTACTTCAACAATTATCTCAGGGGGATACCATTAAACACATGGCTTGGAATGGGTCTTTTTTAACAAGAAAGAACAAATTATGGATTGGCAAACAAGATGATATGAGAAAGGATATTTTATTTATGTGTCATTCCTCAGCAGTAGGGGGTCATTCTGGCATTCAACCTACTTTATAGAGATTTAGAAATATGTTTTACTTGAAGAGGGATGATAAAGATATTAAGAAGTGGGTCAAACTTGTGATGTTTGTCTTAAAGCCAAATATGAAGCTATAGCCACTCCAGGGTTATTGAACCCTTTACCTGTCCCTCAATCTGTATTTACTGATATTTCTATGGATTTTATCAGTGGGTTACCAAAATCTGGTGACAGAGATACTATTCTGGTGGTTGTGGACAGATTCACAAAATTTGGACATTTTATTCCCTTGAAACACCCTTTTTCTGTTGTTCAGGTAGCCCAAGTCATGATGGATAATGTCTTTAAATTGCATGGTTGTCCATTGACCATTGTTTCAGACAGAGATCCTATCTTCATGAGTTCTTTTTGGAAGGAATTCTTGAAACTACAAGGCATTGACCAAGCCTTATCGACTGCTTATCATCCTCAATCAGATGGGCAAACAGAAGTCTTAAACAGATGCTTAGAAACTTATTTGAGGTGCATGGCCATGAGTGATCCTAGCACTTGGTTTAAGTGGCTGTCATTAGGTGAATGGTGGTACAATACCACTTGGCATTCTGCAATAAAAATGCCTCCTTTCAAAGCCTTGTATGACATTGATCCCCCTCTACATTTACCTTATATTGATGGCACCACTAATGTGGCATCTTTGGATGATTGGTTGATTACTAGAGATGGTATGATCATGACTTTAAAACACTCTTTGGAGCGTGACAGGAATCGTATGAAGCAGTTTGCTGACTTGAAAAGAAGTGACAGAACTTTTGTGGTTGGTGATTGGGTGTATCTTAAACTACAATCTTATGTCCAGTCTTCTTTAAGGCTGCATAAGTTTTCCAAGATTTCTCAGAAGTATTATGGGCCATTTCAAGTACGCAAGAAGTGGGAGTAGCTGCTTATACCTTGGACCTTCCTGCGGGTTCTCAATTGCATCCTACATTTCATGTATCACTGCTTAAAAAAGCTTATGGTCCACCTATTCATCAGGCAGTGTTGCCTACTGGTCAGGATCAGTTGTTACATCCATTGACAATCCTTGATAGGAAGCTGTCTCGAAGTGGTAGTAGGGCGGTTGTGAAGTTCTTAATTCAATGAGATAATTTACCTGTTCATGATTCTACATGGGAAGACGCTGAAGCTTTTATGGCCAAATATCCTGATTTTAAGATTGATTCTTGAGGTCAAGAATGCTTAATGGGGGGAGTTTTGTTACATGTCAAGTGTTTAGTTTTAATAAGTACAGGGACTGTTATGTCAATATTGTAATTCCGAGGGTGTATTTTGTAAATAGTTAGAAAAGGCAGTTGTGTTCGTTATATTCCGCTATAGTCGAATCATTCAGATTATCTCGATAATGAATTGATTCATTTTCTTCTTCTTCTTCTTCTTCGATTCTCTTCAATTTCTTATCGTAACACTTTATTCATCTTTGGACCGTGGAAACTCTTGAAATGGAAAGTAGATTAATTTCTGATATGCTAGCTGCAACATTATTACATTATTGTAATTATAGAATAGTCACATTTGTATACACGTTATGTACCATGGTGGTAATGAGTATACTATTATATTGTATTTAAATATATAAAAATGGTATAATGTTATATGGTATATATAATAGGGGCGGCAATTTCTGACACCACACGATACAATCATGTTTTGGGTTGGCTAATATAACCCTTACGTTAAATGAGTGAACCCAAATAAGATCTGTTAATAAACGACCGGGTTAACCCGAACACGTCCCCTTTAATTAATGGGTTGACCCGTTAAGGGTTTCTTTAAAGGTTACTATCTAGATTTTGGGTGTGGGTTATCTATAGAGTGTTGACTTTGATTTTTAATTTCCAACATAAGTGAAATAAAATTTTCCTTTTGCACGCACTTTTCACCAAATTTTCATTTACAGCAACTTTATTCGTTACTCCTAAAACTCATTCTAAATTCATTTTCGCATGCTTCTTCTAATATCAGGCTTAATATATAAACTCTTGTTTTGGTAAATAGGAATGCTGAGATAAAGAACAAAAATTATTAAAAAAGATACATTTTACAAAAAAAAATGTTCAAAAGACATGAAAGAGGATGCATCGAGTAATAGTTTTCTAGTTAGTAACTTCAATAATTACACATTACAAAATGCTTGTTTTAAGGCTGTGATGGAATAATATAATGTACCCCTATGTAACATGGGGCAATTCACACAACTTTAACCAGGAGTTATCTATAAATTTGCAATCTTAATTAGCTAGATTGGTTAAGGTTGTCTTACAATAAATTTTCGCAGCAATACCTGAGATATGGATCATCATCTCCACTTGTTAGACATATATATAATGCAATTTGAGATATCGATGTCAAAATTTCGATGTTGGAAGTTACTATTTTCAGTAATTAAGGTGTAATTAACATAATACATGTGCTATTTACTTATTTATAAGGAGAACAAGATATTGTATTTGTATTCTTTCCATGGACAGTAGTCGTGGATGATACTGACTTGAACAATGTGTGTGTGAAAACAGATTAGACATTATAATGTATGACTTATAAAGTAAAGTGTGTGAATGTTATGCCCTTACTTGCAAGTTTGACGGCGTGTGTAAATCCTTCTTCTTTTATTAAACTGTGTGAATGTATGCTTTATGTAAAGCTAGAACTCATTCATAAATGAAGTTTTAAGTTTAAGAACTGTTTGTGAATGAGTAAATCCAACAAGTGATGCTTCCCGAAATCACGGCCTTACAGTTGGCCTTAATTGTGTGATACAAGTTTGGATACATAATTTACGGGTCAGATACATAAATATTAAAAAGTATGTTTAGTGTGAATTGTATATGTGTATTTAGAAGGGTCCTAATGTAACATTTGTAAGTTAGAAACCGTATTTAGCATTGTAGGGTTGCGACATTTTAATCAAAGCATCACGTCAATATGTGTGCATAAGTACCGGTCGATTGTAAACAAAAGAATTGTTGGTTCGATCAATACAAGTTGTTTTAGGGTTAAACCCATCTTGTTCTTCATCTATGTATTCTTGATTGAATGGTTGGTACAGTGATCTCCTTGGGATCTATAATTTGAGATATTGTTATCAAAATTTTGAGGTTGCTATCTTCAGAAATTGAGGTGTAACATCACATGTTGTGCTATTTAGTTATTTAATCCCAGGACAAGATATTGTATTTGAAGTTCACATGATACTACATGCCGCTGTTGGAATTGAGCTGACAATGTATACTTAGTTTTATAGAGAATTGTTCTAGTTTGGTGATTCGACAAACATGAAAAGTTAATTTCTATATTTTTTGCTTTATTGCATATTCATGAAGTCACAAACATAATATAGATGAAAATTTGACAACTTGTCAAGCAACAAATTACAAGAAATTCTTTTATTTAGCGTATTGTCCTTATATTAGAATACCATACCGACAGATCGAAAAGAACTTGCTTAGGAAATGAACTACCACACAACAACACTGGCTTAACAAATCACACAAACATATATAGATACTCATATGGCCCAACTATAACCCTTTGAGCGCTTGGGTTTCTGATGCTCGTCATCTTTGTGAGCACGAAGGTTAAATCCTGTAAACATCATCTGGATCCTTTGGAATAGGTTTGGTTTAGGGATTGATAAGTAGAACCCGATTGAATCTAGAAACCACCCACTTCTTCCATAAAAACCTACAATGTGGCCTGCATTTGCCAAGAAATTAAAAGGTGTTCCTTCTTCCACCCCAAATGGTCCAAACGTTCTTCGGTTACTCTTTAGAGTAAGTGATCGAATCACAGGGAAACCTCCATCGACCACAGGGCAATAATGCCCGCTAACGCTTATCAAGATTTCCTTCGGATGGTGCAGCTTAATCTGCAATTAGCCCAAGAAAAAAAATTAACGAATCTATATAATAGATACACCTAGTTAATGTTGGGCTAATTATTCATCAAATTTGGATAAAAGTTAACATGTCAGATTTGTAATTATCTATAAGTTTATTTTAGTGTTAAATATGTAATATTTAGAGGTGAAGGAGTGTGTATGTATAAACCCAAAGTTAGAAACTAAAATTGGTCCAAAAGGACGCGTTGTTTAGAAGGGTATACGCGTTTCTGTATTAGGGTTATAAAACCAAGACACAATCGAGTCTTAGAGTTATAAAACCAAGACACAATCGAGTATGTAATTTGTTGTTCGATCAATACAAATTAATATTGGGGTTTCTCTTTATCTTGTGTTCTTGATTTTGTTCTTAATTGAATGATTGAAACGTGATCCATGGGACAAGAGATTTCGTAAAGGACGTACCTGAGCACTTTTGGTTCCTCCCATGCCACCATGTTTTACAGCCCGAAAAGATTTGCCATTGTTATCATATGTTACACGGATCGAGTGGATGCAACTGCCATATACAAGAGTGATTTCTCTAACTCCACTGTGTACTCCATCATCCCAATGATTCCCAACATCTCCTCCCCATGGTCCCAATTGCATGCTCGTATCCTATTGCGTGTTTCAAATACCAGTCAACAGATCAATATCAAAATGAGAAAATTGCCAAAATATACATTTTGACCAAAATAATCTATACTATATGATAAATAAACTTTTTTACATGCCACGTGTTGCCTCCATATTAATTCTCATCATTTTCCCGTCTCTCTATATTATTAAATACACCTCTATATTTCAATAATAATATATTTTTAAAGAAAATTCTAATTATAGTAATAAAACACATTTATTTTAAATTATCTCTTATTATAAGAAACTTTAAAATATAATTATGTAACTTTTATTTTGAATCAAATAGTAATAAAAGTCAAATTACACTAAACAGTAATTAACGTATTTTCAAAACTCAATTATATATTAATTTTTACATATTTTGAAGTTTGTTTTCTATCATTCGTATATGTAATACATTTTTACACATATAAAATATATACATAAAAAATTAAGAATTTTATAAATTAATATTTTTCATCTCGTGTGTAGACACGGGGTTGTAAGCTAGTTGCAAGAATATATATTGATTTTTTTTAGCTAATCAAGTAATCATATAACCATATCCATAACCAACCAATTATATATTGACACGTAAGTTAAAACTGATTCAGAGGCACCATTTTAGCCGGCCACGTGTTAACCAAAGAGTGTCCACGTGTCTTTAGTTGGCTAAAATGAAGTCGTTAACTCAACCAACGACCTCACCCTAGCTGGTCAAATCAACGACGAATGAAGACATGGTCCAAGCCTCGTACGAGGATGACTTGTGCCTAGGGGTGCAATGAATTCTTGATGCCATGTGTCAGCAAAAAAAAGGCAGCTACAACATAGACGGGAGACTAAGATATAGCCGTTAAATGACGACTATATGTTAGCCTTCCATCTACGATGGCCCCTAGATTTAAAACAAAGGGCTATTCAATGACACGTGACATCATTTCATTAGTTTTGATTTAGCCGGCTATGGTGAAACCGTTACCAGAGATATGGTCTACAATTTAGCTCGCAAAATATACGTGGACAGGCTCCATAATTAACACGTGAGCGGCTATATTGTAGCCTTCAAATCAGTTTTTACTTGTGTGTTAGTTTTCCATTGGTTGGTTTTAAATATGGTTATAATGATAATTTGGAAAAGTTAATTTATATTTTCTCAGCTTATGAGGTAAAAAAATGTTTATTTTGGCAACTTTCCTAATCGAAATTCATAAAAGGGAGGTTAGTATGGGATTAAAACAAGTTGAAAGAATAGATTAAGGATTTTCATACCATGGTGAGTACAAGGAATTGCGAAGAAAGATAAACTCCAAAGAACGATGTTATTAATGATAATCGTGCATACATGTAATTGTAAACAAATGGATGTCTTATAAAGGGCAAACATAGCACTACAGTGTTGTGTCAGGCATTCTGGTCAAACTTTGATTTCACCCCTAAGATTATTTATTATTTTATATTCTGCGTACATAAAAACATGTATGATTTCCATCCCGATTCCGATTCCGATTCCGATTCCGATTTCGATTCCGATTCCGATTCCATCCCTACACAGATTTTTGTTCATAAAATACTCACAGTAGCTAGTCGTTAATTAATTGGTGGGCTAGAAAGGGATAATGCCTTTATTTCAAGAATACTCTTCCGATAAATCTTGATTTTTCTTTGCAAATATACATTCAATATATTCACCATTGCTGATGGAGAGTGGCAGGCCCAACAATTATTTTCATCGGGGGAGAATTTTTGAGGTCGATTGTCAATAACTAAATATTAGTTTTTTTCGGCTCGAGCCGAATCGAGTCGAGTCGGGTCGAGTCACACAATAAAACGATAAAAACAAATAAAATGATAGATGAACAATAATAATACGATATTTGTCATTAGAAATGCATAATAAAAAAAACAATATATCCCTATAATCGTTGTATATGGGTTTTCATTTTTTGAAACCATTACATCATCTATAGAAATTTTTCTAAGCAACTCTTTTTCAATATGACAAACACAACTATCACTCAAATTCACATCACCAATCCGATTACGCAAATCCGACTTCACGTACTTCATTGCCGAAAAACATCTCTCAACACTTGTTGCGACGGGTAAAACAAGAGCCAACTTCAATAAATGGTACACCAACGTAAAGTTCTAGTGTTTCTTTGTTTCAACCATCAATCTTACAAGACTAGATAAATCATTCAAGTTCGCAAATCCTATATCCGCTTTCAAATTATCCATGTAATTTGAGAGTTCAATCTTAAGGTTTTCCTTATAATGTTAATTAAAATCATATGAATATTTGGGTTTATTTAGGGGTTTATGTGTAATGTGATTTGGTCCTATTTTGTTTAAAAGTTATTGGGTTAAACTATTAAAGGTTTGGTTTTAAAAGATTAATAATTAATGGGTCAGTTATTATGAAACACACCACTTTTAAAAACTATACTTTAACGCACGGAAGTCTTAATCCCAGAATTTTTTTTTTGTTTTACCTCTCGCGTAGCGCGAGAGTTATTGGTTACATCCCTCACATAGCGCGAGGGACTTCTTTTCACAGAAAGTTTCTAGTTTTTCATCAGTTTTCACACTTAGCCATTTTTCCAACTTTTTCCAAAATACAAGACAACAAATTTGCCCAACACATTGGTTTTAACCAAAAACCCCTTCAACAACATGATCACAACCCAAAAACATGTTTTGTTTATCAAATTACAATCAAAAAGGGGAATTTCACCAAATCATCAAAACATGAAAATATGCATACGAGGATCCGCCAACGCCTTGGACTTGACTTTGACTACCTCGGAGCTTTTCCTACATTCACCACACATATCACCATTAGTAATGAAGATAAATTCATAACAAACAAGTAAATTCCTACTTGTTTCACCCATTCACCCATTTGACCCGTTTCCACCCAAATTGTCATTTAGGCTACATATTCTTGTACCCTTACTACAAGTTTCAATTATGATCAACACATGATCCTTTCCTACATTCACCACACATATCACCATTAGTAATGAAGATAAATTCATAACAAACAAGTAAATTCCTACTTGTTTCACCCATTCACCCATTTGACCCGTTTCCTCCCAAATTGTCATTTAGGCTACATATTCTTGCACCCTTACTACAAGTTTCAATTATGATCAACACATGATCCATTTCCATTATGGCACAAAGGCCATAACTCCTTTTCATTTATGATCAACACATGATCCATTTCCAATATGGCACAAGGCCATATCTCCGTTTCATTTATGATCAACACATGATCCATTTCCATTATGGCACAAGGCCATAACTCCGTTTCATTTATGATCAACACATGATCCATTACCATTATAGGTTAACACTATAACTACATTCATTCATTGCACATACTAAATCATTCACAATTTATCATATCACAAGTATGCACACAATCACATAACACATAATCCATAAAATTCACCATTTATCATCAATACTAAGTAAGTGCATAGGCACTTACCTTTTGGGTTAGACGACTCCGCTCCGCCTTCTAGACCCACAATTTGATTGCCTAAACATACACACCTAGTTTAGTAATGTAATCATTCATTCAAAACACATACAATTGAGTTTACCACCCAAATTTCCATTTTCAACCCAAATTGACCCGTTTGGGTTATTTCCATATCCAAACACCCCCTTTAATCAAGAACTCAACTCAACCACTAGAATTCTCTTTCCAATACCTTGACACTAATTTTTATCAAACTAGTTTCTTTAAGTTAATTTGGGGTTTGTTTAAGTGTCTAACACCTCTATAACACTTAATCATCATTAATTTATCAATTTTTCATCAAAACCCCAAAACCCCTAATTTCCTCCATATGAACCCTAACTTTCAAAAATCAAAATCAAAGGGTTCCATGGTGTTGTTCACCTTCCTACACCTTTAGTTTAGCTAGATTATCAATAATCTAACACCATTTTACCACATGCAACCATAATTTCGGGTTTTCAAAAAAACCCAACAAGAACACCATAAATGGTGGATCAAAGAGGAAGAAATCATTTACTTGATGTTAGAAAGGTGATGTGTGAGCCAACACCTTCAAGTTACAAGCTTCAAACACACGAATTTTGGCTTCAACCCGATTTCTCCTCTTTTCCTCTTCTCTTGAACGACTCAACTCCAAAAATGAAGTCAATTTTGACTTCTAAAGGTCAAATATGACAGATTTGCCATGTTTCACCTTTAGCCCTTCTACTTTCAATCTTTTCCATTTCCTTCCATAACTAGTTAAAACTAGTATATCCCCGTTACTAACTTGAAACCCGTTTGTTTCAACTTATTTCTAAAATATTATTTTCACCATAATATTTATTAGAATTATTTATTTATAACGAGACCCGGATTTTGGTTCGTTACAAATCTCCTCCCCTTATTTGGGTTTCGTCCCCGAAACCCGACTTCACATAAAAAGGTTCGGATAGCATTTGAGCATCTCTTCCTCGGTTTCCCAAGTCATTTCCGCCCCCTTTCTATGCTTCCATCTAACCAATACTTGGCTAATCTTTTTATTATGTAACTTCTTCACCTTCCTATCCAAGATTGCCACCGGTTCTTCAACATAATTCAACTTTTCATCCAATTCGATATCGTCCAAAGGGACAAAAGTAGATTAATCCGCCAAACACTTCCGCAAATGAGACACATGGAACGTGTTATGAAGTCTACTTAGTCCCTCCGGTAACTCCAATCGATAAGCTACCGTACCCACCTTTGCTATCACCTTAAACGGCCCGATGAAACGAGGACTTAATTTCCCCCGTTTCCTAAACCGTATCACCCCTTTCCAAGGAGAGACTTTCAAAAGCACAAAGTCCCCCACTTGAAACTCAATTGCCCGCTTCCTATTATCCGCATAAGACCTTTTGGCGATCTTGAGCCGCCTTCAAGCGTGCTCTAATTTGGTCAATACTATCATTAGTTTCCTTGACCACTTTGACACTACCAAGCTCCCGTTGACCAATCTCACCCCAACACACGGGTGTTCGACACTTTCTCCCATACAATGCCTCGAAAGGCGGCATATCAATACTAGAATGGTAACTATTGTTGTAAGAGAATTCCGTCAACGGTAAATGGTCGTCCCAACTACCACCAAAATCCAAGGCACACGCTCGCAACATATCCTCGAGCGTTTGAATCGTTCGCTCGCTTTGACCATCCGTTTGTGGATGATAAGCGGTGCTAAGATTCAATCTAGTCCCCATATCCTCATGGAATTTCTTCCAAAAACGAGAGGTAAATCTCGTATCACGATCCGATATAATCGACACCGGCACACCATGACGTGACACAATTTCCTTCACATACATTTCCGCCAATCTATCCGAAGAATACGTTTCCTTTATAGGAAGGAAATGTGCACTCTTCGTCAACCGATCCACTACTACCCATATCGCATCATAACCCTTTCGAGTCTTTGGTAGTTTAGTGATCAAATCCATGGTTATATTTTCCCATTTCCAAAGCGGTATTTCAAGCGGTTGAAGCTTTCCATACGGCTTTTGATGCTCCGCCTTAACCCTTAAGCATGTGAGACACCTCTCCACATACTTAACAATATCACGCCTCATACCCGGCCACCAAAAATGACACCTCAAATCATAAAACATCTTCGTGGCCCCCGGATGGATAGAATATTTGGATTTATGCACCTCGTCAAGAATAGTTGTCAAGACATTTGACAACCTAGGTATCCAAATTCTATCAAAGCATGTCTTCAAACCCATGCTATTTTCACCAAGCTTATCAACATAAGAAATCATCCGTTCTTTCTTCAAGTCACCACCAAGTGCTAACACTTGGGCCTCCCGGATTTCATCAATAAGAGATGATGAAATTGTCATCTTAAATGACTTCACCTTGATAGGTGAATGACTTGACTTTCTACTAAGCGCATTCGCCACAACATTCCCTTTACCCGGATGATAAAGTATCTCACAATCATAATCCTTAACCAATTCAAGCCACCGTCTTTGCCTCATATTGAGGTCCTTTTGGTCAAAGAAATATTTGAGACTTTTGTGATCCGCGTAGATCGTACACTTAGCACCATACAAATAATGCCTCCAAATCTTGAGCGCGAAAACCACGGCTGCAAGCTCTAAATCATGGGTTGGGTAATTCACCTCGTGAGTCTTTAATTGCCTAGATGCATAGGCAATCACTTTCCCCCTTTGCATCAAAACACACCCCAACCCCGAATGCGAGGCATCCGAATAAACAACAAAATCCTCGGTCCCGTCCGACAAGGATAAAACAGGCGCCTTAGTAAACTTTTCTTTCAAGAGTTGAAAGGCAGATTTTTGCTCGGGACTCCAAACAAACTTTGTCTCCTTACGAGTCAACTTCGTCATCGGCAAAGCAATCTGAGAGAAGTTTTCGATGAACCTCCGATAATAACCCGCTAACCCCAAGAAACTTCTAATCTCCGAAGGCGTCTTCGGTGATGACCATTCTTTAACAGCCATAATCTTGTATGGGTCAACGGTAATTCCTCTTTCATTAATCACATGACCCAAGAATTGGATCTCGCGCAACCAAAATGCACACTTGGAGAATTTAGCATAAAGCTTCTCCTTTTGCAAGACTTCAAGAATCTCACGCAAATGACACGCGTGATCACCCTCGCTCCTTGAATAGATGAGAAGATCGTCAATAAACACAATGACCGAAAGATCAAGGAACGGTCTACACACCCGGTATCAAATCAATCCCGAACTCTACTTCCTTGTCCGGAGGAACCCCCGGAAACTCATCAGGAAACACATCTTCAAACTGATTCATAACCGGAACATCGCGAATGTCCTTTACTTTCTCATTCACAACCGCAACACAAGCCATGAACGCGTTGCACCCACGCGCCATGAACTTGGTTGCCTTTACATAAGAGCACATTCTTACATTACCTTTCTTCTCACCTTCTATGTAAAAGGACTCACCCGACGGGGAATCGAGTTGTATCGCTTTAGGCCCACATAGAATATTCGCTTTGTTCCTTGCTAACCAATCCATCCCCACTATCACATCAAATTCCCCCATAGACATAGGAATTAAATCGATATGGAACGTTTCACCCCCCCGCCTTTAATTTGCAAATCCTATAAACATTAAACACTAGGAAGCTCTTATCATTTGCCGCCTCAATTTCTAAGGGTTCATCTAACTTGCTACTTATAAAAGAAGAATGCTTAACAAATTTCAAAGACACAAACGAACGACTAGCCCCCGAGTCAAAAAGAACTAGTGCAGGTAAAGAGTTAATCTTGAATGTACCTGTCACCACCTCCGAGTCGTTCTTTGCTTCCTCCGCAGATATGTGGAAAGCTTTACCCTTAGGCCTGGGTATCTCAACTTTTCTCTCGCTTCCACCTTGCTTCAAATCCGGGCAATCCGCCCTAAGGTGTCCTGGCTTGTAACAATTATAGCATATACGAATCTGGCTTGGACACTGATTTGCCATATGCCCCGGCTTCCCACACTTGTAACAATTCGACGTTCCCTTCTTACAATCCCCATAGTGCTCCTTCCCACAAACTTTGCATCCTCGAGAAGAGAACTTGGTAAAAGGCTTCTTACTAGGGTTCCCGCCCTTTATCTTGCTCACCACTTGATCCACAATTTCCCTTTTCCTCTTCTCTCCTCTAGCTTCTTGCCTCCTCAACTCCACTTCCCTTTCCCGACACCTGTTTATCAAATCCACAAGCGTGGTGAAAGAAGATGGAGATATGCTATCTCTGAATTCCACAGTCAACATAGCATAAAATCTGTCAATCTTCGCCTTCTCGGTCGACACCACGTCCGGACAGAACTTGGCGCGATCAAAGAAAGCTCCAGCCAATTCATCAATAGTCGCTGTCGTCTGCCTCATGAGGAGAAACTCCTCGGTCATCCTGTCAATAGCGGCCTGTGGGCAATGGTACTTTAGGAATGCTGCTTTAAACTCCTCCCATGACATGGAGGTCACCCCTCTTTCACCCCTCTCCTTTCGGAGATTTAGCAGCCACTCCTTAGCCCGCCCAGTCAAAAGTGGCACGCTAAACATCACTCTATCCTCGGGCTTACACTTTGTTGTGACACCCGACATTTCAGGTCAATATCCGTACATGTTATAAACAAGTTTAAATTATAATTGTTTTGTGATTTACTTAATTTCACAAACAAGGGCATTAAGGTCTAACGAAAATCGTACAGGGTCTCATTTCACATTCTGGTAATTCTAGGAGTTACCGGTTCACGTACCAGGATAACCCGACTAAATACAAACACTAGTGGTTAAATTTACACTTAAATCAAATGGTTTGATTTATTTAACCCCACCCACTCCCATTGACCAGAAATCTCGGCCTCAAGGCCATGTGGGTCCATCCCACACCCTAAATTTCAACATCTTCTACTTTCTTAAGCAATCTCCCATACCACCTCATTTTCTATCAATTCATCAAGAGCAAAAACCCTCAACCCCTGTCATCTCTCTCTTCTTCTACGACAACAACAAGAATACCTATCTCCACTTTCTTTTGGGGTTCTTCCATAATCGAAGACTCGAATCCTTTATTTCGGTGCTATAAGGAGAGTTCCAAGTGTTTTCTCAAAGGGTTTTAGCAGGAGAAGTCAAGATCATTCTCTTTTTCTCTCAAAAATCGTCATCTCTGTCCAGAGGTAAAAACTCGATATTATCCACTTTATTTTCTTTAAAACCGTATCTAAGCATACAAAAGGTTCAATCGCAAGTAAGATAACAAGAAAAGTGTGTCAAATTCAAGATTTGAACATAAAAATATACGGGACGAATTCTGTCAATCAAAGTGCAGTAATCGAAACTAGGAGTTTCGATACCTGTTCAATCGAAACTAGGAGTTTCGATACCTGTTATTCAATCGAAACTAGGAGTTTCGATACCTATTCAATCGAAACTAGGAGTTTCGATACCAGTTTACTCAATCGAAACTGGGAGTTTCGATACTAGTTGTTCAATCGAAACTTGGTAGTTTCGATACCCAACTACTCAATCGAAACTAGGTAGTTTCGATACCCAACTACTCAATCGAAACTATGAAGTTTCGATACTCAATTGCCCAATCGAAACTAGGAAGTTTCGACATCTGTTCATCAGTCACATTGGGCAGTAACTAAGATCTGTTTTATAACAAAACAAGTATTGAACAACTAAGAGGATATTTTAAACAAAAGCAACCAGATTTACAAAGTCGGTGAACAATTTGCAATATAAGACATTCGGTCATAACACGAATTACCCTTTTTGAAATTAGGGTACGAATGGTCAAGTTGACTAGAACAATTATCATTGCAAGCATACACAAACTCAAGGTGAGTTCACGGCCCCCTTTTAACTCTTTACTGTTTTGTAAACATCGGGGGAGAAACATACTTACTTGTTATGTTTTGAAAACATGAATTACATTGTTTATACGTTTGACAATATGAACGTTTTGGTTTAACTTCTTGTGAGTCTCCCAGCCCCACTTTTACTACTAGTTTTTAAATTGTTTTTAAACAAACGGGGAGAAAACTTGCTCAACTAAAGAGCTGGACACAACGATTGTTCGGATGAACAACACACAACGATTGTTCGGATGAACAACACACAACGATTGTTCGGATGAACAACACACAACGATTGTTCGGATGAACAACACACAACGATTGTTTGGATGAACAACACACAACGATTGTTCGGATGAACAACACTCAACGATTGGGGGAAACACATACTTACAATTATTTTATGGGATAACAAGAGAATAAGGCATGACTTTTATGTTTACATGAGATGAGAACAACGAGTTGAGCTAAAGTCTCCTGGAACAATGTAGTAACCATTAACTGTAGCCTAGGGTCCTATGAATAGTACTATGGAGAGTGACGTCTCCCGGTCATGGTTAGTCGCGCTAACCACAATCTGGAGGATTTATGGCCGCATAGAACCGGATAACGAAATTAGGGGCGTGTACAAATTGTCATGGTTTGGTTACGCCTCATGTATGAACATATTATTTGTATTCCTAGCTAGTTTACAAATGGGTCAACAATTCTTATTCTGTTTATCACATACACCTGAAACTATTTACGAACAATTGAATTTAAACAAAGGGTTCTGATCAGGTTAAAGTGATCAGGTTTAAACAAAAGAGTTTTGATCCGGATAAAGTGATCATGTTTATACAAAAGGGTTCTGATTAGTTAAATCGATCAGGTTTAAACATATTTTATGACGGTTAAGTCATGATAATGTTTTCAAATGAAAACTACTTAGTTTTATGACGGTAAAGTCATGAACAGGTTTTTGGGGAAAAACTATAAGCACTAATATAACTAACTCTGTGAACTCACCAACCTTTGTGTTGACACTTTCAAGTATGTTTCTCAGGTGACCTCTAGCCATGGCGCGGTTGGAATAGGCTAGCTATGTTGGATCAATTCCTAGTAGCTGGAAGGACGTAGAATATCAAGTCTCAAGTCTGTCGTTGATCTAGAAGAACTTAGATCATAGTATTTCTTAGTTTTAGTAATTGTATATGTAATCAAGTCTTAGAAATCATTATTACAGCTTCCGCTATCGTGTAATGAACCAATCGTTGCAACCTGTATTTATTTAATAAGTAAATAAAATATGGGGGTGTGACAGATTGGTATCAGAGCAATGGTTTTAGCGAATTAGGTGTCCTTAGTGATACCTAGGCTCTAACCGGACTCATTTAGGGACCAAGATTTCTAAGACTTGCATCACATTAAAAACACCCAAGACTTGAGCATAGGAATTCCAACCGTTGCCGAACAATTTGTGTAGAGTATTAGTGTATGGAGTTACACTAGGGTACCATTAGCTACACTAATACAATTACATGGCACATATAGTGAACACTTAAACACATACAATAAAGTGAAAATAATAAACACTTATAACATGTTATTGTTCGGGTTACGAGTCAAGAATAACGGGTACTCAGCATACTGCAACCTTAGAAGATCGAGTTACGAGCTGAGCTTGAACGACGACGGCGGCGATCGTCAGTTACCGATCTTGGTATCACAACAGGTTGAACTCGTACCAGAATCTGTACCTATACCTGCACCACAACTACTCCAGCCATGGAGGCAACTATCTTTCTAACGTATTTGCGATATAAATACTCTCATTCATAAGTTGTCGGATCGGATGCCTAGACTCTCGCCATGATATATGGCTGGCATGATTGCCCAGACAGAAGGGAATTCAAGGTGAATAAGCAGGACTAAATGGGAGAGAACTCCAAGGGTCAGGAGACCCAGACATACATCAGGATCATGTGGATCCATGCATATATACAGACTTGGAGCATGAGTTGCTCGACACTCGTTTGAGGATCTCTGCCCAACACATAGTGCCTGAATTTCACCATGCACATTTTTTTTTAAGAGACACTGGTGGTGCCTCTCTACCCTTAGCCTCATCCGACAATTGCCATATTCGGCAGATTCATGAGTATTGGTACACATAATTAACAGTAATCCGATAAAACAATACACACTCCTGTACAAATGTGCACACGTAATCTAATGATTATTTCAAGTCCCTTTTGATTAAAAGCTAGGGATAGAAGAAACACTATAGGGATCAGGCAAGGCAAATCATCATTACGGGTGCACACGTAATCATAATTTGCAGTGCATGGGAACTTTAGTGAGTCTTGCTGTCTAAGCTGATGATCAACTCATGTTCTCAATCACTTGATTAAGGATTGGATCTCAACAAATCAGACTTCTCAATTTGGTGCTCACAAAGCATTCTCCTAGTTTTGGAGGAACGAGAGAAATTCAAATTGAATTCAACCAATCCTTAGTAAATCCTGAACGACGAAGAAATTCGCACATTCACTCTTTGATATTCTACTTGTCAGGAATGCTTCAAATTGAGCGTTACCACAACTAACACTTACAGTAATTGCACAACTATTGTGGGAGATTATGGCATAATCTCAGGATCCATCATACAGTTCAATCTCACAATTGCTTGAAAGTTACGCCAAGAGTGTTATGCACTAACTTCAGTAATAGGGCAGGGTATTATTCTGACCCGCATACACATGGCACTTATGGATACTGTGGAAGCTCGTCATGAGACAAGTAGGAAATCGGACATTTCAGAATGTCGGTCAAACAGGATTGCTCTCGCAGCCATTGACATTCAATATACCTTTAAGTCTAACTATTCTCTCGGTAATGGATAAGCCGGGTTTGATGCTCGAGCGAATGCCAAAGAAACCTAAGTGTGGACTAACGACTATTGTCGCACTAACCAAAACGACATGCAAAACCCTTAAAGGAGTCCCAAATGCGGAATCTCATGCTAATCTCATTAGCTCATGATATGCATAAAGGACGTAAACTCGAACTATTCACAACAGGCCACTGTCCACAAAGAGTTGAGAAGAATAATCTATTACTCTTTTGTACTCGCACTTCCTCAAAGTTCATCTTGTTGGATGGATCCCAGATTTAGCCTAGAAGAGAGGTGTGATTGCATCTTTCACTCCTAGTTTTCTATAATTGGGAAGCTCTAGAGCATCTATTGTTAAGAAATGATCTCTTAGAGTAGACTCAGTTAGAATACAAAAGTCTCGACGTTCAACACTCATTACCTCAAGTTTATCCTTGTGCTAAGGATTTTAAGGCTATAACCTGAATGAGTGGAATACGTAATGGTAAGTCACCAAAGTACCATTCAAACACTAAGGGAGTGCATACACACCGTATGACTAATAGTTGACTATCAGCTCTTTCTGCCAACTTAATGAGTTGACAAACCCATAGCCCATTTTGGGGAAAACACTAATTCGATGAGACCATTCTTACAGTATTATTATTCATTCCCTCAGCTAGACGGAATATGAATATCCCAAACAAACATCAAACTTCGTATGGCTTACATACTTTGAAGGTATGGTAGTCGAGACATGAGTTTACATATCAGGACGCTACAACCCAAAGGCTAGTCTGCCTCGAAAGGTAGGGCGAGCAAAGGGGTAAAGTGGTGATTAGACTCGAAGTTCGCAAATAAGAGCTCCCAAGGAACATCAATTCCTAGCTCCATGAAGGCACATGGAGAGGAAAATCATAGAAAACATGAAACCTGAAATAAGAGAAAAGTCTTAGTCCGGGAAAATGCTTTCGAAAAGCATAAGAGGGACAAACATATAGTTTCATTTTCATACTTTTTCATTTCTACCCAATATACAACAAAAACTTGGACACCTCGTCGAGTAATTTTTTTTCATAAGACCGAGTTTCTCACCATGGGGAGTTCCGGTCCTGTTTGTAAAGAAAAAGGATGGAACCTTTAGAAGGTGCATCAATTATCGGGAGTTGAACAAGCTGACAATCAAAAACCGGTATCCTCTTCCTCGAGTAGACGATTTGTTTGATCAACTTCAAGGGTCCAGTTTCTATTCTAAAATTGATCTACAATCAGGATATCCTCAACTGAAAATTCAGGAAGAAGATATACCAAAAACGACTTTTAGGACTCGTTACGGTCACTACGAGTTCCTAGTTATGCCATTTGGCTTGACTAATGCACCGGCCGTTTTCATGGACCTAATGAACCGCGTGTGCAAGCCATACTTGAATAAATTAGTGATTGTATTTATCGATGACATATCAATATATTCACAAACCAATGAGGAACATGAACATCATTTGAAATCAATCTTGGAACTACTCCGGAATGAGAAGCGTTATGCCAAATTCTCTAAGTGTGAGTTTCGGATTCAAGAGGTTCACTTTCTCGGACACGTCATCAATAAGAAGGGTGTTCACGTAATCCCAACCAAGATTGAAGCTATCAAAACTGGGAAGCACCAAGAACTCCGACTGAGGTGCGTCAATTTCTGGGTTCGGCAGGATATTACAGGCGATTTATCGAGAATTTTTCAAAGATAGCCTTGCCTTTGACCACGTTAACTCAGAAGGACAAAAAGTTTGATTGGACTGATAAACAAGAATCAGCGTTTCAATTGTTGAAGCAAAAACTTTGCAGTGCACCAATCATATCCCTTCCCGAAGGAACTGACAATTCCATCGTGTACTGCGACGCATCACACCAAGGTCTGGGATGTGTATTGATGCAAAGAGAAAAAGTCATAGCGTATGCATCCAGACAGCTAAGAGTACATGAGAAAAAAAAAAAATTAAAATTATACGACTCACGATCTGAAATTGGGTGCTGTCATGTTTGCACTCAAGATTTGGAGATATTTCTTATATGGTACAAAATGTACTATCTTTACAAACCACAAGAGTCTCCAGTACATCTTTAATCAGAAAGAACTCAACATGAGTCAACTTCGTTGGGTAGAACTACTGAATGATTACGACTGGGATATCAAGTATCACCCTGGTAAGGCAAATGTCGTAGCAGATGCCTTGAGTCGTAAAGAACGGGTTAAAACTCTCCGTGTTCGTGCCCTAGGATTGACAATTCATACGAGTCTCACGATTCAAATCCGGATGGCACAACAGGAGGCAATCAAAGAAGAAAACATTTAGAGTGAAGCTATACGAGGAATGATCAGACAATTAGAGCCAAAATCAGATGATACTTTATACTTTACAAATAGAATTTGGGTGCCATGTTTTGGTAACTTACAGGAGTTGGTTATGGACGAAGCCCACAAGTCCAGGTACCCCATTCACCCAGGTTCGGATAAAATGTATAAGGATCTGAAAGAACTCTACTGGTGGCCGAACATGAAAAGAGAAATTGCTATTTACATCGGTAAATGCCTGACATGTTCAAAGGTAAAGGCAGAACATCAGAAACCGTCGGGATTGTTATAACAACCCGAGATACCTCAATGGAAATGGGGACAAATTTTAATGGATTTCATTACAAAGTTACCCAGAACACCTAGCAACTATGATACTATATGATAATCGTCAGTCGTTTGACGAAATCCGCGCATTCCTTACCAATAAAGGAGACAGATAAAAGTAAGAAGCGTGCAAGGCTAAATATTAAGGGAATTAAGGCTAGGCATGGTATGCCAGTTTCCATTTTCACAAAAAGGGACAGTCGATTCATGTCAAGAACCTGACAGTCTGTACAAGAAGCCTTGAGCACATGCCTTTACATGACCACTGCATATTATCCCTAGATGAACGGTCAAAGTAAAAGGACCATCCAAACTTTAAAAGATGTGCTCCGTGTGTGTGTAATCGATTTAAGAGGAAATAGGGATACACACCGCCGTTGGATGAGTTTTCATATAATACCAACTACCATACCAACATTAAAGCCGCTCCGTTGAGGCTTTGTATCGTTGTAAGTGTCACTCATCGCTATGTTGGGCGGTGATTGGCGAAAAACTTTTGACTGGTCCTGATATTGACTAGGGAACCATTAACAAAAATCGTCGAAATAAAAGATCGTCTGAAAGTCACTCAAGATAGACGAAAGAGAGTTGAGATAGCAACAGACGAAAACCATTAGAATTCCAAGTGGGAGACAAAGTCATGTTAAAGGTCTCACATTGGAAAGGGGTTGCAAAATTTGGCAACCGTGGCAAGCTTAATCCTAGGTACGTTGAACCATTTGAATGAGAGGATCAAATGAAAACAAAAATACCCATCCTTGTTTAAGGATACAACAGTTCAAGAGGACACAAATTGAATTTCGGGACGAAATTCTTTTAACATGGGGAGAATGTGACACCCGACATTTCAGGTCAATATCCGTACATGTTATAAACAAGTTTAAATTATAATTGTTTTGTGATTTACTTAATTTCACAAACAAGGGCATTAAGGTCTAACGAAAATCGTACAGGGTCTCATTTCACATTCTGGTAATTCTAGGAGTTACCGGTTCACGTACCAGGATAACTCGACTAAATACAAACACTAGTGGTTAAATTTACACTTAAATCAAATGGTTTGATTTATTTAACCCCACCCACTCCCATTGACCAGAAATCTCGGCCTCAAGGCCATGTGGGTCCATCCCACACCCTAAATTTCAACATCTTCTACTTTCTTAAGCAATCTCCCATACCACCTCATTTTCTATCAATTCATCAAGAGCAAAAACCCTCAACCCCTGTCATCTCTCTCTTCTTCTACGACAACAACAAGAATACCTATCTCCACTTTCTTTTGGGGTTCTTCCATAATCGAAGACTCGAATCCTTTATTTCGGTGCTATAAGGAGAGTTTCAAGTGTTTTCTCAAAGGGTTTTAGCAGGAGAAGTCAAGATCATTCTCTTTTTCTCTCAAAAATCGTCATCTCTGTCCAGAGGTAAAAACTCGATATTATCCACTTTATTTTCTTTAAAACCGTATCTAAGCATACAAAAGGTTCAATCGCAAGTAAGATAACAAGAAAAGTGTGTCAAATTCAAGATTTGAACATAAAAATATACGGGACGAATTCTGTCAATCAAAGTGCAGTAATCGAAACTAGGAGTTTCGATACCTGTTCAATCGAAACTAGGAGTTTCGATACCTGTTATTCAATCGAAACTAGGAGTTTCGATACCTATTCAATCGAAACTAGGAGTTTCGATACCAGTTTACTCAATCGAAACTGGGAGTTTCGATACTAGTTGTTCAATCGAAACTTGGTAGTTTCGATACCCAACTACTCAATCGAAACTAGGTAGTTTCGATACCCAACTACTCAATCGAAACTATGAAGTTTCGATACTCAATTGTCCAATCGAAACTAGGAAGTTTCGACATCTGTTCATCAGTCACATTGGGCAGTAACTAAGATCTGTTTTATAACAAAACAAGTATTGAACAACTAAGAGGATATTTTAAACAAAAGCAACCAGATTTACAAAGTCGGTGAACAATTTGCAATATAAGACATTCGGTCATAACACGAATTACCCTTTTTGAAATTAGGGTACGAATGGTCAAGTTGACTAGAACAATTATCATTGCAAGCATACACAAACTCAAGGTGAGTTCACGGCCCCCTTTTAACTCTTTACTGTTTTGTAAACATCGGGGGAGAAACATACTTACTTGTTATGTTTTGAAAACATGAATTACATTGTTTATACGTTTGACAATATGAACGTTTTGGTTTAACTTCTTGTGAGTCTCCCAGCCCCACTTTTACTACTAGTTTTTAAATTGTTTTTAAACAAACGGGGAGAAAACTTGCTCAACTAAAGAGCTGGACACAACGATTGTTCGGATGAACAACACACAACGATTGTTCGGATGAACAACACACAACGATTGTTCGGATGAACAACACACAACGATTGTTCGGATGAACAACACACAACGATTGTTTGGATGAACAACACACAACGATTGTTCGGATGAACAACACTCAACGATTGGGGGAAACACATACTTACAATTATTTTATGGGATAACAAGAGAATAAGGCATGACTTTTATGTTTACATGAGATGAGAACAACGAGTTGAGCTAAAGTCCCCTGGAACAATGTAGTAACCATTAACTGTAGCCTAGGGTCCTATGAATAGTACTATGGAGAGTGACGTCTCCCGGTCATGGTTAGTCGCGCTAACCACAATCTGGAGGATTTATGGCCGCATAGAACCGGATAACGAAATTAGGGGCGTGTACAAATTGTCATGGTTTGGTTACGCCTCATGTATGAACATATTATTTGTATTCCTAGCTAGTTTACAAATGGGTCAACAATTCTTATTCTGTTTATCACATACACCTGAAACTATTTACGAACAATTGAATTTAAACAAAGGGTTCTGATCAGGTTAAAGTGATCAGGTTTAAACAAAAGAGTTTTGATCCGGATAAAGTGATCATGTTTATACAAAAGGGTTCTGATTAGTTAAATCGATCAGGTTTAAACATATTTTATGACGGTTAAGTCATGATAATGTTTTCAAATGAAAACTACTTAGTTTTATGACGGTAAAGTCATGAACAGGTTTTTGGGGAAAAACTATAAGCACTAATATAACTAACTCTGTGAACTCACCAACCTTTGTGTTGACACTTTCAAGTATGTTTCTCAGGTGACCTCTAGCCATGGCGCGGTTGGAATAGGCTAGCTATGTTGGATCAATTCCTAGTAGCTGGAAGGACGTAGAATATCAAGTCTCAAGTCTGTCGTTGATCTAGAAGAACTTAGATCATAGTATTTCTTAGTTTTAGTAATTGTATATGTAATCAAGTCTTAGAAATCATTATTACAGCTTCCGCTATCGTGTAATGAACCAATCGTTGCAACCTGTATTTATTTAATAAGTAAATAAAATATGGGGGTGTGACATTTGTCGTCTCAAAATTTGACTCCATGTCTACCACCCACCTGTGGCTCAGAATCGGGTCCACTTGCCCGATTCTTCTGCCATCTCTTAACTGAGAATTAGTAACAAACACCTTAACACCCTTATACTATCAATACCTTAAATACTTATCACACTTACACCCCTATATGTATTAAGTATATGTATACTTATCTACTTATATACATACATACATACATATATAATCACCTTCACCTAATTCTTGTAAATGTTCATTGTCATATGGTTATTATAAAGACCCTTGCACATCTCGTCATATTAAACATATTGGCCAGACATGATTAATAACGCGCTATGCCCAATTGCAATTATCATATTCATATAACAAATCACAAGACAAGTTTCGGCACACATAACACTTTGCCAATCATTCGTACATATACATAAACGCCATATGGAATTATCATTAATCATAACATTACTAACCTTTCATTTCCGAAAGCTCCGAGTCTTAGTCAAGTCCTTCTTGGATTCTCGTATCATCCCCCCCATATCAAGAGCATCCGGTTTGAGTTTGGTGCCACCCACACCAAATCCCTCAAACCATTGCTCTGATACCAAGTTGAAACACACCACTTTTAAAAACTATATTTTAACGCGCGAAAGTCTTAATCCCAGAATTTTTTTTTTTTACCTCTCGCGTAGCGCGAGAGTTATTGGTTACCTCCCTCGCGTAGCGCAAGGGACCTCTTTTCACAGAAAGTTTCCAGTTTTTCATCAGTTTTCACACTTAGCCATTTTTCCAACTTTTTCTAAAATACAAGACAACAAATTTGCCCAACACATGGGTTTTAACCAAAAACCCCTTCAACAACATGATCACAACCCATAAACATGTTTTGTTTATCAAATTACAATCAAAAAAGGGAATTTCACCAAATCATCAAAACATGAAAATATGCATACGAGGATCCGCCAACGCCTTGGACTTGACTTTGACTACCTCGGAGCTTTTCCTACATTCACCACACATATCACCATTAGTAATGAAGATAAATTCATAACAAACAAGTAAATTCCTACTTGTTTCACCCATTCACCCATTTGACCCGTTTCCACCCAAATTGTCATTTAGGCTACATATTCTTGCACCCTTACTACAAGTTTCAATTATGATCAACACATGATCCTTTCCTACATTCACCACACATATCACCATTAGTAATGAAGATAAATTCATAACAAACAAGTAAATTTCTACTTGTTTCACCCATTCACCCATTTGACCCGTTTCCTCCCAAATTGTCATTTAGGCTACATATTCTTGCACCCTTACTACAAGTTTCAATTATGATCAACACATGATCCATTTCCATTATGGCACAAAGGCCATAACTCCTTTTCATTTATGATCAACACATGATCCATTTCCAATATGGCACAAGGCCATATCTCCGTTTCATTTATGATCAACACATGATCCATTTCCATTATGGCACAAGGCCATAACTCCGTTTCATTTATGATCAACACATGATCCATTACCATTATAGGTTAACACTATAACTACATTCATTCATTGCACATACTAAATCATTCACAATTTATCATATCACAAGTATGCACACAATCACATAACACATAATCCATAAAATTCACCATTTATCATCAATACTAAGTAAGTGCATAGGCACTTACCTTTTGGGTTAGACGACTCCGCTCCGCCTTCTAGACCCACAATTTGATTGCCTAAACATACACACCTAGTTTAGTAATGTAATCATTCATTCAAAACACATACAATTGAGTTTACCACCCAAATTTCCATTTTCAACCCAAATTGACCCGTTTGGGTTATTTCCATATCCAAACACCCCCTTTAATCAAGAACTCAACTCAACCACTAGAATTCTCTTTCCAATACCTTGACACTAATTTTTATCAAACTAGTTTCTTTAAGTTAATTTGGGGTTTGTTTAAGTGTCTAACACCTCTATAACACTTAATCATCATCAATTTATCAATTTTTCATCAAAACCCCAAAACCCCCAATTTCCTCCATATGAACCCTAACTTTCAAAAATCAAAATCAAAGGGTTCCATTGTGTTGTTCACCTTCCTACACCTTTAGTTTAGCTAGATTATCAATAATCTAACACCATTTTACCACATGCAACCATAATTTCGGGTTTTCAACAAAACCCAACAAGAACACCATAAATGGTGGATCAAAGAGGAAGAAATCACTTACTTGATGTTAGAAATGTGATGTGTGAGCCAACACCTTCAAGTTACAAGCTTCAAACACACGAATTTTGGCTTCAACCCGATTTCTCCTCTCTTCCTCTTCTCTTGAACGACTCAACTCCAAAAATGAAGTCAATTTTGACTTCTAAAGGTCAAATATGGCAAATTTGCCATGTTTCACCTTTAGCCCTTCTACTTTCAATCATTTCCATTTCCTTCCATAACTAGTTAAAACTAGTATATCCCCGTTACTAACTTTAAACCCGCTTGTTTCAACTTATTTCTAAAATATTATTTTCACCATAATATTTATTAGAATTATTTATTTATTTATAACGAGACCCGGATTTTGGTTCGTTACATATTATAGGGTTAAAGGTTTAGTTTGATTGATTTTAGTTATACAATCGATAATCTGAAAAAATATAACTTTGGGGTCGGTGTCAAAATTTTATGGGGGTCGGCCTCAAAATTTTATGAGTTCGCTCGGAAATATACCATATATATAACAAAAAAATAAAAATTTATCGGTGTCAGCTGACCCGCCGACACCCTAATAGGTCCGCTAGTGCTGATTGATAGATGTGTCTATAATACACTTTAAATTAAATTTTAATTATCTTTTTTCTTATCTAGCTTGGTAAAATAAACATGCGTCTATTTAATCGCGTTATAGATTGTTTCTTGAAAAGGAATTTAATTATCTTTTTTCTTATCTTGGTAAAATAAGCATGCGTCTATTTAATCGCGCTGTAGATTGTTTCTTGAAAAGGAATATGTGATGTTACGTGTCTTTTGGGTTTTTCATATTTTGTATTATGTTATGTGGGAGCATTTTGGATTGTTTTCTGTTTGTTTGAGGGTTATATTTGTAACTCTCGTTTTTATATATTGAATGAATCGTAACCTTCCGGGGGATATCCAAAAGTTAAGTTAATTAATGTAGGGTTAATCTTGATGGGTACGGGTCATTGGGTTACAGACTTACGGGTCATGGAGCTGAATTTGCGGGTTTGTCTGGATGGGTCAATTCACTAGAAAGGTTAATTAGGCACATGTTTTTCATTTTTTTAATGTGTTTAGATCATGGGTTAGTGGGTAATTAGTTATTTCCTTTTGTTAAAGTGTTTTGGATGAATGGATGCAAGAAGTTGTAAGCACTAAAATCATCATCTAAATATTAGTCTGACTCAACAATTACTCCCTATCTTTTAGCATTCTCTTCTTCTTTAAGGTTCCCACCCTATCATGTGATGATAAACAAGTGTTGTTGGGCAAACTCACTTTGTGTTCAAAGCTCTCGAATGTGAAAATAAAAGAACTCGTGTAAAAAATGTGCAGAAGAAAAACAAGAATAAAGCTGCTTATGTAAATTTGACTGAATCATGTGTGTTATATGTTCTTCTTTACTGCTGCTTACAAAAAAGTCCTTTTGCATATATTATCAGGAATGCATCCTGTGCCATTTAGATGTTTTCTCTACCATTGGCAAGATAATATCAAACGGTACTGTTTGATCATATTCAACTGGTTATGTCATTCATTATATTTAAAACTGTAAAAGTTTATTGGTTCCACAACAATGAAAAATGCTACAAGAAATTCTGTCTGAACCTACTGCGAATTACAAGAGATTCTTTTATTTAATTAGGGTCAATATCTTTCTAAAGCATACTGTAGGGATACTCGTATGCCCCACCTATAACCTTTTGAACCTTCGGTTTGGTTGTTATCTTCACCATCTTTGATAGCAACAGGGTTAGGACCTTTGAACATCATCTGGAATCTGTGAAAGAGGCTTGGTTTAGGGCTTGATAAGCAGAACCCGAGCGAATCCAGAAACCAGCCACTTCTTCCAATGATACCTACAATTTGGCCTCCGTTTGTCAAGAAATTAAAAGGCGTTCCTTCTTCAACCCCAAATGGCCCGAATGTCCTTTTGTTGCTCTTGAAAGTGAGAGACCGAATCACGGGGCTGCCTCCATAGACGACAGGGCAATAGTGCCCGCTAACACTTATCAAGATCTCATCTGGAAATTGCAGCTTAATCTGTAAATAATCCACAATAAATTACATTAATTCATATCCATCTTCAAATAAAGTACACCTAGCTAGATTCAATTCGGTGAAAACGTACCTGAGCAGATTTGGTTCCACCAATGCTACCATGTTTTTCAGCCAAACAATGTTTACCATTGTTATCATATGTTACTTGAATTGAGTTGATGCAGGTACCATATACAAGTGTTATTTCTTTAACTCCAGTGTGTACTCCATCATGCCAATAACCTCCTCCACTTCCTCCCCATGGTCCCAATAATATACTATTATCCTGCAATAATATTCAGATATCAGTGTGATCATATATTTTCAAAATTAAAAAGTGGATCGAGGGATTAAAACAAGTATTAACATAATGAGGGATTACATACGTACCATGATGATCGAGCACAAGAGAAAGATATATAAGCCTCTACAAGGAAAGATGTAATGTAGTGATAATTGTGTATAATGCTCTTTCTTGCACACTGATTATATATATATAGAGAGAGAGAGCAAACAAAGTAGTACAGTTTCACATTCTGATTCCAGATTCCATGATTCCCTTTCTGATTATATTCCAAGAAATTCGCCATTCACGTTTCACATACATAAAACATGCATTGATTCCCATCCAGGTATTTGTTATATATTCGCATACGTAGAAAATGAACTCTAGTTAGTGCACCAATATTCAACTTTGGACCGAGGAAACTCTTGAAAAGGAAAGTAGATTATTTTCTGATATGCTAACATTTTAACTTTGTTTTTTTAATTTTCCATATAACATTTTCAAAAGTAAAATAAATTCTCTCTTGAACTATTCACCAAATTTTTATTCTTTATTTATTACCCTGCAAAGAATCCCCACTTCTCATTCTTCAATTATTTTTTTCATTCGTTCCTCTAATTTCGAGCTATATATATAAACCAAATTTTGATAATAGGAATGAATGATAAGAAAGAAAAACAATTAAAAAGACATCAATTACACAAATTGTTCATTTGAGCTAGAGTGAGTACTAGTTTGCATTGTTAAAAAGGGTTCAATGACTTCAATCCATAGTGTCAAGTAAGAACATATAAGTATCTACACTTTTGTGTATATTATTTTCATGTATTCATTGTGAATAGAAAGGGTTCAACCCATAGAGACACCTTAATATTCGAATATTTGGAATATGTAATATACTAATATGAAATTCAATCATCGCGATATTTCATATATGCATAAGTTTGTTGTTTGTTTGTAGTGATTTTGTTTTAAAGTTAATCAAGGATTGCACTAAAATAGGGGATGATTGTTAGATATTTTAATGTAATTAAATTAACTTGTATGACCAATGTGAATAATTATAATTAATAAATAAGTTAGAAGGTGTGGAGTGCACACTTGTTTGAGTTTATTGCGAGTTTAGTAATATAATTGACACTTAAAGGCGTAGCCCCTAAGCAATGGGGGTTTCAAGGGAGCATCACCCCCTTGGCCGGGGTCCGGGGGCAGCGCCCCTGGAAGCGGGGTCCAAGGGACGACAGCCCTGGCTGGGGTACGGTCGAGCTGACAATTTGTTGCTATGTTGAAAACTTAATAAATTTTGAATTTTCGGATTTTAATATATAAAATATATTTATTAAAATTAGCACAATTTAAATGATAACTACCAAGAGACAGTTACCAGCTTGATCATGCAAATTCGAAATCCTTAACAATTGGTCATTATGTTTTTCTCTGGTTCATCAAGAATTCTCTACAATTTCATACTTCATTCTTGTCTAAAAAATATGAGTTTTATCCGATCATTCAATTCAATAGAACCACTGAATTGTTTTGATCTGAAAGTGACACCACGACTCTCATATCATCCGGACTTTATTCTTGAAATGCCCTACACAAATTGATGTTGATATAAAGAAAAAACAAAGTACTATATACTGTGCTAAGCATCTGATTCTGATCTCAATCTCAATTACATTTCCGATCATTCTGTTCCATTCCAACGCAAGCAGAGGCCTTAGTTTTATCCTTGCATACACAAAACATGCACAGATTCTGATTCCATTCTAAGATCGTTTTGTACATATAACATGTACCTGAGTTAGCTGCATGAATAAAAATAGTACCTTCCGGGTCATGCTGTCTACGGATCTTTCTCCCCTTTTGCATTAGAGGTGACGCAACCATAATGCGTTTTGTCCAAAAAAACATTTAAACGTTTTATTATTAGTTAGTGTGTTAATTACAACTAGTTTTGAATACCTGCGCGTTGCGGCGGGGGATGCGTTGCGACGACTCGGTTCTGAACATTGATCGAAACGTACATAGAAATAAGTTTTTCGCAGCAGTATATTCGAAATTAAAAAAAACATACTACGTTGTTTTGAAAAAAAAATCATAAATGATATATTTGGAATGTTAAAAATGTGGAGGCTCGGTTTTTAATTAAATGCGTATCGAAACTTAGGCAAAAAGTGTTCTGACCACTTGATTTTGAAGATAATTTACTTCTAAACGTTGATAGGATTAACCATGCTTTAACGGTATACACGGTTATATATTTTAGAGCTAACAAATGTTGCATATGAAATGAATTCATATTCCGGAGCATTCGGAAAAAGTTATTACATTTGAGTTTAATTTATAATTTTAAAGTATTTTAAAAAAATATAATATTTAAAATATAAAATAATGTATAACTTAAATTCCTTTCAAGAAAGGTATGAAAAAAAACACAGGTGACCAAATTTGGAAAAAATGGAAGTTTACTATTCCCCTGGGTTTCTTTTTAATACATAGTATAATTACAAAATTAAACTAATTTAATAGTAATGTAATTTTGAATGATAAAAATTCATGTGGTTTTATGTATTAAAAATACATGTAGGAAGACTTTCTTTTAGCGGTTTTTCCTATAGGTTCGAGCTAAAATATAAGAGTAAACTGTCATTTTCGTCCCTGTAGTTTGGTTGTTTTTATCATTTTCATCCAAAAGGTTTTTTTTTCTCCTGTGTATCCCCGTGGTTTGCAAAACATGCCGTTTTCATCCAACTGGTTATTCTCATCCATTTTATAACGTTAAATGAGTGGCATTTTTTGTCTTTTCAACAAAACCCTAAGTCAAACGTATCCATGCTCCACCGTTAAAAAAATGATTAAAAGACAAAAATATCCCCTCATTAGATTAAATGTTAAAAATGAATGAAGTTAATCAATTGGATGAAAATGACAAGTTCTGAATTAATCCATTCCTTATGGGTGTCGGAAAATTCCGTTGCTCGAATGTCTATAAAAGGTATTTTGTCAAGTCGGGTTATTGAAAAAAAAAAAGAGTTGTCAGATTGAGTCGTGTCATCGAACTTTTTTTACAGGATTGAGTTGGGTCACTGAAATATATTGAGTTTTTAAGTGTAGATAGTTTCTTTTTATACTATACATGAAATATTCAATTATCAAAACAACTCTAACATAACATAGTAGTAACATTCAAATGCTAATCTATAAAAGAAACATGAAATGTTCAACTACTCAAATTAATATTCATATGATCATCAATAATGCAATATTCTAAGTCTAATAAATAATTTAACTAACCAAATAAGAAAGTACAATTTAAAGTAAGCGTTTAAAAAAAATATACTTAATTTATTAGAGAAAAAGTTTAAAAAATATCTAAATTGGGGTTGTTTGGGCTTTTGGTACGGATTCGAGAGAGCGGAATCGCAACACTCTGACATGCGACCGGTAGTGGCAAGTGATTGCCGATTGGGTAGTGGGGGCGACACTTTTTAATCGATAGTCGCTTGTTTTCGTTTCAATTAATCACGTTCGATGGAGAGAGGGAAGATTTAACAACGCCGGTTAATTGTTTATAATGAAATATATGGGCTTAGGGTAAAAAGTTATTTGGTTAAATGATTAGTTACCTAGTAGGCTTAATTCTTTTATAAGGGTAAATGAGTCGATCCAATTAACTAATTAATTTATAATAGGTTTATATTTGTTAATTGGTTTATAATAATTAACCAGTTTATATTTGTAAAATTTTAAATTTTAAAATTAAATTACTTCTTCTGTGGTTTGGTAAAAAAATCACGGGGACCGGTGTTAAAATTTCTTTGAGGGTCGATCAAAATTAAATCGTATATATAACAAACAATATATTTTTTTCAATGGGATCAGCGACCCATTCACTAAACATAGGTTCGCCAATGCGCGAGGGTGTAGACATATACATATACATATACATAGATCATGAGGTAAGAATAATTATATCATGAGAAAGTGTGGGATCCTTTTCATGAATTAGATTCCAACTAATGAATTGGATTTTAGATCGATACACAACGGCGGCTTAGAGGGTGGTGCAGATGGTGCCGCTGCACCGGAGTATGTTTACGAGTGGGGCATATTTTTTTATATATATTATAATTTTTTTTTGAAATAACTTATAAAACCTGTAAAACTTTATAAAATTTAGGGGCACATTTTTTTTAATTGAAATCCAACCCAATAATACCCAAATTAATAGTTATACCCAACCCAATAATACCCAAATGACCCAATCTTTATCCATTTATCCCATGACCCATCCCATTCAATTGATTGAATTATACCCAACCCAATAATACGTAATATGTTTTTATATACGTGCATATTGAGGGAGGAATGAGGACATTTTTCTTATCTCGAGCCGGATACTTAATTTCTCGGCGACGGCACTGTCGATACATAAAAGTAGTCGTTAAAAAAATATATAAAAAATCTTGACCAATCTCCTACAACAACCCACAAGAGATTCTTTTATTTAGAAAAACAAAAAGAAACACAAATGAAATGACAAATGACAGAGATATAGGGTACTCATATTCCCCATTATGGCTTTATGTGATGCAGATACGAAAACAATTAAATGACTCAAGAATAAATAGTTAATCAAAGTCTCAAAAGGAACCAAAAGGTTCAAGAACAAAGTTCTTATAAATTCAAATCAATTATCCCAAAACTAAACAACCAAAACCCTACTTATACTAAACAACCAAAGGAGATAAGTATGGAAACAAGATAACCATATAATAATATAAGGTAAGCTAATAAAATAAAAGATAACGTCTTGATCTTCTCTAAATAAAATATCACCTTCTAATCAATCCAACAGGCCTCCAAGTTCAGGTTCCAGTAGGTCCAATTAGATCTGATGCTCCCGCATCATACTCCCCGTCTTAAAAAAAAACTCGTCCTCGAGTTTTGTATCCGGATTAAAGCCACCCGGGTCGAAAGGAACCCCACACGTTAACTTTATAGAAATGTTAATAGGCTTACTTAACCCAAAACCATCATTTATTTGGTGAAGCCCACGCTGAGAGTTTTCATGCCTGGCATCCATGCGTTCTTTTTTACCCACAATTATTTGGTTATTGGCATCATCACTAATCAATGGGTAATTGTTCTCCACCACCAATCCAATAATTAGAATATGTCTTGGGCATTTGAGCCAATCTATTTTATCCCGATTTAATTCTTTATACCCACATGTAGTATTCTCTTGCATGACACCTGTATATGCCGACTGATTCTCAAACATGGTAATGTCAATCTTGTTTTAAAGTTGAATATAAGATTTCATAGAACCTGCATTCAAATCCAACGCATTCTCGTGCATGAAATTCGGGCTTTCCAAACAGACCGGATGACCACCGATTGTAACATGATCGCCATGAACCATCGATGCACCACTAGTTTCCAGGACCAGATCATCACTTCCAGCAAAAGCTACGCTACCATTAGCCACCGTGTAACCACCCTTAGCCTCCACATCGCAACTAGTAGCTACAGAATCATTACCGGCAATACTTTTTTCACTCAAAATATCGGTTACCCATATACCCTCTTTCTCATCCCCGTATACATCATACACAGGTGGAGAACCATAATTGTAATCGCCACGTGAAGGATACATCCTCCCCAAAGTACTCGCACCAGGCGGGATGCTCTGGTTCAGTTTCCTTTAGTGTCGTTGATGCCATAAGATCTCGAATCCTTTGCTTGAGTCGACTGATCTCGTGTTGTAACTCGAGGTCTCGGACTCGTCGCCGGAGTCGTTTGATCTTTAGATCCCGTGGGTCAGGATCAACTCCGTCGTTGCCTCGGTCGGCGGTTCTACGAACAGTGCGTCCATCTTCTCCACGAGCACGTGAATAGAAAACACTCGTGTCGTTGCCTCTCTTGGCGAGTCTACGAGCAAACAAGTATTCACTTCCACGTCGAGCCATTTGAGAACCAAAAGCTCTGATACCAAATGATGCAGATACGGAAGCAATCAAATGACTCAAGAACAAATAGTTAATCAAAGTCTCAAAAGGAACCGAAAGGTTCAAGAACAAAGTTCTTATAAATTCAAATCAATCATCCCAAAACTAAACAACCAAAACCCTACTTATACTAAACAACCAAAGGAGATAAGTATGGAAACAAGATAACCATATAATAATATAAGGTAAGCTAATAAAATAAAAGATAACGTCTTGATCTTCTCTAAATAAAATATCACCTTCTAATCAATCCAACAGGCCTCCAAGTTCTGGTTCCAGTAGGTCCAATTAGATCTGATGCTCCCGCATCATTATGTCCCTTGGTTTTCTGTTTCTCACCATCTTAATTTAATTTAATATTAAGAGGGTTCAAACCCATTTAAACATCTTCATGATTCTTTGACATAAGCTTGGTTTTGGGCTTGATAAACACATACCAAGCGCATCAAGAAACCACCCACTTCTTCCATAAAAACCTAAAATGCGGCCTTCATTAGTCAAGAAATTGAAGGGTGTCCCTTCTTCAACCCCAAATGGCCCATATGTTCTTTTGTTCGTCTTCAAAGTGAGTGATCTGATCACAGGACGGCCTCCATAGATCACACGGCAAATGTGCCCGCTAACACTTACTAAGATCTCCTCAGGAAATTGCAGCTTAATGAAATTAATTCATAAAAAAATTACATATATAATATCACTTTCCAACTTAAAAAAAAAAATGAAGTACAAAGATTTAACTAAAATGTACCTGAGCAGATTTGGATCCACCAATGCCACCATGTTTTTCAGCCAGAAAGGGTTTACCATTGTTATCATACGTCACACGGATTGAGTCGATGCAGCTACCGTATACAAGATTTATTTCTCTAACTCCACTGTGTACTCCGTCGTCCCATTCATATCCTCCATTTCCTCCCCATGGTCCCATTAGTATACTCTTATCCTGTAATATTCAAATATCAGTGACAAAATTCCCAAAAAAAAAAAGTTGTACATATATAAAGGGGTACTTTTCATACCATGATGATGAATCCAAGAATTTGCTTGAAAAATAAGCCTGCAAAGAAAGATTTGTGTTATGTGTATGTGACAGATTATGTTGCACACAAATTCGGCTCGATATATAAAGCAACCAAAGAGTACTAAGCATCTGATTCCGATCTCAATCGCAATTCCCATTCCATTTCATCACATCACTGATAAGCGACCAAAGTTTTATGCATTAAAGGGTGTAACATGTTATATTTATGTAAATTAACATGTGGAATACAAAAGTTTTGTGTAGCTATGCATGTGCAGGTGTTGAAAGCTTAAAGTATGATTTTGGAATATATTAGGTGAGAGATACAAGAGTCGGAAGAGAAACGGAGAAAACGGGGCGGAAACTCTGGACCTGGCGTAAGCCTACGCCGCCCAGCGTAGGCCTACGCCTGAACATTTCTTTCACAGCAGCTTCCAGTGTGGCAGCGTAAGCTTACGCCCACTGGTTACGTTTTCTAGACGTGAACTTTCAGGAAACAGCCGATTTTGATGTTTAGTTGGGGGTTTTCTTCCCCAAATTCGAAATCACAATTTTTACAACAGTTCTTGGGCGATTTTGGGAGTTCTTGGAGGCTAAGGAACACGATTCTAACATCCAATTGAAGATTGATACTCGAAAGATTGAAAGATTGAAGATGAATTCCACAACCATGAGCGGCTAATCCACCGGTAATCATTCCCGGGTGGATTGTTTGTAAGTTTTTATGGTTTTATCATGTGCTAGCTTTGAGAAACAATTCTTGTAATCGTTTGGTTTGAAATACTTGAATCTTTGTGTTTAGTATGGTTATGAACTCACGGGAGTCGATAAATTCTTGCACCATTGACCTCGTTAGATGATAATTGCTATGAACTTTGGTTTGTGTTGAATCTATTGATTAATCTAATTCTATATTGCATACATTTGTCTCGATTTCATTCGTGAATATTGTCTTACACTATTTGCCGATGATGTATGAATGTTGATGTTCTTGGTTAGATTTGGTCAATTTGATTTAGATAACCATTTGATTGCTTGAACTCATATGTTGGTGTGATAATCCCTAATTACTTGTGAACTTGAAACCCGGGCATGATTCCTTTTTAATTATTGTTACAATATAAATCGTTTGTTTGATACGTGATTACTATTGATCATAATTGTTACTTGATAATCCTTGTTTGTTGAGTTTGATAAGTTTCACCTAAACCATTGCTTGTGTTTGGTCAGAAAGACCCATTGCAACTTCATAAATCACTTTGTCAATTGAAGTTAAGCACCGACCACAAACTCTTCGTGGTTCGACACCCTTCTTACCCTAACTAGTTTAAGGTGATTAGGACACTCTATTTCTTTATCTTTGACCGGTACATTCGACACCGATCAATCACTCAGGTTTTTTTTATTTATTTACTAGGTTAAATTCTCGTGTGTTACACGGGTTAAATAAATATAATTATAATATTACACTATATTAAGTAATAAAAAAATTATTTTTTAAAAACTTATGTTTTTATATGGGTTGAATAACTCATGAAATACAATATAATCTGTTAACACATGACTTGTTAAAATATATTGGGAGATTTATTAATACAAAGATTAGTATTTTCTTTAAAAAAATATTATTAATAAAATATAGAGGTGTATTTAATAAGAGATGAGAGTATTTAATGAAAATATAGAGGTGTATTTAATAAGAGAGAGATGCGTGAAAAAAATGATGAGATTGAATCTTGGTTTAAAAAAGCGCGAGGCGAGGCGAAGCGTTTCGGTCCCAAAATCCGAGGCGCCACGCCTCAAGCGCGAGACGAGGGCTTCACGTATGCGAGGGGCTAAGCTAAAAAAAGTAATAAAAAATTTAGTAACATTCTTAAAACCTCCCACTAAATGTTGTTTCAGTCTAAAAACTCCTCCTTTGAGTAATTTTCACAAAACTTGCAAGAAAAACAACTTAAAAAACTGATTTAAGTAAAGAGGAACTGCAATTGGAACTGCAATTGGAACTCAAATTCATTGCAAAACAGTGAAAAAAAAAAGTGAAAATACATGAAGCGGCGCCTCGCCTCGCCTCACGCTTCAGGCCTGAAGCGGCGCCTCGGGGCGCTTCATGTATCTCGGGCGCCTCACCCATTTGAGGCGTTTTGCCCAGCGCCTCGGGCGCCTCGCGCTTAAGGCAGCGCCTCACAACGCTTTTTTAAACACATGATTGAATATGGAGGTGACATGTGACATTGAAAAACCTTTATTTATTATATAGTATAGATTCTCGCATGCATAAAACATGTGCAGATTCTGATTCCATTCTGAGATAATTTTTGTACATAAAACATGTACATTGGTTAGCAGGCTGAATGAATATAATATAATCGATTCCGTTTCCGGTTCCATTCCAGCACAGGTTCTTGTTACATTAAACATGCACAGTAGTTAATTAGTGGTCTAGAAAAAGATTCTACCTTCAATTCAAGAACATGTGATGCAATAGTTTTTTAAATAAAAGCATTTAACATCCCTTAAAAGCTAATAAATTATTATTTTTGAAACTACAAGAAAACTGTATTGGATTACACAAGAAAACTGAGATATGTCTGACAGCACAATATAACTTAGTCATAATCTATGAATCAAGAAAACTAACTTCATCATAATCGATATTTATATCCTTATCTGTCCATATATATGATTCTAAGAGTCATTCAATCCATTTTCCAGCACTAGTTGCTCGGATTTTAAAGATTTCCAGTTAAATACGAAAGTAGTTTGTTGCAGATTATGACGTGCGTCTCCGATTTCAGCACCTTCAAACGGTACCACCATTGTAACATCTTTAATATAATGAAGCCAACACTTCATCAAGTAGTATGTACAGCAATTTGGATTCTTTTCTCTTGACATTATCTTCTCCTTCAAGAACTAAAACCAAAAGGGGAAATTAAAAAAATTAGAACCCAAGTGCTTAAAAACATGATCTTTAACAAAATAAAATCATAAGAAATTACCTCTAATAGTTCACAAGTGGAAGATGAAACCAATGATAAAGTATTCGGTCGAGACATTCGTAGTAAATTATTAACAAAATCCTTCAACTTCATGGGTGATTTGATAAGTTCTAACTTGAGTTCTTTTGATGACAGATGTTGGAATTTTGGTAACTCTTCATGAATGGTTATATTCTACAACCACAATAAGAAGCAAAATGAATAATTAAGAGAACATAAATTCACAAATTGGCAGAAAGGAGTTCATATAGGAGAGGAGTTCCTATTTCTAAATTTAGAAACTAACTTTAAATAAGATGTAAAATAGAAACCACCTTACACTTTATTACCGATTTAAGCAACTAAAATGCATTTTTTGTTCAATTCGAAATCTTCTATGTGCCAACACATTTCGTTTGACATGTAATAATTATTTAAGAAATGGTCACCTTTTAAAGAAAAGTCACTAATCTATACTATATAATAAATAAATGTTTTTAGTGCCACGTGTCGCCTCCATATTTATTCTCACCATTTTTTTCCCGCCTCTCTCTCTTATTTAATGCACTTTCATATTTTAATAATAATATATTTTAAATAAAATACTAATTATACTAATAAAACACATTTATTTTTAATTATCCTTTATTATAAGAAACTTTGAAATTTAATTATATAACTTTTATTTCAATCAAATAGTAATGAAAGTTAAATTATGTTTTTGAAACTCAATTATTAATTTTTATATATTTTAAGTTTGTTTCTATACTTAGTATATGTAATATATTTTTACACATATAAAATATATATAAATAAAGATTTAAAAAATTTATATATTGATGTTTTTCATCCCGTGTGTAAACACGGGATCTAACCTAGTATACATTGTAAGTGGGTTTCTATTTTGAGTGTAACTTAAATTTCGCTGCTAAAATCCGGAAAACGGTTTGTTTTCATGCAGTTAGCCCATAAATTAATACCTTTTTAGATGTAACAATCAACTTCCATGCTCCATTTTTCTCAAATTTCTGTAAAAAGTGCTCCAGCTCACGGAAAAAGACGAATTTGTTTCTAATTTGGAAACGTAGCTTTACATCATGCAAACATGAGATGTGCATGAGAGAAAAGGGCATCCTCTCGCCAGAATACTCAAAGGCAGACAGGTTTGGTGCATCAATTAAAGGATCCTTAAGATTCATGCAACTGATCACAGATAGTTCCTTAAGTGTTTTGCTCAATATGGTTATCTGCTCAAGTCTGTTACATTCTCTTAGAACTAATTTTTCAAGGTGGGGAACTTTATGATCAAATCTTGAAACAACATCTGTCAATTTTGAATCTTTTATTGATAAAGACTTCAGATTTTCACAACCCACCAAGTTTAAACTGCATTCCCACGAGTTCTTTATCCAATGAAAAAAGCTTACAAGACTAGTCAACTCAATGTTGACAGACACTAGCCCATGGCACTCGTGTAAATGATAATGACTTGAACAATGTGTGTGTGAAAGCAGATTAGACATTAAAATGTATGACTTATAAAGTAAAGTGTGTGAATGTTATGCCCTTACTTGCAAGTATGATAGCGTGTGTAAATCCTTCTTCTTTTATTAAACTGTGTGAATGTATGTTTTATGTAAAGCTAGAACTCATTCATAAATGAAGTTTTAAGTTTAAGAACTGTTTGTGAATGAGTAAATCTAACAAGTGATGCTTCCCGAAATCACGGCCTTACAGTTGGCCTTAATTGTGTGATACAAGTTTGGATACATAATTTACGGGTCAGATACGTAAATATTAAAAAGTATGTATAGTGTGAATTGTATATGTGTATTTAGAAGGGTCCTAATGTAACATTTGTAAGTTAGAAACCGTATTTAGCATTGTAGGGTTGCGACGTTTTAATCAAAGCATCACATCAATATGTGTGCATAAGTACCGGTCGATTGTAAACAAAAGAATCGTTGGTTCGATCAATACAAGTTGTTTTAGGGTTAAACCCATCTTTTTTCTTCATCTATGTATTCTTGATTGAATGGTTGATACAGTGATCTCCTTGGGATCTATAATTTGAGATATTGTTATCAAAATTTTGAGGTTGCTATTTTCAGAAATTGAGGTGTAACATCACATGTTGTGCTATTTAGTTATTTAATCCCAGGACAAGATATTGTATTTAAAGTTCACATGATACTACATGCCGCTGTTGGAATTGAGCTGACAATGTATACTTAGTTTTATAGAGAATTGTTCTAGTTTGGTGATTCGACAAACATGAAAAGTTAATTTCTATATTTTTGCTTTATTGCATATTCATGAAGTCACAAACATAATATAGATGAAAATTTGACAACTTGTCATGCAACAAATTACAAGAAATTCTTTTATTTAGCGTATTGTCCTTATATTAGAATACCATACCGACAGATCGAAAAGAACTTGCTTAGGAAATGAACTAGCCACACAACAACATTGACTTAACAAATCACACAAACATATATAGATACTCATATGGCCCAACTATAACCCTTTGAGCGCTTGGGTTTCTGATGCTCGTCATCTTTGTGAGCACGAAGGTTAAATCCTGTAAACATCATCTGGATCCTTTGGAATAGGTTTGGTTTAGGGATTGATAAGTAGAACCCGATTGAATCTAGAAACCACCCACTTCTTCCATAAAAACCTACAATGTGGCCTGCATTTGCCAAGAAATTAAAAGGTGTTCCTTCTTCCACCCCAAATGGTCCAAACGTTCTTCGGTTACTCTTTAGAGTAAGTGATCGAATCACAGGGAAACCTCCATCGAGCCCAGGGCAATAATGCCCGCTAACGCTTATCAAGATTTCCTTCGGATGGTGCAGCTTAATCTGCAAATAGCCCAAGAAAAAAATTAACGAATCTATATAATAGATACACCTAGTTAATGTTGGGCTAATTATTCATCAAATTTGGATAAAAGTTAACATGTCAGATTTGTAATTATCTATAAGTTTGCTTTAGTGTTAAATATGTAATATTTAGAGGTCAAGGAGTGTGTATGTATAAACCCAAAGTTAGAAACTGAAATTGGTCCAAAAGGACGCGTCGTTTAGAAGGGTATACGCGTTTCTGTATTAGTGTTATAAAACCAAGACACAATCGAGTCTTAGGGTTATAAAACCAAGACACAATCGAGTATGTAATTTGTTGTTCGATCAATACAAATTAATATTGGGGTTTCTCTTTATCTTGTGTTCTTGATTTTGTTCTTAATTGAATGATTGAAACATGATCCCTAGAACAAGAGATTCTGTAAAGGACGTACCTGAGCACTTTTGGTTCCTCCCATGCCACCATGTTTTACGGCCCGAAAAGATTTGCCATTGTTATCATATGTTACACGGATCGAGTGGATGCAACTGCCATATACAAGAGTGATTTCTCTAACTCCACTGTGTACTCCATCATCCCAATGATTCCCAACATCTCCTCCCCATGGTCCCAATTGCATGCTCGTATCCTATTGCGTGTTTCAAATACCAGTCATCAGATCAATATCAAAATGAGAAAATTGCCAAAATATACATTTTGACCAAAATAATCTATACTATATAATAAATAAACTTTTTTACATGCCACGTGTTGCCTCAATATTAATTCTCATCATTTTTTCCGTTTCTCTATATTATTAAATACACCTCTATATTTCAATAATAATATATTTTTAAAGAAAATACTAATTATAGTAATAAAAAACATTTATTTTAAATTATCTCTTATTATAAGAAACTTTGAAATATAATTATGTAACTTTTATTTTGAATCAAATAGTAATAAAAGTCAAATTACACTAAATAGTAATTAACGTATTTTCGAAACTCAATTATATATTAATTTTTACATATTTTGAAGTTTGTTTTCTATCATTCGTATATGTAATACATTTTTACACATATAAAATATATACATAAAAAATTAAGAATTTTATAAATTAATATTTTTCATCTCGTGTGTAGACACGGGGTTGTAAGCTAGTTGCAAGAATATATGTTGATTTTTTTTAGTTAATCAAGTTATCATATAACCATATCCATAACCAACGAATTATATATTGACACGTAAGTTAAAACTGATTAAGAGGCACCATTTTAGCCGGCCACGTGTCAACCAAAGAGTGTCCACGTGTCTTTAGTTGGCTAAAATGAAGTCGTTAACTCAACCAACGACTTCACCCTAGCTGGTCAAATCAACGACGAATGAAGACATGGTCCAAGCCTCGTACGAGGATGACTTGTGCCTAGGGGTGCAATGAATTCTTGATGCCACGTGTCAGCAAAAAAAAGGCAGCTACAACATAGACGGGAGACTAAGATAAAGCCGTTAAATGACGACTATATGTTAGCCTTCCATCTACGATGGCCCCTAGAATTAAAACAAAGGGCTATTCAATGACACGTGGCATCATTTCATTTGTTTTGATTTAGCCGGTTATGGTGAAACCGTTACCAGAGATATGGTCTACAATTTAGCTCGCAAAATATACGTGGACAGGCTCCATAATTGACACGTGAGCGGCTATATTGTAGCCTTCAAATCAGTTTTTACTTGTGTGTTAGTTTTCCATTGGTTGGTTTTAAATATGGTTATAATGATAATTTGGAAAAGTTAATTTATATTTTCTCAGCTTATGAGGTAAAAAAATGTTTATTTTGGCAACTTTCTTAATCGAAATTCATAAAAGGGAGGTTAATATGGGATTAAAACAAGTTGAAAGAATAGATTAAGGATTTTCATACCATGGTGAGTACAAGGAATTGCGAAGAAAGATAAACTGCAAAGAACGATGTTATTAATGATAATCGTGCATACATGTAATTGTAAACAAATGGATGTCTTATAAAGAGCAAACATAGCACTACAGTGTTGTGTAAGGCATTCTGGTCAAACTTTGATTCCACCCCTAAGATTATTTATTATTTTATATTCTGCGTAAATAAAAACATGTATGATTTCCATCCCGATTCCGATTCCGATTCCGATTTCGATTCCGATTCCATCCCTACACAGATTTTTGTTCATAAAATACTCACAGTAGCTAGTCGTTAATTAATTGGTGGGCTAGAAAGGGATAATGCCTTTATTTCAAGAATACTCTTCCGATAAATCTTGATTTTTCTTTGCAAATATACATTCAATATATTCACCATTGCTGATGGACAGTGGCGGGCCCAACAATTATTTTCATCGGGGGAGAATTTTTGAGGTCGATTGTCAATAACTAAATATTAGTTTTTTTCGGCTCGAGCCGAATCAAGTCGAGTCGGGTCGAGTCACACAATAAAACGATAAAAACAAATAAAATGATAGATGAACAATAATAATACGATATTTGTCATTAGAAATGCATAATAAAAAAACAATATATCCCTATAATTGTTGTATATGAGTTTTCATTTTTTGAAACCATTACATCATCTATAGAAACTTTTCTAAGCAACTCTTTTTCAATATGACAAACACAACTATCACTCAAATTCACATCACCAATCCGATTACGCAAATCCAACTTCACGTACTTCATTGCCGAAAAACATCTCTTAACACTTGTTGCGACGGGTAAAACAAGAGCCAACTTCAATAAATGGTACACCAACGTAAAGTTCTAGTGTTTCTTTGTTTCAACCATCAGTCTTACAAGACTAGATAAATCATTCAAGTTCGCAAATCCTATATCCGCTTTCAAATTATCCATGTAATTTGAGAGTTCAATCTTAAGGTTTTCCTTATAATGTTCATTAAAATCATGTGAATATTTGGGTTTATTTATGGGTTTATGTGTAATGTGATTTGGTCCTATTTTGTTTAAAAGTTATTGGGTTAAACTATTAAAGGTTTGGTTTTAAAAGATTAATAATTAATGGGTCAGTTACTATAGGGTTAAAGGTTTAGTTTGATTGATTTTAGTTATAAAATCGATAATCTGAAAAAATATAACTTTGGGGTCGGTGTCAAAATTTTACGGGGGTCGGCCTCAAAATTTTATGAGTTCGCTCGGAAATATACCATATATATAACAAAAAAATAAAAATTTATCGGTGTCAGCTGACCCGCCGACACCCTAATAGGTCCGCTAGTGCTGATTGATAGATGTGTCTATAATACACTTTAAATTAAATTTTAATTATCTTTTTTCTTATCTAGCTTGGTAAAATAAACATGCGTCTATTTAATCGCGTTATAGATTGTTTCTTGAAAAGGAATTTAATTATCTTTTTTCTTATCTTGGTAAAATAAGCATGCGTCTATTTAATCGCGCTGTAGATTGTTTCTTGAAAAGGAATATGTGATGTTACGTGTCTTTTGGGTTTTTCATATTTTGTATTATGTTATGTGGGAGCATTTTGGATTGTTTTCTGTTTGTTTGAGGGTTATATTTGTAACTCTCGTTTTTATATATTGAATGAATCGTAACCTTCCGGGGGATATCCAAAAGTTAAGTTAATTAATGTAGGGTTAATCTTGATGGGTACGGGTCATTGGGTTACAGACTTACGGGTCATGGAGCTGAATTTGCGGGTTTGTCTGGATGGGTCAATTCACTAGAAAGGTTAATTAGGCACATGTTTTTCATTTTTTTAATGTGTTTAGATCATGGGTTAGTGGGTAATTAGTTATTTCCTTTTGTTAAAGTGTTTTGGATGAATGGATGCAAGAAGTTGTAAGCACTAAAATCATCATCTAAATATTAGTCTGACTCAACAATTACTCCCTATCTTTTAGCATTCTCTTCTTCTTTAAGGTTCCCACCCTATCATGTGATGATAAACAAGTGTTGTTGGGCAAACTCACTTTGTGTTCAAAGCTCTCGAATGTGAAAATAAAAGAACTCGTGTAAAAAATGTGCAGAAGAAAAACAAGAATAAAGCTGCTTATGTAAATTTGACTGAATCATGTGTGTTATATGTTCTTCTTTACTGCTGCTTACAAAAAAGTCCTTTTGCATATATTATCAGGAATGCATCCTGTGCCATTTAGATGTTTTCTCTACCATTGGCAAGATAATATCAAACGGTACTGTTTGATCATATTCAACTGGTTATGTCATTCATTATATTTAAAACTGTAAAAGTTTATTGGTTCCACAACAATGAAAAATGCTACAAGAAATTCTGTCTGAACCTACTGCGAATTACAAGAGATTCTTTTATTTAATTAGGGTCAATATCTTTCTAAAGCATACTGTAGGGATACTCGTATGCCCCACCTATAACCTTTTGAACCTTCGGTTTGGTTGTTATCTTCACCATCTTTGATAGCAACAGGGTTAGGACCTTTGAACATCATCTGGAATCTGTGAAAGAGGCTTGGTTTAGGGCTTGATAAGCAGAACCCGAGCGAATCCAGAAACCAGCCACTTCTTCCAATGATACCTACAATTTGGCCTCCGTTTGTCAAGAAATTAAAAGGCGTTCCTTCTTCAACCCCAAATGGCCCGAATGTCCTTTTGTTGCTCTTGAAAGTGAGAGACCGAATCACGGGGCTGCCTCCATAGACGACAGGGCAATAGTGCCCGCTAACACTTATCAAGATCTCATCTGGAAATTGCAGCTTAATCTGTAAATAATCCACAATAAATTACATTAATTCATATCCATCTTCAAATAAAGTACACCTAGCTAGATTCAATTCGGTGAAAACGTACCTGAGCAGATTTGGTTCCACCAATGCTACCATGTTTTTCAGCCAAACAATGTTTACCATTGTTATCATATGTTACTTGAATTGAGTTGATGCAGGTACCATATACAAGTGTTATTTCTTTAACTCCAGTGTGTACTCCATCATGCCAATAACCTCCTCCACTTCCTCCCCATGGTCCCAATAATATACTATTATCCTGCAATAATATTCAGATATCAGTGTGATCATATATTTTCAAAATTAAAAAGTGGATCGAGGGATTAAAACAAGTATTAACATAATGAGGGATTACATACGTACCATGATGATCGAGCACAAGAGAAAGATATATAAGCCTCTACAAGGAAAGATGTAATGTAGTGATAATTGTGTATAATGCTCTTTCTTGCACACTGATTATATATATATAGAGAGAGAGAGCAAACAAAGTAGTACAGTTTCACATTCTGATTCCAGATTCCATGATTCCCTTTCTGATTATATTCCAAGAAATTCGCCATTCACGTTTCACATACATAAAACATGCATTGATTCCCATCCAGGTATTTGTTATATATTCGCATACGTAGAAAATGAACTCTAGTTAGTGCACCAATATTCAACTTTGGACCGAGGAAACTCTTGAAAAGGAAAGTAGATTATTTTCTGATATGCTAACATTTTAACTTTGTTTTTTTAATTTTCCATATAACATTTTCAAAAGTAAAATAAATTCTCTCTTGAACTATTCACCAAATTTTTATTCTTTATTTATTACCCTGCAAAGAATCCCCACTTCTCATTCTTCAATTATTTTTTTCATTCGTTCCTCTAATTTCGAGCTATATATATAAACCAAATTTTGATAATAGGAATGAATGATAAGAAAGAAAAACAATTAAAAAGACATCAATTACACAAATTGTTCATTTGAGCTAGAGTGAGTACTAGTTTGCATTGTTAAAAAGGGTTCAATGACTTCAATCCATAGTGTCAAGTAAGAACATATAAGTATCTACACTTTTGTGTATATTATTTTCATGTATTCATTGTGAATAGAAAGGGTTCAACCCATAGAGACACCTTAATATTCGAATATTTGGAATATGTAATATACTAATATGAAATTCAATCATCGCGATATTTCATATATGCATAAGTTTGTTGTTTGTTTGTAGTGATTTTGTTTTAAAGTTAATCAAGGATTGCACTAAAATAGGGGATGATTGTTAGATATTTTAATGTAATTAAATTAACTTGTATGACCAATGTGAATAATTATAATTAATAAATAAGTTAGAAGGTGTGGAGTGCACACTTGTTTGAGTTTATTGCGAGTTTAGTAATATAATTGACACTTAAAGGCGTAGCCCCTAAGCAATGGGGGTTTCAAGGGAGCATCACCCCCTTGGCCGGGGTCCGGGGGCAGCGCCCCTGGAAGCGGGGTCCAAGGGACGACAGCCCTGGCTGGGGTACGGTCGAGCTGACAATTTGTTGCTATGTTGAAAACTTAATAAATTTTGAATTTTCGGATTTTAATATATAAAATATATTTATTAAAATTAGCACAATTTAAATGATAACTACCAAGAGACAGTTACCAGCTTGATCATGCAAATTCGAAATCCTTAACAATTGGTCATTATGTTTTTCTCTGGTTCATCAAGAATTCTCTACAATTTCATACTTCATTCTTGTCTAAAAAATATGAGTTTTATCCGATCATTCAATTCAATAGAACCACTGAATTGTTTTGATCTGAAAGTGACACCACGACTCTCATATCATCCGGACTTTATTCTTGAAATGCCCTACACAAATTGATGTTGATATAAAGAAAAAACAAAGTACTATATACTGTGCTAAGCATCTGATTCTGATCTCAATCTCAATTACATTTCCGATCATTCTGTTCCATTCCAACGCAAGCAGAGGCCTTAGTTTTATCCTTGCATACACAAAACATGCACAGATTCTGATTCCATTCTAAGACCGTTTTGTACATATAACATGTACCTGAGTTAGCTGCATGAATAAATATAGTACCTTCCGGGTCATGCTGTCTACGGATCTTTCTCCCCTTTTGCATTAGAGGTGACGCAACCATAATGCGTTTTGTCCAAAAAAACATTTAAACGTTTTATTATTAGTTAGTGTGTTAATTACAACTAGTTTTGAATACCTGCGCGTTGCGGCGGGGGATGCGTTGCGACGACTCGGTTCTGAACATTGATCGAAACGTACATAGAAATAAGTTTTTCGCAGCAGTATATTCGAAATTAAAAAAAACATACTACGTTGTTTTGAAAAAAAAATCATAAATGATATATTTGGAATGTTAAAAATGTGGAGGCTCGGTTTTTAATTAAATGCGTATCGAAACTTAGGCAAAAAGTGTTCTGACCACTTGATTTTGAAGATAATTTACTTCTAAACGTTGATAGGATTAACCATGCTTTAACGGTATACACGGTTATATATTTTAGAGCTAACAAATGTTGCATATGAAATGAATTCATATTCCGGAGCATTCGGAAAAAGTTATTACATTTGAGTTTAATTTATAATTTTAAAGTATTTTAAAAAAATATAATATTTAAAATATAAAATAATGTATAACTTAAATTCCTTTCAAGAAAGGTATGAAAAAAAACACAGGTGACCAAATTTGGAAAAAATGGAAGTTTACTATTCCCCTGGGTTTCTTTTTAATACATAGTATAATTACAAAATTAAACTAATTTAATAGTAATGTAATTTTGAATGATAAAAATTCATGAGGTTTTATGTATTAAAAATACATGTAGGAAGACTTTCTTTTAGCGGTTTTTCCTATAGGTTCGAGCTAAAATATAAGAGTAAACTGTCATTTTCGTTCATGTAGTTTGGTTGTTTTTGTCATTTTCATCAAAAAAAGGTTTTTTTTTCTCCTGTGTATCCCCGTGGTTTGCAAAACTTGTCGTTTTCATCCAACTGGTTATTCTCATCCATTTTATAACGTTAAATGAGTGGTATTTTTGTCTTTTCAAAAAAACTCTAGGTCAAACGTATCCATGCTCCACCGTTAAAAAATGATAAAAAGATAAAAATACCCCCTCATTAGATTAAACGTTAAAAATGGATGAAGTTAATCAATTGGATGAAAATGACAAGTTCTGAATTAATCCATTCCTTATTGGTGTCGGAAAATTCCGTTGCTCGAATGTCTATAAAAGGTATTTTGTCGAGTCGGGTTATTGAAAAAAAAGAGTTGTCGAATTGAGTCGTGTCATCGAACTTTTTTTACGGGATTGAGTTGGGTCACTGAAATATATTGAGTTTTTAAGTGTAGATAGTTTCTTTTTATACTATACATGAAATATTCAATTATCAAATGACTAACAACTCTAACATAGTAGTAACATTCAAATGCTAATCAGTAAAAGAAACATGAAATGTTCAATTACTCAAATTAATATTCATATGATCATCAATAATGCAATATTCTAATTCTAATAAATAATTTAACTAACAAAATAAGAAAGTAAAATTTAAAGTAAGCGTTTAAAAAAATATACTTAATTTATTAGAGAAAAAGTTTAAAAAATATCTAAATTGGGGTTGTTTAGGCTTTTGGTACGGATTCGGGAGAGCGGAATCGCAACACTCTGACATGCGACTGGTAGTGGCAAGTGATTGCCGATTGGGTAGTGGGGGCGACATTTTTTAATCGATAGTCGCTTGTTTCCGTTTCAATTAATCACGTTCGATGGAGAGAGGGAAGATTTAACAACGCCGGTTAATTGTTTATAATGAAATATATGGGCTTAGGGTAAAACGTTATTTGGTTAAATGATTAGTGACCTAGTAGGCTTAATTCTTTTATAAGGGTAACTGAGTCGATCCAATTAACTAATTAATTTATAATAGGTTTATATTTGTTAATTGGTTTATAATAATTAACCAGTTTATATTTGTAAAATTTTAAATTTTAAAATTAAATTACTTCGTCTGTTGTTTGGTAAAAAAAATCACGGGGACCGGTGTTAAAATTTCTTTGAGGGTCGATCAAAATTAAATCGTATATATAACAAACAATATATTTTTTTCATGGGATCGGGCGACCCATTCACTAAACATAGGTCCGCCAATGCGCGAGGGTGTAGACATATACATATACATAGATCATGAGGTAAGAATAATTATATCATGAGAAAGTGTGGGATCCTTTTCATGAATTAGATTCCAACTAATGAATTGGATTTTAGATCGATACACAACGGCGGCTTAGAGGGTGGTGCCATTGCATCGGGGCATGTTTACTAGTGGGGCATATTTTTTTTGTATATATATTATAATTTTTTTTTGAAATATCTTATAAAATCTGTAAAATTTTATAAAATTTAGGGGCATATTTTTTTTTAATTGAAATCCAACCCAATAATACCCAAATTAATAGTTATACCCAACCCAATAATACCCAAATGACTCAATCTTTATCCATTTATCCCATGACCCATCCCATTCAATTGATTGAATTATACCCAGCCCAATAACACGTAATATGTTTTTATATACGTGCATATTGAGAGGGGAATGAGGACATTTTTCTTATGTCGAGCCGGATACTTAATTTCTCGGGGACGGCCCTGTCAATACATAAAAGTAGTCGCTGAAAAAATATATAAAAAATCTTGACCAATCTCCTACAACAACCCACAAGAGATTCTTTTATTTAGAAAAACAAAAAGAAACACAAATGAAATGACAAATGACAGAGATATAGGGTACTCTCATATTCCCCATTAAGGCTTTATGTCCCTTGGTTTTCTGTTTCTCACCATCTTAATTTAATTTAATATTAAGAGGGTTCAAACCCATTTAAACATCTTATTTAAACATCTTCATGATTCTTTGGCATAAGCTTGGTTTTGGGCTTGATATACATATACCAAGCGCATCAAGAAACCACCCACTTCTTCCATAAAAACCTAAAATGCGGCCTTCATTAGTCAAGAAATTGAAGGGTGTCCCTTCTTCAACCCCAAATGGCCCATATGTTCTTTTGTTCGTCTTCAAAGTGAGTGATCTGGTCACAGGACGGCCTCCATAGATCACACGGCAAATGTGCCCGCTAACACTTACTAAGATCTCCTCAGGAAATTGCAGCTTAATCTGAAATTATTTCATTAAAAAATTACATATATAATATCACTTTCCAACTTAAAAAAAAATTAAGTACAAAGATTTAACTAAAATGTACCAGAGCAGATTTGGATCCACCAATGCCACCATGTTTTTCAGCCAGAAAGGGTTTACCATTGTTATCATACGTCACACGGATTGAGTCGATGCAGCTACCGTATACGAGATTTATTTCTCTAACTCCACTGTGTACTCCGTCGTCCCATTCATATCCTCCATTTCCTCCCCATGGTCCCATTAGTATACTCTTATCCTGTAATATTCAAATATCAATGACAAAATTCCCAAAAAAAAAGTTGTACATATTATATAAAGGGGTACTTTTCATACCATGATGATGAGTCCAAGAATTTGCTTGAAAAAAAAGCCTGCAAAGAAAGATTTGTGTTATGTGTATGTGACAGATTATGTTGCACACAAATTCGGCTCGATATATATAGCAACCAAAGAGTACTAAGCATCTGATTCCGATCTCAATCGCAATTCCCATTCCATTTCATCACATCACTGAGGTTTTTTTTTATTTATTTACTAGGTTAAATTCTCGTGTGTTACACGAGTTAAATAAATATATTTATAATATTACTATATATTAAGTAATAAAAAAATTATTTTTTAAAAACTTGTGTTTTTATATGGGTTGAATAACCCATGAAATACAATATAATCTGTTAACATATGACTTGTTAAAATATGTTGGGAGATTTATTAATACAAAGATTAGTATTTTCTTGAAAAAAATATTATTAATAAAATATAGAGGTGTATTTAATAAGAGATGAGAGTATTTAATGAAAATATAGAAGTGTATTTAATAAGAGAGAGAGGCGGGGAAAAAATGATAAGATTGAATATTGAGATGACATGTGACATTGAAAAACCTTTATTTATTATATAGTATAGATTCTCGCATGCATAAAACATGTGCACCATTCTGAGATAATTTATGTACATAAAACATGTACATTGGTTAGCAGGCTGAATGAATATAATATAATCGATTCCGTTTCCGGTTCCATTCCAGCACAGGTTCTTGTTACATTAAACATGCACAGTAGTTAATTAGTGGTCTAGAAAAAGATTCTACCTTCAATTCAAGAACATGTGATGCAATAGTTTTTTAAATAAAAACATTTAACATCCCTTAAAAGCTAATAAATTATTATTTTTGAAACTATAAGAAAACTGTATTGGATTACACAAGAAAACTGAGATATGTCTGACAGCACAATATAACTTAGTCATAATCTATGAATCAAGGAAACTAACTACATCATAATCGATATTTATATCCTTATCTGTCCATATATATGATTCTAAGAGTCATTCAATCCATTTTCCAGCGCTAGTTGCTCGGATTTTAAAGATTTCCAGTTAAATACGAAAGTAGTTTGTTGCAGATTATGACGTGCGTCTCCGATTTCAGCACCTTCAAACGGTACCACCATTGTAACATCTTTAATATAATGAAGCCAACACTTCATCAAGTAGTATGTATCGCAATTTGGATTCTTTTCTCTTGACATTATCTTCTCCTTCCAGAACTAAAACCAAAAGGGGAAATTAAAAAAATTAGAACCCAAGTACTTAAAAACATGATCTTTAACAAAATAAAATCATAAGAAATTACCTCTAATAGTTCACAAGTGGAAGATGAAACCAATGATAAAGTATTCGGTCGAGACATTCGTAGTAAATTATTAACAAAATCCTTCAACTTCATGGGCGATTTGATAAGTTCTAACTTGAGTTCTTTTGATGACAGATGTTGGAATTTTGGTAACTCTTCATGAATGGTTATATTCTACAACCACAATAAGAAGCAAAATGAATAATTAAGAGAACATAAATTCACAAATTGGCAGAAAGGAGTTCATATAGGAGAGGAGTTCCTATTTCTAAATTTAGAAACTAACTTTAAATAAGATGTAAAATAGAAACCACCTTACACTTTATACCGATTTAAGCAACTAAAATGCATTTTTTGTTCAATTCGAAATCTTCTATGTGCCAACACATTTCGTTTGACGTGTAATAATTATTTAAGAAATGGTCACTTTTTAAAGAAAAATCACTAATATACATTGTAAGTGGGTTTCTATTTTGAGTGTAACTTAAATTTCGCTGCTAAAATCCGGAAAACGGTTTGTTTTCATGCAGTTACCCATAAATTAATACCTTTTTAGATGTAACAATCAACTTCCATGCTCCATTTTTCTCAAATTTCTGTAAAAAGTGCTCCAGCTCACGGAAAAAGACGAATTTGTTTCTAATTTGGAAACGTAGCTTTACATCATGCAAACATGAGATGTGCATGAGAGAAAAGGGCATCCTCTCGCCAGAATACTCAAAGGCAGACAGGTTTGGTGCATCAATTTCGAATCTTTTATTGATAAAGCTTAAAAGACTGCATTTGTTTCTAATTTCGAATCTTTTATTGATAAAGACTTCAGATTTTCACAACCCATCAAGTTTAAACTGCATTCCCACGAGTTCTTTATCCAATGCAAAAAGCTTACAAGACTAGTCAACTCAATGTTGACAGACGCTAGCCCATGGCACTCGTGTAACTGAACCCTACAAAGCTTATGAAGAGTCGAAATGTGCAAATGCCCTATCCCCTTACAATGTATTAGCCTCAAATCCTCAACCAAAGGGCAGCCTTGAACGAAATTGTTGATCAAATCTGCATTTACATGAGCGTTTTTTATCGATAGCTCTTTTAAGTTGCATAGATTGATGATGATATTATTATCAAACTTGCAACCATACAACTTCAGTGAAGTTAGATTCTTGGAGGTAAGGGCGGTATTAGGTAACAAATATTGTCTTTTTTAATTATCTTCTGCCACATGAATCTCTAACTCCTTGGCATTCTTGTTTATGGCAGCATTAATCCAATTATTCATGGGAAATATCAATTTGATACTGGCTTTAAACAAAGAAATCTTGAATTTCTGAATGCTACGCATTGGTTCTAGTTTTGTTGCTAACGAGTTGTCAACAAAAGTTATAAATTTCCCAGAACGATTTCCTCCTGATGTTTTGAACTTTTTCTGGTCAAAGTCAAAGGAAAAAAATGAAGCCCATATTGATCTCCACTTCTTAGACCACACAGTGGTTCGAGTAACATCTTTTGGGCAACGAAGAAAAGAGAGAATGTGGTGGATAATGGGTTCAGGTAGCTCTGAGATTCGATCCATTGGTTCAAAGACTTCATCAATTATATCAATCTTTTCCATCTTCCTCTTCTTTCTACCCCTGATAACTTTCCTTAAAATGGATGAAAGCTTTCTCTTTGATTTCCTATTAATCGAGACACTTTTCTTACACGATCCAGATATCAATGTTTGACCTTCTTTGACTCCACCATCAACATTTTGTATGACCAGTTTCCTACTGTACCCCACTGGATCGCCCAAACCAGATGAATGCTCTGTTTTGTACTTCCTTTTGATCATCAACTTCTTATTTTCAGAACATTTTCTCTTCAACCGACCATCAACTATCAACCTTCTGGTTTTCATAAACATTTTAAGTTACAAAAGTACCTCAGATTTATACTGCATAAACCACTTTCCATAACATAGATCACCGATTCTCATCAACCTGGATGTTCACAGATATAAAACCCATGTCATAACATAGCATTAAAGCCTAACGTTAACGGATGATTCATGATTAGCAGATTCAGAGCAAAAGTAGCACAAAGTATGTATTAGTGCAGAATCTGCAGATGCAAACTAATTGGCAAAACTTATGAAAAGAAAACGCACATCAATCAGTAACAGTAAAGCATGATCATCAGCCCATTACTCATGATATAAAAGAGCCCTAATTTTCATCAGTATGTCAAAAGTGAATAGTTTCACAATATGGTCCTATTAACAACAGCCTTACATGTAATGATCTGATACAGAAAGTTAAGAAACCCTAACTGTCTTAAAATTAACTGTTACATACTTAAATGTTCGCACCTTAAGACTCATGTAATACTCCAAAACCCTAAACAATCAAAACTATTAAGATCATCCAAGCGAAGTAGATTCATCGAAATATTATAAACTGTCTGCGTTATAAACGAAGAAATCGAGCGGGTACAAAAACTGCGATTGATTTAGATCAAAACCCTAGAAAAATACTACAATACATAGCACGATGATATTTGCAATTATATACGAACGAACTATACTGAATGATCAAACAAATTGCTATTGAGAGGGAATAAGAGAAATTGCGCGATGACCTGTGTAAAATCCGTCGAATCTGTGGCTCCGTCAGGCGTCTAGGTCCTCGTGCTTGGGGTCCATCCTTGTTCTCTGGCGGTATATATCGGCCTAACGTGGGTTACTTACTGGGCTGATTACCAAATGGGCCTGTAAATCGTCAATCGTGGCCCATTTTTCAAAGTCGGACTAAAATTTTGAAAACAAATTGTGTGCAAAGGGTCGAACCGACCTGACCCGACTCGGACCTTGCAGAACCGAATACCATTTTATTGATGAAAATGGGAACCATGAACCGAACCTTATAAGCCTATGTGGTTCGGGTCCTTTAGGTTTCGGGTCCGGTCCGGTCCATGGTTCTGAGGGTCTAGAACCACAACTTGCTCACCCTTAACTGTGCAAAGGGTTGGAACCGACCCGACACTCTAAAATCGAATACCCTTTTATTGATGAATCGGGAACCACGAACCGAACCTTATAAGCATATACGGTTTGGTCCTTGAGGCTTCGGGCCCGGTTCACGATTCTGAGGGTCCAGAACCACAACTTGCTCACCCCTGGTTGAACTTACCACACACACTGTCAAATTACACTAACATACATTTCAACAAGGCTGTCTACAGTACTTTTCCATTATTGGTTGTTTTTAACCGTTTAGACACGTGTCATCATAGTATTGGTTCGTTTTTTGTTTATTTTTTTCTTTTTTTTTACTGCAGCGACTTTGTTCTTTACATTTAATCTTATTGGTGTGAAAAAATACAATAAAAGAGCCTAGCTCAAGTTGTTTGTGCCGCGCAGTCTATCCCATTCACCCAGGTTCGAACCTCATAAGCCGTTTTTCTTTTTTTTTAAATGCAGCGAGTTTTCTTGTTTACTTTAAAAAAAATGGGTGGAAAAAGATTACACAAATAAGCCTAGCTCAACTGGTTTTTGGTGCGCATGTAAATCCTTCAACCCAGGTTCGAATCTTGTAGCCCACAATGTTTTTTCTTTTTTTTTTTACTTTTCTCTCCAGTTTGTTTTGTTTATTTTTTCCCCCAGATTTTTAGGTTTATTTTTATTTTTAGTTTGCAAGAAAAAAAAAAATTTTCCTTATTTTTACGTTAAAAACTTTAACATTCCCATTGTAGGAGCATTTCGAAATAACGGCTGCGGATTACGACATCGCCTTGAAGCGTAGGGTGCAATTATATGTTTATTTTATTTGTGTTTTTAGTATGTGAGAACACTTTCTCTTTATCTTATTTTTACTTTATCAATATTACCGCAGGTTACGGCACCGCCGCGAAGCGCGGGGTGTCCTCCTAGTTTACTACACACATGGTACCCATAGTTTACGGAAAGTAACACGTTTTGGTACTATGTGTTTAAAGTAACAGTTTCAGGAGGACACCCTGGGCGTGTGACCAGAATAGCACCTCCAATCAATTTTCATTCTTATCCTTTCGGATTGATCATCACATCTCTTTCAAGCTATGCCCATAGAACTTGTTCTTCAAGTTGCTCATCATACAAATGGCAAAGATGTTTGTAGACTTAAAGACTAGATTTGTGGGTGCTGAAATGTCAAAGAGGCTAGACTACAAAAGCTTGAATCAAAGTTTGAATCTTTAAAAATGAAAGACAGTGTTTCTCATGATGACTTCACAGGGAAGATTAGTAGACTTGTATCACAAGCAACAATCTTGGATCCACTATTGAAAACAAGAGCTTAGTCCATAAACTACTAGGATATGTACCATAAAAGTACATTCATAATTTCATATTGTTGCTGCAATTGAAGAATTTGCATATCTTAATACTATTCCATTTCAAGAAGCTATTGGAAGATTAAAAGCCTACGAGGAACACATCAAGAAACCACTGAGGAGGGTGACATACATAACAAAATTCTATTCATCAAAACAGAAGGAAAGGAAAAAAGGAACATAGATGCAAGCATTGTGGTAGTTGGAGTACAAATTAAGAAAACTTTGGACGTGGCAGGGGTAGAGGTCGGTGGTCCAGAAAAGTAGTAAAGATAATGAACGAATCGGTAAGATAGGAGCCACGTAAGATGATACAAGTGCAACAAACTCGGGCATTTCAAAAATCAATGTCCAAAATGGAAAGAAAAGAAGGAAGCTAATCTGACACAATACAAGGATACTGAACCAACTTTACTACAAATACAAGTTGGGTCGTGAAGAAAGGTGAAAATCTTTTTTGAACTAAATTTAGTTTTTTTTTTGGCCGGGGGATGGGGAGGGTATTAGTAGTTAAACTAAATATAAAGTTTAAGGGTCTTAGTGTTATTAGTATAAAGTATGTTTATGAGTCACAATGTCATCGTAAATACTCAGGGGTTTAAGACTTATTATGGATTTAGAATAACCGTCATTTAGGTATGTATATATAGGACTACGTTGTTAAACAATCTGTATCATTCGACATTTGTAAATCCAGTGCAATCGTAATTCTTAGTTTCTTGATTCATCTTGTTCTTTAATTTATCTTTGATCACAAACAGATTCAACTTTATTCTCTTGTTAACAAGGACCTCTTGCAATAAAAAAAAATGTTTTCCTAATACCTTATGCAAGTTGCTAGCATTATCTAAACAGAAGTATAGTGATTGATTGACGCTCTCCATTTACGGATGCCCATGGTATAAATCAAATTGATAGAAATGGTTATTTAAGTCTTACATTTAATTCAAACCCTGTATGATCATAATGTTTCTCAAACTATTTAGATCTTCATATTTACAACTCTTAAAAATTGCTTGAGTGCCTTTTAAACATTTTAACAACTAATTTTATGAAGTATGAAATCATATGTAAAATTCCATGAAATGAGTTATATAGTGATCATTTTTTTAATAACTCATCCTATATAATATTTTAAAATTATCCGTGTGGTCTTTTTTGTCGCATATATTTTATTTTTTTTGTCGACTTATATCCCGTTGCAACAAGAGGTGGAGGTCGGTCCCCAAGGGACCCGTCGACATCAATTTCCATTCGATTAAGTGCATCAAGAAGGCATGTATAGATTCATGGAACTTATCAAACTAAGATCGTTGACATTATCCTTCGATGGTTCTGGATGATGGCAACCTTTGCATTATTTCTGAAAATCTCATCCTAATAGTATGCCCACAAGGTGCTCGACCATATTCTCCATGGAAGTGGGGATTAATATATACTAACCGAAGCAAGTGTTGTTTTAAGGGTACAAAAGATTCTTAATCTATAGGTTAAACTTTTAGATAAGTAAATTAGTTATAAAAATTTAATTTATTTGGGGATGTATTTATATTTGTTAATTAATTAACTTTTTACGACCTGTTTAAGCTATTTATTACAATCCACCAATATATTCATAAATAGTTTAACTCATTTACCATTCATTTATAACACGTCATCATATGACACTTTTGGATAAATGGATTAAGGGGGTTGTATACAGATACGATCAGATTCAATGATTCAACACGCCATGATGACACCACTTCCACGAGTAAAATAACGGGACCTTTATTTTAAATACAAGCTTTCTCATTTACTCAACATGACCGACGATAGATCTCCCAATCCATGTTTATGTAGGTTTCTTTCATCAATGTCTTAACATTTATCATTTATGGTCGGTTTCCATTCCATAATGTCCGAAGTTAATATCATCAAATGACATCGTCGAACTTGTTTGAAGAATGGGTTCGGGATCAATTATGAGACGAGTGGTCCAATATAGTTGGCTTTCTTTATGGTTGATAGTAACATTAGACATTGACCCAATCGAGCTTGTTTTATAGCGTGACCTATTCACCATTCAATAGGGAAAAAATGACTACGGATGAAATTCTAAAAATATCTTTAAAAGTGACCATCCTTCAATTCCTCAACAGTTGTTCTTTTTTTAATCCCTTTAAATTCCTATACTTAAAACATTCTAATCGGTTTATTTAAACAAAAGTCATTTATTGTTTTAATTATAGTTATGGAAACAATAGTTTATCTACAATTGGCTATTTATTATATTAAAATAAACAAAAGAAAATGTACAGGGTAAATCATACTTAACCTCATACTCACTAAATAATTTATCTATGATGTAATTTAGGGTATTCATAAATAGTTGAAATTGACGAACTGTTCAAAATGAAGCTGGTTGGCCGTTTTGACCACGATACACATGGTTCGGTTACAATATCATGTTTCAGTTTACGGTTTGAAACTTGAAAACGGCCGTATGATCGAACCAGCTGTTCAACATTTGTTATTTATATTTTTCACTTTAGAAATATGACCAGTGTTATTCTTATTAATTAAAAATAATAATACTACAAAGTTACGCTTTTGAAAAAATATAACAAATTGGTTTAAGATTAAAACCGGTTGGTCCGGCAGACCCAAGCAACCCGTCCGGTTTAATTTGTCTTTTTTGAAAACCTTAGCGGTTCGATCTAGAATTTTTTTCGAAACTGGTTGAATGAGACCGTGAATATGCCAAATGTAATTAAAAAATTATGTATGAGATGGTGCAGGTACAGAGGATGTTTGGTCCCCAGCCTCGGAAGAAAATGATGATGTCGAAATAGAGATATGCCACATAGATCATGAAGGGGAAGTTGCACCAGTACTATGAAGCCATGTGTCATCAAAAGCATGCGGTTCACGTGTGAGGCGGGCATACCATATGGGGTCGTACACAAATCGATCATTTATATCGTGAGTGATTGTGTAGCAAGCACACGGTTAAAAAAAGCACCAATGCACCAGATTTATTTAAGATTTTGATGTCCGTGACTACAACGGTCAGTATACCAGTGGACCATCATCCAAACGTGTGACGTAAATGATCAAGTCGAGCCCGAGCTTGCTAAATTCGAGCTTTACTCTTTTAGTTTAAAAGATTCGAGCAACAGTTTGGCTCCTTTAGAGCCCATTAGTAGTTTTGAAGCTCAAACTTGGCTCGGACACGTGTTCAAAACTTGTTTTGGGCTCGACTCGATTATTGTTTATTAGTTATTTCAATTTCAATATATATATAATATAACTTTTATGTAAGATAATATATATTAGTTAATTGTTTTATCATAACTTTATATATAATTATCATTTATCAATACTCTTAAGAACAAGTGTCGGTGGCCTTTGCCATCGACCACTTCTCCTCCAACTTTGATGAAATGAAATTCTCCCTAAACTTTGTAAAATGTCAGTTTGATGCTCTTAAGTTTCTAAAGTTTCAAGTTTACCCTTTGTATTATACATATAATCTGTTTTTTCTTTAATAACTTTCGCGTTTTTTTGTTTATTTTTTCTTCTTGACGTCCCGGTATAAACTTTTTAAAAAACGGAGTCGTATTCAAGGTAACGTATTTTTTAGGTATCGTGAGTTATATCAACTGACGGTACGACGTGTTGGCACCATGAAGATTGAGACTGACACCTACAAAAAAACATCAGTACCTTTATCGTCTTTTATATATGTTTCGATAGCCACAACCAACTTGTCGTAGTTTCATATGTTACTTTTATGTATGTAATCAACTACGATTCTTTTTGTGCTTAGCCACGTTAACATCATCCCCTCAACCATTTAATGTCCGCTTCCCGCCGCGGAGCGTACGAAAAAATTTCAAGTAATAATTATTATGTAAATATATTAAATATATCGAATAAAAAACTATATAAATATTAGACTTGTTTGGACTATAAAATTTATAGTAATAATTATTATGTAAATATATATTTAATATATCAAATAAAATTTATATAAATATTAGACTTGTTTAACCATCACCAGATAGCCAAACAAGATGTGTGATACTTGGGCTTAATCTCGTTTAAGTTTGGCTTTATTCAAACTTTTAGAGAGTCGATATCGAGTGGCTAGCTTTATGAGCGTCTAGGCTCGTTTATACCCGTCCATATCCTTCTTTTTTATTCTAAAGTATTTATCCGTTTTAACCTAAATATATAAAAAAAGGTAATTGAATTCTAAACAGGTAATATTGTTAAAAGAGAGGTTGCTTAAAGAGTCGAAATTATTTTTTATTTTTTTTATAAATATATTTGTATATGTAGAATAATAAATTTGATGATAAATGGGAGTGTTGACATTGAAAGTAAAGTTTTCACATCTAAAAGAAATGTGGAATGGGAAGTGGGAACCCATTCATTGTCTGATTGAATTGCCGATCGTGATGTGTTCATATGCATATATAACCCAAACTTTAACCAGAATATAAATTAACAATACTTACGTTAAAATGAGAGGCTGGCCCCCTCTGCCCTTTAAATGTTTCGTCCATGTATGTTTCATAACAAAATTACTTATGCACCAAAGTATTGAAGTTAAAATTATTTGATTATATGAGTCTTTTATACAAGTTCTTGAAAAATAGCTGGTTAATACAATATTAGTTATGATAACTAGTAATAAACAATTTCATTTTTAATTATCCCAATATAATACTGTGTAATACTTTCCATCTAGCTAAGATACGGATCGTCAATTAGCTTGTACTATATATCTCGATGGAAGATAAGTGGGATTGGCAATTTTGGTCCTTTGGCAGTAGCGACTCTTTGATTGTATATTGGCTCTTTGGCTAGCGGGATCGAAATACTACTACACAAATTGCTTTTGCGACTGAAAGTTTAGGTATTAAAATCTTGAGTAAATTACTGATATCGTCATTTATGTTTATACCTTTTTTTAGATTGTGTCCTTTAGCAAAAAAATTTATCAGGTATCATCATTTATTTTTAAAACCGTTGCACCGCATGTCCTTTACCCCAAACGACGTTAACTTTTATAGTTAAAACATCTCACGTGACCCCCACGTGAGGGCAAAAGAGTCTTTTTCAACCCTAGTTCTTCATCTACCCTATCCAACCATCATCACCACCAGATCTTCATCGTCTCCTACCCCCTCTTCTGCCTCATCTCCGACACCATCATCTCCACCCTCTACGACCTCATCTGCGAACCCCCTACACAGCCCTCCCCATCGCCACCGTCATCTCCACCTCCTCGCCACAGTCATCTCCACCTCATCGATCTGTTTGGGCAAAAATGGATGGATCAGAAGGGGAGAACACGAATCCGGCGGTGGCAGTGGGTTTGTTGATCTTGTTACGGCGGTGCAAGTGGGTTTTCACGCCTACGGTGGCATCTTTATCTGAATTTTCAAGCTTTTTCCATAAATCTTCCATGATTCGTGATGTCTCTGAAATCGATTTCCCCTATAAGAGGAGAAAAAGCCTTGACAGATCCAGGGTTTGATTCTAGGGTTTGATTCGTTGGTGGTGGTCTGGCTACTGGCATATCGATGGTGGTGGTCTGGAATGGTGGGGAGGAACAAGAATTGAAAAAGCTTCAGGGAATGGTTTGATTCTAGGGTTTGATTTGTTGGTGGTGGTCTGGCTACTGGCATAGCGACGGTAGTGGTCTGGAATGGTGGGGAGGAACAAGATTCGGAAAAGCCTATAGTGGCGGCGATAACGATGGTGGTCGATTGGTGGTGGTGGTTGGCTGCAGGTGGTGGTGGCTAGTGGAGAGAAGGATTATCTTTATATATATTTTAGTTTAGAAAAAAATCTTTTTGTGGGTGAAAAGACCAAAACACCCCTCATGTGCAAGACACATGACCGGAGTTAACTGAAAAAGTTAACCTCCGTTAGGTTAAAGGATGATAACCGTAACATATTTAAACGTAAAGGATGATACATGATAATTTTTTTGGTAAAGAACACACTCTGAAAAAAGGTATAAACATAAAGGACAATATCTGTGATTTACTCTAAAATCTTTATTGCTACCCTATCAGCTCCACTGTCATAGGATGGTTTGAACATGTATCAAGTCAAACTTTGATCTTTTAGTTTGATAACGAGCATACACATCATTAATTAGGTATTCAAGATACATCGAATAATGATAATAGTCGAATTGTTAATGCTCTTAGGTGTGAAAAATACTAAACTGTAAAAAGTTCAAATATTATGCACAAAAGGAGTGTGACAGATACATAGTCGAATTGTGTATCCACCTTACATCTACTGATTTTAGGCTTCCGCTCTTTTCTGGAACATAACTTCAAAAAGATTAGGCGACTTAAGTTAGGGTGAAGGGGTGGTTTACCCTTTTACTCATTTACTCATCAAAAATGCCCAATGAAATTCTGTCACCTCAAAACTAGTCATTTTACTTAGATTTTATTGGAAACACACTACACATTTTATTCATTTACTCACCAACCTTTTTTTTTATAAATAAACATTTAAATAAAAAAAAGTCAAATTCATTAAATTAAAATAATACAATTAAAAATAAAAAGCCTATAAATAAAATTTTAAAAAACTAGAAAATTAACAAAATAAATAAAAGCTAGATAATAAAAATTAAAAATCTAAAAGGTGCACTGCCTCTCACATTTTTGTAGAGTGTAAATATATGGATGAGATGAAAAATATGTTTGTAAAATGTTGGTATATATAGGTAAAGAATTAGTATATATATGTTTTTTTAAAAGCACCTAACACCCCCCCCCCCAAAACGACTCAATCCAACGACATTATCCCCAACGGTCGGTTCCACACCCGAGTAAATTTACTTGTTCTCCCTACTCGTACCTCCCTACTCGGTTTACCCGATTCATAGAGGGCGGTGTACCCCAATTTACCCGGGCTCCTCTCTCTTACTCGATGACATCTAGACTTCCCGCCCCCCTTCACCCTTATAAACATGTACCGACTCCTAAAATAGAAAAACTCTTTTAATTATTTCTTGAGCATTTATTTGTACTTCCAAGTTCCAAGCTGTCCCAATTACTCTCTCTCTATCTCTCTGTTTATATATATACATATACAATCTACAGTTCTACACCATCAATGAGCATCCGTGCGGAAGCACAAAATCTCTTTTAATTATTTGATTTCTCAATTATATTCTTCTTCAACATTCATCGGAGTTCACAATTTCACTGTTTTTTGTTCAAATACCAACTGATTTGTTGAAATCGCCAGGAAAAATCGAACAAATATGGAAGAACTGGACTGGGAAAGAAACATGTCATTCCCATGGAATAACATCAATCGTCACCAACAAGAAACCGAAGAAACCATCATTTTCGGTTCAGAAAATATCTTCTTAAATCCAATATGTTCAAGTCCGATAACAGCCGCCACCAGCCGTCAAATTGGTTCTCATAGTCAGTTACCTCCCGCGAGTCTGGATTCCGTAAATGTAGCCTCAAGTTTCGGCGATGATAGTCAATATTGGTGTCACACGTTGGCCGTTAATGATTTACATGAGGGCAATAATGTAATTTTCTCAGATTACAATAATTTATGTAACAACATTATTAAAAACATTAGCCGCGTTTCATCGGACGATTCCGACACAAAAAAGATAGATGACGGCGCCGTTTCTCAATGCTCATCCGGATATTACGAAGATAACCCTCCAAGATCCAAGAGACCCAGATCGGACACGGTTATAAATTTCCGGCAATCGACGGAATCCGACGAGACGGATTCCGAGGTTGTTGCGCAGATGAAGGAGATGATATACAGAGCCGCAGCTTTCCGTCCGGTGGCTTTCGCCGACGAGGAGGTGGTGGAAAAGCGGAGGAGGAGAAACGTGAGGGTATCAAGCGATCCGCAGACGGTGGCGGCCCGGAAGCGGCGGGAGAGAGTGAGTGAAAGAATTAGGATTTTGCAGAAACTGGTTCCCGGTGGGAATAAAATGAATACAGCTTCCATGTTGGATGAAGCTGCTAATTATTTGAAGTTTTTGAGGTCACAAGTGAAAGCATTGGAGCAATTTGGGCAGAGGCTTGATTATGTGAGTTGTTGTACAACTCCTAATGCACACAGTACATCTCAAAATTTTCAAAGCATTTACCATAATGTTACACTAGGTGTGCCATTTCTCATGCAGAATCATATCTTACTACCACATCAACAGATTTACCCTACTCCACCACCTGCATGACACACTTGTACTTCATGCAGTAGAAAGTGTACTAAATTCAGTCGCCAAAAGTTCATGTGAAAAGTGAACCTTGCCGATGGATTAAATTTTATAACTAAAGCTCAAACCCTAATTAAGTTTTGGGTGTTTGTTTAATTAATGTGTTTAAATTAAAGACTGATGTGATTTAATCATAATTAGTAAACTTCCTTTCGCTATTGATGTTCTTTTTTTTGCTATAAAAGTTACAAGTTTACGATGTTGATTTATTATTTTTGTTTCCTTTTAAGAAAAGATATGAGTTCAATTCAAACGCTTATGAGTACATTTTTCATCAAGCGTTATAATCTTTTTCAAACACTCATTTTTATAATTAAATATTTTTGTATTTTCTTTATTAAGTGTTTGTGTGAGAAAGGGCCCACCACTAACCGTTTGGATGTATTTGGATTTCCGGATAAGCTCAAACAAACATATTTCAAACACCGACCAACACATGATTCGAAATTCAGATGGACACATTAATACTCATTTGAAACGTGTGTTGGAGGTGCTAAAAAAGTTACAAGTTTATGATGTTGATTTTTTATAATAATTCTTCAATCGACCGCACAACAACAAGGCATTTCAAGGCATCATCCTTGCATCCATTTGGTTCTTTTGAAAAACTAGAAATGATAAGGTCATTCAACAATAAAGCAATACTCATGGCTAAAGTACTCAAAAATATCAAGGTTAACACTTTTATGGATAAAAGATAGAGCAAAGATACCCTTGTTAGAGTGAGAATGTGGTATAATTTTAATTTCTCAACTTTTAATATTGTGTTAAAAAAATCCAAAAATGAGGGTATGCATTTATAAGTAACTATTATTAAAGTCGGAACTTTATAAAACTAAACCAAACCGTTGACGAAAACTCACACGTGGGCTGTGATCGCGACATACACATCTCTAAGGACGTGTAATTATCACGTACAACACATTTTTAACACGTTGCAACGGTGACATTGACATGGTGAAGTGCGTAAGGAGAAGCGCATGAAGTAGCCAAATAATTAAAAAAAAACTAAAAAAAAGTTATCAAAAAACTTTTAAAATTTATAAATAAATCTGGCTGATGTCAACATTGAACCGGAATTCAGGATCGAACCCGCATCATCTCTGTTATCTTCGTAGGGGTGAGGGGTTTTACAAGGGTCTCTTAGTTCCCAATTGGATTCTTAGATCACATCTCATAAAACTTATCGAGTCCGGAACAGGTTTGAGACGTAACCCAGTTTGGGTCGGGTTATGAACCAGCCTCCAAAAAATATTTTACAAACTGGTCTTACACATACGGGTTTGATCGGGTCTCAGACCGGTTTGTGTGAACACGGTTTGACATTTGAACCGCGTCAGGTTAGAACCCAATTTACCAGGCCGGAACCGGTTTAACTTTACATCACTATATTTATCCATATAAAGAAGTGATATTTAAAAAAGAACAAAGTAACATGTTTTGGATAAAGTCAGCCCAAAAAAATGTCCGGTCATAATATTTGGGCTGTTGTTTATCTTGGACCTTCTTTGTTGTATAGTTGTATCCGTTTTCATGGTATAAATCCCTGGCCCAGTTTGCAATCCTTTTATTCTTGAAGCCCAGTCCACAATCTCCCCTCTGTATTTTAGTTTCCCATATTTAGCTTCCATCAACTTCAATCTTGGGCTCTTGGCCCACTGTGTATAGACATCTGCTTTACATTTTTGGCCTTGCAATAAAATTGATTAAATCACTTGGTCTTTGCAAATTGCAATGGTTGCGTTGACTGACCCCATATCATCTTCGAGTAGTCATCTAAGTTTGTGTTTTTTAAGTGACTAGTGAGCTGGAATTCTAAGTGGAGAATGTTGGTGCCTAGATGATATGTGATCAAAGTGGAGAGTATGTAATATATTGTTGATGGAGTGAACTTTGCACCTAGTGGATTATTGTTTGTATAATATAATAGAAAAAATATATATATCAAATTACATGTCTTGATAACTATATATTTTTTATATGTCTTAATAATTAATATATTTTTATATGTTTATACTTAAATTAAAAGAAAAAAATCACAAAAGCCTCTGTTATTTATATTCGTGAACATGTGAATGAAAAAAGAAAAGAAAAAAGATGTTAGGGAGCAGGGGATGTTGAAAAAATCCAAGAGTTTGTTTGTGGATGACAGAAAAAGAGCTGAGTGGTCACGTGACCACCATTTGATTTGTTCAATGGGTGTCAGCCAAACATGTTCGTACGATCCCCATACCAAATCACCAAATCAATAGTAAAAAACAAATTATATAGGTAAACAAATAATATTGTATATAAATAGTAACTAATCTTTTAAGACTTGACATGTCACGTCCCGCTTGTAAAAATAGTAAAGTTCGTTTGATTTTTTTTATTAATTTATAATTGTATTACAATCGTATAAAAACATATTCAGTTATAGTTACAAAGTTAGTTGTGTATTCTTTGTTGGTTTTCGTATAATTCTTACTACCTATCAAAAACCAAATGTGTGACATAAAAATATATAGAATTCAACCGAAATGGAAGCTGTAACCGGCCGGAATAGTCGAACAACCATCAAGGACTCGAGGACTCTGGAACGTAGGGGATTTGGAATGAAGGATCTAATTGCATAGATAACAAAACGATGCTTAACGTAATCCATGGCCATGTGCAACTAGAAAAAGGGAAACCCAAAACTCAGCCCGCCCTAAACCCGGTTACCAACCAAAAAAACCCGACTGATCCAATAAAAGATGTTTCATATCTCCCTAATTGAACCGATGACATCGGTTTTGAAGGTTGGCTGGCCAAAACATGTATGATTTTTTAAAACATTGCCTGAAATCAAAGAAACATTAGATCGGCAAAAATGGAAATCAATACCTTGGAAATATAAGAAACGTATAAAAGAAGACGGAAAACACACATTAGTATTATAGCTATATATATATATATATATAGACAATTAGCTATTAGTTTGATCATATAGTTAGTTACATTTGTTGTATTTCAGTTATTATTTTTAGCTATGTTCTATTTACAGATGAGGCCATTGTATTGTATGATAAGAGTTTGTCATTTTATTTACACACATAGCTTTCACATACCTTTGTAATATAGTAAGAGAGCCATACATTGTTGACTAATTTTTTGGCAACTTTTGTTCCATTTTCGAATTTTCTTCCGCTTTGTCTTAACGTTTTTTTTTCTTCAATTTTCATGTTAATTCAGTTAAACAACATTAAACATTAATATCTTTTACAAAAATTTTCTTTTGCCTTGTCTTATTGTTTTCTTTTCGATTTTCATGTTAATTCAGTTGAACAACATTAAACATCAGTATCATTTACAATTTTTATTCCGCCTTGTCTTACTATTTTCTTTTCGATTTTCATGTTAATTCTGTTGAACAACATTAAACATCAGTATCCTTTACAGATATGGTGGACAAAGTTTCAACAAATCAAAGCAATTAGTTCCCTAATCTAGGGAATATTGCAACTTTTGTTCCATTTTAGTTGATGATGATAACTTCTTAAATTTGAAACATCAAATGCTACATCTTCAAAACATTAGGTTTACTAGAAATTTCTAAGAGTGAATTACAAATTATATCCTTTAATTATATATAAAATTACATATATTGTCATTTGACTTCAATGATGATAACTTCTTGAATTTGAAACACCAAACCTACCTTTAATCAACTTCGATCAAAACTAACTGCGTATACATATATAACTCTAATATTGTTTAGCGTAAAAACCGGCGTCCTTTTTAAGATAGCTTAAGCATTTTTGTATCATGCTTGTCCACTAAATAAGTTTTTTCCCTCATAAACTCGTTACCCTTGCTTGTTTGTTTTTACACTATTCGACCCAAACTTCACGTTGTTGCACCACACTCAGATCGAGGGGCATATTAAAGCTATATATGTATATATATTGTATAGATAATTAGTTTGTTTAGCATGACTACTAGGTATTAGTTATTTTAATTACTTGCTCTCCTCTATATCATCTATGTATAGAGGAGGTCATTTTTATTGTATGATATAAGCTTTCATTTCATTTACATATAGAGCTTTCACATACCTTGCAATAATTATAGACTTTGATGTGGAAGAGAAACATGTGACAATCGTGAACATTTTTTACTATTTTCTACATGTATTTGATATTCAAGTGACACTGCATATTTTGAGACGATACGCCTAAAAGGAAAATAAATTCAATTTTAAATGTTGTAAGGTCTACACTTCTTTAGTTGACTATCACCGGTGGTGTTAGCAGGTGCAAAAAATAGTGTAACATTCTAAAACCCAATTATTATAGTGCTGGGTCAAGAATGAAGCTGAGGGATTAGAGATCGTGGGCCGAGCGGGCAGAACGTTAATGAGTGGGAATGAGGGGGGGGGGGTGGGGAGGTACTTAATTTCTAGACACCACCCCATTTTCCTAATTTTACCATCTTCGTCACTTTTTTTAGAGATAGAGAGAATCTAGAGAAAGAAAGCTCCAAGTTTCTTCCAATGTTGTTCCATCATCGATCTCCAAAACTCCTGCAAGAGAAACGAGACGTTTAGAGGTGAGTTTCATACCTTAATCTTCGTTTTTAGGGTAAAAGTGGGTGAACTAAGGTTTGATCCAAAAATCTTGGGTTTTTACGTGTGTAATGTCTTAAAAACCTTAGATCTATCTACATTGAAGTTAAAAAAACAATTTGAAAGTAAAAAGTTTTGATTTTCGATCAAAATGGGGCTGGATCTCTTAGAATTCATGGGGAGACACTAGTGAGATTCATGGGCGACACCAGTCATGCCTGTTTTCTGGGTGGTGACACTCTTTGAGTAGAGACACTAAAAACGATAATGAAAGTTATGACGACACTATAGCCTATAGATGACATTACAGTGTCGTCCATGACATGCGACACTAGTCGTGACGACAGTGTATGTATTTTCTTTTATCGTTTGAAATATTATATTTTAAATGGACGTATGTGCCTTTCTTGAAAAATGGTGTATTTGAAGTTTGAATTCCCTAGGGTAACTGTTCAAACGGTGGATATCCATGTGAGAATGTGGGAGTGAACAGAAAAAATCAAATTGAAATTATATTCTTAAGAAAACATTGTTTTATGTTACATTTCTTTTTTCTATAATTTTTCATATTTTAAACCAGATAAAGCAAAAAAGTTTACCGACAGTAAATAGATTAGACATGTAACTTCTTTTTCAGCATTTTAAAATATTTACAGTAACAAAAACCGGCGGTGCGGTAACATCCAACTTTAAGTAGTGTGGGGGGGTGTCGGGTATTATTTGAGTTAGCTTCTTTGTCTCTTTTGCTTTCTCTCTGTTCACCATGGAACCAATACAGCTGCTCATCATCTTCCTTTTCCTCCTCCCCTTCCACGGCGTCTCCGCCACCACCATCATGATGCAAAACAAGTGCCACCACCCAGTCTGGCCCGGCATCCAACCCAGCGCTGGCCACCCCATCCTCGCCCGCGGCGGCTTCAAACTCCCCCCTAAAAAATCCTACACCCTCTTCCTCCCACCCGCCTGGTCCGGCCGCCTCTGGGGCCGTGAAGGCTGCTCCTTCGACTCTTCCGGCCGCGGAAAATGCGCCACCGGCGACTGCGGCGGCTCACTCTTCTGCAACGGAGCCGGTGGCGTCCCGCCGGCGACTTTAGCCGAAATCACCCTCACCGCGGAGCAGGACTTCTACGACGTCAGTTTGGTCGACGGGTACAACCTTCCGATAGCTATAACGCCGTTCAAGGGCACCGGAAAATGCAGTTACGCGGGATGCGTTAGCGATCTGAACGTGATGTGTCCGATCGGTTTGCAGGTGAGGTCACGTGACAAGCGGCGCGTGGTAGCGTGTAAAAGCGCGTGCTCGGCATTTAACTCTCCGAGGTTCTGTTGTACCGGGAGCTACGGTAACCCGCAGACGTGTAAACCGACGGCGTATTCGAGGATATTCAAGGTGGCTTGTCCGAGGGCGTATTCGTATGCGTACGATGATCCCACTAGCATTGCCACTTGCACCGGAGCTAGCTATTTACTTACTTTCTGTCCTCACCATTAGTAGTTTTCATTGTTTGTACGGTACAATTATCGATGCATTTAAAGTTCAGGTTAAATTATAGATTTTTATTTGAACTAGTTGGATCTTTGTTTTTTTGAGTTATGTTTTATTATGGATTTAGTAGATTCTCTATATTAAATATATTATTATTATGTATGATGTTGGGTTTGTCCTCTTTATCTTTGGATTCTATATTTAAAATTGAATATTTTGAGTTTTTATGTTGTTTGACTGCTTTGGGTACTGAAAGTTGAAACAGTGAAACCCTAAAAATTGATGTGGGCTAAAAGCTTGTTGGGCTTTGTTATAGTAGTGGGCTAAAATCTTATTGGGTTCTGTTGGTCCATTCACTAGGCAACGGAACTAGAGTTTGACCGGTTCCAGTTAACTTTTGCAATTGAGGATGAACTTAATTGTTTTAATTCCATGGTATTGGGCTGAAACATGGGTGGGGTTTTAAGCCCAAAAGTACAAAAAAATGGAGTACAAATGTTTCCTCAACTGTAAACGAGGCAGGGTGAATTAAAAGGTACTAGGCCCAAAACTAATTAGTCCTGCTACTTGGTGTTGGTATATCCATGTTATGAAAATTAAAATAAAACATTATACCCTGTATGAAGGGTTAATTATACGAAAGGTCACGTGGTATGTTCGTGTTATGGATTAGGTCCCTAGTTTTAAAAAATTACAGATTTGGTTAAAAGTATGGCAGTGGGTGACAGAGACGTTTGTTAAGTTTCTGTCAGTTTTTTTTTAATGTATGTTCATTAGTTGGGCAAGGGAGTTGGCTTTAGGTGAAGCAGGTTAATCAATGTATGGTTTCTCAGTTGACAATAAGGTAGTGTTCACCACCCCAGCAGGGGCGGATCCAGGAATTTTTTTCAGGGGGTTCACTGTTTTTAGATGATCCAATTTCATAGGGCCGGACATAAAAATTTTCGGTTCGGTTCGATTGGTCGGGTCGGGTTGGGTCGGGCAGGGGCGGCTCAACCATTTTTGGAGGCCTAAAGCAAAGAAAAAAACATGAAAATTATGCTTCAAATGTTCACAAAATCAACTAATTTGTATTTAAGAGTCATCTACTCATTTGTTTCTATCAATTTTTTACCTCTAATCATATGAATGCTCAAAAACACACATTTAGTTCAAGAAAGAGTTCTTAGTTTTATAGCTTCACAACCGGATCAAGCGAGCAGCAGTGGGCGCCGTCGTAAGGGGGTTCACCCTATAATATTTTAGGGGGTTCACCCTAGTTTTTTTACCTACCGTTACACTAAAATTTCAAAACTCGGGGGGTTCCTGTGCACCCCCCCTCGCTTCACTACATCCGCCCCTGCACCCCAGGATTGTATATTGCTGGTTTCTGTTGGTGCAATTTGGAATTTGGTGCAATTTAGGTTATGCATAATTTTTTTTTTATTAAAAGCAACTTTATGGGCGGTTCTAAATATAAACGCCTTAGTTGACCCCAAATAAGTCAACCGCTCTAAATATGTGAGATTGGAAGTCTTAAACCGCCCCTAAATTTCACAAAAGCCCCTCCTTTAAACCGCCCCAATAAATTGCTCGATATTTTGATGATATGTTTTGAGGCGGTTAAAAACTAAACATTCCTCTATTAAAATGAATGGTTGACCTTTTTTCATCCCTCCGATCAACTGAAGAACTCATCCTGACCGTATTAATTAGGAGGTTACAAGCAGTTTCAATTCTTCCATTTTTCCTCCCCACGTCGCCTCCTTCTTCAATAACCGTTCTCTCTCTACAAATGCTTGATGGATATTCGAGGGTTCTTTCGATTTGGATATGACAACCAGATGGGGAAAGTTGAGCGGTGCTAGACCCATCATCACAGGCGGCGATATTTACATGATGAATTCAGAAAGCGATCAGGTTCGAGAGAAGAAGAAAACCCTTAAGCAAGTCTTGATCAATGCCAACGAGGTCTTGAATTGCATAGTACTACTGGTCGGATTGAAGATGATGACGAAAGTGGGGATGAAGTTGTCAAGGATGATGCTTCTGCTAGACCCAACGTGCGCAAGTAGATAAGAATTAAGAGATTAAGGGTTTGAACTTGGTAATCGTGGGTCGTGGCCACCGCAACCATGGGATGGCGAAGTTGATTTGGTAAATTAAGTTTTATCTATTTGATTAAATTGTTGTTTCCCTTCAAAATTTATTGGGGACTAGAATCGATCAAAATTAGTTATGGGTTTGACTTACAGATGAAGTTTTTAGGGTTTAAATATTCAGATTGTGCACCTCTTTTCATGAAGGTACCTGCAAATTCAATAGTTCTAAATCCCATCGAATTCACCATGTTTTGTCTATTTGAACCTACCCATTTGATCCTTGAACATCTACAATGTCACTTTACTTTATATATCTATGTTTCATCACATGAATGTATCATACCAATGTTGCAGACGTATGCTTCAGGCAGATTGGTATCACTATCTTTTGATGCTACAATCAAAATTAACCAATTAGGATTGAACCTGTTGACCTCTTCGAATTACAAAGACGTCTCTTAAAGCAAGGGCTCTGACTATAAATAGTGAAGCTAGAACAACTTCAGTAAGTTTTTCTGTTATGGAAGAAATGTAACACTTTGTGTTTCATAAAAGTGTGTGCTAATTATGCTTTCATGAAAATATAACGAATTTTGTCACATTGTCTTTATATGTCTACCTCATGAAAGTATATTAAAGGCTATAATCTTTATCACAAAATCATGCTTTTTAGTCTTTTTTTTATTTAGAATATGATTTATGAATTGCTAAAGAAACTAGATTTTGGATTAAAGCATGAGGTCTGACATTCACTCATTTGGGTACTTCTCATGTAAGTCTCATCAAAGAATCTTACAATGCTCATTTTCTTAGAAATTTTATAAATTACATATACATCTTTTTTTCACTCAGGAACATAGGATGGGTCTTGAACAGAAAGTCATTTTTCACAATGAAGGTATACTTTTATGCGCTATTTTTTTAAAGTTTTATTGTATTATGTAATAGATGAGGGTTTATATCAATAAAGTTCGGAAACGACCCCAAATTTTTATTTTGCCTTAGGCCTCCAAAAAGGTTGAGCAAACCCTGTTCAACGAGTTACCACGCGCTTGTAGGCCAGTTTGTGTATTTAGTGAAATTTGTTTTAATTTTTTCTAATACGGAACATGCACACATTTAGTTGTACTTTTCATATGTTTCTTTTATATTGTATAATTGGTTAATATTAGTCTCTTTATGGTTTTAGTGTTTGAATAATATACCATTGCACTTTTTATGGGCTTTATGATTGTAATGTGTTTTTATCCTTAATCTTTCTCTATTTTTATTATTATAGAAGGCCAGAAGTAAGAAGAAACAGTTAAATTAGTTGCGAATTTCATGATTTTATGAATCGAAGAGACAAGGGTTAAGATTGTTAAACTCAGGGGGTAAGAAAGTGATAAACTAAGCAAGTAGAAATAACTTTTTAATAAATTTTCTTTTCTACCAATGATGGGTGTTCACCCATTTTTCATAAGCAAAAGATTATGCTATGATGTAGAAATTCGTCAAAGAATCACAAACAATGATACTTGATGCATCAATTGTAGAATGTGGTCTCATTTCGTTCTCTTTGTGTGTCAGTTGCGATTATGTGACAAAATTGTTGGTCTGGTTTGTATGCATAAGCTAAGCGGTTTTATTGTTGATGCTTACCTTATTTATGAAACTGTGGGTTGTATGTGTCACATTTAGGGTGGAGATTTGAAAACTTGAAAATTATTTAAAATTGATTGGGTTAGTGTTTCGGCAACCGGGTAAACTAAATTGGGGAAGGTGGTTGCGTAACTTATAATATCTAGATTATATATTTTATATTTTTATCAAAGTAATTATTATCTCCTTTTCCCCCTTTTCAATTGCTACAGCAGATTCAACTAGGAGGCGTTTGGAAGTCGATTTTGGACTTTGTGTGGTTGCAGGTGCAGAACAAGTAAACAAGGAATGTAATAGTAGGAGCGGGTGGTAAATGGATGTTGGTATTATCCGATTTCATGGAGAAAACTCTTGACTTGGAATTTGCAGGTTTGCACCATAGATAATTTCACACCATAATCAACTTTAGGCATTGGTAAGTTTTGTGATATTCTATTTTGGGCTTCCATATTGAGAATCTGAAAGTATGTTGAAAGGTGAACTTGGATTGATTTCTTATTAAGATTAAGAAATAGAAAGTGCAGATGTTCTTTCTCAAATCTAGCGTAAAAGTTCTATGAATGCAGATGTGTGTGTGACTGTGTGAATTTTACTTATGGCACTATTTTTACAAATTCTAATAGAATTGTTAAAAAGCTGCTTCAAATCTTAACGGATTCACATTATGAATTAGAAAAATTGTAGCGTATTGTGCATATCTATTTGACAAGTGACTTATGTGAACTTGATTTATGTGTTGTATGGCAACCTTAAATTCTACTTCTATTTAGATCCTTACTTACCCTTAGGATTGTTAAAGAGCTATATATATTTAGATCAATAAAAGCCTATTAAGCATCTTTTTATATAGCCTACTTCAAGGAAGGAGAAAAATAATTAAACACTCGACTCTTGGGTCCGACTTTGCTCTCTCTCAGTTTTATATCTTCTAAATACATATGTTTCTGTTAAAGGGAGCAAATTAGATGGGTGAATCGGGTTTGGTAACGGGTTAAACCAGACAAGTATTTAGTTTGTAGCAAAATATGTTGGTTGACCCATAAACTCTTTTATTTAACTTCCTTTTTTGTGCACTGTATAAATAATGAATGTGGTAGTCATTTATTTAAGTGATCTTCAATTTTGGGCTTCCATATTGAGAATTTGAAAGTATGATGAAAGTTTTAACTGGTTTGTTTTAGGAATATTTTCCATGTGTGTTGTATTCTTTGTTCTTAGCTTTTAGTTGTCTTTTACTTTGTATTTTGCTTAATGTTCTTTTTGTAGTCAAGTTCATCATAAAAAAAATCTTTGGTGCAATGTTCAAGGTAAAGTTAATAACTTTACATGCAGGTGTATAGATATGAATGAAGAATTTTATGGATTGTTCGTTGCCTAAATTCATTTTGGTTTAAAATTAGTTAAATGTTATGTTGTTTGTGCTTTTTAGTTGTTGCATTCTTGCAATTAGAAAGTTCTTGATTGTTAAAATTTAGTTGTATCTTCTTGATTGTTAAAACTTTTTATTTTCAATTTTAGGGCAACGAGATATGAAGGTTGTTTTTTTTTAATTTTGATTTTGTAATGACTGTAGATTTGAAATTTCATGTACATGGAACCTGAATATGTTTCAAGAGTTAAGTTGACTAAGAAATCTATTTTTTGGATGCCTAAATGTGCTCAATAAGGCTATCTTGAAAGCAACCAGAGGGAGTTATCCTCAAAGCTGGGTATGGTTTATATGTGATTGCCAATTTAAAGACTTGAGCCTTCAAACATTTCTGAGAACAAGTTGTAGTTTCTAGAGGAAAGAGACGAAAAGAATCTATCATGGGGTATTTTGAAGCTTAGCAACAGGGCAGATAAGGTTCCAAGCACACTATGCTTCAATGGATTTCATGAGTCTAAGACTTGAATCACAAGCCTTTAATGCTCTCCTTTCTCGAATCACCGGTTTCTATGGTATATTTCTTGACTGATTCATGTATGTAGTTAGAATGCCATTGGTAAGTTTCATTGTTATTTTAAGCGTTATGTCTTTCTATTTGGTTAAATCTAAACCATACTTGTATTTTTTCTAATGGAAGTGGATCTTATTAGCATAGGTTGATTATGTGTTTTGAAAGATAGAATGAAAGTTTCATTTCTTTTGTTGTGGTATCGAGTTTGGTGAATTTCATTCATTTTTTTTGTAGGTTATGCAAGACATGAGAGATTGCTATGAAAGTTTACTTACCACTAGGCTATTCACCATGAACACTCAAGATGCTTGACTTGGATGTTCAAACTGATAAACAAATATGGTTGGACTTTAGAATGCAAAAAAAGATAGTTATGACAGTAAACAACCCGGCCACCGGACGGGTATAAAACTAGTTTCTTTTTACGTGTGAATATTATTTATATTATTGTAGTTATCATTTTCCTTGATTTGTTATTGTTCTAGCAAAATTGCAAGTTGAACCCGGGAATATTTACGAACAAGTGAACAACCATCTAAAGACCTACATGGCATGAATCTGCCTAGAAGCGAGACAAAAAAAACTAACCACCCAAATGCATTACTATTTTGTCCCATATGGACCAATCCAAATTATATGATTTTGACCTATGCTTTATTCAAATAAAAGAGTTGACTTTGACCTCTTATATTGTATTATATTGCAATCTCTATTGTTAAATATCTTTGCATTTCTAGCTTTTCGAATCGCCATAAAGTCGCAACGACTATTGCATGACAAATCTTTTTTATCGGCTTATGTATGTGAAGTTTCTTAATTTAACACCTTAAGCACCTTTCTAACCGAGCCCAATGAGGAGCCATGGATGTTGCACCAATGATGATACTTGATTCACGAAGTAATATAGTTTACTTATTTATTTATTTATCTATTTTTGTTTTAGGAAATAGCAAGGAAGCAACAAAATGGAAGAATATTAATGAGACGTTTCAAATTTTACACTTGGTTTGTTAAATAATAGAAAGACAGAAATGATCTTCAAATGAACTGATTATATAAAACAAACAAGTCTCTCAATTTGAGTTGAATATAAAATTTGATTCATAGCTTTTGCTATTGCGGTTGGCGAGTCAACAACTATTGTTTGTTTGTAATTTTGCATGTACAACTCAATACGTTAATCAAATTCTATAGCAAGACTAATTAAGTTGGAATTGACTGTTTTAACAAACAAACGGCTTTACTTTTCCACTAACAAGAATCCTCTAACCCACGAATATTGACCAATGAAGTCAATCATCAACGCTTAACTTAAGTTATACGACAAGAATTTGACCAATGACTTTTTGAAGATCGCATAAAACTCTTCTATATAAAGCAATTCCCCTTCTACTTCTATTATTCAAATTCTATCCCTAAATTACTACTCTTATTATTTACATTCCTAAGAAATATGACAAGTAAGTCACTTAGCTCCGGTTCGATAATTTTTGTCTTCATCTTCATCTTTGTTTTATCACAACCAATGCACCTGCAATCCAAGGCAGCTGCCTTAACTTCTCGGCGTATGTATCGTTCTCTGCCTCTTATTCTTGCTATATTTTTCAATCAATTTATATACATGAAACATGCCATTAAGCGTAACGTGACATGAACTAAACTTAAGGTGACATGTAACATGTCACATGCCCCATAATACGTGTTTATTTGCACATATGTAACATTTACATATATGAAAATAATTAATTTACACATATGTAAAACATGGTTACACATATGCGATTACTTATTTCATTTTAAAAATATGAAAGTGATAAATTGTAGTGGTTACACATTTTGAGATAAGTACCCTTAGTTTAAATAAAATAAATAAAGAAATGCAAAAAAAATACCAAAAAAAAATGATTAACCTAAATTGTTAATTCTCCTGGTTATTATATTGATGAGAAGATTTTTTTTTATTGTAAGACTAACCTAAATTGTTTATTTTCTTGGTTATGTAAATGCAGAATTATATCAAGATCATCGTTATCCACCATGTTTATGTTGTCAAACGGATGCACCACCACCTCCCCATTGCTATTGTGCATGCTTCGTGACCGATTCAGAGAATAAGTCACCCTGATGAATAAAATTAAAGATGGATTTGCATTTATTTATGTAACAAATAAGATACATTATAGTTTACAAGGAATTAATTAATATACCATTCTAAAGTGAATGTTGACTAGCGCATATGCTTGTTTTGTTTGTGCTATTATTGATTAATTATGTTTTCCTATTAATCTTGTTAGTGCAATTGTAAAATAAATGCTTTAAGCTTAAAAAATCATATTCACTTAAAAATGTATCTATGGTGTTGGTGACTGTTATAGTTCCAAATCGGTTACGGTTTCAATGGAGGGGTTTTGTAACCCGATTACAAACCGACGGTTTGGTTCAATTCCTAACCAGTTCTTGCCAAACCAATTTTAATACCAGTACTATTTTCAATACTGGTTCTGGTTGGTGAACCGGTTTTTTATAACACCGAGTATTAAACTACTACCCAAAGTACATTTTGAACTCTGGGCTTTGTAACTGGGCCTTCAATCCGGACTTACTTGGATCTAGCCATCCAGGTTTGGTTAGAAATCAATAATAAAAAATGTGATTGAACTGCCTATACAGTCTCAAATTATAAAACAGTTGTAAATTAAATGTAAAAAGAAAAACATATCAATAAATATATATCAAAAATATTTAATACCTAATAAATATCAGGAGACAACATCCAACCATACACCGTTAATCCACAACAATAGCATCAAAGATATCGAAAAACAGGAACGCGTTGAAGAGGTGGTGGACACTTCTCAAGTAGCATTATGTTAGATTTTAAGAATTTTAGCTACATTTTTTTTAACGACAAATCTATCTTACTCTTCACTCATAATTACACCAAATAATTCATCTCATATATGAGTTTGAACCTAAGACCTCTCATTTAAAAAAGCAAACGCCTCTACCAAGTGGGCTGTCCCACATTAGCAAAGCTTGATTTTAATTAATTGGGTGTGTTAAAAATTTAAAATAATCCCTTGCCACCGACCTAGGTTACAAAACCACCCCTAACCTTTCTCCAGTTTTAAATACTTCCTCTCGACTTTTTAAATTTTCAGATATACCCCTCCAGTTTCTAAAGTTTCAAGTTTACTCTTGTACAAAGTTTCAACTCTACCTCTCAAATTTATAAAATATCAAGTTTACCCCTCAAAATTCGTTTATCTTTTCTTTTACATTTTTTATATTCGTTTACAAAAATTACCTTTCCCTATTTTTAATTTGTTTTTACTTTGTTATCAACTTCTTTAACGAATTTTTCGTTTCAATGTTAGCTTCTATTCGCATCACAATTTATCTATATTTCGATCTTCAAAACAGAGGCCTAGAAACTTCAATAAAAAAGTACTTACACATAAAAAGCAAAATCGTAATTCATATGTGCAAATTCATATAGTTTTTTAAAAACTTTGCACTTTTTATTTATTATAACAATAACGTTTCGTATTTTTTGGGATAAATGAAGCATTTAAGCAGACAACCGAGTACCGTCTAACCAGTCGAGTCCTGTATGCATCGATGGTTTCCCTTTCAAATGCATTAAAGTGATGGTCATCTCCCAGCTCAAAAGCATTAATGCACCTCCTTAGGAAGCTACTAGATTTTTTGAAACTCAACACTTGACCACTAACTCCAACCCAACTCCATGCATTATCACAATACCTTAATAGAGGTGTTAAAGGATTACATCGATCCCCAACTAAACTCAATTTGGACTCGTTTGATCTGAGAAGGTTGATCTCGAACTTTAACACATTTCTACCTCTATTTATACTCCGTGTTTGACTCGTGAGTAATTTTACAAATTTAAATACTCGTTTATTATTTAATAGGTTAGAAACTCATTGTATTACACATGTTAAATAAATAAAATGTTATATATACTTAGTAATAAAGATTAACATATTATATAGTTTTTAATACAACTTTTAAAAACGTTATACAATTAATTTTTAAAAATGTTTCATCAAAAGAATGAAAGAAATGTTCAATTTATAAAAAAAAAGTTTTATGAACAAACCAATTTTTTTAAAATAAAAAAACACTTTATAAAAAGAAATACATAATCATTATTTTTTAATAGGAGATAGATGTGAAAAATAAAAGGTTATAAAAAATAATTAAAGAAATTTGTATAAATAATATGAGAGATAGACGGGAAAAAAAAGTTAAACATGCACAGGAGAGTGCAAAGTGTTTAAGAAAAACCTTTATTTATTAGAAAGTATAGATATATATATATATATATATATATATATATATATATATATGTTATTACTTATTATCTTTGATTTGATATATATAGTTGTTTTTGGAACGACAGCATTATATATATTAAACACCGACTAGCAAAATGCTAGGCACGTGGGCAGATGGAGCGCACAAGTGTTACATAAAGTTTAGAGGGTTTTGTAAGCATTTTATCCAGTTAATCTTACATTTACTAATTCTACTATCATACTAGCTCATCTTAGGCTAGAATCCGTTTATCAAATGATATTCGATCTTGGGATCAAGCTTGTTTCACTAGACTACTTATCTTTTTTCGTAAAATACATATCGTTATTTTGATAATCAATGTATGTTAAACATTCAAACACCTTATAACTTTTAAAAAGGTTAAAATAACATAACACTAACCAATACAACTGTGTTGTTACAATTTGACTATATTACAATTTACAATTACTATTATCAAATAATGAATTTTCAAACAAACATTTAAACACTCATTTTAAATGCAAAGTTGAATTATTATTGTGTAGTCAATAAAAAGCAGGATGTTTGGACCGGTGCGATATGATATATTACCGTTTAGAGGAAGAGATGGGTGGGTGGTTTTACGTGCATGAAGGGTGTAGGTGTAATAGGACATTGACATTGTGCACCCATGTGTAGAGTGGGAGAGCGTAGCTGTCTTCAAAACGAAACATGGAAAGCTTTTAAATACCATCACATGCATTGCCCGCATTCACTCATCTCCCCAACTACTTCACTCCCCCCAAAACTATTTTTATATCGATTTAAACAAATGCACACATAAAACGCCTTAAATTGTACAATTAACTTAAATATTTTAAACCCTTTTTTGTCACATTTTTGTATTACCGATTTACAATAGTCATTAAAAACGTCTCATTCAGGAGATCATCAATCCTAGAATGCTCTTACGTAAGCAGGCCTAACTGTGGAATTCTTCTTTTCATTTACAACAAATATGACCAAAAACGTGTTGATATTTGAGACAAACTTCTGTCAAATGATCGATGTTGGATTGTATCAAAAGTGTTACAATCTTCTCTATTAATATTATACACTATGTTGTATAAAGTGTATAATACAACTATATGATACGAGTAAGACATAAAATGAGATAGTAGATTCGAATGTTTTTTTAATGGTGTCAACGGTGGCCATTAATTTGATTACTGGTCGGAAGCAACCACATTCTGATATTCGAAATATGTAATTACTATTTTTGTCATAAAATGGAAAATAAAATCTCAAATTCAATATATATATATATATATATATATATATATATATATATATATATATATATATATATATATATATGTGTGTGTGTTTGAGAAAGATTGTGAACTTAACTTTATGTGTGTTTTGGTCTATTATATCGATCCCAAAAGGAAATAAAGTAACCATATACATAAAAGCACAATTTTTGGGTAGCCAAGTGTACCAAGACCCAAAATATCCTCATAGTGTAAGGTTTCATCGAATACATATCCATATCTATCAAAGTTTAGATTCAGGAGATCTTAATAAGATACACAGAAGACTTGTTTGCATCTGAATAACCTTCTATGACAAAAAATGTAAAACGAAACAGTTATTCTCGGTTCTTATTTTTAAATACTTAAAAACCCGTCTTAGTTTGAGCTTTGCCATCTCAACTTTGCCAAACATAAAGAAGGAGGATTAACAAAAACAAAGGGAAAAAATGGTTCTTGAATGTTGAGCATACGTATTCAACGTGTACTTTGGGTTGGTACATTTTTCATTTATTATTACCGTGAACAAATAAAATGTATCACCTTTTAGAAGTAACAACACCTTCACACGCTCAAAATTACAAGCTTTTGTGATGCACATATGTCGAACCAAAACCATATGTATCACTTCAACTGCTTTAACTCATCTTGTACCAATATTGATGTCCTTCATTAAATGCACCATCTTTATTATAATAAATTAACACTGCTTTATTTCTTCACACCACATATTTCCAAACCTAATATTGTTCATGGATTCAAGAACCAGAACGGTGTGGTGGGCGTTGCTCGTTGTGGTGGTGGCTATTGCAATCACCACCGGTGAAGCTCAAGACTCGTTAGTTCCGGCTATCATTGCGTTCGGTGACTCTGCCGTTGATGTGGGCAACAACGACTACCTTCCCACCATTTTCAAAGCTAATTACCCACCGTACGGCCGTGACTTTGTCAACCATCAACCCACCGGAAGATTCTGCAACGGCAAACTTGCCACGGACATCACCGGTACTTAGAAACCGCTTATAAAGGGTGTTTGGATGTCAAAAAAGTATTTTGACTTTTTCAGTTGTGTTTAATAATCGGGTTTTAAAATAATTATTTTATATCAATTCTTTGAACAACTTTAAAATTATAAATTTAATTGTTTTCGATAAATAAAGATAATCTTATCGGTACATCAACACGCTGTAATACCTCTTTTTGTCTACGGTATGGGCCGTATAGGATGTTTTTCACTCATACGGGCCATATGATAAATACAGTACGGGTCTTATTACCTTTTCTGACTAACACCGAAGTGTCTGAGTCAGTGGCGGATTGAAGACAAGCCCAGAGGGTGGCGAGGCACCCGCTGAGATTCATCGTAGTAGTAGAAAACATTAAGGTTTTTTAAGCAGTCACCTTCGAAAATACTTGGGAGGCACCTATGGCATCCGATGATTGAGAGAGAAAGAAGGAAACCGAAGATGTTGGTGATTACTTGCTATGAAGAAATGCCTCTGTGAAGAGGTGAAAGCTTAATGGTTGACATTGTTTTGGTGAGGAAGATGAAGTTTAGAGAGATAAAAGTAGAGAGAAGATGATGTTGATTGGGAACAATTAAATGTAGAGAGAGATAACTTTGTCTAAGGAAATACAATATTTAATTTCAACATTTAAAGGTGAACTTTAACACTATTTTTTTTAATGACAACATTAACCCAATTTAATTGACTTAAGTTACAAATTAAGTTTTATTAAAATTTTAAGTAATCATAAACTAACATCTCATATTATTATATTACGTATTAATCATAATTAATTAAATTAAGTAGATGAGTAATGTGTGCTTTCTTTAACAACATTTTTTTTACTCTTAAAAATAGCACATAAACCTACACTTGTGAAATTTGAGCTCACATCACTTTTGTGGGATAATTATTTTTTTATTTTCTATATAAGTTTGAGTTTCATCGGAAGATGTTAAACTTATTATATCACTAAGTAAATAAGTACGTGTAGTTACAATATCATTAAGTAAATAAGCGTTAAATGCTTTTTATCCGACCCATTTTAACCCGGCTTGTTTTTTTATAGTCGACCTGTTTTTACACGACTTTTTTAGCCGACTTAATTTTGACCCTATTTATTGAGCCGACCCTTTTTTGTGCACCCGCTCAAGAAAAACTCTGAATCCGCCATTGGTCTAAGTTGACGTGTACACCAGGCCGTGATACTTTTTCCGCCTATAATACGGGCAATATAGGGTGTGTTTTTCACTCATACGGGTTGTATGACAAATACATTAATACGAGCGTATTATCTTCTCTAACTGATGTTGAAGCGACTGATGTGATGTGTACACCATTTACAGATACAATAAGACCGTTTACCTTTTTCCGCCTACAATACTGGCCGTATGATGACGTCATGTCATCTGGTGTAGGCGTTAGCTATAACGTGACCCTAATCAAATTAATTAACACACTTTAAAAATTGTTTCATTTTCTATGAGATTTTGATGATTGAACTACTAGTAAATCTAAATGTTTGGAATGTTACAACAGCTGATACCCTTGGATTCACTACATACCCACCGGCGTATCTCAGCCCTGAGGCCACCGGAAACAAACTTCTGATCGGAGCTAATTTTGCTTCTGCTGGATCTGGTTACGATGATAAAACCGCCATTGCCAGTGTAAAACAACAAACTAATTTAATAATAAGATGCTGATGTACTCTTACGGTGATAAACTTACACTTAATTTCACAATTTGCAGCATGCAATTCCATTATCCCAACAACTACAATACTACAAAGAGTATCAAGGCAAGCTTTCACAGGTGGCCGGAAGTGCCAAATCAGCCTCCATTATTAAAGATGCATTGTACTTAATCAGCGCAGGCAACAGCGACTTCGTTCAGAACTACTACGTTAATCCTTTTATCAACAAAGTCTACACCGCAGACCAGTACGGAACATACCTTATCGGAATCTTTTCAAGCTTTGTTAAGGTAACCTTATTTTTTTAATGTCAGTGCATTTAATTTAATAATTGAGTTACAAACAAAGGTACTGTAATTGCCAATGATATGCAGAGAATACTGCTAAGGTTTAATATCAGATAACAGAAGAAGTACAATGAAGAAAAAGAAAAATTAGATTATAAATTATAAACGGGCCCAATAAAAACTCAATACAAACAGAGTCCAATAACTTATTATGCTAACACGTACAACAGGATTTGTATGGGTTAGGAGCAAGGAGAATTGGGGTGACATCGCTCCCACCGTTGGGGTGCCTACCGGCGGTTAGAACTTTGTTTGGATCTCATGAAAAGGGATGTGTAGCCAGTTTCAACACTGACGCTCAAGCCTTCAACAAGAAGGTGAATGCAGCTGCAACACAACTCGGAAAGCAACTCCCGGGTCTCAAGCTTGTTATCTTCGACATCTTTCAGCCACTCTATGACCTCGTTAAAAATCCTTCTTCTCATGGTAATATAATTCTTCTGAAATTTAGTATCCAATATCTTTTTAGCTAAAAGTAGATTTGACTTACATTGATGATTGATTTATATTAGATTTTCTTTACGTAGATGATTGGTGTTTGTTTGTTTCTTTAATTAATGTTGATCTGTCCATAGATTTAGATTTTGGACAAAAAGAATACTGGATTTGAATCTTTTTAGCTAAAATTAGAACTTTTTACAATAATGACTAAGCTTTTCCATCCAAGATTTGAAAATTTTGAACATATAGTGGGTTTAAAAGGGAAAGTCACCCTAATAAACATTTTGAGCAACCTTTTTACCAAAATTTTTAGCTAAATGTCAATCAATATACATTTTGGCTTAAAAGTCAATATGCATTTAGGGTGGACTAAAAGTCAATATACATTTTGGTTTAAAACTGTCAAAATGTACATTTGGTGATTTTCCGAGGTTTAAATCATTTTAGCCAAATTATAACTTTTTTTTGAGCAACCATCCTAATTACCACATAAACTTGCACTTACAGGATTTGAACTCACACCACTTTTGTGGAGGATAATCACCAATGTCATTAGGCCATAAGACCATGGACATCCAAATTATAACTAATGTTTGTTTTTTTTTTTGTGTTTTTTAAGGTTTTAAGGAGGCTACAAGAGGGTGTTGTGGAACAGGAAGGGTAGAGACAACTGTGTTTTTATGCAATCCAAAATCGGTAGGCACATGTAGCAACGCGACTGAATACGTGTTTTGGGACAGCGTTCATCCGTCTGAAGCTGCTAATCAAGTTCTTGCTGATACTTTAATCCTCCAAGGCATTGCACTCATCGGTTGATTAATCACTACTGCACTCTTTTCTTAAACTTTGTATTATTCATGTACAATGTTACTTCATTATGTTTCTATTACTTTCATAGTCCACTACTGTTTTCTGCTTCTGTATTCAAATCACATGTAAAAGACCTGTTTCAGATTTCTACAGTTATTGATTTATCAATTACTACTCATTTACCAGACTGTATTAAACGATCACGTATTTGTTAGCCTAAGATCGTGCTTCATTCGATCAGTTTTCGTTCTGACTTTCTTTTCAAATTTCTGCAAGTTTTGTACCTTATAAGCAAAGGAGACCATATACTACAAGAAAAAAGGAACCTGCAAGTGTTTGTGTGAAGACAAATTATATGTAAAATACCTGTTTCACATTCCTACAAGTATTGTTCATCAATTACAACTCATTTACAAGACTGTATTCAAAAATCCCACCTTCGTATTCACACGTATTTGTTTCAATATTCACACGTATTTGTTTCAATATTCATCAATACAACACATCCCACTCTGATTTACAAGGAGACTTATCTACTAAAACAAAACCACCAAGATCACCATCACAAGAGTTTGCTTCATTCGCTGGATCTTCTTTCTGAGCCTTCTTTTCCTCCAATTTGTGTAAGTTTGGTATATAAGCAAAAGAGGCCCTAGACCGTAAGGCTAAAAGGGTTTGCAATTGTTTAGCATATTCTTCTTTATGCAGAGCCAAAGACACATTCATGTACTTTCCATTGTAGAAACATCCTGTACAAATTGAATGATCAAATTAGTGATCATAAAAGTCGATAAGAAACGGTTAAACAGGATGTTAAATTGTTAATTACCGTTAAGAAAAGCGATCGCTTTCTTTGCTTCTTCTGGTTTGGAGAAGCAAATGTATGCCATCCCTTTGCTAACACCAATTCTATCACATATCACTTTAACAAAAGTGACATTACCAAAAGCACCAAACACTTGTTTAAGATCCTTTTCAGTTACAAAAGTAGCAAGATTTCTCACAAACAGATTTGAAACGTTTGGTTTCTGCTTCTTATGAGAACGCTTTAAGATCGCCTCCCTTTGGGCTTTCATCATAGCCTTTCCAACAAACCATTTCTTGGTACCTATTTCAAACACAAATTAATAGCTACAAAAAGAAGACAATGTATATAAACAAAGATGTTATGCGACTATTTATGTCTTTTTTATACCTATTTCTGCACCATTTAGGCCCTCGATGGCGTTCACAGCACTCTCGTGCGAATCAAAATTGACGAATCCAAACCCTCTAGACTTCCCTTCAGCATCATTCATGATTAAAGCACTTGTTATCTTCCCATATTTAGAAAATGTTTCTTTCAAAGAACTCTCCGTGAAATCCTTATCAAGATTTTTCACGTACACATTTGTAAATTGCGGTTCCTTTCTTTCACTTTTCCTGAGAAACTTTGCAACAGTTCTATGCAAGAAAACATTGAATAACATAATCAAATTCAATTGTTTATTACTATAATAAAACCTATTACAAGAAACACATATACAAACAAGAACATATATGATAAAAGTATAAAAAAGCTAGCAAATTAGGTTCAATCATAAGAAAACATACATCAAAATCCCATATAAAGGAATCAAGATTATAAACACTTGCATATCCATTGGCATCATTAATCACAAAATAATCAAAATTAAAAGTGTATTGATATGGTCTTTTGAGTTCTTGAAATATTAGAATCAAGAAAATTGAAAACCAACAACAAAGTTACTTGAATCAAGATTAGGGGTTTGATCAGAATTACAAAGAAACTTACAAAATCTTTCCATGAAGAAAAGATCCATTTAATGCAGAGAGAGCATCCGAAGCCGAATCCTCCGAATAAAACTGAACAAACCCAAAACCCTTACTCTTCCCATCATCATCTCTAGCAACTTTACAAGAAAGAATCATCCCAAACACCCCAAACACCTCTTGCAGCTTAGCATCATGAACAGATGAATCAAGATTCTTCACAAACAGATTACCAATTCCGGTGTTTCTAAAAAAAGGGTCCTTCTCAACCCACATTACCCTCATGGGTTTCCCTCTTAACCCAACATGGTTAAAACGATTTAAAGCATCAGCAGCTGTTCAAAACAACACTAATAAAATCAAGAAAAAAAAAACTAAATGAAAGAAAAGGGAAGTAAATTAATTAATTACCGTGAAAGGGGGAGTAGAAGTCGATGAAGGCATAGCAAAGGGATTTGAGGGAGAAAGGGTCTCTACAGAGATGGACATTATAGACTGGGCCGATCATGGAGAATAGGATGTAGAGGTCGCGTTTGGTGACGTCAAGGTGGAGGTCGCCGGCGTAGAGTGAAAACAGCCGTGGCGGTGGCGGGAGTGGTGGTGGGATGGTTGGAATGAGAAAGAAATTTGCCATTACAGAAGAGAATTCGATCGAGGAAGTAATCTTTGATGGAGAGAGAGCAAGAAAATGTAATGTGAGAGTCGTAATCTGTTACGAGGGAGGGAGAATTCATGCTATTTGTAGAGGTGTACGGGCGATCGTACGGAATCGTAACGGCGTCGTCCCGCAGAGTACTCATACTTTGGATAAATTACAAGTTGTTGGACCACTATTGGTCTGGCCCAAGATCCGAAGGCGTATACTTTTTCAGCCCACTCCTTTTATTCTGAATCAAGTCGTCAACCAACCCAACTCAACTGGGCATAAATTATTAATATGTTTGATTAGATTAGACTTAACAATTATATCTTAAATAATCAAAGTCTTTGAAGAGCCATACACGTTGTGACGCGTTAACTCGCACATAGTGGCACGTTAAAACACGCAATACATAAAAAAACACAAAAAACGTTCAATAAAGCGTTGATAACATTAAAGATATTATATAGAAAAACGAAACCGTCGCAAATACAGTTAGCTATCTCCCTATTATCGTGTTTTACTATTTTGATTTCTTTTCTTTTATATTAAAATTATGTCCCCCATCGGGACCGTCACAAATACAGTTTCTCCACCTGTTGTCTCACTTGCTTACGGTATCACCAATGCTCATCAACAATTTGTCTTTAAACTTAACGTTGATGGTGCTCACTTTGCTTCTACCGCTCCACCGCCTCTCTATGGACACCACAGCTGCCACCGCCATCTCACCACTTTCAGCCTCCATCACAACCGATCATGCCACAACTGCCTTTGCTGCTTAGTCCACCGCCTCTTGGTGGTCTGTCGGCCTCGCCATTCGTGGTGTTTGGCTCGTCAACACTCATCTTATGTGTTCCACCCTCTCAGTACACGGATTTAGCATCACTTTTAGCTCAATGTCTCTCCAGCCACCTGCGCAAGACCACAACTACTACATGGACTCCAAAGCTAGCAATCACATGTAATTTAACCAAGGTACACTGCATTCCCTTATCTCGTGTGATAAATCTAAAGGCATAATGGTTGGTAATGATGCCTTACTTCTAGTTTCGCATATCGGTAACTCTTTCTTTCCCCTCTCTCTTATTATATCTTATCACACAACCCATGTTTTACTTAAAGTTGTTAATGTTGGTTAATTATTTGAGTTCGCCTGTGAAAGAAGGAATTGTAGTGAAGGTGGGAAGCTTGGCTGAAAAAAGGAGCTGGGATAACGATGGAAGCCGCAAGTTTAAGATTGGTTTAGTTGATTTGTTTTGCAGGTTTGTTGAGTCCTAGTAGGAGTCTAATGTTTATTTCTTTTAAATAATTAGTAGGTTAGGGATTTGATTTATCATTAAACATTCTAGTAGGTGGGTCATGGAGATATATTTCTTTCTTACAAACATTTACATTTGCTTGCTATGATTAAAAAAAACAAAGCGAAGGAGAGCTTTTATGAGACTTGAAGTTGGATTTAGCACGAGAATCTTTCAAAGCTTCTGCGTATTTCGCTAGCTCAGATTTTTGACCGCCCGAAGAAGACAAACGACGACGACCACCCGGCCCGCCGCCAGCATCAGAATCAACCAGTTTATAAAAGCTTGAATCACTATGCCTATGAGTTAATCTTTTTGATCCCCCAGCTGATAATGTTTTCAATCTTTGATTCTCTGATGAACCAATGTCATCACCACCCGATTCAGATTTCCCTACAGACGAACTCCTGCTACGATTCCGCTGGTGGTTAGGGCTGTTATTATGGTTACGATCTTTCCCTCTTATTACTCGCATTAGCTTTCCAAAGAAAGTATTGTTGTTGTTTTTGTGACGTAACTGATCGTCGATAAAAGATTCATCAAACTCCCCAGAATCCGTGATGATAGAAGCTTGAGAAATCGACCACTGTTCGGAGTCGATTCCGCCTTCTTTATCCGCGTAATCGACGATCAATTGTTTGGCTTTCTCTTCGGATCTAGGGCTTAGTTTTTTACTGAGATCTCTAGCGGTTGTTTTACCGGGTCGCGGTTGATAATTCCGAAGCTCGTGTCGTAAACATGCGTTGATCCATCGAAGATAAACGAGTTCTTCAACCTCAGCACATCTGTCTGCTTGAAGTCGCTCGTTTTCTTTTGACAAATCTTCGTTCTGTTTCTTCAAATTCTGGTTTTCTTCCTTGATTTTTTCAGTCTGCTGATTGGATCCATAGCACATGAGATAACAGAAACAATTTAACATTTATTGAAAATAACAATGGTTAATATTATAAAAAAAACCAATATATTTTTCAGTTTTTTTTAAAAGAAGTTATTTCGACATATTTTTTTTATATAAAAGCCACCACATATATAAAAAGAACCACCAAGAAAGTCCTTAAAACTTAATTTACTATATTAAAGTCTCTATAGCGAAAAAATATTTAAAATAATTTTGTATAAGAAATTATATAATTTTATTTTGACTAATCTAAGGGATAGCGAGTTGTAATTGGCATTCTGGTCCAATGGTATGGGAGTGATGGTAAGGGATTAGGCTTTTTGTGATCTTAGGTTCAAAACTTACTCAAAGGGTTTTTTTCACAGTGGTGGGTTTCCTCGATAATTTTCCTGGGTGAGTCAAGCCTGGAACATCAAAATCAATATGAACGGTTGAAATCCCGTCTCTGGAAGGCTCATTCGGGTATTAAGGGTAGTACTAAAAGCCGTTAAAAAAAAAGGATAGCGAGTTATTATTTTAAATATTTTTTCGCACTACATGTATTTTAGACAAATATAAGGAGTTTAATGTAGCAAAATTAGGTTAGATAGACTTTTTCACGTTCTTTTGACATCAAATGGACTTTTATATGCTAGAGTTATTTTGAGGAACTTTTTTGTAAAAAAAAAATAAGAATGTAAATTGGTTTTTGTTATGATATTAACACATAAAAGAAGATAAAATCGTCTTACTTCACCATCTTCTAACACCGATGTAGCAAGAATTTGAACACAATCTAATCTATGAGCCAAATCCGTGTTTTCCAGCTGCAAATTGTCATTTGATTTTCTTAATTCTTCAACTTCTGATATAATCTTGTGTTCGTCTTCCTGCATTTTTTGAACTTGTTGTTGGAAATCCAAAATTTGTGTTTTGTTATTTTCGGATTCTGATTTGATCTTCTTTTTTAGCATCTTTATTTTGGTTCGTGCAGCTTCAAGATCTGCAGCAACTTTCTTGTAATCAGTCATTTGTTCTTCTAGTCTCCTGTTATCAGCCTGTAACGACTCGATTTTTAGAGCGAAAAGCTTAGCTTCCATGTTATTCAATTTAAGACAGTTTTGAAGCTCCATGACTACAGTTTCTTGCTCTTTTAGACCATAGTATTCGAGTAACTCGATCTCTAAGTTATTCTCTCTTTCTTTAAGGACTCTGACCGTGTTTCTTAGGTTCTTAATCTCTTGCTCATGAGTATCCTTCTCCGCACGTGAATATCCTTCGGGAGATTCGATATTTTCTTGTAGAGATTCCGTGTTGTTTGAATGATTTAACTCCTCCTACACCATAGAGAAATTAACGCGAAAATATAGATGAAGTTAATTGATTGGATATTTCATTTTTCGTATTATAAAAACCTTATGCTCAACTAAAATCAATTGATATTTTAAATATTATTTTGGATATTTATGTTTACTTTTAATAGGTATTAATTTACGTTTGTTTATTTATTTTCATTTGTGTTTGTTTATGGTCGATTGTGTTTGTTTATGTGTTCGTTTAGAATATTAATGAACGAACATTGACGAAGATGAATGTTCGTTCGGTTCATTTATAAGCCTAATGAATTTATGTTCAAGAACAAAAATCTTGGTATATATGAACAGCTTCTTACATGTTTATTTGTTGCCAGGGAATCAAAATGGAGTTGATTGCTTCTTGAATTCACCTGCCTGTTGCAATCTGAAAAACATTCTTCATTAGAAAACATGAACAATTAAATTTGAAGGAAAACAAACAACATGAACCTGAAAGTTTCGATCTTTTGTTTATGATCAACGTATAAACAACTCCTCCAAGAGACAATGCTAAAGCCACCCCGAATTTCAAAAACATCGGGGCTATATCTCTATTTTCGTTCCCCATTTGCTTATTAAATAAAACCCTACATAAATTTCACCATTAATGCAAGCATGCAATATTCATGTTCTTGATCGTCATCATCAGCAATCTAGTCATCCTAAAATCAAATTATAAGCATGACCCGTCTAAGAAAAATAATTAATTAGCAAAACCCTTGATTGGTTCTTCACCTAAATGTATATATGATGTGAATTAGCGGTTGTGTTTTTTCTTGTTTTCAGAAAATATAATGACTTTGAGCTTGAAATAATCATATGCCTACATCATGTTTCATAATTATGGTGAATAAAACGTCTTTTAAATTGAATCATTAGTTTTTAAGTATAACCAACATTAACATTTTTCAAGTATTGCCTAAATAATTATTTAATTTTATTTTATGACATTAAATATATTTTGTTAGATAATTTTAAGTGCCGTAAAAAAAGACATTAAATATTGTAGCGCCCTTCTCTATTACAGAAATAAAAAAGGCAATGTAAGGCTGCGGTTTTAACCAGGATGTACGCCACTATCAATATCAGTGAGTGTCGTGAAAACCAAGCGATTAAGTTTTTTGCACACTTTTTCAGGGATGAGGCCCAACACGGGTGGGAGATTGTTAAGCAAGCCAAGGGCATGATGTCAAACTCATGAGGTAGTAGAATCTGAAGGGTATGGTAATGAAGAAGTTCTATCCCCAATACGAGATAGAATGAGTGGAAAGGGAATTCCTCGGGTTAAAGGCTGGTAACATGACTCACCGTCAGTACACTTCCAAGTTTAATAAGATGGCTATGTCGGTTCCCCATCTGGTGAGTACTGAGGAAAGGTGGATGAAATGCTACATTCATGAGTTGCCTAAAAAAGTTCATACGTTGTGAAGGCTAGTGCACCAAGAAAACGACAACATGTTTACGCCACCACAAATCTAGATAGATCTAAGCTCATATGATAAAGTCAAGACTCATCTTTTACCCTTCTCCTAAAAGTCCTTAACCATAATCTTTCATCTCCACGAAATTCTATCTTTGACCATGTCTTCAGATAAATGGAAATCTAACAAATCATGCATAATCCGCCCATCCCAAGTCAGTTTGGGTCTGCCTCTAACCCTCCTTCCTTCTATGATGAGAGTTTCCACTTATCTAACCGGCACCGTCATCTGTCTTCTTTTCACATACCCAGTTCATCTCAATCTTCCATGTCTCCTCTACAAGCAAATGTATATATGATGTTAATTTGAGAACAAAATTGGGGAACACTTTACATTGAGACTAATAATAACTTTTTTTATAAATAGTAATGTGTTATGACAGTAAATGTATCTTATTAGATTTTAAGCTTTTAAGTTATGTTCTAAAGTAAACTTTTATACGATAACAAAATATAGGTTAGATATATAAACGTTGAGATTGTTAAAGAAGTTAACAATATTGAACTGAGTTGATGTTTTTATAAAAAATATAAAGATTTTTAAAATATTTAAATAAATCAATTATATTATTGTGGTCGTTTTTGTTGCATTCTTTCAAACTTTACGTTTATCGTCGTAGCATTTGTTACAATCTTTCAAAGTCGCTGTATCTAGGTTATACCCCTATAACGCGCGGGTCAAAAGCCCTACCTATGAGTGAGATATTCATCATTTCATCTCGTGGTCTTTTTCGTGCATTTAAGAATGGCTTTGGCTTGGGCTTGGGCTTGGGGCTGGGCCTTGCTTGTACTAAGCCCAATTGGGAAGATATTCTTCAAGAGTTCAGGTTCTATCATTCTAAAGTCTAAACTGTGAGACTGGAATTCGAGAACACAGTACCAACTATGACATACATTAAAAAAATTATAATATTATATATTACATTAAATATTACCGTATATAAAGCAAATTTTACATGGGTCTCTTTAAATTTCTAAAATATTGTATTTTTAAAAAATCTAATATTTTAATACATAAACTGTAGTCCTTGATTTATAAAGGAAAAAAATATTTAACATATTTAGAATTTAAAAACTAGATATGAAATTGAGCTACTAAATTTAATTGGTTTTTGTTTTGTAATGACTCTGGCTTATCACATTCAAGCACATGGCATAAAATTGGATTATACATTTAACTCTTTCATTGCATGGTCCCATTTAACGAGTGGTCTTGAAAAATCAACGAATAAAAAATAAAACGTAGATATCTTATCTGAATAGTTCTATTTCACGCTGAAATAGAGGAAGAAGAAGATGAAGTAGGTGATAGGTAAGAGATGATGTGGTGTGTGTGGATGGGGTTTTTAAGCTTATTTGAGTGTTTCCAAAAATAATTCTTAAAATTTAGTATGCACCTAAATACTCATTATTATAAATTAATGAATTGGGTATTCCGGTCATTTATCCAAATTTTATGGAAAAGTTAACGGAACTTAGTGTTAAATCTCAAATTTGTTTACAAAACTAAAATCATAAATCCCAAATTTATAACTTTTCAAAGTTAGTACCCAATCATGTTACTTTAAACAAACCACATGGACCATCTATGTAAGAATCGTTTCAGCTTGGGCCTTGAAAGGTATGGACGATAAGTAATTATGTTGGAACAACGCTTTTGGTCCCTTGGCCAAACATCTGTTATATAATTATGCTAGAGCATTCACGGCAGGTCCTGCATATTTATGTGAGTGATTCCCCTATATTTTAGGGGTGGTTTAAAGTGATAATTTTTTATATATTTTGGGGAAACATCGTTCACCCGCATAAAATTTTAATATTTTTTAAAGTGGTTGTGAGTAGAGAAGAGATAAAAGGTAATGATAAAGGTATTATTTAATTGAAAAGAAAAGATAAAACTTAATGATTTTAATATAATTATAGAGATAAGAATAGAGAAACTGATGTGAATGATCTTAGTTGAATGCAAATTGATTGATTTACCCCTCTATTTAAAAAAAATATCAGAATCATTAAAGGGCCTACACTTTTAATTAAAAAAATAAAAAAAAACCAAACCAAACCAAACAACCCCTTCTCCTTCGCAAGTCACTAGCTATCCACGTTTTTCCAACAACCACCCTTGCGAAACGAGACTCAAAATCAAACCCCATGTTGCTCGTCTCCGCCACCTCCCTCTGGTCACTAGAACCACCAAACATCCATTTACAACCTCTATGAGTTCTTTGGCAACATGTAATCACTCGATGGACATCTCCTCGGCCTCTTTGGTGACTTTATATATTTTAATGTTTAATTAGTTTTTTTTGTTTTTTTAGTATTAAAGGGGTACAATGTTCTTTAAAAAGAATTAACACAAAAACAAACGCCCGTCGACTCCAGGGACCACGTTTATTATGGTTGAGTATAATTTTTCAAAGTTAAGAATCAAACTTACAATCTGAACAAATCACAAGACCAAATGTGTAATCAACTCCATATTTAATGTTTGAAAACAATATATGAAATTGCGCTATTTATTGAATTTAATAGTTTTTTGTTTTGTATGGAACCTACTCACTGTTGTTCCTACAAGTCATTCCGGGGTTGTGATCCTCCACTATTCGATGGTAAAAAGACGCCATTGCTACTTTTGAATGTATAACCATGATGGAGGCCACTATCAACATCAGTGAGTGTCGTGAAAACCAAACGGTTAAGTTTGATGCACATTTGTTCAGGGATGAGGCCCTACACTGGTGGGAGACTGTTAAGCAAGCTAAGGGTAACCACGATGTCAAACTCCTGAGGTGGGAAAATCTGAAGGGTATGCCAATCAAGAAGTTTTGTCCCCAAAACGAGATAGACTGAGTGGAAAGGGAATTCTTTGGGTTAAAGGCTGGTAACATGACTCACCGTCGGTACACTTCCAGGTTTAATGAGATGGAAAGGTTAGTTCCCCATCTGGTGAGTACGGAGGAAAGCAAGATGAAGTGCAACATTCATGGGTTGCCTCAAAAGTTCCGTACGTTTGTGAAGCCTAGCGCACCAAGAAAACGAAAACATGCTTAGGCCGCCACAAATCTAGATAGATCTAAGTCCCTATGATAAAGTTAAGACTCATTTGTTACCCTTCTCCTAAAAGTCCTTAATCTTACATCTCCATAAAGTCCTATCCTCGACCATGTCATAATAGATATGAAAGTCTAACAAATCATGCCTAATCCGTTTATCTCAAGTCAGTTTGGCTCTAACTCTAACCATCCTTCCTTCTATGGTGAGAGTTTTCACTTATCAAACCGACGCTGTCATCTATCTCCTTTTCACATGCACAACCCTCTCAATTTTTCATGCCTCTTCTACAAGTAAAGGTAAATATGATGTTAATTTGAGAACAAAACTGGGGAACACTTTACATGGAGACTAATAATAACTTTGTTTTTATAAATAGTAACCATGGTTGCAGAAGTCGCTAGACGCTTCCAGGTCGGTCGACTGTGGAGTTGTGAGTACCCAGCCTAAGCGGGGAGTACTCGGACATGGTAAATTACAAATAAGTTAATTTTCAGGAAATTATATATTTGTCTGATAACATAAGTGTACTAATATTTATAACAAAATACGTGAATATGAATATAAATAAAAAATATATTTGTTCAAATACTAAAGTATATCAAAAATTGATATTCATTCTTTAATATTATAGACATAGTAATCATTTAACTCTCATCTTCCAATATATCTCAGGCCCTAGCTATTATTAGGTCGGAGGGGCCCTGTTTGGGCCTTAAACTTAACGTTAAGAAAACGAAAGTTTTTTTGCCGTCGTGCAATGGGGTGAAAGTACAAGATGGATTGTTCCCTTGTGAGATTGGAAGGCCAGTGCTGGGTGTGAAACTCCTTGGGGGCGCCGTTAGCAGAGATGCAGGGTTCATCAGCAATTTGGCTGTGAAAAGGGCTTCTTGTGCGGTGGAACTGATGAGTTGTCTCCCACGTTTGCGGGACCCTCAATGCGAGCTCCTTTTGCTCCGCTCATGGGAGTTGCAAAGCTATTATTCAGCCTTAGAACATGTCAGCCTATGTATGTGGGGGAAGCTTTTCAATTTTTGGCAAGGGCCTTCGGGGTGCGATCGAGGATATCATGGTTTGTGGTGGTGCTTTTTTTGGGGATTTTCAATGGAGGTTGGCATCACTTCCAACCCGTTTTGAGGGTTTAGGTTTATGTGTGGCTCAGGATGTATCTGCTTATGTATTTGTGGCCTTGAAGACACAATCTTGGAGTTTACAGGACCACATTCTTCGAGGTTGTGATATTGATGGGTTAGACTCTGATTATGGGTGTGCGATGGATCGCTTGCGCATGTCCCTTCCTAATTTCGATCTTAGCGGTTTCTCTGATAAGGACACCGCCCCCCTAAAGCTCAACATGCTTTGGAGAATGCCTTATTTAGCAGAATCGTCTAGAATTTGGGAGTATAGTTTGAATTATCACCTCGCCAAAAAGCGGTGTTTGAATGTCTCCGGGCTCCTTGGGCTCAAGATTTTCTAACAGTTATCCCCATTGAAGGACTGGACCAGCATATGTCGGCTGTGGAGTACCGGGCTATCCTCAAGTATCGGCTAATGATCCCCTTGTTTCCGACTGATGAGCCCTGCCCAGTTTGCCGCAAGGCTTATTTGGATTCTTTTGGCGAGCATGCGGTCCATTGCAAAGGGTTACCCGGGTTTAAATACAGGCATGATTTGGTTAGGGCTGTTCTTTGTGATGTTCTCAAACGGGCAGGAATTTTTGCTAAAAAAGAGGCCCCCGTGAACTTTCTGACAGATCCGCTTGAAGGGAGGTTTACTCTACGGCCGGCTGATATTCTTGTGTTTGGTTGGGCAGGGGGGAAACACGATTGTGTGGACCTTACAGGAGTGTCCCCTCTTGTGGGGCTCAGGGAAAATGGGGTTGTGGCGGGCCATGCTGCTTTAAAGGCAGAATCATGCAAAGTTGTTAAACACGAGAAAGCTTGTCTAGAGAACCAACAAATGTTTATCCGTTTTGCTTTTGATACTTTTGGGTTCCTAGCACCGGAGGCAGTGAAATTCCTAAACAGGGTTCAACGAGTCGTGCATAGTAATATTTCGGCCCCTAAGACCCAAAGCTTTGTTTTTAGTAGGATCGGTTTTGCTATTCAAAAGGGGTTGCAGCGCAACTTGTTGCCCATTTGCCTGCCGCTTTATTGTAATCGTCCTTCTTTTCAGCAGAAATTATAATTTTGTATAAAAAATGTATCTCCGTGAAAAAAAACGAAAATCCAACCAAAATCGGTGAAAACAGCGAAAATACGAGGTGACCGAGTTGAACGATTTGACCCGAGTTGGATAGTAACTAGTAGTTTTATCCGCCGCGCGTTGCGGCGACTTCGAAACGTACCCTAAATCGAATTCCCGTGTCACACGGCATGAAGCGGATCTTAAACGTTTGAAGCGGTTAAAAAATAAATATATTTAGGTACATAAAAAAACTTATAATGTTATGTCTAGTCATTTAACCCTCAAAGAAAATGTAAAAACCAAAGAAAAATATGTTTTGGCAACGATACAAAATATCAAAACATGTGTTTAAAAAATATAAGGCATAAAATATAAAAATGCGTAATAGAGAAACATAAGAAATACCAAAAGTACAAAATAAAGTAAATCTATATCGATCTTAATTAAACGTAAATCATTGAAAAAGTGTTAACTAAAGTGCGTAAATAAATGGTGAAAAAAAAATAAAACCCAGTTACCCAAACACGGGTTAATAGATGGTAAGGGCACTTAGGGGATGATTGTGAAAATCATTATTTCCCCTCCTTAAAAATCATTATTTAAAAAAAAGGTTATAAGTACTCTCTTTAAACAAATATATATAAACAAAATTTCAAATAATAGAAAAAAGTTTTGTAAAAAATTAAAATAAATGTTTTGAAAAATTAGAGAACACTTTTATAAAAAAATTTAAAAAAATGTATATAAAACAATAAAGTTGTCTTAAAAAACAATAAATTTTTTTTATATAAGATTAAATAAAAACACTTTCTATAAAGACCTACAAAATAATAATTGTATTGTATTTGGAAAAACATTCGGAAAAAGATGAAGTAGGTGAAGAGAAAGGAGATGTGAAGTAGGTGACAGATGATGCACTACATGATGTGGGTAGGATTTTTAAGCTTATTTGAATGTTTTCATAAATACAATAAGTACATAAATAGTCCTTATTTGCACTACTTGAGGCTGGGGTTTTTAAGCTTATTTGAATGTTTTCATAAATATGGTAAGTACACAAATAGTCCATATTATAAAATAATGAAATTGGGTATTTTTATATTTTATCATTGTTTTCAGAACCGGACCGGACGTCGAACCGGTCTCCTTACCGGTCCACTGGTCGGACCGGTCCGACTTAATTTAAAAACCGGACGACGTCATAAATATTATAAAAATATATCAATCCAAACAACCATTAATCCTTTAAAAAACCACCAACAAGTCAATTCTAATAACTTTAAACTAACAATTACTTACGAAATACGAAACCAAGAGAGTTAAAAAAGATAAAAAAAAATAGTCAAGCGGTTCGTCCGGTCCTATCACCCGGTTTTCGGTCCGACAGCCGGTTCGTCCGGTCCGACCTCCGGTTCGCTGCAGGACCGGTTCAACATATGTTAAAAAGTTAGAGTGTGTTTGGGATTGCTTTGGAAAACTCTTTATTGACTTATTGGTTTTTTCAAAAGTTAATAAGTTAAAAAAAGTGTTTGACAAACATAAAAACAATTTTTGTTTTAACTTTTGTTTTAACTTTTTAATAAAGTTAAAAAGTTGTTTTTAATAAGCCACAAATTTCTGATTTTTCAAATGGCTTTTGGCTTTTACAATAAAATATTATCAAATCACACCTAACAATTTCTAACAAATACATATATATCATCAGTCATTAACCCTAGAGAGATCACATACATGTCTGTCACCAACGTTCGTCAATCATTGACTTATTGACTTTTCAACCATAAAAACAAATCCAAACACTTATGGGTTATCACATAAATATTGATTATCATTTGAATCTCACCCTATACTATGAATAATATACGTTTTTAACCTATTTAATTTTTATTTAACTTAATTTTTCTCTAATTACTTACGTTAGTTATTTAAAAAAAAAACTAAATGCGCATATGTATTTAATTTTTTTTCTCGACAATCTGGTATAAACTTTGTTGAAAATGGAGTTGTACCAAAAATGAAGTTTTTTGTATCGTAAACTATAGTAATGCTGGTACTATGATGAACCTAACTGATACCGCTCGAATAACATCGGTACCGCTATTGTTATATCAAAACGAGTATTAGTATTTGTTTTCATTTTTAATTGATGTAAAACACGTGTCGATTTCCTTTTGGTCGTATCATGATTTTATTTTTGGGTTTTCATTTTCAGTTGCTAAAAAAAGTTGAATACGCAGTTGTGTTTAGTTTTTTTTTCCATGACATTTCGGTATAAATTTTGTCAAAAAACGGAGTTGCGTTCAACATTGAATTTTTTTTTTGGTACTGTAAGACCGAAAAAAGCAACGCTATGGATACCGTGACCGATTACCATCACGAACTTAACCGATACCTACCGAACATCGGTGTTGGAATTATTGGAACCGGAATCAATATTCGTTTTTATGGTTTTCGATAAATGTGAAACACGTGTCGATATCCTTTTGAGCATTACACAACTTTATTTTTTAGATTTTCTCTTTAGGTTGCTATAGTGAGTTTTAGTACCGTACCGATATCGTATCAAACCGATACCAAACAAATTTCTATTTCATATGGCGTGAAATCTCTCTAGCTTCTTTTAATTTGAATGGGAAATAAGTAGGTTGGTGTCACCTTTTTCCTCCTTAGAGCATTGGGTATACAAATGTGATTATAGTGTGATGTGATAAAAAAGTGCACGCCACGTCAGATTCTGGAATATCACATCACCCATCACTAGGCAAGGGGTATACCCATGTGATTGTGGTGGTGTGATAATTAATGTTTATTTTTTTTATTTTTATTTAAATAAAATAAAACATAATAAATAATATTCATTAATAATAAAAAATATACATTAATTAAAATAACTAAAAAAACATTAATTAAAAAAAATACATAACAAAAAACTACGGGATACCATGACGTTCTTTGATCTCATTTTGTTTTTTTTTTCAATCAAAAAACGTTACGCGGTTGAGAGTGAATCAAGATCCATGCCAAGAATTTCGATCGCTTGTTTTGTTCGTTTCCAATCCATCCTCTCGTCTTGGGCGTTGTTAAATCTTGTCATTTGTTCGACCATTTTCTTGCCGATTTCGTCGTGACTTGCAACCGAACTCGTGCCCGTTGCTTGGGCTTTTGCTTTTTTCTTCCCTATCGGATGGGGTATTTCTTCCACGTTTTCCGGTGCATCTATGTTGAGGTCGTACTTAGATCTACCATCGGAAGTGTCACACCCCTAAATTCCACTAACGGAGTTTTACCGTTTGGTGTGTGACAAACCAGTATCTCAGTCATTAGTTACATAAAACGACACTATATGGGACATAAATGAAGTATCATAAAAGTTCAGAGTTAACGCGGAAGCGTTTAAATAGGAAAATAAATGCACAAAACAAGCGCGTCCAAGTTTAGTTTAATAAAACAAGTAATTTGTTTTAAATGTTTGCATAAGAATGAAATGATAGTAGGACTCCATGCATGTCCTAAGTGTGCAACCTTTGCCTTAGCGACCTGAGAAACATGTAAGAAAAAGTGTCAACGCGAGGTTTGTGAGTTCACAGGTTTGTAAGTGAATAAACTGTTTGCGTGTTTGCAAGATCCACAAACGTAAGTCACACCTTTTGCTCGCTAGACAATGTACAAGTTACTCTAAGCGTTCGCAATCGAAGCTGATTGTTTATGTTTGAGATGCCTTCCGCCATTGCTAACATCAAAAATGGTAAGTGTTTAGGACAATTTACACCCGTTAGACCTCCAATCAAGTTAGCGTGACTAACCCGGGTGGGGTTTGTCAAACCCAGTAGTACTACTCAAATTTCCTCGATATACTCCATATATTAACGGTCCGAGTGTGTAAGGACTTTGCATGTTATGTTTGCATTTAGGTACACAAGTGGTAATGAAATACTATGTGATCCTTTTCCGTTCATGAGTATGTCTCTCCTTGGCGGGAAGACAAGTAAACGGATGTCTGTTCGTATGCATGTTTCTCGCCAATGGGATACAAGTAAAATACTGTTTGTTTGTATGCATGTTTCTCCTCAAAGAGAAAACAAATAAAATATTGTTTGTGTATATGCATGTTTCTCCCCCAACAGGAAAACAAGTAAAAAGGGGTCGTGAAACTCACCTGAGTTGTGTACGAATAGATAGCACCACACAATGATGCAATTGGTACCACAAGTGTTTGCCTGTGAACGGCTTAAGTATGCCATAAAATTATAAGCATAATAGTTAGGGGTACAATGGGATTTTGTGACGATGACACGGAATATAGAACGAGTAGACGAACAAGTCATCGGAATCGAATGATTTATGGTTTATTATTTAATATGAGTATGATTCGTATAATATGTCACCAAAATAATATAATATATATTATTGTTTCGTTTGGGTGTTTGAGTTAAATAATAAATTTAATAAATAATATAAATAATTATATTATTCAAAAACACGGGAATAATTTATTAAAACGAGTTATAAATCTAATCCCGAATACGAAACCATTGTTTGCGTGCTTTATGAATTTAATAATTGTTTAGGGAATAATAAATTATATTATCTTTAATTTAGACAAAATGCTCAAAATATATTATAAATTCAATCCCGACTCTACGGGAGTTTTTCGGTGTCAAAAAGTATCAAAATATAATAATATAGGAAATAGTTTTATTTAAATATGATAACTAAAAAGTGGCTTAAAATAAAAAAGGGTATAGAGGGACTCGAACCCGGGTCTCTCCCCCATCAGTCCTACACCTTAACCAGTCCACCCGCTAGGGTCATCGCATACAAGGATCGGACCAAATGAGTTTTAATCCTCAACACCCCTGATATCCCCCCTCCCCATACGAGCCCAATCCAAAATCCATCCTAAAACCAACGATTTCGACTTCGATTGAACCTGCGGGCATATGGGTTTTGATTATGGGTCTAATGCGAATCTGATTACGAGTTTAATTGGAAAAGCATCGAGTTTAAGATCGTTAAATTCCTGTTTTGAAAACCGAAACCCTAGGTTCTTAGCATGGATTCGAATCTGTTAACTTTGATAATAGGAATGGTTGGAGTCATAGGGCTTTTACAGATTAAAGTATTGTGAATCTGTTGATATAGTTTAATTTCAATGAGATCGAGTCTAGACTTGTGTTTGATTAACCCGAATTTGTGATGAACCCTAAGCCTGATTCGAGTTGAATTCGATGATATAAGCCTTGAATAAGTTAGGGCTTTCATTCAAGAGATTGAAACGAGTATGAGAGTGTGTTTGCTTACCTCAGTTGGTATCGAATTGATGGAGTTTGACTAGAACTCAACCGCGGACTCGACGGGTTGCTCTCCGACGCTTTGATAAGCGACCACAGTTTTATACATTAAAGGGTGTAACATATTATATTTATGTAAATTAACATGTATAATATAAAAGTTTTGTGTAGATGTGCATGTGCAGGTGTTGAAAGCTTAAAGTATGATTTTGGGAGGTATTAGGTGAGAGATGCAAAAGTCGGAAGAGACACGGAAGAAACGGGGCAGAAACCCAGGATCCAGCGTAAGCCTACGCCACATAGCGTAAGCCTACGCCATGCAGCGTAAGCTTACGCCGACCATTTTAGGCCTACGCCTAACCAGTTTATTCACAGCATGCTTCAGCGTTGCGGCGTAAGCTTACGCCATACCAGCGTAAGCTTACGCTAGTTACGTTTTCTGGACGCGAATTTTCGGGAAACAGCCGATTTTGGTGTTTAATTGGGGGTTTCTTCTCCAAAATTCGAAATCATCTTTTATCATCAGTTCTTAGGGCGATTTGGGGGATGCTAACATCCACTGGAAGATCGAAGATGATCTCCATCACCATGAGCGAGTAATTCACTTGTAGCTTCCTCCAGACGGACGGTTCATATAGGTTTCATGTTTTGATTCAGTTTATTTATGTTTTTGGATCTATTTAGTTTCTGACAATAACTGAGTAGATTGATGTATTAGTTATTTTAAACAGTTTATTTGAGTGCTTTGAGTGTGCTTGCTTTACGATCTTTTTCGGTTGATGACAAAACCTAGTAGCAGGGTTGGGTGACTAAAGGGGGTAACTTGGCATTCATAAATTGGGTGATTGAATTATACCGGTTTGTGACGGAACTGGTTGTATAGGTTGCTGACAACAGCCTGTCTTCAATTACTATTTTAACTGATTTTCCAACACTATGTCTATGTGGTGTCCAATTAAATAACTGAGTTTTGCATAAACCTAGAATCTGAAGTTTGGAGGAGGTTGCATTCTTATTTGATCTGTGTTTTCATTCTAATTATCAAACTAAGCAATTTCACTAACCACTGATTCCTCGTGGATACGATACTCTTCTTACCCTTACTAGTTAAGTGTTTAAGGATTGTTTTTGACCGACCTAACGACATCGATCAAAATGGCGCCGCTGCCGGGGAATTGATGCGCTTAGTTCTATTGCTTTAGTTTATTGTCTTTTGTTGATTTTAATTATTATCAAACACCCAAAAAGATTTTCTTTACTTCTGTTTTTATTTTTTATTTATTTTGTTTATTTCTTCGATCAGAACTACTTGGGTGTGCAGGTCGGCATGGATAGGAATTATCATGATGACCAGTATTACTATGAGCCATGCAGTAACTGTGGCATCACTGGCCACTGGGCACAAGATTGCCCAAGATACAATCAATGTGGTGGTGGTCCTGAGTACCCAAACTATCAGGACGATTACAACCAAGACTACCACCCGAGCGGGCCACCTGAACAAGACAACTATCAATCTGAACTGGATGTCATCCGGTCAGATATGAAGGAGATGGCCAAAGTGGTACAAGCAGTGGTGCAGCAACAGGAGAGCCAGGCAAAAGCTCATCAAGCTTTGATAGATCTTGTTTCCCACTTAACTGGGGTTGTTGCAAGCATCATCAAAGAAGTAGGTAAGCCTTGCAGTGCACATTAGTCCTCAAGTTCCCAAACCACAAACAGCGCACACCTAAATGATGTAAGTCTTCAACCCTCATCTGATTTTTCTGATGTTGAACATACTCCACCACTGGTAGTAGAGAGAGTGGCGGAGTACAGTGAGTCTGAATCTGATCATAATCAGGATTTAATTTCACAAAATAATCTGAAAAATAAAAATGTGAATAAATCTCTGAAAATTCCATTCCCTTCGGCTTTGTTCCCACCAGTGTTAAGTGAACGGGATCCAACACAAGATGAAAGATGGGAGAAATTTGAAAATCATAAAATTAATCTACCATTTTTGAAAGAACTTAAAGAAAATCCTGATAGTGTTAAGTGCTTGAAAGGTTTGAGTACCCGTAAACGACGGCACAAATGTCCCGAACAGGTAAAGCTAAGTGCTAGTGTGAATGCTGTGTTTACGGGTATCTTTCCCCCAAAACTCCAAAATCCAGAGACACCTATTATTTCTATACATATAGGTGAAATTAAACTGGATAGAGCATTGCTGGATCTTGGAGCATCTGTGAGTATAATTCCAGAGAGTCTGTATGATCAGCACGATTTTGGTCCATTACAGAGAGTTAACACCACCGTGGTGTTGGCTGATCAGACTCCCGCACATCCTCGGGGGATTGTAAAGGATGTGATTGTGAAGGTAGGAGAGTTTTATTACCCAGTGGATTTCTTGGTGTTGGATTGTGTGAAGAACACAGAACCAACTATCATTCTGGGTAGACCGTTCTTGGCCACTGCTCAGGCAAATATTAACTGTGCTGAGGGAACGGTAAGGATGAGGTTTGGGGCTCAGAAAATGAGTCTTAAAATATTTTCAAACTTGCAAACACCGAAAGCTAACAAATGTGGATCACCTGAAAAGGTGAATCACACAGTCGAGAATGCTTGTGTTGTATTTGACAGGTCAGCTGAGATGAAGAATGGTGAAACTCCAGACAATGGGAAGAAGAGAGTCAGAAAGAGAAGGCGGAAAGGGAAGAAACCGCGAGTTCATGATGTAAATCAAGAACTCTTTTCTTTGTTTATGAAGGCTTGGAGAAAATTGGATGATGAGAGGAATTTAAGTGTGGGGAAGGAGGACTGCAAGCATCCCACCCGACCACCATGACCTAACTAAGGTACACTGCGTCTGGCTGAAGACGTTAAACTTAGCACTCTTAGGAGGTAGCCTAAGGTATGTTTTAATTTCTTGTCTAGTTAAATGAACTTTGCGGGTGTGTTCAATAGAAACCCTTACGAGACTAAACTCGTCCACTCGGGCTACCGAGTGGTTTAAATGGCTTGATGTATGTGCTAAATGCATCCGTGATTCCTACGAAAATGAGTTAGGAAATTATTTCTTTGTTTTGTGTGTGAGCCGGCCAAGTGTGGGGAATTTTCATGGGTTTTCAAGTGAGTGTGCGTGTTTTCAAATGAATGCTAGCCCGTTTGTAGAGTTTTAGAGGTGTGTGTTTTTTGGTTTTTATAGAGTCAGTTTTATGTTGTTATACATTGAGTCAGTTTGATGCTTTTGGGTTTGTCTCAAGTTTAATTTTTCCAGGTTTGGATTGATCCACCCGTACTCAGTCTCCATTCGGTTGGTGATGGTTCGAGTTTGATTTTCATGTAAAAGGCAACCCAATAGCAGATTTTGATGGCGATCGCGAATAAAATGCTATACGATCGTATGAGTTTGGATTGAAGACAGTTACAGCTTGCAACCAGCTAAGTACTTTCCAATTCTGTATATAGTTTTATTTTTGCATATGTATTTTCATCGTCTCTCATCCTATATTGGGGGCAATGTAGAGTTTAAGTGTGGGGATGGGAGACTGAGTTTGTATAGAAAAAATATATATATATAAAAATTGAAAAATCCATAAAATTGGGAGACTGAGTTTGTATAGAAAAAATATATATATATAAAAATTGAAAAATCCATAAAAAATTAAAAATTTTCAAAAATGTCCTTGGATCAGAATTTTTGTAACTAAATGGAAAATGATAGATATAATTGGAAACTATGCTTGTGTGATTAAATTGAATAATAAATAGAAAACGCGTTTGATTTGTAATGTTTTGGTAGGCCCAACCGATCTAAAGAGCTTAAATATCCTGATACAGTATCTAGGGTTAATTGACAATTAATTCAGGTTGTCTTGTGGGTTCTTATCTTAGGGGTTTCGGCAAGGTTGAAACTGTCATCATAGGGTGATAGGTACCACTATAAGCAAAAAATTTATAAGTTTTTAAAATTACTTGGCACACCACTTTCTTTTTATGAAAATAAATCCGAAAATTGGTGACGCCGCAATCCATAATCCATCTTGCATGAGCTTAATTAAACAAAATTGAGAGCTTGAGTTCAGCCTACGTGTTTCCCTTCGGAATGGTGACTTGAAGGATACACCCATGGGCGGGACTTAAGTGATCAATATTGGATGACTAAGTTAGGAGTACGTGTTTCCCTTCAGGATGGTGACTTGAAGGATACACCCATGCTCCGAAGCTTATGTACATCATGGCTTAAGAACTGCAGCCTACGTGTCATATATCGTGTTCCAGCGTGATTGAAACACCACTGAGTTAGGTTCATTCATAAAATAATAATAAAATCTCAAAAACATGCATCCATCGATCCATAATTCCATAATTTTCAAAAACTCGTAAATTAGTGTTTATAGTGGTGGGAAATCTATAAGGTTTAACCCGTGCCTAAACATGACTTTGAGATGGGATTAGACTAAGTTGTAGCTTCCTGAATGTGAGACCCATAGAGAAACTGTTGCTTGGTAATAAATAGGATAGTAGATCACAGAATCGGGGGCTCAATAGATCGGTGGTTGGGTTTAATCGGATAGAAATATCAATTGTTACAGTCAATGCGTGATTATGTTTTAATTGTATGAGACTATGAGAGAAGGTTTCAATTATGATTCCATTGCATAATTCTTTTTCGGGACGTAAAAGAGTAAGTGTGGGGATGTGATAAGCGACCACAGTTTTAAACATTAAAGGGTGTAACATATTATATTTATGTAAATTAACATGTATAATACAAAAGTTTTGTGTAGATGTGCATGTGCAGGTGTTGAAAGCTTAAAGTATGATTTTGGGAGGTATTAGGTGAGAGATGCAAAAGTCGGAAGAGACACGGAAGAAACGGGGCAGAAACCCAGGATCCAGCGTAAGCCTACGCCACATAGCGTAAGCCTACGCCATGCAGCGTAAGCTTACGCCGACCATTTTAGGCCTACGCCTAACCAGTTTATTCACAGCATGCTTCAGCGTTGCGGCGTAAGCTTACGCCATACCAGCGTAAGCTTACGCTAGTTACGTTTTCTGGACGCGAATTTTCGGGAAACAGCCGATTTTGGTGTTTAATTGGGGGTTTCTTCTCCAAAATTCGAAATCATCTTTTATCATCAGTTCTTAGGGCGATTTGGGGGATGCTAACATCCACTGGAAGATCGAAGATGATCTCCATCACCATGAGCGAGTAATTCACTTGTAGCTTCCTCCAGACGGACGGTTCATATAGGTTTCATGTTTTGATTCAGTTTATTTATGTTTTTGGATCTATTTAGTTTCTGACAATAACTGAGTAGATTGATGTATTAGTTATTTTAAACAGTTTATTTGAGTGCTTTGAGTGTGCTTGCTTTACGATCTTGTTCGGTTGATGACAAAACCTAGTAGCAGGGTTGGGTGACTAAAGGGGGTAACTTGGCATTCATAAATTGGGTGATTAAATTATACTGATTTGTGACGGAACTGGTTGTATAGGTTGCTGACAACAGCCTGTCTTCAATTACTATTTTAACTGATTTTCCAACACTATGTCTATGTGGTGTCCAATTAAATAACTGAGTTTTGCATAAACCTAGAATCTGAAGTTTGGAGGAGGTTGCATTCTTATTTGATCTGTGTTTTCATTCTAATTATCAAACTAAGCAATTTCAGTAACCACTGATTCCTCGTGGATACGATACTCTTCTTACCCTTACTAGTTAAGTGTTTAAGGATTGTTTTTGACCGACCTAACGACATCGATCACGCTTCTCCGATCAAATTGGAATGTGTAAAAGCTTGGCAGAGGTTCGACTAGCATGCGAAGAGTGATTGGTTTCGAATTTAATAGACCAATCGATCGAACTAATGAGTCTTACTAATGGATTTTACGGTTTCAATTACAAGGACATAATTCGCAATGATCAAAAGTGTTAATCGTTTAGAAACGGCTCCATAATGGTCGAATTCATTGGTACCTTATGTTACAATCCCCAATTCGAATAGTTAAGAGGTTCATGTCATGAATTTGGATCAAAGGATATGCTGAGTTTGAATTTTAAAAGTCAACAGAAACCAATTTCCATTGATTTTGACTTTCGTGAGTCAATAACTTGAATTTAGGTTATTACACAACTAGTCCCTGCAGTTTAAGATTAAATATTTACAGGATCAGTCCCTAGGGTTTAGGATTGAGTTAACTGTGTTACTAGTTAACTGGATTTGGATTAACAGAATTAACGGAAAATTGACATATGTCACATCATCCCCTAGTTGAAATAATTTTCGTCCCGAAAATTAAAATAATAAATAAAAAAATTTCCCGGATGTCACATCATCCCCTAGTTGAAAGAATTTTCGTCCCGAAAATTAGAATAATACCTTAAGATTTTGACATAGGGTGCTTGAACAGATGAGGATACTTGCTCATCATCTGATCCTCACGATCTCACGTGAATACCGGTTCGCGTTTTGAGTTCCAACGAACTCTAACAATAGGGATTTTACTACGTTTAAGCGTTTTGACTTCCCTATCCATGATTTCTTCTGGTTCCTCGATGAAACGCAACCTTTATCGAGGAGCCATGAGTGACTCGTCTGCTAGACATTTCTTCAAGTTCAAGACACGAAAGACGTTGTGTACACTATTAAGTCCTTCGGGTAGGTCTAGTTGATACGCCACCGGGCCAGTTCTCTTCACTATCTTGAACGGTTCAACATAACGAGGTTTTGCTTGTCTCGTTTACCAAAACGGATTACACCTTTCCAATGTGAGACTTTTAGTATGACCATGCCACCTACTTGAAATCCTAACGGTTTACGACGCTTATCGGCATAGCTCTTTTGATGATCACGAGCTACCGCCATACGGTTTTGAATTTGAACGATCTTTTCTGAGGTTTCGAATACGATTTCAGGACCCGTAAGTTGGCTATCCCCAACTTCAGCCCAACACATAGGAGATCGGCATTTCCGCCTGTATAATGCTTCGAATGGTGCTGCTTTGATGCTAGTGTGATAACTGTTATTATAGGAGAACTCCATTAAAGGCAGGTGAGTTTCCCAATTGTTACCAAAATCAATCACACAAGCTTGTAGCATGCCTCTAGGGTTTGAATGGTACGCTTAGTCTGGCCATCTGTTCGAGGGTGGTATGCTGTGCTCATATGTAGGCGCGTGCCTAGGGATTTTTGTAAGGATTGCTAGTAACGCGAGGTGAATCGAGCGTCACGATTCAAGATGATTGAGATTGGAACTTCGTGTCGAGAGACGACCTTTTTAAGATATACGCGAGTTAACTTCTCTATTTTTTTAGTCTCTTTGATTGCTAGAAAGTGAGCGGATTTAGTCAAACGATCTACGATCATCCAGATGGTGTCGCATATAGGAGTTCGGGGTAGTATAGTGATAAAGTTCGTGAAAACCTGCTCCTATTTCTACATAGGAATTTCCGGTTGTTGGAGCAAGCCATAAGGTTTTTGGTACTCGACGATAAAGGACCTTTAGGCCATGATACATTTTATCGGATATGATAGCGCAATTTGTTAGATTCATCTATTACAAGTTCCGTTATGTTCCCATACTTTGGAACCCATATTTGCTCCGCGAAATAGTGGATTCCATCTTATTTAACCTCAATTTGTTTCTCCACACCACGCGTGGATTCAAACGGTAGGTTTTCCCTCTTTCAGGGCTGCGAGTTGAGTACAACGGATCTGATCAGGTAATCCGAGGTGGATAGTGAGTGTTAATGCTAGAACTCGTATGGGTTTAGTTTCTTTTCGGCTTAGGGCATCGGCTACCACGTTAGCTTTGCCCGGATGATACTTGATAACACAGTCATAGTCGTTCAAAAATTCGGTCCAACGACGTTGTCGGATGTTCAACTCTTTCTGTTTGAAGATGCGCTGAAGACTCTTGTGATCGGTGTAAACGGTGCACTTAGTACCGTACAAGTAATGTCTCTAGATTGAACAAACATACAAAAATCTTAATAAACATCTTAAACAAACGAAATTGAACAAACATAAACGAACGTAAATGAACGAACGTTCACGGACAGCTTACCGAACGTTCACAAACAGATTACCGAACGTTCACGAACACAACTGAATGAACGAGAGATCTGTTCATTTTCGTTCATTTAGTTAATCGAATGAAATTTCTTGTGCATGTTCGTTCATTTATTAAACGAACGAACGTAAACGAACTTCCCGCCGAACGATTCATGAAATGTTCACTGAACGTTCAGTTCGTTTACAGCTTTAGGAATAATCATAGAGAACTGGTTTGGTAGAAATTAGGAGCTTTCGGATATTTGCGTCGGGTTCACGGGTTGTGAATTTCGTGTAATAGAACAAAACAGCATTAAAGGCCCTCACTGTCTTCTTGTGTAAGGACCAAAATTCAGCCCATTAACAACCATGGCCCGCCGCATTGCCCCCGTCCATTTCAAACAACTTTTTTACACTTTATGACGAAATAAGAAGTGGTTTTAATGGTATTATTATTCTTTATAATTTAATTTATAAATATAAGTTTTACACTTTGACTAATCACAAATCAAATACACATATAGTAAAAAATAAAATACTAACATTCAATTATTCGATAATTCAAATACACACTTCAATAAAATACTAACATTCAAAATTAATAATCAAATAAAGAGAGAGAAAAGGTGAAAAAAAAATACCTACATTGTGGATTTTGAGTTCTTTCAGATCGTCACGTCGGTGAATCGGTAATGAACTTCTTATACCTATATACAAAATTACATATAGTAAATTAGGGATAATGTCTATAGTGATTTGTTTAGAGGGAGAGAGATAGAGTGTATACGTTGGAGAGAACATTTTAGGGATATGTTCAACTAAGAAACATAATTTTGGTGAGAAGCAAAATAATCATTCATTTCTACACAAATGTAAGGATACATGTATGCATTTTTGCAGAAATGAAGTAAGGTTGCATATATACACATTTGATAGGAATACATGGTTCTTTTGGCTCTCGTCAAAATTGTTGTTTTTAATTGAACATGTCCCTGTATTTATTTAATGGTTATTAAATGATGTATAGCTTGAATTCGTAGATTTTTCCTTTGCAATGGTATGAGTTTTAATTTTATTGTAATCGGATATCATTTAACATGAAACACTCTAGAGTACAACATCAGACTTTGAATTTACAAGTCACGTGATTTAAGGGGCCTCAAATTAATTCATATATGAAAAATATTCATTAAAATGACCACGAATACGAACTTTCGTTATGTAAAATGATAAAAACCTCCAGTGGTAAAGTCGTAATATACTAAAAAACCAAGCCTGTTTCCACAAAACAGGACCTATTTAACCACGATTTATGATACCATTTCACAACACAACACTACACTACACTTGCTAGTTGCTACTCAAAATATGGGTTTCTGGTTACTTATCCTTGTGGCGACCATCGGAACCGCGGTTGCATTTCCGATGAAGAGCCTAAACCACTTGGTAATGCCGCATGGCCGGCTTACCGACTCCGTCGACTGCTTGAGCTGGCGGTGGGCTGTCGAGACCAACAACATAAAGGATTTTTCAAATAAAGTCCCCGAAGAATGCGCAGACTATGTCCTCGGTTACATGCTGGGGTCACAGTTCCGTCATGACTGTAAGCTTGTCTGCGATGTAGCCTACGAGTATGCCAAAGGCGTCAATCTGACTGGAGACGGCAAGGACGTTTGGATTTTTGACGTAGATGACACCATACTCTCTTGTCTCCCATATTTCCTTGAACAAGGCAGTTGGTACGTACGCGATAACTATATATATATTAAAAATATGATTTATAATTTGTTGAATCATGATCTAATTAATATATTAATATTCAGGGAACTTAATGTTAAGTCGACGTTTGGCACATGGTCACGGAAAGGAGATGCTTTGGCGATACCAGAGGCTCTTGATCTCTACAAAAATGTTATAGAGCTGGGATTTAAGATCGTGTTTATCACCGGAATGCATGAAAAGGACTCGGAATCTCGTATCAAAAATCTAAAGGCAGCTGGTTTTACTGAATGGGAGAAGCTCATCTTTAAGTCAGTATATTACTAATTCACTTAATCAAATGATTTTTTTTTTAAAATTTATGTTTGAAACTTATAATTAATATGTACGTACGTATAGGGGAAACAATGAGCTTGCTTATGCAGAGGAGTTCAAATCAAACAGAAGAAACGATTTAGTAGAGGCTGGATACAGGATTTGGGGTAACATTGGTGACCAATGGAGCGATTTAATTGGTACCAACGTCGGAGATCGCACATTCAAGTTGCCCAATCCTATGTACTACGTCCCTTAATTAGATGACTTCATCATCCAAGAGTTAATTGGTGCTTCAAGTTTCTAGTTCGTATAAATAAGACTTGTTCAAAGTCAACTAGTTATCTAGGCTTAGTTTATGTAAGATTTAAGAATTAAGAAGCACCTTTATGTAATATCTAAGAAGCACTTTTATTTAATATTTAAGAAGCGATTATTAGCTATATTATTATCTTCTTTCAGTTATTAATATTCCCCACGCGATGCGACGAGAGACCTTTATATTAGAGGATGAAAAAGATTATTTCCAGTGGCATTAGGTTTAATTAAGTCTATTTACAGTAGTATTGAGTATAATCCGTATAACCAAAACATATAAAACCGTAAGATGACCGGAAAGATGTATACAACAGTATGTAATATAGCTTTTATAGTCGAAACTACTTTTTTTAAATGTATACAACAATAAGTAATATAGTTTGTAAAAATATAAACTTGCTAACATTATATTTGAAAAGTGTATTATATGAAACCATTCATATATTATGTAATCAATACATGAACACATAATTAACTTGTTCAAAAAGATACATAGATGTGTTTTGCATCAACTATAACTATATACATTATTATGAAAAAAATTCTAAAGACGCCATTCGTCTATTGATAAGCGAAAGGTAACGATAAAAAAAATAATATTAGTAATCATAACGATGATAATAATATTATTAATTTTAACAAAGTAATAATAATAATAACATTAATAATAGACAAAAATTTGAAAAAAAACATCGAAAATAATAGCTTGGGTATGAGAGTATCAGCATGTAACCTCATGTGTGCATGGGAACAAAAAGACGTAAAAAAAACAAAAAGCCGTAAACAAATATAAGAAAACCATCGAAAATAATTCTTTTGATATGCAACTAGCCAACTATCATTAGTTAACATATCTACTACTCATTCGAATATTAGGTCATTCTCTATACTATTTCACCAGCAATAATAATATATACGACTTTATTTGTATCAAAACCAGGCAATTGACAAGTCGAAGGAACATAATCATCTATCAAGAAACAACAATAGTAGGAATTGAAGTAACAACACAATGACGGGAAAAGTTGCAAACACTTATCGGACCTCCACTTTTGTGCAGCTAACCTACCTTTATTGCTCATTTTGTAAATGATATAAATCTATGCCAAAATTTGGTTGGCTGGAAACCTTACATTCTTTAGGGATATGGGACGGCTAAGCTTGCGGTTATGTGAGCATGTGTTTGTTTCCTCAGGCTGAAAGTCAAACGTTTATTTTGATAATCTTGCAAAAGTGTCTAGTTTAGTAATTTTCCCTCTTAAATACTTGACTTCATCGAAGAATTGGTGCTTCAAGTTTATAGTTGTTATCATGAGTTTGTACGAATAATATTGGGTGGCACATGGACTTGGTCAATCATCTCATATATCAACACTGACTTTCTTTCTTGGATGCAGTACAAGTCATGATGAGGAGACAAGTGGGAACGGACTCAAACATCTCATTCTGCCTTCTGGAACTTCAACTGGTATGGACTTATATTAATATTAAAATCAAAAATTACATTACAGCCCTCAAGCCTGATAATTTGACGAGGGTGGCTGTACGGTACAAGCAACGAAAGCAACTGTTTTAAGGCTTCAAACTTGAAGGCCTCAAAATTAAAAAAACTATTTTAATTTGTATTCTTAACTTTTGTGTTTTAAAAAAAAATGATAATTTCACAACTTTTATGTTAAAATTATACGTTTTGACGCTCTATTAAGTTACATTTTTTTTATATATTTACAAAATATTCACAGAAGACCTCAATTTCAACATTCGCTTTACATCACAAAATATGTTGAGCCGGCCCTAATTCTGACCCGCATTCCTTTTTCATTATGTCTTTACACAACCGGCCCTTCTTTTATTCTTTAAAAAATAATCATGAAAACAAAACATTTTAAATTAATACCTTGCAAATTAATCATGTCCTTAACAGCAGCACACCTACCTGTGGTATGAAAAAAAACTGGACTAAATCATGTTTCATATGGTGAGTCTCGCTCACCGCATACCGGTTGCAACAAACTTGGCGATAAGAGGAGTTAACAATCTCCCCCTTCTCGTGCATTATGCTCGAGAGATCAAGAAGACGTAGGCCACATTTTTGTAAACTGTCACGTCGCACAGGAGATATTCGATGTCACAAAAGTAAGATCCGCAAATGAGCTACTACATATAGTGCAAAAAAGTAGAGGGGATAGCTTGAAAATAAAGATCACTACAATAATTATTTATACTTCTTTTTGGTACTTTTGAAAAACCCGTAACGAATGGATGTTTGACAAAAATAAAAATAAAAAGATGGCCGGTGGACAGATTGTCGAAAGAAATTAAAATCCAAGCCTATTCTTCACATACGGCGGTAAATGTAAGCATCGACGGTAGAAGCGGATTTTATCCATTCAATGGAGTATCTAAGACTAAATGATAGATAGGTAACGTGATTTTGGAGTTATATTTTTCTCTTCTTCGAGTGTTCATCGTTTGGCGTACTCTTGGTTAGCTTTTTTGTATCCGTATATGTGATCATTGATGTGTGTTCTTGCCCCAAATGCAACAAAGACCGAGATGATTCTATAATGGTTTGATTATGAGTAAGATCGTTGTTGGTTATGCAAGATTGTTAAGGTCTCATAAGGGGTGACATGACAGATATCCATGGGCTCATATTTATGAAGCTTACATATAAAGCCCAAATAGGAGATTGTATCAAATCTCATTTTGGGCTAGCTATGAATAGTGAAAGTTTCACTGTGAAACTAGGGGTTCAAAATTATTTTTTTTTTAAAGGCAACACTAGATATTCTAGGATAATTTGGTTTTCTCGGGGCAACACCTAGGGCAGCCCACCACAGAAAGAACCCCCAACTGGGTAAACCCCCTGACCTGGTCACAGACACTCCCTTTTTGCTGTTGCCAGGATTCGAACTCAAGACCTCCACTATGGGAAGTCTTGGCGCTACCATTGCACCAAATGGTCAACGGTTCGAAATTATTTGTAGTTAATTATAAATATATGGATCACGGTGAGTCAACCGCTGTCTGTTTTTCCTGAAACTCAACTGTGGCCACTCAAATTCATCCAAACCGTCTATAATCGAAATTTAAAAAGATCCTATCCGTTTAAATTAGAAAAAAATAGCAGTTACGGTTTTCAATGAGATTTGGCACACGGATAGCCACCGCCATCACACAGGTCCTCAACCCAAAAATTCTTTGCACAAATCTTTTTTATTTTTTATTTGTTGTGAATTCTGCAAAATCTAAGAATCTTGGACCCATCTCACTGATTGCTAAAGGACATGCATAAACACATAGTAAAAAAATATAAATAATCTAACAAATTTTGCTTAAAGCAAACAGTTGTTGAGTGAAGGTGTGCTTCCACTGCTTTAAAAGAGAAGTAATTACCCCTGAAGTTAAATTCTTGAATTCTTGCTTTTAGTTTATTAAAATTGAATTTGATTTAAGTGAATTAAATACAATCTTGAAACTTAATGCTGAGAATAATTTCATTCATTTTCAGTGAGACCTTTTAGTTAACATAGAATTAGAAAGCAGTATTCAAATAATCAACACATAAAGAAATATCCCAGTAATTAAATTATTGAAGGTGATTTAAGAGATAATAGATATACCTTTCCATGTAATATGAGAAACAACAAGAGCAATTGTTACAGGAACTTATATAGGTCTAACATTTGATACATCTTGTGAAACATGTTTGCCTTTGCTTTCATCATTTTGCTATGAGTCAAACAAGATAGCAATGAATTTGTTTATGCATGAATTTGTATTTATTCATTAGTTTTGGTGTTAAGTTCTCATAGTTATATTCTGTAACTTTTTGTGTAAACTTGCAGATGTTAACATCAAAAGACTCCAACTTCATAGGATATACCTTCAAAAAATCGGATATGTTGAAATTAGTTGGAATAGATATGCTTTTGGAGCAGTTTTAATTTCTTCTCAAAGATTTCATACTACTTGTATGGGCTTAGATCTTCCTTTTACCTCTTTGTAAATTGTTCTGCGCTCTGCAGTAGGATATATCTCAGATTATCAATATGATAATATGAGTATGAATCAAGAACAAAACACAGACTCGATCTAAGCTCGTATGGTATACGATTTAACAAACCCTAGATCGAAGAAGCAGACTAATAGACTGGATGAACAAAATATGCGGTGTGCAAGTGAGAGAAAAGATTAATTATTTTAACCCTCTCTCTTCCTTATATACTACACCGGGTTAATGTGGGTCACCCATTGACCCGGTGTATATCTTGAACAAACGGATATTTGGGGATGACCCGGGTCTAAGACCTTGTCTTGTTTACTAACAGTTTGTGTTTCTTTTTTTTTCTTTTTTTTATGAATCTAACAGTTCAACACGTGTTCTGTTGTGTTTATATAATTTAATTATTTTTATAGTATATACTCAGGGCCAGCCCATTAAGCATTTTGGCCCATGCTAAGGCTTATAGTGCCTCAAATTAATTATACGTATGTATGTTAATTTGGGCTTTGTAAGATGTTATAACTGGGCCACTGGGTCTTCTGATTAAAATAAACAAGGGATGAAAGGAATAAGCGGGCGTGAACGTGATTAAGGCCATGTTTGGGATTACTTTTTGAGCTACTTATTAACTTTTTTAAAAAGTTAATAAGTTAAAAGTTTGTTTTGGTAAACTAAAAGAAGATTAAAAAAATAGAAGCAAAAAAGAGTTTTCAAGAAGTAAGTGAAACTTACTTTTATTAACTTTTTGCAAAAGTTAATAAGGAGTTTTCAAAAGTAATCCCAAACATGCCATAATCAATGACCGAGATTCAAGGGATTAGGGCGGTAGACCGAGCGAACGATAGGGGAGTTCAATCGAATGGTTCTTTTTGGAATTGGTAGCCGATATTCCCACTTCAAGTTCGTTACTTAATTTGTTTTGCATTTGCAGGTGTTGATTGTGATTCTTCTGTGTACCAAATTCACACCCACATGGTGGATATTCCCACTTCAGGTTCGTTAATGTTCACCCTTTTTTGTGATAGGATTTCTGTTTGATACATATTGACAAATTATTGGTTTTTTATTTCGTCTTTTCTGATTTAGGTATTTTTAATTTTGTATTTTGTATTCTTTTGATCTGTGTTTATTTGTCTCTCGATTAGATATGTTCTTGATTTGCTTTTGATTTGTGTATTTCAATTGACCGCATATATGAGTATATTATCTTGTTTGGATCTTTGATTAGTATTTGTTTAGTCCACTTGAAGAAGCCACTAAGTACCTGGAGCAGGCCCTGGTCGCAAAGCCCTCAGGTACCTCTTGTGGGTACATGTTTTTGGTATAAGTACCTTTAAGACAATAGGGAGGGAGTTGTGATGAAAAGTCATCGGGTACCCCTAGAGTATTTGGATTGTGTCCCTACCAATTTGAGTACTTTGGGTAAAAATAAGGTGGCACACCTTACTTGATAAGATCACTTTGGATACTAAGATTGATAAGATCACTTTGGATACTAAGATCAAGTGGTATACCCGCGTAAGAGGGAGGCGTGAGAAGGGATCACGGCGTGAGGGCCTTTTGCACACCGCCCCCCTTGATGGCGTGAAGGGGGGTGTGAGACTTCCACGTGAAGATCTTCACGGGTGTGAAGAGGTGAAGAGTGCCGTTCAACGGCTAAAAATTTAATATTCTACCGTTGAAAAACGGTAACATTTAAAAAAAACCTTTTTACCCCCTATAAATAACCACTAAACAACATTTTATAAAACACACTAAAAAACACTACTCTTTTCACTATCTATTTTATAAAAAAAATCATCTTGTCTCTATAAAAATATCCAAGTCATGAATCCTAACGATCCCAATTTTTGGCTTCATTATGCGTTTCAACAAAATACGTTCAACATACGGTCTCCGTTAAACACAAACACGTTCACCCAACTACCACCTTTTAACCAAAACCCGTACGGTTCACCGGGGTATGTCCCAAACATGGCTACTATGCCTAATACGCCGGCCGGATACTCACAAGATCCGGAGTTTGTTCCTGAAACGCAACACGTTCCGGAGGATCAAAAAGAAGACGACGAGGAAGAGCAACCCGTGCGTAAAGGTAAAGGTAAAAAGAAAACCACCGTATCAAAATCATCCTCACAGGTTAAAAAGAAGTGAGATGTGGAGGAAGAGCTATACTTGGCTAGGGCGTTTGTCGACGTCTCGGAGGATCCCATGATATGTATTTATATATATTATAGTTGTTGGCTAAGGCGTTTATTACTTCATTATACAAATTAATACTTGTTATTTATGTACTTTTTTATTTTAATTTTTATTTATGTCTTTTTTAATTTTAATTTTAATTCATGCTTTAGATATATATATATATATATATATATGTCCTTTTAATTATAATTTTTATTTATAATTTTATTATTAAAATAGATTTAATTCTCACACTTCACTCACTCACTTGGGTATTTTCCTTGTCAAGTGAGTGTGGTGCAGTGGCGGATCTAGGAAAAAAATACAGGGGTATCAGGCAAAAAAAATTTTCCCATGCATTTAAGTAAATGAAACAATTTTTTTTTCTCGTACATTCAAGTAAATTAAACAAATTTTTTTTTGGTATTAAAGTAAATGAAACAAATTTTTTTTCCTTACATTCAAGTAAATGAACCAGTTTTTTTTTCCGTACTTTATCTACTTGATTAGTGTGATATTTAGCAATATGTGGCTTCATCTTCCCTATAATCAAAATATCAAATACACAATAACAAGTTGTTATAACAACTAAAAAAAGCAAATAAACTCTATTCTAAAGTCCAATTTCACCCAATTGCACATATAAACCTGATGGTGAATATAGATGGATCAACAATTTGGGCTTTAGATCAACAAATGTTTAATTTGGGCTTTATAAAGTGTTATGATTTTCATTTAAAGATTTGGGTTTTAAATTAAACCCAAATGTTTAATTAAAACCCAAATGTTTAATTAAAGATCAAATGCCAAGTTTAATTAGTAGAATAATATTTTTATTAAAATTTCTTGGGTTTTTATAAAGTGTTATGATTTTTATAAAATTTAAAGGTTAGTGTTGGGATTTGTTTATTAGAAAATTTTAGGGGTATCTAAAATTTCGTTCAGTAGTATCGGGAAACATAAACAATTAAAAAAATTCCACTGCGCGTCGAAAGTTGAGGTGGAGCGGCAGCCCCTATGCTAGATCCGTCCATGGTGTGGTGTGAGGATTCATTAAAATGACGTGCCGTCACGTGGCAACCACTTTTCTCCTTACTTAAGCCTCACTCACTTGAATATATCACATGCTTTAAGGGTACTTAGGGTTGTACCCTTAAAATGGAAGCACTCGCATATGTAAACAAAATGAACTTTTACGTATTTGAAGCACTCATTGTTGGATGCTAATAAATAATAAAGGTCCCCCTAAATCTCTATTCTGACATCATATATACAACTTGTATAGCTCTATATGACTCGCATAACTTTCACAATTTCTAATAACAGACATTTTGTAGAAAGTACATCCACTACTAAAAAACATATATATATTTTATACAAAAGATTTTGACAAATTACCAACAAAAGAAATTATTCACAAGTTAGCGACAAATTTTCGACGTATAATTTGCAATGAGAATCCCCCATAAAATCCCAGTTGTGCCCCGCCCATGGAAGGAGGCGGTGTTGCCGAGGGTTGCCGCACATTCACATTATCGTTCACTCACCCGTGGCACGATCATTACACACAACATTATCACATTCACACGCCTTATGTCACATTCAAGCATGTGGTGTAAATTGGATCAACGTTTAATTCTTTTGTTGCATGGTCCCATCGAATGAGTTGTCTTGCATTATTTTAACTTTTTAAATTTTATTTGGAATTAATATAAATTTTCATTAGAAACATAAAAAATTAGGTTGAAATAGCTTGTAAATAGATAACAAGCTGTGTTGTAAGCATTTTTTAGATAACAAAACAAAGTCTTTTAAAAACTACATTTATAGAATGAAAACTTAAAGCCGGACCGGATCCGTCAGACTGGGAACCGGGGATGCCGACAGCTTCTTTTGTAACTCCACTGGGCAGTGCCCTAAGTGGGTCGAGCCTCGACAGCCTTCGTGGTTCCAGGCTTAGTCGACCCCGTCCCCCTAGTAGACTTTGATCTCTTATCTGTTATCTCAGTAGTTCTGTTTCACGTGGAAATGAAGGAGAAAAGGAAAAAGGGTTGTTTGGAGAGAGGAGTAGTCTTTTGATAAATAAAAATATATATATCAAACATACAAATGGCCAGGAAAAGAGAAAAGGGATATTTTAAAAAGATCTCACAGGTTTTTGTTCAAAGCTAAAATAATTATTTAAAATAAAGTAAATTTCGTTTTAAGTCCATGTGGTTTGGTTAAATAATCGCTTTGAATCCAAATGTTTTAATTAGACTTTTTGCGTCCTTGTGGTTAGAAATTTGTTTCAATTAAACCCATGACATTAACACCGTTAGTTTTTTCTGTTAAATTAAAAAGTATTTTAGTCTTTTTACTGATAAGGACTAGTAGCATAATTTTAAATTTGAAGGGACTAATTCAGCAAAGACAAAATAATTAAAACCCAACCAAACCCCCCCCTTCCGGTTGCTAAGCCTCTCGCTGGCAACCACCACCATCTCCAGCCACTCCGGCTGCCAAACCCACCACCACCGCGCAACCCCGTCAAAACTCCCACCACCAACCACCGCCACCAGAACCCTCCTCCTCTGGCCGCCATCTCCGGCTAAATAGAACCAACCACCGCCACCCTCCTCCTAGCCGCCATCTCCGACTAAAACTATTTCACTAACGGATCTGGAAAGGAACTTGGTCTGGGAAGTATTTAACTGAGATCTGGAAACGAACTTGGTCTGGGAAGTGGTATCAGGTATCTCACGACCGCCATAGCCACCGCCACCACTCGCCGACCACCACCAATACAACCTCTTCATCGTCCTCTAACCTTCAATTTGATCCAACCTCTTGAAATATGGGTTGTTTTGTTCAAGAACCAGAGTAGCCATTACATGAAAATGGAAGTTTACTTTTTTGGAATAAATTCTCAGATCTACTCATCAAGAACACAAAATGAAGAATAGGAACTGTACGCTTGGTTGCCAAAAGTGGAGAAAGGTGATAGCGGATTAAATTCAGGATTTCAGACTATTTTGGGGTGGATTTGATGTCACCGGAATGTTGGTTGGGGTCGTCGGAAATGGATGACGATGATGATGAAGGGGTGGGGTGGGATTGGATATTAATTTACAGAAATAGTCCATTCAAATTCAAAATTATACTATTAGTTCTTATCAGTAAAAAGACTAAAATAACCCTTAATTTAACATAAAAAACTATCGGTGTTAGTATTATGGGTTTAATTGAAACAAAAATGAAACCACAAAAACTCAAAAAATCTAATTAAAACTTTAGACTCAAAGCGATTATTTAACCAAACCACAGGGACGTAAAACGAAATTTACTCTTTTAAATATTTTATTTAAAGTTGGGCTAAATATATAATATTTCTCCACATAAAAGTTCATTATTGTTATATAAGTTTTTTATGGTAAAAACACTTTCTTTAAACAATATAAAATTATGTTTTATAAAAAATTATAATAAAAAAAAACTTTTTTTAAATGAAAAATGAAAAACGGAACTTCAAAAAATAAAAATAAAACATATTTAAAAAAATAAAATCAAAAGTTTTATATAAACTTAAAATACATGTTTTCTAAAAAGAATAAAAAAACAATTTTCGTAAAAATCTTCAAAATCAGAATTATGATGTATTTTGAAGAGGACTATAGAGGAACAAGATGGAGTAGGTGACAGAAGGAGAGATGAAGTAAGTGAGAAAGAATGGGTTGGGTGGTGGTGGGGTGAAGTTGGTTATAGTTATTTTTTTAAGCCTGTTAATGAGTCGTTGATTTATACAATTACACCTCCTAATTATATATAACTGAATGTTTTTTAGTTTAATTATGTGTGAAATAATTTATTTTTGAGTGTGTTTATGTGTCCATGTTAGATTGAAAAAGACGATATAAAACGATAAAAGGGTGATGCTTTTTGTTAATTTAAACAATTAAGATGAAGGGCAATCATGTTTTAAATACAAAATTTGAAGATGAAGTATGAGAATATTAAAGATCAATGGAAAATTAAAAACAATTATGACTATTATTTGTAATATGGAGTAAAATAAATCTAATCTCAAGAATGTATTAGAAGTTAAATAGGAGTTTGGATTACTAATTAAACATGAAATGAAGATGGATTTAAATTAATTAGATTTTGGGGCTAAATTATTAGTTTGATTCATTTATTTATTTTCATTTGCATCCCAGAAAGGATTTTTAAATGTAGCAAAAGTAGAATAGAATTAATGTGGTGTACAAAACTGAAATGGATACAACATGACGTCTGGTGAAATTGATGGTTACGTCACTTTGGCCTTCCATATGTAGGCGAAATTAATTGAAGTAACCTCCAACATAGCGTCATACGATGACAATCGGACCAGACCGGACCGGCCGCTCCAACCTGAACCGCATGTACGGCCGGTTCTATTGGAGGAAGATGGGCCGGTTGAACCGGGTACACACTGAGCATGCATAAGACAACCAAAAGCTGCTTGAATATGTTTCAGCAAGGGGCATCTTATACAGGAGCTGGTCTTCTTTTGGGTTTCCTCCACACACACGATGTGGGATGCAAAATTCTTAACATCTATATATACATATATTAAATTTACATATAAATTAATTACATATTTTATTTTATTTTATAGTTGATATTTTTCTTTATTATTTCAATCCACTTATATATCGAAATCTACATAAAATGGTTACTAGAATATTAGTCATATATATAGAATTTATCCGGTTTTAAAAACCGGTCCGTAACTTTGAAAAATTACAGTCTTAACTCAACAGATTTTTCTGTTTTTGTGACAAGTTGTACAAGTTTCACGACATGATTTTCTGAGGTACACCGCTCCCTTGCCGCGTAATCGAATGTCGTGATTTTTATCACGGCTAGAGGCACAAGAAATCTAGCCGTTCAACGGCCATTTTCAAACATTTAAAAAAAATTATTTATTTTAGATCATCTTATCCCTATTATAATGAAAAACTAATTTTTTTATCACTTGTCACTCTCATATTCAACCTCACATTTTTTTATTCTCTCTCTTATTAAATACTCCTATTTTTAATTATTATTTATATTTAAAAAATAATTAATTATACTAATAAAACCTATTTATTTGAAATTATATCTTATTTTAAGAAACTTTTAATTATATAACTTTTGTTTTTAACTAAATATTGATGTAAGTCAAATTAAATTAAATAAAAATTAATGTATTCAAACCGTGTAATATAAAGATTCTTAAAGATGTAAACGTTTTATTACTAAGTATATAGCGTTATATTTTATCAATCCGTGTAATACACGGGCTTTTTAAAATACAAAATTTTCATTACTGATTATATAATATTATATTTTATCAACCTGTGTAACACACGAGATTTTAACCTAGTCTCCTCTATATAAACACAATAAACATACATTTTAATCACACAATTCTTTATACAACTCAAATACTTCCTCCATTTTAAAATGCTTCTTCAAGCGACGATTACTTGAGGTTTGTCCGAACAAACGATCATGTCATGTATTTACAAGTTTTCCTAAAGCTATAATTCTATTGTACTGTAAGAGATATTTCCATAAACCGTCGGCTAACGAAATTGGACAACTATATGTTGCACATGAAGCTAAACAAGGATTTGTCGGGATGCCCCGGTAACATCGATTGAATTCATTGGGATAAGAAAAACTGCCACAATTCGTGGCGAGGTCAGTTTGTACGTGAGGATCATTCTCGTCCTAATATTAATGCTTGAAGTTGTGGCTTCAAATGACCTATGGTTTTTGCATACATTATTTGGTGTTACCGGTTCAAACAATAACATTAATATTCTTAATTAATCGCATATATTCGAGGATATGATCAATGGAACCGCATATATTCAAGGACTATGGGTTGGCTTTCGATTGACCCTGTGTTTTTTTTTTCAAAACTTTTATAATCTTGTTGTTGTTTCTTTTGACCATTTTCTTTTTCTATAAAGGATTTCAAGGATGAGCCACAACAGTACCAATTCACTATACTCATTCTACACTCAAGCCACTGCTCCTGCTTCTACCTTTCTTGCTTTATCCCTGTATGACGTTTGGCATGATCGTCTCGGCCACCCTGACGCCCGTATTTTTGATTTTCTAGTTTCTCGTAATTTTGTTTCTTGTAATAAACCAAAGGATATTTTCTTTTGTAATTCATGCCAATTTGCATAAGTCTCTGACAAAACCCTCATTTTCTAATTTCCCAACTTGACAATTATTAGTTTATGACCCACCAAGTGATTTTAAAGAAAAAACTATGTGCATAAGTCTCTGACAAAATCCTCATTTTCTAAGTTCCCAACTTGACAATTATTAGTTTATGACCCACCAAGTGACTTTTTATTGTTAAACAAAACTTAACTTATAACTGGTATTTTAATTTTCAATTTTTATACATGATTGTTTTGATTACGAACAGTTCGGTTATTTAGTTACAACGGAGTCGATTCGGTTAATTTAGTTAACAGCTGGTTTGGTGGTTCAATCTAAATCCATAAAATCATTTTATTATAGTTTTTTAAGTAATATACCTGTCTCATTTTTTAATAATAAATTTATATAAATTATTTGATACTTAAAACTTGATTGAATTGCTTTCCGACCATGTAATGTAACATGCCTATTTCAACGGCTACTCTTAAGCTTATTTAGATGGGTTCCCTGTTTAAGACCCGGTAAAAATAAACTAGGGACATGCACGGTTCGTTTCGGTTGTTAGCCGTAACCAAAACTGAAACCGAAATCATGATTAATCTATTTTATTAACCTATCGGTTTTCTATTTATCCAATGTTCAATCATTTAGCAAGACAACACATTTTCAACCTTTTTCCCTTTTTTTTCTATTTAACTTACAGTTAAAATAGAAATTAGGGCAAGAAAAAGGGAAATCAATTTAAATTTTTGAATTTGAAAAAAAAAAGTCAATTTGAAATGATCATGACAGAAGTTAAACCATTGTCCTAAAATAACTCAAGAGATGAATAAAACCGATATTTTTTTTGTTAACTCTGTTTAAATTGATCTAAAGAGAAGTTCAAACCGATCTTTGCTCAACTCTCCTTGAAGATTATTTAAAATAAGATATCAGAGATTTAAGCGATAACGTTTAATTATATAAAAGAATTATAGTAGAGAAAATGATTAAAAAAATGACTTCTTTTATGTTGGTTATGAAGTCCGCATCAAATGATACGAACGACCAATTAGTATGGAACAAATGAAGAAATGTTTGATGTGAAAAGGTTAAATCTCCGAATGAAAATGATACAAATGAAGGGAAATTATACGGATGGAAGGAAGGAAACTAAATAGAAGAAGGTTTACTTGCTTTAACGGAAGAAGTTAAATTTAGTCAACGAAATGGAAGAAAGTTAAATTTAGTCATGTGACCATCACATGTTGCATTTAATAACTTTGATATTTTTATAGGAAATTTTGCTTTTGGCCCTTGGGGTTTAGCCTGTTTAACCTTTTAAATTTAAAAATGAATTTTTTAACATATGAGCTCTTAAGTTTTTATTTTTATAACAATTTCAGTCAATGACACTAACCTTATAAACTTTTTCTGTTAAGTATATAAACATTTTAGTCATTTCATTTTTAAGTGAACTAGTGGACCTCTAGGACGATCGGCTCGTTGTTCTGTCCGGTTATGGGAACATAATTGTGGACCTCTACGGAGGCCGGTTCGTCGTCCGGTTCAGTTCTTAAAACATAGCTCTTTATAAAATGAGTATTCCCTCTCCGATCTTTCGACAAATTGGCGAGCCTCATTTTTTGTTGAGGCCAAACTTACTATTAGGTTAACCGAACCCAACTAATGACATAACCGATCAACAAAAACTATAATAAACGGATCCAATAAGTTTTTGCAGTATTTAAATACATCACAACCTGCCCTTGCAGTATTTAAACCCTAATATTTTGATTTTGAGTTGCTAACACTTAAGAACCATTATGTATAGATTTTTTTACAATGTACAGAATGATATCATAAACCTGTACGTATTACTTGGCACTATTTTGCTACATCTGATTATCACATTTTGTCTATTTGCAGTTTAATATTTAAAATAATTGTAGTTAATTTCTTTTGCAAGAATGGGCATACTTTGTCGGAAATCAACTAGAACTAATAAATAATAATATCTTGCAAGTTGCTGCTTATTACCCGAAGCCCCCACAAGAAAACCAACTTGAAATCTGAAACTTAGAAAAGCAGTCCAGGACGGATAGCGTTTAATTTAATAATTAATTAAACACATGTTTAAAAGTTAATCCTTTCTTTATAAAAATGGTCTGAATATATGTAATTACTTTTGCGCCACTTTTCCCCAAAGAACTTGCAAGTAAACTTCAATACACTTACTTTCACGAAAGTGGCACCAACGTTGTAAGGGTGAAGGGGCACCCTCAGTAAGGCCCTCGGGTAGGCGGGTTAACGTGGGTACACCTTCGCCGTCAACTCGGGTTCACTCACGGGTAGTGATTTGCAGGTATATTTACCCGAGAACAATTACACAAATAGAGCCGTTGACCAACTATGAGGGTATTAGGTTGTGTCCCAATCAATTTCGGTTATTAGGGTACATTTGGGTAAAAATGAGGTGGCACACCTCATTGAATATTTTGTTAGGATAGTTTTTTGAATAAGGGTTGTGTCCTTCTCTCTAACAACTTAAAAATGGAAGTGTTCAAAGAGGAAACTACTAAAACATTCCTTTTCATTAAAAAAAAATAGTGTAAATACTCTACGACTCTATAACATTGTTTGAGTAATTATTCTTTTAAAATTTCAATTTTAAATATTTATATTTATATATGTATCTATAAATAATTGTGGTTTGTAATACTTAACAACGCATGCAACACGTATTGGGGCCACATCTATACTATATAATAAATAAAGTTTTTACATGCCACGTGTCACCTTCACATTGATTCTTATTATTTTTTCCCGCCCCTCTCTCTCATTAAATGTATCTCCAAATTTTAATAATAATATATATTTAAAGAAAATATTAATTATGCTAATAAAATACATTTATTTAAAATTATCCCTTATAAAACTTTAAAATCAAATTATGTAAAGGAAGTTGGTTTTACTAAAGCTATAGAGGAAAATTATACTGGGACGTCAAGAAAAAATTAATTGACAAATGAAAGCTATAGAGGAAAATTAGATTATATATAATACAGCTGGTAAACGTGAAATTTTAGAAACTTGAGTGGATTCAAGTGTCAATTAACAAAGTTAATGATCATATTTGTCATTTTCCCAAAGTTGAAGGATGGAATTAGTCGGTGATAAAAGCCACTGACACTTTCTTTTAAGTTTAATCAAATAATTTAAAACTAGGACATATAAATGAAAAATTGGTGATAAAAGAAGTAAAACTTTTGTTATGTAAAATGATTAAACATGAGTTCAAGTCTTATTTCTACGTAAGAAAAAAAAATCGTCTAAAACAAATGTAAATTGATTAAAACCTCCAGTGCTAAAGTCGTAATATATGGAAATACCCAGCCTATTTCAACAAAAAGGACTTATTTAATCTCCACACCAGTGGGATTTGTGGTTCACAACACAACACTACAATAATTGCTACTCAAATTATGGGGTTCTCATTACTTATCCTGGTGGCTACTATAGCAACCGCCGTTGCATTTCCGATCAACAACCAAGAGTACTTGGTAATGCCACATGGCTCGCCTACCGGTTCCGGCGACTGCGTGACCTGGCGATGGGCTGTGGAGACCAACAACATAAAGGATTTTTCAAATGCATTTCCCGACCAATGCATAGACTATATCGACAGTTACATGCTAGGGTCACAATACCGTCAGGACTTTAAGCTTGTCTGCGATGTAGCCTATGAGTATGCCCAAGGCCTCAACCTCACCGGAGACGGCAAGGACCTTTGGGTCTTTGACGTCGATGACACCACACTCTCTTGTCTCCCATATTTCCTTGAACAAGGCAGTTGGTACGTACGTGATCATAACTATATATTAAAAATATTATTATTTATTGAATCATGATCTAATGATGAACATATTAATATTCAGGGAACTTAATGTTCACTCGTCGTATGCCCAATGGACGGCGAAAGGAGGGCTTCTGGTGATACCAGAGGCTCTTGATCTATACAATAAGCTTATAAAGTTAGGATTTAAGATCGTGTTCATCACTGGAATGCATGAAAGGGACTCAGAATCTCGTATCAAAAATTTAAAGGAAGTTGGTTTTACTGAATGGGAGAAGCTCATCTTTAAGTCAGCAATTTAATTACTAATTTATTTTTAATTTATCAAAATCAAATAATTAATTTTTTTTTAAAATTAATATGTTGGTACAGGGGAGACGAACTTGTTCATTCAGCGGAGTTCAAATCAAGCAAGAGAAAAGAGTTGGAAGAGGCTGGATACAAGATTTGGGGTAACATTGGTGATCAATGGACCGATATAACTGGTACCAACATCGGAGATCGCGCCTTCAAGTTGCCTAATCCTGTGTACTATGTCCCTTAATTAGGTCATCCAAGAGTTAATTGGTGCTTCAAGTGTCTAGTTGGGTTTGTATAAATAAGACTTGTTCAAAGTCGAGTAAACTAAGAATCACTTCTATGTAATATCTAAGAAGCACTTTTATTTAATATTTAAGAAACACTTATTAGCTATATCATTATTTTCTTTCAGAAAATATTAATGTAATGAACCATATGGAAAGAAAATTAACGACGATCAGATAATCTAAGGGTGGGGGGGAGTATCTTTGCCATCCTTCTATTATTGTCGAAACTAGGATTTTTTTTTTTAACCGGGGTCTTAATAGAATTCTTTTACACGTGTAGTTATTAGTTTAAATCGGTTATTATTAGAATATAAATGACGATCAGATAATCTAAGGGCCCGGTCACTAACAATTTCGTATTGTGACAATTTAACTTTTTTATCGCATCTTTTATTACTACTTTATTTGACATTTAACGGATTTCATGACAATTCAACTTTTTTCTCCCTTCTTTTATTACTACTTTATTTGATTTAACGGATTTCATTAAGCCTCAATGTTTTTTTTAAAGGCGAACATTGAATGTTGTGACGTCGCACCCCCCGTCATATGGGAAAGCCTCGTCCAACTCCGGCCAATATGTTGTCTTAACCGGGCCCACTTGACGTCAGAGTTGGAGAGCTTTCAAGGAAAAACCCCACCCAATACGGCCCCTTCCGGGCTTGAGGGAGAGCCGAGGCTCGAACCCTGGATCGGCGTGGGTAAAACCCTTGTGCATCAGCCTAAAAGGCCTCATTTGCGATGCCGCAGAAATTAATGGTGGTGGCAGGGATTGAACCCGGGTCCCTTGGGACTTCATGTCTCACCTCAACCACTACACCACAACCTCTTTGGCTAAGCCTCAATGTTTGATTTAAGTTTTTTCTTACCAAAGTATTTTTCTTGATAAGCGCCTTTTACCTCACAAGTAAAAAGAAATGATAAAAAATATAGGTAAAAATAAAACACCATGTTAAAAGTTATTTGTAGTAGAACTCACAAGTACACTTGCTATTTCGAACGTGGCGTTTAAATAAAATTTGGGGCACCTGACCACGGTTTATGAGCACTAAATACATTTACTTCAAAACAGTAAGCAATCAAAATTGTGGCCTCATAGTCATAATAGTACAAAAAACGAAACACCACATTTGGGGCCTCATTAATAAGTCTACTTTTATATATACTAGTTTTTCTCCACGCGTTATGCGGCGGGAGTTTGGTAGTTATTGGTTCGACTCGTTCACAGTGATAAAAGTTACGTTATAGCGTACGATACAAAAAAACTCGGATCACTCACAAAAAAAACTAAACAAAGTCGTGCATACCGTTTACAAAAAAAAGTTGACGAAAGTTACTAAAAAAATAAACCCATTGAACTTTTTTAACAATTTTATAAAAAACCGAACTTGAGAAAAAAAAACTAAAGTTTACTCTATTGAAGTTTTGTGGCAAATCTAAAAAAAACTTTTTTTGTCAAAAAAATAAAATAAAAGTCTAAACCTTTTGTGTCATTTCTATAAAAAAAAACAACACTTTTGGGATAAAAAAAAACAACACTGTTCAATGGCACGGGTAATTATACGTTAATAATTTGATTGAATGTGTTTGTTGATATTTAGAGGTTTGCTGGGTTTGATCAAATGTGTTTGGTTCAATTAGATAAAAATTATATTTGAAGTCTATTTTTATTGGGCTTTTAAACTCCGGAACAGTAGTCTATAGGTGTCAATGAGCTAGTGGTGGAGTGGTAAGGGAAAGACCTATTGTTCCTAGTGACACAGGTTAAATCCCTGCCCTCCACATTAGTTTCTGCGGCATTCAAATGAGGCCTAGCTTATGCTGATGCACCTGAGTTTTACCCACGCCGATCCAGGGTTCGAGCCTCGGCTCTCCTCAAGCCCGAAGGGGCCGTATTGGGTGAGATTTTTCCTTGGATGTTCTTCAACTCTGACGCCAAGTGGGTCTGGTTAAGACAACATATTGGCCGGAGTTGGAAGAGTCTCTCTCATGTGACGGGGGATGCGACGTCACAAATTCAATATTAATCATGACTGTTTTAAAAAAAATGGGTTAATTTGAGAAAAATAGATTGTATATACGCTCATTTGGGTCACTTTAAATTAGTCAATAGATTAAGGGGTTGTTTAACAAATTTTGAAAAGTGTTGAATCATTAAGAGGGATAAATGGTTGACCATGATTTTTCAGTTGAATGATTAATGTCTTTTCAAAAAGCTTCTACTCTTTTCAAATAACCGATCTATTTTTTACCCATAGAAAGCTTTTACTTTTAAGGTCTTTTTCAAAAAGTAACTTAATCGACTCTAGCAATTAGTTGTTTGTTTTAAGTCGTAAGTTGTAATGTTATTCCATGATATTACGAGTGTTATCTAGAGTGAACGAGGCCTTTCAAAAAAAAATCTAGAGTGAGTGAGATATTCATCATTTCATGCCGTGGTGTTTTTCGTGCATTTAATAATGGCATGAGCTTGGGCCTTGCTTGGACACCCAAATTAAAAATAAAGCACTTTCTATAAAAGCCTACAAAATAATAATTGTGTTGTTGAAAAGTACTAGAAACTCGGAAGAAAATAAAGAGGGTGAAAGAGAAAGGAGATGCCTTTTTTAAGCCCGATAGGTTAGATATTGGTTTGATTGTTTTGACTTTTGACTCTTCAAGAGTTCAGGTTCTATCGTTCTAAAGATGAAAGGGGCACCCTCGAACAAACGCAATCGGGTTCACAGGTATTGCAAGTACACCGTCGTCAACAACGCAGGTACGCCTTGCGGGTAATATTTTCGGATATATCTATCCATGTTCTTGGGTAGAGGAGCAAACAAGTTTGGGTTTAGTGGCATGATGATGAAGCTGGCATAGGGGTGTAGCTAAAGTATAAGTTTTGATTTATAATGTACAAGGTTATAAGGCATGAAAGGTTTGGGTTTATAAAATTATTTAGTAGTTGGTGAATCAATTTTTTTATTATTTTTATTTTATGTAATTTTTATTTTATTTACTGTTATTTTTAATTTATTGAATAAATGAAATTAGTTTTAATTTAAAAAATTAAATAATTTTTTTAGGGTATTAGAGCAATTCCATCATTTTATCTATCTCATTTCTATAATTACATTAAACATTACTGCTTTTTCTCTCTATTTTTTAATTAAATAATATTTTTTATATCTTTATCATTACATTTTCTCTCCTTCACTCACAATCATTTTCAAAAAATATTAAAAAAATAATAGAGGTGAACAATGTTTTCCCCAAATATACAAAAAAATTATACATTTTCTATCTCATCCACTTATAATTATTTTAAACCACTCCCTAAAATATGCAGAAGCTACTCACAAACATATACAGAAACTGATGTGAATGCTCTTAGGTTTAGACTAAATTCAGAAAGAGTTTAGACTAAATTCATAATTTCATTCATTACATAATTCAAATATTAGTTGGCTATTTATAGATTTAGAAAAGATATAACCTTAATAGACCCACTACTTGCTACTTATTAACAACTACCCACTAATCACATTAACCTATGATTACTTAATTAAATAACTAATTAAACTAAACAGAAAGGAAATTAGTAAATGAAACATTGAGGATTGCATGGGAGTATTGCATGGGTGTATTGCATAAGGAACGTCGGGTACATGGTAGGCACGTAACACAGTGCCCTTCGTGGGTCTAGCCTCGACGGCTTTCGTGGTTCCAGGCTTAGTCGACCCCATAGTAGACTTTGATCTCTTATCTAAATGTCTCGGTATTTCTGTTTCACGTGGAAATAGACTGGAGGAGAAAAAGAAAAAGGGTTGTTTAGAGACACGAAGAATAGTCTTTTGATAAAATAAAAAGAAAAATCAAACATACAAATGATCAGGAGAACAGAAAAAGAAGATCTTTTAAAAGATCTCTTCCAGGTTTCTGTTCAAAGCTAAAAAGTTATTTTAAATATTTTTATTTAGGTTGGGCTAAACAATAAACATACTCTTCCAAACAACCAACCAAACTAACCACCCCACCCACCCCACACCTACACACCCACACCCACACCCACAAATCATATTAATACTTTTAATATTTCTAAAAAACCATTCTTTAAAAAAAGGTTTTTTATGATTAAAAATACTTTCTTTAAAAAAAATTATGTTTTATAAAAAAAATTATAATAAAAAACTTTTTGTAAATGAAAATTGAAAAACGGAATTTAAAGAAAATAAAAAAAACGTATTTAAAAAGATAAAAACAAAAGTTTAATGTAAAATTGAAACACTGTAAAAACCTATAAAATTAGAATTGTGTTATATTTTAGTTATTTTTTAAGCTTATTAATTAGTCTTTACCACAAGTTTTCTTGTGAAGTGGTAGCCACATATTTTTTAAGAAACAAATTATTTCAGGTTGAGCAACGAGGTTTTTCCAGTTGTGGGTTTTCTTCTAGGTGGGTCCTGAGTTCGAGTCCGTTGCGGTTACAACCTATTGGAAAACAAATGCATAACTCACATGAACACCCAAGCTGCTACCGAAAGAAGTACGAGTTTAAGATAATCGTCTTTCAAAAAAAAATAGTCGTTTATTTATGCGTTCTAATTATTATAACTAAATACTTTTTAGCTTAATTATGTATGAAATAATTTATTTTGAACGCTTTCTAAAAATTTATTGAAAAGACAAGTTAAAATGGTAAAAGGGTGATGCTTATTGAAGTAATCTATATCTATACATATTAATAAATAAAGGTTTTGGGGTGTCACATGTCATCCTCATGTTTATCCTTAATATTTTTTCCCCTCTCTCTCTCCTATTTAATGATAGAAGTTTATATAAAAAAATATAATTTTTGTTTACCGCCTCTCTCCTATTAAATAATACTGATTTTTATAACTATTTTTATAAAGCATTTTTTAATTAAAAAATAGATTTGTTCATAAAACATTTTTAGAATTTGAACATTTCTTTCATTATTTTTATAAAACATTTTTGAAAAATAACTATATAACGTTTCTAAAATTTTTATAAAATATTTTTGAAAAATAACTATATAACATTTTTAGAATTTGAACATTTCTTTCATTATTTTCATTATTTTTAAAATTTTTATAAAACATTATTTCACAAATGACTAATAACATCAAACATACAATTTTTTATAAAAAATATTATTTTATAACAAGTTGCATTTATTCAACTCATGTAAAACATAGGCTTTAACCTAGTTGTTAATTTAACTAACAATTAAGATGATGGACATCATGTTTTAAATACAAAATTTGAAGATGAAGTATGAGGATATTAAAGATCAACGAAAAATTAAAATCGATTATGATTATTATTTGTCTAGATCAACAAATTATAAAAGTAATATGGAATAAAATAAATCCAATCTCAAGTTTATTAAACGTATTACTAGAAATTAAATAGGAGTTCGGATTACTAATTAAACAAGAAATACACACGCACATGGTTGGTGTAATGTATGTATGTGTGATAAATGCATGTGTATGTGATTGAATAATCGTAAGTAGCTCATTTAATAATGGAAATTGACGTGTGATACATGAATTAAATGGAATTACAAGACGACGTAGAATAAGCTTGAAATGGCGAAGTGTATTTGATGGTTGCGTCCCATAATTGAAGAAACGTCCAAAGTGTGTCAACACATATATATATTTAATAAAAACTGGGGCCAAGCGTCGAACATACACAAGACGTGTGAAACAATAAGAGGATACTTTTTAATTCAACATATTTAACTAAACAATTAAAAAAACTAAGTACCGTAGCAATCGACCATAGGTTTTAAATCTATACATACTAATAAATAAATGTTTTTAATGTCACATGTCATTCTCATATTCATTCGAAACCTTTTTTTTCCCGTCTCTCTCTTCTATTAATTATATAAATTTCTTTAATTGTTTTTATAATTTTTTGTTTTCCGCTTCTTTCCTCTATTAAATAATGATTTCTATATTTCCTTTTATAAAACGTTTTTTATTTTAAAAAAATAGGTTTGTTCATAAAACATTTTTATAAATTAAACATTTCTTTCATTGTTTTTATAAAATATTTTTAAGAAATAACTATGTAATGTTCATAAAATTTGTATTAAAAACTATTTAATATATCATAAATATGTAATGTCTAAATCTTTAAAACTAAGTATATAATATTGTATTTATTCAACCCGTATAATACACGAGGTTCTAACCTAGTGTATATATATAATACTGTATATTCTATTTTAAATTTACATATGGATTAAAAAAAAATCGAACTTACTTTTAAAATGAATAAAATACGGAACGGATTAAAAAAATATGGAATCACATGTCACATCCTATAATTCTTCAAAATTATCATTACGAGAAAACGTGTGTTTTACATTTTATTTTTCAGGCATATGGTTCTTTTTTAATTATAGGTTTTCTTTTATAAACGCCTGAATATTTTCTCTACTCAAAACTCAAATCCTAATTCTTATCTTCTTTTGATCAAATGGCTTTCGTTTCTCCGGTAAACTGCCTCATCTTTTCACGAATGAGTCCTAGATCAATTAGTTTGATTTGAGTCACTCTTAGGCTTCATGGTTTGAGACTTAATTGATGCAATATACTCATGTGGTGGGTTTATCTGGAAAGGTGGGTGGGTCAGGTCATCAACGTTGTCTGCGTTCGCAGGTATGGGTGGTCTTTCGTCAATAGGTTTACCCGGGTGACCGGCTTTTATAGCATTCGTTTTTCGTTAAAAAAAAAAGTTATCTCGTCTTTTCATAGAAACAAGTCACATGCCAAATTATCTGTCAATGCTGCTGTGACAGTTGCTTTTCATACCAACGCGGTCCATCTCTTTCGTTTTTGTTTGCAATCTGTTCAAACAAGTTTCCCACATTCAAGATTTCAATTTATTCCTGTGTCTCTAATTTTGAATATTTGAGGTGTAGTTAAATATCTCATATTTTAATTTGGCTTTTGAGATGACTTTAAGAGTGTAATTTAGATAATAGACATCTTAAATGTAAGTTTAAATCACATGAGACGATAATGAGTTATTAGTGTATATGTAAGGCCCCAAACTTAAGAGACCTTATTTATTGTATTTATTTATAAACACATAGCTCATAAACATAAAACATTCACAATCACAGCAGAAACGATTTAAACTTTAACATAGGCGGAATACAAAACATGTCTTAAACATACTTGTCTGATACGAATTTAAACTTGCCTTAAAACATCATAAATTTTGAACATAAATGAGATACCAGACTGTGATCTTCGGGTAACTCTCCTCTCCTCGTCAAGCCAAGCATCCACTTCAATCTACTGCCACCTACACTTAACTGATGTGTATACTAAAAATCAGCAACACTGATTGAGTTCTAACACTTACATAAAACATTAATACATAAATATATAACTAAAGTATGTGTATACGTTCGATTCGGTTTTTTCGGGTAACTCTCCTCTCCTCGTGAATGCACACAATATATAATTAAAGTATATGTATACGTTCGGTTCGGTTATTTCGGTTTTCAAAAGATATAAAACCGAAACCCAACCATAATTTCCAGTTAAGAAAATATATACTGGTTTGTGTCGGTTGTTTCGGTTCAATTAATTCGGCTTTTGCTCACCCCTTATTAGCATCTTCAAACCAGGCTAAGTCCGTGTTAACGCGCTATTAAACACCAAATCAACCCTTTTTTCTTTATAAATTACATTGGCAATTGTATATAAAGAAAGCAGTTCGAACCCCACACCTTGACCTTGGTTGAGAACCGTGAGCCGATTAACCCCTGCGATATTCTTTGGCGTGGGTATCGCAGTCCGGTTAGCGAGTCCGGAAAACTCGTTTTTCGTATATAAAGAAAGAAAAAAAGGAACTAAAAACCAGAAAAGAAAAATACAAAACACTGCATCAAACATTTGTAACCCGTGCTTTAGTGGTTGTGCAAATTAAACAATGAATATTGACAGAGGCGCCGGCATTGGCTTTTAATATATAACGAGAAAATTTGTCTCGCGCTATGCGACGGCTGACGGACATAAAACTGTTGAACGGTGACGTTAACATGTCTAAGCACAAAAAAGAAGTGTGGTCAAGTACATAAAACAAACGTATAAATTTACGATAACTCGTTTGTGAAGATCGAAGTTATATAACGGTATCAATGTTCTTGAGTCGGTGTCGGTATCATTATTCATGGTACCTAAACGTTATCTTTAGTGATGGAACCCATGAAACCTATAAAATACCTTATTCTGAATACAAGTTCGTTTTTAACTAAATTTATATCTTGACGTCAAGAAAAAAAAGTAAACACAATCACAAGTTATTATTATTATTATTTTTAAATTAGCGAACAAAATTTATTGAGAAAAAAATCAAAGTAGATGTATTAAAAGGGTAACTCAAAAATTTTAGAAATTTAAGGAGTGAGTTGATATTTTCCAAAGTTAATGGTAGATTTGGTTGGTGGCAAAATGCCACCACATTAGTAAAAGAATTAAAAGGAAATAATATATAATAAGTGTATTATGGGTATAAGTCTTTTTTTTTAACGGCAACAACTATATATATATATATATATATATAAATATATAGACCCCAGTAAGAAGCTGGAAAAATAAACAGGAGCAGTTACACAAAGTCACCAATGTCAAAAACAACCCATTTATTCCATGCAAGTGACTTACATTTCGACCTATTTTTAACCCACAAAAACGAATCTTCTTTAATCATCTGTACCATTTGATGTATCCGAATGTTTTTACCATTGAATTCTACATCGTTCCTACATATCCAGATTCGCCAGAACGTAGCCAACATCACCAAAGACACAAACTTCCTCTATTTTATCGAGCCGGTTTGATTTTGGACAGCCAATAGGACTTCTCCCACCGTCTGCAAGTTATCCTGCCAACCGACTTTTATCCAAACAAAGATCGACCACCACACAAACCGAAATACCAAGCAGTCAACGAAGATATGATCCGTAGTCTCTTGAACCACCCCACACCTGCAGCAAATCGAGTTATCCAGCCGAACTCCTCTGATAATCAAGCTGAACTTTGACGCCACTCTCCCCATGTTAGCAAACCAAGCCAAGTAATTAGCTTTCAAAGTGGCCCAACTATTCCAAACAAACCGTTTGTCCACAGTAGCATTCGAATCAACCCCCACAAGCTCCATCCTAACACCTTTCACAGAAAAATCCACCCTGAACTCATTGCTCTACGTCCACTTATCTTTAGCTTCATTGAGTCTTACCTTCCCTAAGAAGATCTGTTAAAGCCCCCACCTGATTCCATTCAGCTATTGGTATAAGTACAAGACTATGTTTTTAACTAGATATAGGATTATAATACCCCCTACTACCATCCTAACTATTGTTAGAAGGTGGTTATTAAACACCGAAAAATGGAAAGTGGACGTCACGTGTTTCAAATCGCAGGAACCTTTAACTTATATTTACAAAATATTAAAAGACCCAAAAAAGTTGGAGGAACAAACAAGAACAACACCACTTTGTCTCTCCTAAGCCCACATTTTTTAATGTCCCAAATTGATTCCGAACATCTTTTTCTCTCTTTCTAATTGATGAATATTAGTTTACCAGGTTAAAACAAGGTATTACATCTATACTATATAATAAATAAAGGTTTTTTCATGTCACGTGTCACATCCACATTCATTCTCATCATTTTTTTCTCGTCTCTCTCTTATTAAATGCACCTCCTATTTTTAACAACAATATATATTTAAAAAAAATATTAATTATATACTAATAAAACACATTTATTTTAAATTATCCCTTATGAAACTTTAAAAATCTAATTATTTAACTTTTATTTTCAATCAAATAATAAATGAAAAACAAATTACATTAAATAGTATTTAATTTATTTTTAAAACTCAATTATATATTAGTTTTTGCATATATTGAGTTTTGTTTTATATCTTTAGAATATGATAGATTTTTACACGGGTAAAATATACACATAAAAATTTAAAAATTTTATTTATTGATATTTTTCACCCGTGTATATACACGGGATCTAAAGTAGTAGTTTAATAAATCTAACTTTTTACATATATTAGCAGTTTCTTTGAAAATTATCTAAAAGTACTATTATTTAATAGAATAGAGAGTAATTTAATATGAGAAAGACTGAAAACAAAAATCTATAATTTATCAGAAATCAACACGTGATAAATAAAGTAATTAATTTATTAAATAAGGATTACCCACCAAATGATTTTAAAGAATAACCTTTTTATTTATATCAATTCCCGGTGAGTATGGGACTATAGATTGACTTTCGATTGTAAATCAAAACTTAACGTATAATTGATTATTTAACTTTCGATTTTCATAAATGATTGTTTTGATTACGAACAAATCTTGTTCGGTTATTTAGTCACAGCGGATTCAATTCGATTAGTTTAGTTAACCTCTGGTTTGGTGGATGAATCTTAACCCATAATATCAATTTATTATATTTTTTTATAAGTAATATACCTGTCACATATCTATACTAATAAATTAAGGTTTATGGTGGACAATTGTCACTACTCGTGCGTTCTCATATTAGTTTTCGACTCTCCCTCTCCTAATAAATACGCATCTATCTTATTAAATAATAATTATATTATAAATATATTATTAAAGAAGTACTAATTATATTAAATAAGAATATATAATAGGAAATCAAAATATAACTAATTAAAGAAAAATATTAATTTGTTATATACAAACACATTTTTACTTTATATATCTCAAAACGATTATAAATGTCTGACAAGTTAGGACGTATTGACAAATTTATAATTTTTATCTTTTTTAATATACAATCTCATGTAATACACGAGATTCTAACCTAGTTTTTAATAATAAATTGATTTAAATGATTTGATATTTAAAAGGTGATTAAATTGCGTTCTGAGCATGTAACATGCATATTTGAACGACTCCTTTTTTACTTGTGATTAAATAATTGTAAATGGACATGGATGCTTTAAGGACAGGGATTTTATCTCGCTTTATGCCATAGCAAATGGGTGTCGCTCAAGTGTAATATTTTTGTGTGGAGGGTGGAGGCGGATCGGATTCCATCTTTGGTTGCCCTAAACCTTAAAATGAATGTTGGGGTCGGGGACCTGAGATGCAGTCTCTGTGAGGAAGAGGTAGAGTCGGCAGAACATCTTTTTACTTTATGTTATGTGGCCTCGGTGGTGTGGAATCGTATTAGTAGTTGGTGTCGGGTTCTCCCCATTTTTGCTTTCTCGGTCAGAGATCTCCTGGAGCTCCATGGTTCTTGTGGTTTTGGGGAGCTTGCTAAGTATGCTTTCCATGGGATCATTATGTTGGCTTGTTGGTGTTTATGGCTAGCTAGGAACGAGAAGAGGTTAACAATAAGTCGATATATATTGAGAACATCCTTTCCATTATTAAGTCTCTCGGGTTATTGTTGTTTTCTAATAGATCTAATTGTAAGTCCTTAAATTGAGACAAGTGGTATAAATTTTCTTTCATGTAAGGATTGGTTTTTTCTTTGGTACACCCGCGGTTTATGGGTCTGTCTTATGATTAAAATTTGCCTTTCCAAAAAAAATAAAATTGTAATTAATTAGTTTTGTACGAACGGGTATACTTTGTCGGATATCAATAATATCTTGCAAGTTGCAAGTAGCTGCTAGCTTTGATATTACCCCGGCCCCACAAGAAAAGAACAGGACCAGACCAACATTAAATCTAGCGTTTATTTTAATAATTAAACATGTTTATTAAAAGATAATCCTTTCTTTATAGAGTTATTTACATATATCTCATTCTTAAGCCTCTTGATAACATATATACCCAACTATAAAAATTAATTAATATTTATCCAATCCTTATACAATTACCTATTTATCCTCTTATGTTTTAAAACCTAATAATGATATATTTAGGAAGGGATATATGTAAATATTATTTTAATTGGTTCATTAAGTGTAAAATAATAATTCAATAAGTTATTTTAAATGAATTGGGTAAATATGTAATATATATGTTTTAAGAAGGAAAAATATGTAATTAAAATTAGGAGTTGAGTAAATATGTAATAAATAAAGTTAGGAAGGGAGGTTCGAATGTAATTACTTCTGCGCCACTTTTTCCCAAACGCCACTTTTTCCAAAAAAAACTTGCAAGTAAACTTCAATACATTAAATTAGTGCGACTCTATAACATTTCTTTATATTTATATTTAGGGTTTCAGAAAAAACCACAAGTTAGGCGAAAACCGAAAAAACCATTAAAAAAACAATTTTACCCAATCATATAATAATGTTTATTTTTTATTTTATTTTATTTTTATTTATTTATAAGAGTATCAATGTAATATTAAACATTTTTACAAATAGTGTTACGTATACGTAAACATAAAACAAAAAAATTATGGTTACGTATACGTAAATCAAAAAACTTGTTTCTGGATACGTATACGTAAATAAAAAAATTGCCTGAAATGATGTGGTTTTCTCGGTTTCGCTTAATTTTGTGGTTTTTTCTTGATCCCTCCACTATATCTATATATGTATATATATTATAATTTTTTTTCTGAACAACAATTTGAATAACTGACGTACCACTGGATCATCCTATAATCTCCAACACACTCGATAGAAAATTCACTATAAATGAGAAAACGTCCTGATGATTATGGTTTAATACAATTCACAACGCATGAAACTCTACACTTGAGACCACATAGTAAATGGAAAATGTTTTTCTTCTAAATTCACCTTCAAATTTGGTTGCCTCTCATATTCATCCTTCATTTTTATTTCTATCTCACTCGTAAATACTTATTTTTATTAATAATTTCCTTTTTTTAAGATTTGACAAAAAAATAAATTTAATGTAACTTTTTTTTATAAAAAAAACGTTACCTTAGTTGAAGTTGCATTATACCTAATGCAACCTTTGTTTTTACTAATGCAACTGTTTTTTTCAAATGCAACATTTTTAGGATGCAACTCTATGGAAAAAAAGTTGCATTAGGTAACAAAAAGTTGCATTAGATCTAATGCAATATTTTTCTAACAAAAAAAGTTGTATTAGGCTCATTTTTTTTAGATGTATAGCGGTAGGGGTGTAAACAAGTAAAGAGACGCCCGAGTTAGTGAGTAGTTTTTCTAGCCAAGCCCGTTTAACTTACAAAGAGCTTGAGGTAGCCTAGTGAGTAGTTTTTTAAACTCAAGTTCGGCTCGTTAATTATTTACCAATTAATTTATATATATATAATTACTTTTATATATTATCATTATAATTTTGTATATAACATAACATATGTTATTTAGTTATTTTTATTATAATTTTATATATAATAACAATTCTTAGACAAATATATATTAAACAAAAGTTATATAAACAATATGTCTATTTTGGCTCATGAGCCAGCTCGAGCTCAGACTAGTTTAATAAACAAGTTTATTTTTAGGCTAGAGCTCATTTAAGCTCGGTTTAATTTAAAGTTTTAACGAGCCAAACTTGAGTAGTTCACGAGTATCTTGGCTCATTCACACTCCTATGTTCCTGTTTAATGAATTTGTTTGTAGGTTGATTCTTTTGTATATATGGATTGAAGATGTAGTTTTTTCTACACAACCTTTTTTTCAAAGGATCGGGAAGTACTAGTACGTAAGAGCATGTAAGAATTTCTGCTAAAAGGAGGTCCCGCGGTCTTTTAGACAAATCCGCTATAAGGGACGTTTATTCTACGTCCAGCTAATATTCTTGTATTTGGGTTGGCAGGGGGGAAACACGTTTGTGTGGACCTCACAGGAGTGTCCCCTCTTTTGAAGCTCAAGGACAATGGGTTTGTCGTGGGCTAGGTTGCGTTGAATGCGAAAGAATGCAAAGTAGCTAAACACGAGAAAGTTTGTTTAGAAAATCAACACCTGTTTATCTCTTTTTTGCTTTTAATACTTTTGGTCGGAGGATGTGGAATTACTTAAAAGGGTTCATCGTGTAGTGCATAGTAATATTTCGTCCTCGAAGACACAAAGCCTTATTTTAGCAGGATCGATTTTGCTACTCAAAAAGAGGTTCCGGCGTAGTTTATTTGCTCGTTTACCTACCACTATATTATAATCGTCTATTTTTCTTAATATATATTAAGAGTAAAATACATTTCAAAACAAATAAAAAAAGTCCTTTTCTTTATTAGTAAAAAGATCATTGTTTGATTAAATATTACTATTTTAAATTTACAACTGTGACACATAAATGAAAAAAGTTGTAAAATCTTTGTCATGTAAAGTAATGATTAAAACATCCAGTGGTAAAGTCGTAATATATGAAAATACCCAGCCTGTTTCAACAAAACAGGACTTATTTAACCTCCAGTGGGATTTGAGGTATCACTACACTACACTTGCTACTCAAAATATGGGTTTCTCGTTACTCATCCTTTTGGCGACCATCGCAACCGCCGTTGCATTTCCGATGAAGAGCCTAAACCACTTGGTAATGCCACATGGTCCGCTTACCGGCTCCGGCGACTGCGTGACCTGGCGGTGGGCTGTCGAAACCAACAACATTAAGGATTTTTCAAACAAAATCCCCGACCAATGCATAGACTATATCGACAGTTACATGTTGGGGTCACAGTACCGTCAGGACTTTAAGCTTGTCTGTGATGTAGCCTATGAGTATGCCAAAGGCCTCAACCTGACCGGAGACGGCAAGGACGCTTGGGTTTTTGACGTCGATGACACCACGCTCTCTTGTATCCCATATTTCCTTGAGCAAGGCAGCTGGTACGTACGTGATCATAACTATATATTTTAAAAATACTATGATTTATATATAATTTGTTGAATCATGACTCATAGTGATGAATATAATAATATTCAGGGAACTTAATGTTCACTCGTCGTATGCCCAATGGACAGCCAAAGGAGGGCTTCCGGTGGTACCCGAGGCTCTTGATCTCTACAAAAAGCTTATAAAGCTGGGATTTAAGATCGTGTTTATCACCGCAATGCATGAAGAGAACGCAGAGTCTCGTATCAAAAATCTGAAGGAAGCTGGTTATATTGAATGGGAGAAGCTCATCTTCAAGTCAGCAATTTAATTACTAATTTATTTTTTACTTATCAAAATCAAATAATTAATTTTTTTTAAATGTTGGTACGTACAGGGGAGATGTACTTGTTCATTCGGCGGAGTTCAAATCAAGCAAGAGAAAGGAGTTGGAAGAGGCTGGGTACAGAATTTGGGGTAACATTGGTGATCAATGGACTGATATAACCGGTACCAACGTCGGAGATCGCACCTTCAAGTTGCCTAATCCTGTGTACTATGTCCCTTAATTAGATCATCCAAGAGTGGGTTTGTGCTTCAAGTGTCTAGTTGGGTTGGTATAAATAAGACTTGTTCAAAGTCGAGTAAACTAAGAAGCTAGCACTTCTATGTAGTATCTACAAAGCACTTTTATTTAATATCGAAGAAGCACTTTTTTAGCTATATCATTATTTTCTTTCAGAAAATATTAATCTAAATAGTAATGAACCATGAAAGATACAAGAGTGTATAAATAGTAATGAACCATACGGAAAGAAAATTAATGAAAGGTAGAAGAGTAGATAAATCATAAAATAGTAATGAATCATATGGATGAAAATTAATGACACTTATAAATAAGAGAGTGGGGACTATTTTTACCATATGTCCTGTCGGTGTCGAAACTAAAAATTTTCAACCGGGTTTTAATAAAAATGTTTTACACTTGTAATTTTTGTTAAAATCAATTATAATTAATATATTTTTTAGAAAAGGTTAATAATTGTGTCCTTTAAGGCCCTATGTCTTGAAACCGTTGTAAATTTGTTTCATTTTACCACAGCTTACGTAAGGCCGAGTCACCAACATTTTATATAAGGCCAGGTCGCTATAAATTTTGTATTCTGACAATTCAACTTATTCTCGACTTGTTTTATTATTATTATTATTATTATAATTGGTATTAAACGGATTTGATGAAATCTCGCTGTTTGGTTTCAGTTTTCTTTACCAAAGTATTTTTCTAAATAAGCGTTTTTTATATATAATCATTATAATGAAAAAAAATTACAACAAACCTAAGCAAAAATAAAACACCAAATTGAAAGTTATTAATGTAATAAAAAGAGGAAATATAAGTATGTAAAATATTTTATTGAAAAAAAAAGGTGATAATGTGAAACGTGAGTAGTACAACTTTACAACTCAGCACTACACTTGCTATTTCAAAACGTGGGGTTCAAATAAATTTTGGGCCACATGACCACAGTTTATGAACACTATCTACAGTTATTCCAAAACAAGAAACAAACAAAGTTGGGGCTTTCATGGTACAACAAAAAAAAAACCACGTTTGTTTGGTGATACTATCATAAATCTACTTTTGTTGATAAAACCTCAAAATAAAAAGCGTTTTAAACTATGTGGATTCATCAGATATATTTTTAATGATTGAGATCAAATTTTAGGAGAAAAAATTGTTAGAATGGTATTTTTAATCATTGTCACTTTTGTTGAATTTTTATCAAGTTTTTCACCTTTTTTAAACGTTCATAACTTTTACATACATTATTTTTTTCAAAAATTACACTATAAAAACGAGTATAGTGTTGCAAACAAAAAGCGTACACATAGGGGTTTGGTTTGGATTGGTCATGCCAGACTTGGGTCTCCTAGATTAAGTCTTAAATAATCATCAAAGATGTATAGGTACTGAGTCTTGATACTTAGTCTATTCTTAGATTAGGTAAACATGAAAGTTTCTAAATAAGGAAACTTTTTTGTATATTGAAATATGGTATTTACCCTATATGGGTAATTATAACTTATAATTATGTTTATCATGCTAATAATAGTTATAATAAATTTTCGTAATCATACAAGTCACATTGCGTAGGCTTAGACCCAAAAGGTCTAAGGAATGGTAATTGGGCCTAGAATGGTTGAATAGCCCAGTAAGCTCATGTGGATCCAATCCAAGCACATATTATGCACAATAAATTCAGATTAGTTACCTGGGCTTGAAAACCCCAAATAGTAAAACTTTGTGCTCTTAGGTTTTAGGGCCGAAAAGGTTCCGTATGGGGCTATTAGTCGTCCTTAAGACCAATAGGCCCATGTTTGTCAAAAATAGAGATTTATCATTTTATTTACTGCAATAAAGTCATATGAATATCAACTTGGGCTTTTTCTAATAGAATATAGTGGGCGTGCTATTAGACCAGTTAGGCCTAATGACCCGTTTAATAGTATTTAATTTATTTTTAAAACTCAATTATATATTAGTTTTTACATATTTTGAGTTTTGTTTTTTCTATCATTAGTATATGATACATTTTTATACGTGTAAAATATACACATAAAGATTTAAAAATTTTATTTATTGATATTTTTCACCCGTATGTATACACGGGATCTAAACTAGTTAACTATTAAAAGGAGGTTTTTTTATCCAAATAACTTTTGTAACTTATTTTTAATAATTATTCAAGTCTGGAATTTATAAAAACCGCCAGCTTTTATTTCAATTAATTTATCCATTTAAATCAACATCATACATAGTAAAATCTCACCCATAACAAGGCTATTGGTAGGGTCCGGGGAGGGTGAGACGTAGACAAACATTACCTCTACCCTCGGGGATAGATAGGCTGCTTCAAGAGAGACACTCTGCAGCAAAACATATAGCGTACAAACGAGAAAGTACTAAAAGTATAGTGACCGAAAAGTATCAATAAGCAAGGAAATGATGAAAGGATAAGTAGCCATAGAAATAATTTCTTGAAGCAACATATAGTAATGCATATAATAAGACCATAAATATGCAAAGTCCACTACGACAAAGCTAAGACCAATATGTACCCTCCCTACAAGTTCATTACGTTAATCTTACGTCTCTACGAGCTTGTATCCTGGAGCATGTCCTCAAAGAGGTGCAGCTATAACAAATCCTACCTAATTTTCGCATCCCGTGTTAATTTTGGCATGCCTCTACTCCTCCCGTCTACAATGAAGGTTTCTACTGCTCTAACTAGTGCCGTCATATGTCTCCTCTTCACAGGTCCAAACCATCTCAATCTCCCCTCCAAAATTTTATTTGCTATACTAGCCGTTCCTAACCTATCTCTAAAAACCTCATTTCTTATCTGGTCTGGCCTTGTGTGCCCACACATCTTGTGAGCCGGTTCCAACGCCGCCAGAATGAGTTCATTCGAAGTTCGTTTGGGTCGGTTTTCTTACGAACACAAATTTTTCTCATGATATTTAACATATTACGATATATATAAAACAACCATATAATTATTGGTTATTGATTATATATTTATCACATAAACTAGTTAAACGAAATTTTGTTCTTACTGTGTAAATTCAGAAAGGGAATTACCAAAAGAAAAATCATGTGAGTCGAGGAGCGTAGCACCTGCTATTCATATGTGTTGCTTGTTAGTTATTTCAGATTTCAAGCAAAATAAATTGTTGGGTCAATAGATAGAACTGTAAATTTTATATAAAAGTTAATTATATTTGCTCAAAACTATTCTTTTGCTTCTGTGAGTTGAAGTTCAAGAGACCAAGCATTGGGAGGATTCCTTTTGTCGATGATGATGATGATGATGATTAACTGTAGCTGCTAAACAATTTCCAACAGGCAACCAACTGAATTTTGAGAATAAAGTTGGGATCTAATGACTACTGGAAATTCTTAGAAGGTAAACAAATGTAGGTTTAAGAAAAACACACTTCTATAAATTTAACAAAACAACCGACCTAAAAACATTCGAGAAAACGATTTCTCACAATAACTTATGGAATAACAAAAATGTGGCAGTACTTTTGCTGTACAATTTCTCTACTATTAATATTTGTTATATAGAGTTGTCTCTTGTTTTTTTAAGGAATTTTTTATGTTCAAAACAAATATTTGTTTTCAAAATGTGAATCAAGAGGCGAACAAAAAGAAGGGAAAGAGTGCATTATTTAAAAAACGATTTTTTATAATATTATTATTAAAAAACAAGATATTTTTAATTTTATATATAAAATTTGAAAATACTACTTTTGTATTTGAAATAAATATGTGTTAGAATAAAGTTTACTTATATTTAATTAGTAGTTTTTTTTATTAAGTTTGATATTTATAAATTAAATTTTTTATTTTGATTTTGAAATTTTAATAGTTAGAGTAAGAAAGTTATATTTTATATTATTTTTTATTATGATATAAGGACGATGTTTGTCTGATAAAAGATTCATTCTTTTATATTATTTTTTTAGAGTAAGAAAGTTATATTTTATCAACTATAATCATATTTAACAGAATTATTTGCATTTTCTAAACATTCGTCGTCTCTATTTCTATTAGTGTTAGCGAAACCATATCTGAACAAGATATCAATAAATAAATCTCAACTCTCAAACAAAACCTTTGAATCATCCAAGTATACACAATCACGTACAAGTATATCTCAGATTATCAATATGATAATATGAGTATGAATCAAGAACAAAACACAGACTCGATCTAAGCTTGTATGGTATACGATTTAACAAACCCTAGATCAAAGAAGCAGACTAATAGACTGGATGAAAAAAATATACGGTGTGCAAGTGAGAGAAAAGATTAATTATTTTAACCCTCTCTCTTCCTTATATACTACACCGGGTTAATGTGGGTCACCCATTGACCCGGTGTATATCGTGAACAAACGGATATTTGGGGATGACCCAGGTCTAAGACCTTGTCTTGTTTACTAACAGTTAATGTTTCTTTTTTTTTCTATTTTTTATGAATCTAACAGTTCAACACGTGTTCTGTAGTGTTTATATAATTTAATTATTTTTATATTATATACTCAGGGCCAGCCCATTAAGCATTTTGGCAAATGCTAAGGCTTATAGGGCCTCAAATTAATTATATGTATGTAGGTATGTTAATTTGGGCTTTGTAAGATGTTATAACTGGGCAGTGGGCCTTCTGATTAAAATAAACAAGGGATGAAGGGAATAAGCGGGCGTGAACGTGATTAAGGCCATGTTTATGATTACTTTTTGAGCTACTTATTAACTTTTTTTAAAAGTTAATAAGTTAAAAGTTTGTTTGGGTAAACTAAAAGAAGATAAAAAAATAGAAGCAAAAAGGAGTTTTCATGAAGTAAGTGAAACTTTTATTAACTTTTTGCAAAAGTTAATAAGGAGTTTTCAAAAGTAATCCCAAACATGCCCTAATCAATGACCGAGATTCAAGGGATTAGGGCGGTAGACCGAGCGAACGATAGGGGAGTTCAATCGAATGGTTCTTTTTGGAATTGGTAGCCGATATTCCCACTTCAAGTTCGTTACTTAATTTGTTTTGCATTTGCAGGTGTTGATTGTGATTCTTCTGTGTACCAAATTCACACCCACATGGTGGATATTCCCACTTCAGGTTCGTTAATGTTCACCCTTTTTTGTGATAGGATTTCTGTTTGATACATATTGACAAATTATTGGTTTTTTATTTCGTCTTTTCTGATTTAGGTATTTTTAATTTTGTATATTGTATTCTTTTGATCTGTGTTTATTTGTCTCTCGATTAGATATGTTCTTGATTTGCTTTTGATTTGTGTATTTCAATTGACCGCATATATGAGTATATTATCTTGTTTGGATCTTTGATTAGTATTTGTTTAGTCCACTTGAAGAAGCCACTAAGTACCTGGAGCAGGCCCTGGTCGCAAAGCCCTCAGGTACCTCTTGTGGGTACATGTTTTTGGTATAAGTACCTTTAAGACAAAAGGGAGGGAGTTGTGATGAAAAGTCATCGGGTACCCCTAGAGTATTTGGATTGTGTCCCTACCAATTTGAGTACTTTGGGTAAAAATAAGGTGGCACACCTTACTTGATAAGATCACTTTTGATACTAAGATTGATAAGATCACTTTGGATACTAAGATCAAGTGGTATACCCGCGTAAGAGGGAGGCGTGAGAAGGGATCACGGCGTGAGGGCCTTTTGCACACCGCCCCCCTTGATGGCGTGAAGGGGGGTGTGAGACTTCCACGTGAAGATCTTCACGGGTGTGAAGAGGTGAAGAGTGCCGTTCAACGGCTAAAAATTTAATATTCTACCGTTGAAAAACGGTAACATTTAAAAAAAACCTTTTTACCCCCTATAAATAACCACTAAACAACATTTTATAAAACACACTAAAAAACACTACTCTTTTCACTATCTATTTTATAAAAAAAATCATCTTGTCTCTATAAAAATATCCAAGTCATGAATCCTAACGATCCCAATTTTTGGCTTCATTATGCGTTTCAACAAAATACGTTCAACATACGGTCTCCGTTAAACACAAACACGTTCACCCAACTACCACCTTTTAACCAAAACCCGTACGGTTCACCGGGGTATGTCCCAAACATGGCTACTATGCCTAATACGCCGGCCGGATACTCACAAGATCCGGAGTTTGTTCCTGAAACGCAACACGTTCCGGAGGATCAAAAAGAAGACGACGAGGAAGAGCAACCCGTGCGTAAAGGTAAAGGTAAAAAGAAAACCACCGTATCAAAATCATCCTCACAGGTTAAAAAGAAGTGAGATGTGGAGGAAGAGCTATACTTGGCTAGGGCGTTTGTCGACGTCTCGGAGGATCACATGATATGTATTTATATATATTATAGTTGTTGGCTAAGGCGTTTATTACTTCATTATACAAATTAATACTTGTTATTTATGTACTTTTTTATTTTAATTTTTATTTATGTCTTTTTTAATTTTAATTTTAATTCATGCTTTAGATATATATATATATATATATATATGTCCTTTTAATTATAATTTTTATTTATAATTTTATTATTAAAATAGATTTAATTCTCACACTTCACTCACTCACTCACTTGGGTATTTTCCTTGTCAAGTGAGTGTGGTGCAGTGGCGGATCTAGGAAAAAAATACAGGGGTATCAGGCAAAAAAAATTTTCCCATGCATTTAAGTAAATGAAACAATTTTTTTTTCTCGTACATTCAAGTAAATTAAACAAATTTTTTTTTGGTATTAAAGTAAATGAAACAAATTTTTTTTCCTTACATTCAAGTAAATGAACCAGTTTTTTTTTTCGTACTTTATCTACTTGATTAGTGTGATATTTAGCAATATGTGGCTTCATCTTCCCTATAATCAAAATATCAAATACACAATAACAAGTTGTTATAACAACTAAAAAAAGCAAATAAACTTTATTATAAAGTCCAATTTCACCCAATTGCACATATAAACCTGATGGTGAATATAGATGGATCAACAATTTGGGCTTTATAAAGTGTTATGATTTTCATTTAAAGATTTGGGTTTTAAATTAAACCCAAATGTTTAATTAAAACCCAAATGTTTAATTAAAGCTCAAATGCCAAGTTTAATTAGTAGAATAATATTTTTATTAAAATTTCTTGGGTTTTTATAAAGTGTTATGATTTTTATAAAATTTAAAGGTTAGTGTTGGGATTTGTTTATTAGAAAATTTTAGGGGTATCTAAAATTTCGTTCAGGAGTATCGGGAAACATAAACAATTAAAAAAATTCCACTGCGCGTCGAAAGTTGAGGGGGAGCGGCAGCCCCTATGCTAGATCCGTCCATGGTGTAGTGTGAGGATTCATTAAAATGACGTGCCGTCACGTGGCAACCACTTTTCTCCTTACTTAAGCCTCACTCACTTGAATATATCACATGCTTTAAGGGTACTTAGGGTTGTACCCTTAAAATGGAAGCACTCGCATATGTAAACAAAATGAACTTTTACGTATTTGAAGCACTCATTGTTGGATGCTAATAAATAATAAAGGTCCCCCTAAATCTCTATTCTGACATCATATATACAACTTGTATAGCTCTATATGACTCGCATAACTTTCACAATTTCTAATAACAGACATTTTGTAGAAAGTACATCCACTACTAAAAAACATATATATATTTTATACAAAAGATTTTGACAAATTACCAACAAAAGAAATTATTCACAAGTTAGCGACAAATTTTCGACGTATAATTTGCAATGAGAATCCCCCATAAAATCCCAGTTGTGCCCCGCCCATGGAAGGAGGCGGTGTTGCCGAGGGTTGCCGCACATTCACATTATCGTTCACTCACCCGTGGCACGATCATTACACACAACATTATCACATTCACACGCCTTATGTCACATTCAAGCATGTGGTGTAAATTGGATCAACGTTTAATTCTTTTGTTGCATGGTCCCATCGAATGAGTTGTCTTGCATTATTTTAACTTTTTAAATTTTATTTGGAATTAATATAAATTTTCATTAGAAACATAAAAAATTAGGTTAAAATAGCTTGTAAATAGATAACAAGCTGTGTTGTAAGCATTTTTTAGATAACAAAACAAAGTCTTTTAAAAACTACATTTATAGAATGAAAACTTAAAGCCGGACCGGATCCGTCAGACTGGGAACCGGGGATGCCGACAGCTTCTTTTGTAACTCCACTGGGCAGTGCCCTAAGTGGGTCGAGCCTCGACAGCCTTCGTGGTTCCAGGCTTAGTCGACCCCGTCCCCCTAGTAGACTTTGATCTCTTATCTGTTATCTCAGTAGTTCTGTTTCACGTGGAAATGAAGGAGAAAAGGAAAAAGGGTTGTTTGGAGAGAGGAGTAGTCTTTTGATAAATAAAAATATATATATCAAACATACAAATGGCCAGGAAAAGAGAAAAGGGATATTTTAAAAAGATCTCACAGGTTTTTGTTCAAAGCTAAAATAATTATTTAAAATAAAGTAAATTTCGTTTTAAGTCCCTGTGGTTTGGTTAAATAATCGCTTTGAATCCAAATGTTTTAATTAGACTTTTTGCGTCCTTGTGGTTAGAAATTTGTTTCAATTAAACCCATGACATTAACACCGTTAGTTTTTTCTGTTAAATTAAAGGGTATTTTAGTCTTTTTACTGATAAGGACTAATAGCATAATTTTAAATTTGAAGGGACTAATTCAGCAAAGACAAAATAATTAAAACCCAACCAAACCCCCCCTTCCGGTTGCTAAGCCTCTCGCTGGCAACCACCACCATCTCCAGCCACTCCGGCTGCCAAACCCACCACCACCGCGCAACCCCGTCAAAACTCCCACCACCAACCACCGCCACCAGAACCCTCCTCCTCTGGCCGCCATCTCCGGCTAAATAGAACCAACCACCGCCACCCTCCTCCTAGCCGCCATCTCCGACTAAAACTATTTCACTAACGGATCTGGAAAGGAACTTGGTCTGGGAAGTATTTAACTGAGATCTGGAAACGAACTTGGTCTGGGAAGTGGTATCAGGTATCTCACGACCGCCATAGCCACCGCCACCACTCGCCGACCACCACCAATACAACCTCTTCATCGTCCTCTAACCTTCAATTTGATCCAACCTCTTGAAATATGGGTTGTTTTGTTCAAGAACCAGAGTAGCCATTACATGAAAATGGAAGTTTACTTTTTTGGAATAAATTCTCAGATCTACTCATCAAGAACACAAAATGAAGAATAGGAACTGTACGCTTGGTTGCCAAAAGTGGAGAAAGGTGATAGCGGATTAAATTCAGGATTTCAGACTATTTTGGGGTGGATTTGATGTCACCGGAATGTTGGTTGGGGTCGTCGGAAATGGATGACGATGATGATGAAGGGGTGGGGTGGGATTGGATATTAATTTACAGAAATAGTCCATTCAAATTCAAAATTATACTATTAGTTCTTATCAGTAAAAAGACTAAAATAACCCTTAATTTAACATAAAAAACTATCGATGTTAGTATTATGGGTTTAACTGAAACAAAAATGAAACCACAAAAACTCAAAAAATCTAATTAAAACTTTAGACTCAAAGCGATTATTTAACCAAACCACAGGGACGCAAAACGAAATTTACTCTTTTAAATATTTTATTTAAAGTTGGGCTAAATATATAATATTTAAACAATTAAGATGAAGGGCAATCATGTTTTAAATACAAAATTTGAAGATGAAGTATGAGAATATTAAAGATCAATGGAAAATTAAAAACAATTATGACTATTATTTGTAATATGGAGTAAAATAAATCTAATCTCAAGAATGTATTAGAAGTTAAATAGGAGTTTGGATTACTAATTAAACATGAAATGAAGATGGATTTAAATTAATTAGATTTTGGGGCTAAATTATTAGTTTGATTCATTTATTTATTTTCATTTGCATCCCAGAAAGGATTTTTAAATGTAGCAAAAGTAGAATAGAATTAATGTGGTGTACAAAACTGAAATGGATACAACATGACGTCTGGTGAAATTGATGGTTACGTCACTTTGGCCTTCCATATGTAGGCGAAATTAATTGAAGTAACCTCCAACATAGCGTCATACGATGACAATCGGACCAGACCGGACCGGCCGCTCCAACCTGAACCGCATGTACGGCCGGTTCTATTGGAGGAAGATGGGCCGGTTGAACCGGGTACACACTGAGCATGCATAAGACAACCAAAAGCTGCTTGAATATGTTTCAGCAAGGGGCATCTTATACAGGAGCTGGTCTTCTTTTGGGTTTCCTCCACACACACGATGTGGGATGCAAAATTCTTAACATCTATATATACATATATTAAATTTACATATAAATTAATTACATATTTTATTTTATTTTATAGTTGATATTTTTCTTTATTATTTCAATCCACTTATATATCGAAATCTACATAAAATGGTTACTAGAATATTAGTCATATATATAGAATTTATCCGGTTTTAAAAACCGGTCCGTAACTTTGAAAAATTACAGTCTTAACTCAACAGATTTTTCCGTTTTTGTGACAAGTTGTACAAGTTTCACGACATGATTTTCTGAGGTACACCGCTCCCTTGCCGCGTAATCGAATGTCGTGATTTTTATCACGGCTAGAGGCACAAGAAATCTAGCCGTTCAACGGCTATTTTCAAACATTTAAAAAAAAATTATTTATTTTAGATCATCTTATCCCTATTATAATGAAAAACTAATTTTTTTTACCACTTGTCACTATCATATTCAACCTCACATTTTTTTTATTCTCTCTCTTATTAAATACTCATATTTTTAATTATTATTTATATTTAAAAAATAATTAATTATACTAATAAAACCTATTTATTTGAAATTATATTTTATTTTAAGAAACTTTTAATTATGTAACTTTTGTTTTTAACTAAATATTGATGTAAGTCAAATTAAATTAAATAAAAATTAATGTATTCAAACCGTGTAATATAAAGATTCTTAAAGATATAAACGTTTTATTATTAAGTATATAGCGTTATATTTTATCAATCCGTGTAATACACGGGTTTTTTAAAATACAAAATGTTCATTACTGATTATATAATATTATATTTTATCAACCTGTGTAACACACGAGATTTTAACCTAGTCTCCTCTATATAAACACAATAAACATACATTTTAATCACACAATTCTTTATACAACTCAAATACTTCCTCCATTTTAAAATGCTTCATCAAGCGACGATTACTTGAGGTTTGTCCGAACAAACGATCATGTCATGTATTTACAAGTTTTCCTAAAGCTATAATTCTATTGTACTGTAAGAGATATTTACATAAACCGTCGGCTAACGAAATTGGACAACTATATGTTGCACATGAAGCTAAACAAGGATTTGTTGGGATGCCCGGTAACATCGATTGAATTCATTGGGATAAGAAAAACTGCCACAATTCGTGGCGAGGTCAGTTTGTACGTGAGGATCATTCTCGTCCTAATATTAATGCTTGAAGTTGTGGCTTCAAATGACCTATGGTTTTTGCATACATTATTTGGTGTTACCGGTTCAAACAATGACATTAATATTCTTAATTAATCGCATATATTCGAGGATATGATCAATGAAACCACATATATTCAAGGACTATGGGTTGGCTTTCGATTGACCCTGTGTTTTTTTTTCAAAACTTTTATAATCTTGTTGCTGTTTCTTTTGACCATTTTCTTTTTCTATAAAGGATTTCAAGGATGAGCCACAACAGTACCAATTCACTCTACTCATTCTACACTCAAGTCACTGCTCCTGCTTCTACCTTTCTTGCTTTAACCCTACATGACGTTTGGCATGATCGTCTCGCCCACCCTGACGCCCGTATTTTTGATTTTCTAGTTTCTCGTAATTTTATTTCTTGTAATAAACCAAAGGATATTTTCTTTTGTAATTCTTGCCAATTTGCATAAGTCTCTGACAAAACCCTCATTTTCTAATTTCCCAACTTGACAATTATTAGTTTATGACCCACCAAGTGATTTTAAAGAAAAAACTATGTGCATAAGTCTCTGACAAAATCCTCATTTTCTAAGTTCCCAACTTGACAATTATTAGTTTATGACCCACCAAGTGACTTTTTATTGTTAAACAAAACTTAACTTATAACTGGTATTTTAATTTTCAATTTTTATACATGATTGTTTTGATTACGAACAGTTCGGTTATTTAGTTACAACGGAGTCGATTCGGTTAATTTAGTTAACAGCTGGTTTGGTGGTTCAATCTAAATCCATAAAATCATTTTATTATAGTTTTTTAAGTAATATACCTGTCTCATTTTTTAATAATAAATTTATATAAATTATTTGATACTTAAAACTTGATTGAATTGCTTTCCGACCATGTAATGTAACATGCCTATTTCAACGGCTACTCTTAAGCTTATTTAGATGGGTTCCCTGTTTAAGACCCGGTAAAAATAAACTAGGGACATGCACGGTTCGTTTCGGTTGTTAGCCGTAACCAAAACTGAAACCGAAATCATGATTAATCTATTTTATTAACCTATCGGTTTTCTATTTATCCAATGTTCAATCATTTTGCAAGACAACACATTTTCAACCTTTTTCCCTTTTTTCTATTTAACTTACAGTTAAAATAGAAATTAGGGCAAGAAAAAGGGAAATCAATTTAAATTTTTGAATTGCATATTAACAGAATATATTTTTTTTAATCATAATAGTTTCAATCCAATTAACAAGGCAAATTACATAAGGATAGCAGGTAGACGGGCAACAAACTGCGCCGCCATCCCCTTCTGAATGAAAAACTCTGTTTAAATTGATCTAAAGAGAAGTTCAAACCGATCTTTGCTCAACTCTCCTTGAAGATTATTTAAAATAAGATATCAGAGATTTAAGCGATAACGTTTAATTATATAAAAGAATTATAGTAGAGAAAATGATTAAAAAAAATGACTTCTTTTATGTTGGTTATGAAGTCCGCATCAAATGATACGAACGACCAATTAGTATGGTACAAATGAAGAAATGTTTGATGTGAAAAGGTTAAATCTCCGAATGAAAATGATACAAATGAAGGGAAATTATACGGATGGAAGGAAGGAAACTAAATAGAAGAAGGTTTACTTGCTTTAACGGAAGAAGTTAAATTTAGTCAACGAAATGGAAGAAAGTTAAATTTAGTCATGTGACCATCACATGTTGCATTTAATAACTTTGATATTTTTAGAGGAAATTTTGCTTTTGGCCCTTGGGGTTTAGCCTGTTTAACCTTTTAAATTTAAAAATGAATTTTTTAACATATCAGCCCTTAAGTTTTTATTTTTATAACAATTTCAGTCAATGACACTAACCTTATAAACTTTTTCTGTTAAGTATATAAACATTTTAGTCATTTCATTTTTAAGTGAACTAGTGGACCTCTAGGACGATCGGCTCGTTGTCCTGTCCGGTTATGGGAACATAATTGTGGACCTCTACGGAGGCCGGTTCGTCGTCCGGTTCAGTTCTTAAAACATAGCTCTTTATAAAATGAGTATTCCCTCTCCGATCTTTCGACAAATTGGCGAGCCTCATTTTTTGTTGAGGCCAAACTTACTATTAGGTTAACCGAACCCAACTAATGACATAACCGATCAACAAAAACTATAATAAACGGATCCAATAAGTTTTTGCAGTATTTAAATACATCACAACCTGCCCTTGCAGTATTTAAACCCTAATATTTTGATTTTGAGTTGCTAACACTTAAGAACCATTATGTATAGATTTTTTTACAATGTACAGAATGATATCATAAACCTGTACGTATTACTTGGCAGTATTTTGCTACATTTGATTATCACATTTTTTCTATTTGCAGTTTAATATTTAAAATAATTGTAGTTAATTTCTTTTGCAAGAATGGGCATACTTTGTCGGAAATCAACTAGAACTAATAAATAATAATATCTTGCAAGTTGCTGCTTATTACCCGAAGCCCCCACAAGAAAACCAACTTGAAATCTGAAACTTAGAAAAGCAGTCCAGGACGGATAGCGTTTAATTTAATAATTAATTAAACACATGTTTAAAAGTTAATCCTTTCTTTATAAAAATGGTCTGAATATATGTAATTACTTTTGCGCCACTTTGTCCCAAAGAACTTGCAAGTAAACTTCAATACACTTACTTTCATGAAAGTGGCACCAACGTTGTAAGGGTGAAGGGGCACCCTCAGTAAGGCCCTCGGGTAGGCGGGTTAACGTGGGTACACCTTCGCCGTCAACTCGGGTTCACTCACGGGTAGTGATTTGCAGGTATATTTACCCGAGAACAATTACACAAATAGAGCCGTTGACCAACTATGAGGGTATTAGGGTTGTGTCCCAATCAATTTCGGTTATTAGGGTACATTTGGGTAAAAATAAAGGTGACACACCCTCATTGAATATTTTGTTAGGGTAGTTTTTTTGGATGAGATTTGTGCCCCTTCACTCTAACAACTTAAAAATGGAAGTGTTCAAAGAGGAAACTACTAAAACATTCCTTTTCATTAAAAAAAATAGTGTAAATACTCTACGACTCTATAACATTTTTTGAGTAATTACTCTTTTAAAATTTCAATTTTAAATATTTATATTTATATATGTATGTATAAATAATTGTGGTTTGTAATACTTCACAACGCATGCAACACGTATTGGGGCCACATCTATATTATATAATAAATAAAGTTTTTACATGCCACGTGTCACCTTCACATTGATTCTTATTATTTTTTCCCGCCCTCTCTCTCATTAAATGTATCTCCAAAATTTAATAATAATATATATTTAAAGAAAATATTAATTATGCTAATAAAATACAATTATTTAAAATTATCCCTTATAAAACTTTAAAATCAAATTATGTAAAGGAAGTTGGTTTTACTAAAGCTATAGAGGAAAATTATACTAGGACGTCAAGAAAAAATTAATTGACAAACGAAAGCTATAGAGGAAAATTAGATTATATATAATACAGCTGGTAAACGTGAAATTTTTGAAACTTGAGTGGATTCAAGTGTCAATTAACAAAGTTAATGATCATATTTGTCATTTTCCCAAAGTTGAAGGATGGAATTAGTTGGTGGTAAAAGACACTGACACTTTCTTTTAAGTTTAATCACATAATTTAAAACTAGGACATATAAATGAAAAATTGGTGATAAAAGAAGTAAAACTTTTGTTATGTAAAATGATTAACCATGAGTTCAAGTCTTATTCCTACGTAAGAAAAAAAAATCGTCTAAAACAAATGTAAATTGATTAAAACCTCCAGTGCTAAAGTCGTAATATATGGAAATACCCAGCCTATTTCAACAAAAAGGACTTATTTAATCTCCACACCAGTGGGATTTGTGGTTCACAACACAACACAACACTACAATAATTGCTACTCAAATTATGGGGTTCTCATTACTTATCCTGGTGGCTACTATAGCAACCGCCGTTGCATTTCCGATCAACAACCAAGAGTACTTGGTAATGCCACATGGCTCGCCTACCGGTTCCGGCGACTGCGTGACCTGGCGATGGGCTGTGGAGACCAACAACATAAAGGATTTTTCAAATGCAATTCCCGACCAATGCATAGACTATATCGACAGTTACATGCTAGGGTCACAATACCGTCAGGACTTTAAGCTTGTCTGCGATGTAGCCTATGAGTATGCCCAAGGCCTCAACCTCACCGGAGACGGCAAGGACCTTTGGGTCTTTGACGTCGATGACACCACACTCTCTTGTCTCCCATATTTCCTTGAACAAGGCAGTTGGTACGTACGTGATCATAACTATATATTAAAAATATTATTATTTATTGAATCATGATCTAATGATGAACATATTAATATTCAGGGAACTTAATGTTCACTCGTCGTATGCCCAATGGACGGCGAAAGGAGGGCTTCCGGTGATACGAGAGGCTCTTGATCTATACAATAAGCTTATAAAGTTAGGATTTAAGATCGTGTTCATCACTGGAATGCATGAAAGGGACTCAGAATCTCGTATCAAAAATTTAAAGGAAGTTGGTTTTACTGAATGGGAGAAGCTCATCTTTAAGTCAGCAATTTAATTACTAATTTATTTTTAATTTATCAAAATCAAATAATTATTTTTTTTTTAAATTAATATGTTGGTACAGGGGAGATGAACTTGTTCATTCAGCGGAGTTCAAATCAAGCAAGAGAAAAGAGTTGGAAGAGGCTGGATACAAGATTTGGGGTAACATTGGTGATCAATGGACCGATATAACTGGTACCAACATCGGAGATCGCGCCTTCAAGTTGCCTAATCCTGTGTACTATGTCCCTTAATTAGGTCATCCAAGAGTTAATTGGTGCTTCAAGTGTCTAGTTGGGTTTGTATAAATAAGACTTGTTCAAAGTCGAGTAAACTAAGAATCACTTCTATGTAATATCTAAGAAGCACTTTTATTTAATATTTAAGAAACACTTATTAGCTATATCATTATTTTCTTTCAGAAAATATTAATGTAATGAACCATATGGAAAGAAAATTAATGACGATCAGATAATCTAAGGGTGGGGGGGAGTATCTGTGCCATCCTTCTATTATTGTCGAAACTAGGATTTTTTTTTTTAACCGGGGTCTTAATAGAATTCTTTTACACGTGTAATTATTAGTTTAAATCGGTTATTATTAGAATATTAATGACGATCAGATAATCTAAGGGCCCGGTCACTAACAATTTCGTATTATGACAATTTAACTTTTTCTCGCTTCTTTTATTACTACTTTATTTGACATTTAACGGATTTCATGACAATTCAACTTTTTTTCTCCTTTCTTTTATTACTACTTTATTTGATTTAACAGATTTCATTAACCCTCGATGTTTGATTTAAGTTTTTTCTTACCAAAGTATTTTTCTTGATAAGCGCCTTTTACCTCACAAGTAAAAAGAAATGATAAAAAATATAGGTAAAAATAAAACACCATGTTAAAAGTTATTTGTAGTAGAACTCACAAGTACACTTGCTATTTCGAACGTGGCGTTTAAATAAAATTTGGGGCACCTGACCACGGTTTATGAGCACTAAATACATTTACTTCAAAACAGTAAGCAATCAAAATTGTGGCCTCATAGTCATAATAGTACAAAAAACGAAACACCACATTTGGGGCCTCATTAATAAGTCTACTTTTATATATACTAGTTTTTCTCCACGCGTTATGCGGCGGGAGTTTGGTAGTTATTGGTTCGACTCGTTCATAGTGATAAAAGTTACGTTATAGCGTACGATACAAAAAAACTCGGATCACTCACAAAAAAAACTAAACAAAGTCGTGCATACCGTTTACAAAAAAAAGTTGACGAAAGTTGCTAAAAAAATAAACCCATTGAACTTTTTTAACAATTTTATAAAAAACCGAACTTGAGAAAAAAAAAACTAAAGTTTACTCTATTGAAGTTTTGTGGCAAATTTAAAAAAAACTTTTTTTATCAAAAAAATAAAATAAAAGTCTAAACCTTTTGTGTCATTTCTATAAAAAAAAACAACACTTTTGGGGTAAAAAAAAAGAAACTGTTCAATGGCACGGGTAATTATATGTTAATAATTTGATTGAATGTGTTTGTTGATATTTAGAGGTTTGCTGGGTTTGATAAAATGTGTTTGGTTCAATTAGATAAAAATTATATTTGAAGTCTATTTTTATTAGGCTTTTAAACTCCGGAACAGTAGTCTATAGGTGCCAATGAGCTAGTGGTGGAGTGGTAAGGGAGAGACCTAGTGTTCCTAGTGACCTAGGTTCAATCTCTTCCCTCCACATTAGTTTCTGCGGCATGCAAATGAGGCCTAACTTATGCTGATGCAACTGAGTTTTACCCACGCCGATCCAGGGTTCGAGCCTCGGCTCTCCTCAAGCCGGAAGGGGCCGTATTAGGGTGGGATTTTCCCTTGGATGCTCTTCAACTCTGACGCCAAGTGGGTCTGGTTAAGACCACATATTGGCCGGAGTTGGACGAGTCTCTCTCATTTGACGGGGGATGCGACGTCATAACATTCAATGTTAATCATGACTGTTTTTAAAAAAATGGGTTAATTTGAGAAAAAATAGATTGTATATATGCTCATTTGGGTCATTTTAAATTAGTCAATTGATTAAGGGGTTGTTTAATAAATTTTGAAAAGTGTTGAATCATTAAGAAGGATAAATGGTTGAGCATGGTTTTTCATTAATGTCTTTTCAAAAATCTTCTACTCTTTTCAAATAACCTATCTATTTTTTACCCGTAGAAAGTTTTTAGTTTTAAGGTCTTTTCAAAAAGTTACTTAATCGACTCTAGCAATTAGTTGTTTGTTTTAAGTCGTAAGTTGTAATGTTATTCCATGATATTACGAGTGTTATCTAGAGTGAACGAGGCCTTTCAAAAAAAAATCTAGAGTGAGTGAGATATTCATCATTTCATGCCGAGGTGTTTTTGTGCATTTAATAATGGCACGAGCTTGGGCATTGCTTGGACACCCAAATTAAAAATAAAGCACTTTCTATAAAAGCCAACATAATAATAATTGTGTTGTTGAAAAGCACTAGAAACTCGGAAGAAAATAAAGAGGGTGAAAGAGAAAGGAGATGCCTTTTTTAAGCCCGATAGGCTAGATATTAGTTTGATTGTTTTGACTTTTGACTCTTCAAGAGTTCAGGTTCTATCGTTCTAAAGATGAAAGGGGCACCCTCGAACAAACGCAATCGGGTTCACAGGTATTGCAGGTACACCGTCGTCAACAACGCGGGTATGCCTTGCGGGTAATATTTTCGGATATATCTATCCATGTTCTTGGGTAGAGGAGCAAACAAGTTTGGGTTTAGTGGCATGATGATGGAGATGAGCAAGCATAGGGGTGTAGCTAAAGTATAAGTTTTGATTTATAATGTACAAGGTTATAAGGCATGAAAGGTTTGGGTTTATTAATTCCTTTTCTGGTAATTTTATAAAATTATTTAGTAGTTGGTGAATCAATTTTTTTATTATTTTTATTTTATGTAATTTTTATTTTATTTACTGTTATTTTTAATTTATTGAATAAATGAAATTAGTTTTAATTTAAAAAATTAAATATTTTTTTTAGGGTATTAAAGCAATTCCATCAATTTATCTATCTCATTTCTATAATTACATTAAACATTACTGTTTTTTCTCTCTATTTTTTAATTAAATAATATTTTTATATCTTTATCATTACATTTTTTCTCTCATTCACTCACAACCATTTTTAAAAAATATTAAAAAAATAATAGAGGTGAACAACGTTTTCTCCAAATATACAAAAAAATTATACATTTTCTCTCTCATCCACTCACAATTATTTTAAACCACTCCCTAAAATATGCAGAAGCTACTCACAAACATATACAAAAACTGATGTGAATGCTCTTAGGTTTGTAGCCCCAACACTTTAAAGTATTAGGGTTTGATTTGGAAAAAAATAAGGTGGCACATCCCCATTGATTATTTTTGTTAGGATAGTTTTTTAGTGAGGTTTGTGCCCCTACACCATAAAGTCTAAACCATGAAATACTCGAATTCGAGAACACGACTATATATTCATTGTCCGCTTCCTCCAAGGCTCCGCCACTAAGGACATAGGAAAAAATATAATAATATATATTACATTAAGCTATTGGGGTTGGTAACCTAGTAAGCCAGTAGTAAATGTAAAATCTTTTGAAACACTAAATTTTGAGTATGTCATGGGTTCAAATTTCCATCCCACATTGATTAAAATTTTTTTATTACATCAAACATTATCATATTTAAAGGAAGTTTTATATGGCTCTACTTAAATTTCTAAAATATTATATTTTTAAAATATAATATTTAATACATAAAAAGATTAAAAATTGAGATATGAAATACATACATATAGACTAAAAACTTCTTCTTTTATATGTATTTTCATAATTTTTTTAAACTGAGGCTAAGTAATCTTTTTACAGATCTATGTCCCATCTTATTTACCTGGATCACAAAAATACTGAACATTTTTGTTTTGTATGGACTTTTGGCTTATCACTAGGATTAGGCTATGTGTTATATCTTTAATTCACTTTGTAATATTTATCGTCACCTTAGCATCACATCACCATCTTTCACTATATGTTTACCTATCTTTCAATTTTCATCAAATTAAAAAAAAATTAATCCATATTTCACTTTATGTTTACCCATCTTTCGCTTTTCATCAAATTTTTTTTAATTAATATATTAGAAATTGATAACAAGAGAGAGAATGCGCCGCAAGGTGTGCTGTGCGACGAGAATCTACTATAAAAACCCAATTGTGAGACACCCATGAAAGAGGGCAGTGTGATGTGTACCGATCGGGTTGAGATAAACAGAATGAAGATTAGAGATGACCAGAATAATATTTAGAAAGAGTTTAGACTAAATTCAGAATTTCATTCATTACATAATTCAAATATTAGTTGGCTATTTATAGACTTAGAAAAGATATAACCATAATAGACCCACTACTTGCTACTTATTAACAACTACCCACTAATCACATTAACCTATGATTACTTAATTAAATAACTAATTAAGCTAAAGAGAAAGGAAATTAGTAAATGAAACATTGAGGATTGCATGGGAGTATTGCATAAGGAACGTCGGGTACATAGTAGACTTTGATCTCTTATCTAATTGTCTCAGTATTTCTGTTTCACGTGGAAATGGACTGGAGGAGAAAAAGAAAAAGGGTTGTTTAGAGACAAGAAGAATAAGAATAGTCTTTTGATAAAATAAAAAGAAAAACCAAACATACAAATGGTCAGGAGAACAGAAAAAGAAAATCTTTTAAAAGATCTCTTCCAGGTTTTTGTTCATAGCTAAAAAGTTATTTTAAATATTTTTATTAAGGTTGGGCTAAACAATAAACATACCCTTCCAAACAACCAACCAAACTAACCCCACCCCACCCACCCCACCCCCACCCCCACACCCACACCCATACCCATACACACACTCACACCCACAAATCATATTAATACTTTTAATATTTCTAAAAAAACCATTATTTAAAAAAAGGTTTTTTATGATTAAAAATACTTTCTTTAAAAAAAATTATGTTTTATAAAAAAAATTATAATAAAAAACTTTTTGTAAATGAAAATTGAAAAACGGAATTTAAAGAAAACAAAAAAAACGTATTTAAAAAGATAAAAACAAAAGTTTAATGTAAAATTGAAACACTGTAAAAACCTATAAAATTAGAATTGTGTTGTATTTTAGTTATTTTTTAAGCTTATTAATTAGTCTTTACCACAAGTTTTTTTGTGAAGTGGTAGCCACATATTTTTTAAGGAACAAATTGTTTCAGGTTGAGCAATGAGGTTTTCCCAGTTGTGGATTTTCTCCTAGGTGGGTCCTGAGTTCGAGTCCGTTGCGGTTACAACCTATTGAAAAACAAATGCATAACTCACATGAATACCCAGGCTACTCCCGAAAGAAGTATGAGTTTAAGATAATCGTCTTTCAAAAAAAATAGTAGTTTATTTATGCGTACTAAATACTTTTTAGCTTAATTATTTAAGAAATAATTTATTTTAAACGCGTTCTAATAATTTATTGAAAAGACAAGATAAAATGGTAAAAGGGTGATGCTTATTGATGTAATCTATATCTATACATATTAATAAATAAAGGTTTTGTGGTGTCACATATCATCCTTATGTTTATCCTCAATATTTTTTCCCCGTCTCTCTCTCCTATTTAATGATAGAAGTTTCTAAAAAAAATATAATTTTTTGTTTCCCGTCTCTCTCCTATTAAATAATACTGATTTTTATAACTATTTTTATAAAACATTTTTTAATTAAAAAATAGATTTGTTCATAAAACATTTTTAGAATTTGAACATTTCTTTCATTATTTTTATAAAACATTTTTGAAAAATAACTATATAACGTTTCTAAAATTTGTATTAAAAAATATGTAATATGTCAAAAATATGTAAAATTAAATATTTATTACTAAGTATATATAACACTGTATTTATTCACCATGTATGATATACAGGGTTTTCAACCTATATTATAATAAATGAATTACTATACTTGCTACGTGTCGACTTCTGATTAAATCTAGCTTTTTTGTTTTTCGTCTTTATCTCCTATTAAATAATGATTGTGTTAAATAATTAAATATCTAACATATATTATAATATTTTATTAAAATTTACTAAATCATAAGAAATTTTTAATTATTTCTTATTTCACAGATGACTAATAACATCAAACATACAAATTTTCATAAAAAATATTATTTTATAACAAGTTGCATTTATTCAACACATGTAAAACATGGGCTTTAACCTAGTTGTTAATTTAACTAACAATTAAGATGATGGACATCATCTTTTAAATACAAAATTTGAAGATGAAGTATGAGGATATTAAAGATCAACGTAAAATTAAAATCGATTATGATTATTATTTGTCTAGATCAACAAATTATAAAAGTAATATGGAATAAAATAAATCCAATCTCAAGTTTATTAAACGTATTATTAGAAATTAAATAGGAGTTTGGATTACTAATTAAACATGAAATACACACGCACATGGTTGGTGTAATGTATGCATGTGTGATAAATACATGTGTATGTGACTGAATAATCGTAAGTAGCTCATTTAATAATGGAAATTGTCGTGTGATACATGAATTAAATGGAATTACAAGACGACGTAGAATAAGCTTGAAATGGCGAAGTGTATTTGATGGTTGCGTCCCATAATTGAAGAAACGTCCAAAGTGTGTCAACACATATATATATTTAATAAAAACTGGGGCCAAGCGTCGAACATACACAAGACGTGTGAAACAATAAGAGGATACTTTTTAATTCAACATATTTAACTAAACAATTAAAAAAACTAAGTACTGTAGCAATCGACCATAGGTTTTAAATCTATACATACTAATAAATAAATGTTTTTAATGTCACATGTCATTCTCATATTCATTCGAAACCCTTTTTTTTCCCGTCTCTCTCTTCTATTAATTATATAAATTTCTTTAATTGTTTTTATAATTTTTTATTTTCCGTCTCTTTCCTCTATTAAATAATGATTTCTATATTTGCTTTTATAAAACGTTTTTTATTTTAAAAAAATAGGTTTATTCATAAAATATTTTTATAAATTAAACATTTCTTTCATTCTTTTTATAAAACATTTTTAAGAAATAACTATGTAATGTTCATAAAATTTGTATTAAAAAACTATTTAATATATCATAAATATGTAAAGTCTAAATCTTTAAAACTAAGTATATAATATTGTATTTATTCAAAACGTGTAATACACGAGGTTCTAACCTAGTGTATGTATATAATAGTGATATTCTATTTTAAATTTACATATGGATTAAAAAAAAATCGAACTTACTTTTAAAATGAATCAAATACGGAACGGATTAAAAAAATATGGAATCACATGTCACATCCTCTAATTCTTCAAATTTATCATTACGAGAAAACGTGTGTTTTACATTTTATTTTTCAGGCGTATGGTTCTTTTTTAATTATAGGTTTTCTTTTATAAACGCCTGAATATTTTCTCTACTCAAAACTCAAATCCTAATTCTTATCTTCTTTTGATCAAATGGCTTTCGTTTCTCCGGTGAACTGCCTTATCTTTTCACGAATGAGTCCTAGATCAATTGGTTTGATTTGAGTCACTCTTAGGCTTCATGGTTTGAGACTTAATTGATGCAATATATTCATGTGGTGGGTTTTACCTGGAAAGGTGGGTGGGTCAAGTCATCAACGTTGTCTGCGTTCGCAGGTATGGGTAGTCTTTCGTCAATAAGTTTACCCGGGTGACCGGCTTTTTGTAGCATTAGTTTTTCGTTATAAAAAAAGTTGTCTCGTCTTTTCATAGAAACAAGTCACATGCCAAATTATCTGTCATTGCTGCTGTGACAGTTGCTTTTCATACCAACGCGGTCCATCTCTTTCGTTTTTGTTTGCAATCTGTTCAAACAAGTTTCCCACATTCAAGATTTCAATTTATTCCTCTCTCTGATTTTGAATATTTGAGGTGTAGTTAAATATCTCATATTTTAGTTTCGCTTTTGAGATGAGTTTACGAGTGTAATTTAGATAATAGACATCTTAAATGTAAGTTTTAATCACATGAGACGATAATGAGTTATTAGTGTATATGTAAGGCCTCAAACTTAAGAGACCTCATTTATTGTATTTACTCATCAACACATAGCTCATAAATATAAAACATTCACAATCACAGCAGAAACGATTTAAACTTTAACATAGGCGGAATACATAACATGTCTTAAACATACTTGTCTGATACGAATTTAAACTTGCCTTAAAACATCATAAACTTTGAACATAAATGAGATGTCGGACTGTGATCTTCGGGTAACTCTCCTCTCCTCGTCAAGCCAAGCATCCACTTCAATCTACTGTCACCTACACTTAATTGATGTGCATACTAAAAATCAGCAACACTGATTGGGTTCTAACACTTACATAAAACATTAATACATAAATTTATAACTAAAGTATGTGTATACGTTCGGTTCGGTTTTTTAGGGTAACTCTCCTCTCCTCGTGAATGCACACAATATATAACTAAAGTATATGTGTCACACCCCAACCGGGCGGAAACGTCGGGGCGGGACATGTAGACTGTTCATGAGCACAAGGTTTACTATATTGAAATATTTTAAATCATAACTTCATTTCAAATAACCAAACACAATCAAGTTCAAACAAATACGAAAAGAAATGCATAATATTCTTTATTTAATTTTTAACTAAGTCCATGTCCTACGTGTAGCATATCTTGATCAACTCACACGTTATCACCTGAAACATGAATAAAATAAGGTCAACTAAAAAGTTGGTGAGCATAAACAGGTTTGTACATAGATGGTATATAGATGTGAATAAACAAATCCTTACATAACATGATAAAATAAGGCATTTATGGGGAGCAACTATTGTGTAACCAAAAGTACAATCAAACCTTTGTAACTAGCATGCAAATTGTGTTGTCGGTAACAATCACCCCAATCTGGATGGGTTTGTCAGACTCAATAGATCTATCATTGTTAACCGTCGGCTTGTATAGTTAATGATTGCACATGTAATTGCACACAAAGTAGTTAACACACCTAGTACTCAAACATAAAGCTCAAATTTTGCACACATGAATGTAAAGAGGATTTGTATTTGTGTAGTTTGTGTAAATGTAAACATTTGTGTGTATAGAGTTCATGTTTCACCCCAAAAAGCGTAAATGTGTAAAAGGGGCTATGTAATGCTCACCTGAATCAAAGGTGTAGCTAGCACGAGAGACTAGGTAGCAAAGTGAACCTTGTAATCTCACAATGTTAACCTAGTGTGTAATGTATATATGGATCTAGATTAATAATGTATACAATAGTCTATGCCCAAATCTATGATTGTAATGGATGTGTGTACAAATGGTTAGAGTTGTAGATGTTAGTGGTTTGTACTTAAAAGGGGTATTTTATAAAATGAGAAATTGAAATGAATAGTCTTAAATAATTAGGGTTTGGGTTTGAATAACTAAATAAATTAAATGATTATTATTTATTTAGTTAGAAAAATAGTGTAAAAAATATATTTATTTAAATATAATTTAAATAAATAATTTTAACTTTATTTATTTATTTACGAAGATATGTAAATACTATTGGTTCATAAATCAAATCTTAGATATAATTTAAACTCTAAGTGCATTTGTAATGTAATTTATTTAAATAATAAATATTTTTATTTATTTATTTATTTATCATTTGAAATGGATATGCTAAAATAAATTTAGTTAAAAATTTACATGAATTATTTAAGCATATAAAACTATATATATTTACGTATAGTTTTATTTGTTTTTAAATATTTAACTTAAATTTTATAAAACCTTGTAAAAGTATTTATAAAATTTTGTCACCAAATTTATACATTAAATGAATAAATTACTCAAAACAATAATATAAATTAAATTGAGTAATTGAGAATTTAATTTATAAAAATATAGATTTTATGTAAAAATTGTAAATCCGGTCGAATTCTGTTCTAATAAATATAGGATTTATAAAATAATTTTTATATAATTTAATTACTGTGTGAAAATGATTTTAAAAATAAAGGAACGACGCCCGGTTCGAACTCGCGAGGTCAAACAGCTCAAGCGAAGTTGCATTCCTATTGTCAAAGTTCGTTGTGAATCTAAGCGTGGTCCTGAGTTCACTTGGGAACGAGAAGACCAAATGAAGCTCAAGTACCCTCATCTCTTTATTGATACTGTTGTAACCTCTAGCTAAATTTCGGGACGAAATTCTCTCAACATGGGGAGACTGTAACATCTCGGAATTTAGTATTCAAATTTCAATTCAATGTAATGCAATTTCAAATTCAATGTTCGTGCACTGCCTTATTATTTTGCTTACCTTAAATGAAATGCAATGATTCAATACAAATTTACAAGTTTTGCTCGATTATATACACTTAAACGCTATACAAGTAACTATTTATTTCAAACTAATCAAACCTGAAAAAGTCAAGGACTAAAGTTGAAAATTTATCAAGAAACCCTAATTAGCACGGTCGTGCTTCGTCCTGGAACGGTCGCGCCAAGTGCCTCGGCACGATCGCGCGACTGGTCCTGGAACGATCGCGCCCGGTGCCTAAGCACGGTCGTGCCATATTTAGGCACGGTCGCGCCTGTGAAACAGCTGAAACGTAACTGCAACTTTAATTACCCGATCGTTCGAATCCGTAACATCCATCCGTTTCTTTTCCCTTAACAAACGTATTATCGCTTTCCAAATTATCCAAACGCCTCAGTTTCATATTACCAATCTCGAAATTTCTCTCTCAAAGCTTTTCAAGAAAACCAAGAAATTCTCTCCTGCAATCCGTATTCTCTCAAGCAAGCAAGATATTCGTGTCACTCGTCCCTCCCGAGAAGTTCTGGACTGACTGGATTGGCCGGAGTGCAACAAGGATCACCGGAACTCAATCTCGCCGTCGCCGGAATTTCCTCTCTACCAATATCCATCGATTCGCTACTGTTCAGGGTAACTTAAACCTTTAATTCATTCATTTCAGTATCAGTATCAAAAGCCCTATTCAATTTGGGCTTCCATTATAGAAATTGATCTGAATCAGAACTCATGTTTTATAAAAAAAAGATTTAATCGAATCCCTGCTTAAACACGATGTACATGCAATTAAGTTATATGAAAAGACTCGTAATAACCCATTAATCAAAAGCCCTAACAATTCCAGCGTTTAAAATACAAGAATTTGTCAATTCGTGTCTGATTTGGAAGAGACACGGTCGCGCTAATCATCTAGCGCGGCCGTGCCTCATAGAGCGCGGTCGTGCCGACTAGCAGCGCGGTCGTGTCCTCCTGTCCAGACCTAGTCATGACCTTTGGGCTAGTCTCTGTTGTGTCTAAGAATCATAGACATGACCGTGCCGGGCTAAGGCACGATCGTGCCTGTTGACTGATCTAGTTTGTGCCCTCTGTTGATCAACCCGGTCGCGCCCCTGGCTTGAGCACGATCGTGTCCTTCCGAGGCACGGTCGTGTGAGACTCGGAACTTTTAACAGAATTATAATTTTATCAGTAAATGTTTCAGATTTTATAAAAAATATGTTTTCTGTATTTAAAAATGGATTAAAAGTTTAATCTTGGCATAAATATAATTTATTTAAAAGTTTATAAAAATTAAATTTATATTTATTATCTTACACTTAAATGATATTTTAAATAATTAAGTTACAAAATTTATAAATAAATAAGATAATGATTATTTATTTAATTTACATTTTAAATCAAAATCATTTATTTATTTATACTTAATTACAATTAATATTTACATTATTTCATAAACTATAATTATATATTTATTCAATTATTCAATTCAAACCTAATCAAATTGTTTCAAAAATATTTTACTTCAAACTCTATATATTTTATTCAATACTTTTTAAATACAAATCAATAGTTTTATACACAAATTCAACTTTCATTTTAGACTTAAACTTTATGCATCTATTTGATTCAATACACATTACTCTTTAGGTTAAATTGTGCATTTCGAGGATCATATTTGCTATCTATAATCTTTGTTAGCTACACTTCCATACCAAGAAAGTATTCACAACCCCTTTTTACTCTTTTACACTTTTGGGGTGGAACATGAACTCTATACACATTACACATTTACATTTACGCAAACAACACAAGTGCAAAAATCCTATTTACATACATGTGTGCAAAATTTGAGCTTTGTGCCCGAGTGCTAGTTGTGCTTACCTTTGTATGCGATTATGTGCAATCATTAACTATACAAGCCGACGGTTTTCAATGATAGATCTATTGAGTCTGACAAACCCACCCATGGTGCGCGGTGATTGAAACCGACAACACAATTTTTGCATGCTAGTTACAAGGTTTGGTTGTACATGGTTACACAATAGCTGCTCCCCATAAATGCCTTATTTTATCATGTTTTGTAAAGGATTTGTTTTCAACTATATGCTATCTACATACAACTGTGTTATACTCACCAACTTTTTAGTTGACTTTATTTTATTCATGTTTCAGGCCCCAATATGTGAGATTGATTCAAGACGTGTTTAACATAGGATTTGGACCTAGCAATTTAAATCAAGAATTTTATGAGTTGTTTTATGTTTCTTGTTTGAATTTGGTTTGTACTTGGATTATTTGTAATGGAAATTTAACTATAATATATTTCAATTTAGTTAAAGATGTGCTATGAACAGTCTTACATGTCCCGCCCCGATGATTCCGCCATCGGTCGGGGTGTGACAGTTCAAGGCACGTGGAAAAAGAAGTCTGGGTTGTGGGTTTTGAACCCGTGACCAAGCGTGTACGGGTCTTGCGAATTAACCGGTGGAACTGGGCTAAGACCTTGGTAAGTAGCTGATTGATTAACCATTTATTAAACAATCCCAGAACCCTTTCTTCCCCACTTCGTAACCGTAAACCCTAACCCTTTAATCGATTCGATTAAGCCCCATGATTATCCCCCGATTGAACCCGGAATCATGGGGCTTATGCTCCTGGGATCAAAACGAAAATAGAGGTATAGGAATTACCCGTAGTGGTGGAGCAACGAATGAGAATGGTTGGACAGACAGATCCGTTGTTCTTGATTGTCGATCAAGGTCCAGAAGTGAAATGAGGTACAGGCGTGTGTTTAGAGAGTTTGTGAGAGGATATACGAAGGTGCGTGAATGCTTTGATTTGTTCAATTCCACATTAAAGGTTCAAATCAGTTCCGATTAACGGGGAACAACTGGCATTGCGTATTACGCGTGAATTCAACTGATTGATGATGAATCGAGTCGAGTTTAAGGTCTGGAATCATGTGAGGCTAGACCACGCGTGATTTGCGGGTTCTAATCTTGGCTAATTTCGGTGATTTGGCAATGCTTCAATTCGGTTCGACTTTAATAGTCAACAACATTTGAATTTTGAATTGGCTGCGTAATAGGTGGAATTGAGGTGTAAATTGGGTCTGAAAGTTGTTGATAACTGATTTAGTATACAAGGAAAGTCCCTAAATGGTATCCAATTTCGGCCTTGTTGACCCTTTATAAGTCAAAGCGGGTGAATGGGGTCAAAGTTGAGGTTCAAAGGTTCAATTTCCAGTGTGGGAGGGTCCATATAGAGGGTTCAAATGTTTTAGAGAGTTCAAACTAATTTATTAGATTTGTAAATGTTTATATATAGTTATTTTATGACTTGATTCTTATAAACTTTTATAAAGCTAATTATGTTGCAAATTTTAAGATGCCTAATTTAAAAAGGATGATATATATATAATAATATGTTAAATAAAGGTGAACTTTGAATTATATGTTAAAATAATACTAAATATTGTGGATACGGGTTTGAAATGAAATATCGTAAAAAAAAATTTAATATTAGAATGAGTAATGGCATAAAATCATGGATGTTACAGTATCCCCTAGTTGAGGGAATTTCGTCCCGAAATTCAACTGACGGAGGCTACTGAAATAAGAAGAAGATGAGTTTGGATTCTCCACGAGTTGTGATTATCGGTTTGAGGAGCATGACTGATAACTAGATCTAGGTGTGTTTCTCAAGGTCAGGTATGAATGATGATAGTGAATTTAGTTTTGAAATGAAGTTAAGGAGAAAGCTGTCGAATCATATTTTCGATTCTAAAGATGCAGTGAATTATTGGAATGGAATGATGGGAACTTGATGATCAGGATGTGTTTAAGATGTAGCCTAATATGCTCAAGCATTGTCAGTGGGTAAGAGATCTCACAAACGTTAGTCTAGGTCAACATAACATAAAACTTCACGCGGCACAAACAACGCTACTTCTGATAATATGATAGAGCACTTATATATAGGAAGTACCATCGGCGTATCCACCATGCCCCAGTCATACCACATTAGTTTCGTTGCTATATATCACGATAGGTTTTAGGTCATAACACACGACAGAATTTACTATACTTTCCATGCGCTGATTCTTATAATTGTGTGTGCACCCGTAATTACTCGAATCATCGCATGGTCCGTATTGATCCTTCCGTTGTGTGTGGGTCAAAAGGGGCACAAATTTACTTAGTTCATGTCTATTGTTTTCACATATGAGTTGCTAATAAGTAACTATGTCCTTAAATAGGCAAGTCGGTTAGCAACTAAAGGATAATAAAGTAGTGTTACCTAAGGCCCCATAGTTTACTCGTGTTTGAACAAGGGTACGTCCAACCCCGAGTTGTTCCAATGTGTAAGGATTTTCAAGTTTGGTGAACAAGGTGTATGACCATACTTCATGTATATTGTGATCAATCAATTGCAACAATTTTAAGTAACTTAGTTTCATGTATAATGTAAACACACAAGTCTCATGTATGTTCTAGTGTTATGTAGCTAGTAATCAATATAGGTTTCACGTGTAATGTGAGCATCTTGTCATCATGTATTATATAAAGCAATAGTAATGTAACCAATGTGGTATCATGTGTATTGTAAGAAATGAATTTCATGTATTGCGTTAAGACCTAGTATCATGTATTTTGGTAACCCAATAATCTTTGATATGTAATGTAAGTAATGTAGTATCGTGTACTTTGTAACCAAATAAGTTTCATGTTCAATATGGTCAATCAAGTATTGTGTATAAAACAATCAATTGTTATGCACCATGTATATTGCAAACAACTAAGTTTCAGGTATTATGTGTTCAAGCCAGTAGCATGTGTATTGCAAATAAACAGGTGTCATGGGTTATGGGATCAATCCAGTAAATTGTGATTTGCACATAAACTAGTTTTGCGTATTATGTGATCGTGTTGTGTATCTTGTGAACGTGCATACGTAAGTTATTGAATTTCGTTTGTGACATATACTAACGAGTTTTGCATGTGATCGAGTGTTGCGAGGAAGCGTATTGTTGGCGTTCTTGTAAGATGTGGTAGTTCGGTCCTAGTTCCTTGAATCTCGTTGAGGTTTGTGGGGATGGTTAACGTCTACGCGGTATGGATCGTCTCTTGAAGTGACAAATGAAAAATAACAAGGAGGTTCGAAAAATACTCAGGGAAATGTGTTTACAAATAACTGATCCTTATTTGAAAATAGGAAATTGTAAATGGTTCTTTGTTGTAGGTATAAAATTAGTGAAACTATTGAGTTACATAATCTAAGTAAATAGACAGTTTATAGGAAAAACTTTTTAAAGTTTCAATTATTATAAGGAGAATATTTTTAAGAGAAATTATTGGCTAATCAAGTAGTTGTATATTAATTTAGCTGGGGTTTAGAAATAACTACTTTAATAAGAAAAATCATACTTATTTACCAATTTGAAGTAATATATATATATATATATATATATATATATATATATATATATATTTAGAATAGGTTGTATTAAGTTTCCTTGCAAAGTGGAAATATTTATGGGAAATTTATATTTCTGATACTCTTTTAAAAGTTTGATAAACGTTTGGTTTGCAAATATCTAGGTTGTCTAAATCTGATAGGATGAGTTGTTTACGAAGGAGATTTGTGGGTAGTGTACTAAATTGTGGTAAATGAAGAAGGTGATACTTGGAAAATTTTGATGAAAATATGATGGGTGCAATTCACACTCAACGCGTCAAATGAATAATAACTTTAGAGTCGAAATACATAAACTTTATTAAATATTGAAATGTTAAACATTACCCAAAACATAGGGAAATGGTTCTCAAACTAGAAATTTAAAGACAATAAATAAAAATTTCCATTAACGCCTCTGGTAGCTTTCCACTAGAAGTAAGATAATTCCCAAGACGAGCACCGTTATGGTCACTCGGGTAGCCGATCTGGCTTCAGCTCTAGCCGTTTCCGTGCGATTCTCAAGCATTTCTTTTTCGAGGATGAAAATTAACTCCTTTTGGTACTCCAATTGGTTTGCTAGGCTATCCATTTTTTGTCCTTGCAAGTCGTGTCTTATCTCGTGCTCCATCATTTGCCTCTCAAACTCTGAGGCCCTCGCATATTGGTGAGTGTCATCGATTGGAATTCCCATAGTACTAGTGGGTGTCATGGTATGCCTTTCCCAAGGGTTAGGATGATACGGGTTGGGCACTAGATACGGGTCTCTTAGTGGGGGTGGTAATTGGGTGTCTGGTACTGGTTTCTGTGTGGGGGTGATCCAGGTGTTCGAAGCCTCGGGTCAGTGTTCCTAATCCAGTTTACCCTTACATCAAACCTTGGTCTAGCAGTTGGGGGTGTTGGTGACCGATACACGGGTGTCCCGATGTCTTCTTCCCAATCAGATTCTGTTCCGGGACAGTAAACCGGGGAGGAAGGGGAGTAGGAGTCCATGTCTGGCGGAAAACAATGAAATGGTTGTAAGTGATAATAAAATGCTGAGTGTTAGATATAGGAGTTCTCATAGGTTTTAGAGTTTGACTAGTCATAACACCGAGTCTTCACAATAGTATTTTAGAAGTACACTTGACCTATAAGTAGTGTATCCCTGAGGAGAATTCCCAGGAAAGAGGGGTGGGTCACTAAGACACACTTAAGTACCCTGTCTTTCCTTAGCCAGGATCCCTCATGGGCCTACACACTCTTTCCGGCTATCATGTACTAATAACACTATTGTTGGGCTCATGGTCATGATGAGAATTGTTGTGGACTGGGCCTTGTGGCCCGAAAGTGAGGTTTATTTATTGCAGCGGGCTTCTTCTTCTTGGAGGGTAAGTGGGCTTCTTAGTTTATTGTTAATGGGCATTAGGCCCAATAGTTTAAGTTTAGAAAACAAGAGGTGGTGACATTGTATGTGTGAGTTTAAGGGTGCATGAAAAGCTAAGTGTGTATAAGTGTGTGTTAAAACTTAGGATAGCACTTAAATGAAACACATAGGTGGCATGTAGATAGTAATGAATGTAAGCGCAAGAGTTATCAAGTAGTCTGTCATTGCATATTGTATTATGTAGTGTAATTACTTATGATAGAAGGTAGAAATATTCACACAAGAATAAATCATGTAGCATGACATTGTATGGGTGTCCTACGGTTATAGTCTAGGTCAAAAGTGTCTAATAACCTACTTCCCTATAACCAAGGCTCTGATACCAATCTGTCACACCCCAACCGACGGATGAAACTTTGGGGCGGGACATGTAGACTGTTCATGAGCACAAGGTTTACTATATTGAAATATTTTAAATCATAACTTCATTTCAAATAACCAAACACAATCAAGTTCAAACAAATACGAAAAGAAATACATAATATTCTTTATTTAATTTTTAACTAAGTCCATGTCCTACGTGTAGCATATCTTGATCAACTCACACGTTATCACCTGAAACATGAATAAAATAAGGTCAACTAAAAAGTTGGTGAGCATAAACAGGTTTGTACATAGATGGTATATAGATGTGAATAAACAAATCCTTACATAACATGATAAAATAAGGCATTTATGGGGAGCAACTATTGTGTAACCAAAAGTACAATCAAACCTTTGTAACTAGCATGCAAATTGTGTTGTCGGTAACAATCACCCCAATCTGGATGGGTTTGTCAGACTCAATAGATCTATCATTGTTAACCGTCGGCTTGTATAGTTAATGATTGCACATGTAATTGCACACAAAGTAGTTAACACACCTAGTACTCAAACATAAAGCTCAAATTTTGCACACATGAATGTAAAGAGGATTTGTATTTGTGTAGTTTGTGTAAATGTAAACATTTGTGTGTATAGAGTTCATGTTTCACCCCAAAAAGCGTAAATGTGTAAAAGGGGCTATGTAATACTCACCTGAATCAAAGATGTAGCTAGCACGAGAGACTAGGTAGCAAAGTGAACCTTGTAATCTCACAATGTTAACCTAGTGTGTAATGTATATATGGATCTAGATTAATAATGTGTACAATAGTCTATGCCCAAGTCTATGATTGTAATGGATGTGAGTACAAATGGTTAGAGTTGTAGATGTTAGTGGTTTGTACTTAAAAGGGGTATTTTATAAAATGAGAAATTGAAATGAATAGTCTTAAATAATTAGGGTTTGGGTTTGAATAACTAAATAAATTAAACGATTATTATTTATTTATTTAGTTAGAAAAATAGTGTAAAAATTATATTTATTTAAATATAATTTAAATAAATAATTTTAACTTTATTTATTTACGAAGATATGTAAATAATATTGGTTCATAAATCAAATCTTAGATATAATTTAAACTCTAAGTGTATTTGTAAATGTAATTTATTTAAATAATAAATATTTTTATTTATTTATTTATCATTTGAAATGGATATGCTAAAATAAATTTAGTTAAAAATTTACATGAATTATTTAAGCATATAAAACTATATATATTTACGTATAGTTTTATTTGTTTTTAAATATTTAACTTAAATTTTATAAAACCTTGTAAAAGTATTTATAAAATTTTGTCACCAAATTTATACATTAAATGAATAAATTACTCAAAACAATAATATAAATTAAATTGAGTAATTGAGAATTTAATTTATAAAAATATAGATTTTATGTAAAAATTGTAAATCCGGTCGAATTCTGTTATAATAAATATAGGATTTATAAAATAATTTTTATATAATTTAATTACTGTATGAAAATGATTTTAAAAATAAACGAACGCCACCCGGTTCGAACCCGGGTGGGTTCTGAAGTGTGCTTGAGTCTTACCACTGGACCAGGGGTCTAATCCGTGGTATACAGCAGGTTTGCAAATTAATAACCCAGGTCCTGAATGGGTCCAGGTTTGGTTCAAGGCACGTGGAAAAAGAAGTCTGGGTTGTGGGTTTTGAACCCGTGACCAAGCGTGTACGGGTCTTGCGAATTAACCGTTGGAACTATTTATTAAACAATCCCAGAACCCTTTCTTCCCCACTTCGTAACCGTAAACCCTAACCCTTTAATCGATTCGATTAAGCCCCCGATTGAACCCGGAATCATGGGGCTTATGCTCCTGGGATCAAAACGAAAATAGAGGTATAGGAATTACCCGTAGTGGTGGAGCAAGGAATGAGAATGGTTGGACAGACAGATCCGCTGTTCTTGATTGTCGATCAAGGTCCAGAAGTGAAATGAGGTGCAGGCGTGTGTTTAGAGAGTTTGTGAGAGGATATACGAAGGTGCGTGAATGCTTTGATTTGTTCAATTCCACATTAAAGGCTCAAATCAGTTCCGATTAACGGGGAACAACTGGCATTGCGTATTACGCGTGAATTCAACTGATTGATGATGAATCGAGTCGAGTTTAAGGTCTGGAATCATGTGAGGCTAGACCACGCGTGATTTGCGGGTTCTAATCTTGGCTAATTTCGGTGATTTGGCAATGCTTCAATTCGGTTTGACTCTAATAGTCAACAACATTTGAATTTTGAATTGGCTGCGTAATAGGTGGAATTGAGGTGTAAATTAGGTCTGAAAGTTGTTGATAATTGATTTAGTATACAAGGCAAGTCCCTAAATGGTCAAATTGTCGATTTGAATGAATTATTGTATCCAATTTCGGCCTTGTTAACCCTTTGTAAGTCAAAGCGGGTGAATGGGGTCAAAGTTGAGGTTCAAAGGTTCAATTTCCAGTGTGGGAGGGTCCATATAGAGGGTTCAAATGTTTTAGAGAGTTCAAACTAACTTATTAGATTTGTAAATGTTTATATATAGTTATTTTATGACTTGATTCTTATAAACTTTTATAAAGCTAATTATGTTGCAAATTTTAAGATGCCTAATTTAAAAAGGATGATATATATATATATATATATATTTATATAGATAATAATATGTTAAATAAAGGTGAACTTTGAATTATATGTTAAAATAATACTAAATATTGTGGATACGGGTTTGAAATGAAATATCGTAAAAAAAAATTTAATATTAAAATGAGTAATGGTATAAAATCATGGATGTTATAATATGTATACGTTCGGTTCGGTTATTTCGGTTTTCAAAAGATATAAAACCGAAATCCAACCGTAATTTCCAGTTAAGAAAATATATACTGGTTTGTGTCGGTTGTTTCGGTTCAATTAATTCGGCTTTTGCTCACCCCTTATTAGCATCTTCAAACCAGGCTAAGCCCGTGTTAACGCCCTGTTAAACACCAAATCAACCCTTTTTTTCTTTATAAGTTACATTGGCAATTGTATATAAAGAAAGCAGTTCGAACTCTACACCTTGACCTTGGTTAAGAACCGTGAGCCGATTGCCCCCTGCGATATTCTTGGGCGTGGGTATCGCAGGTCGGTTAATGAGTCCGGAATACTCGTTTTTCGTATATAAAGAAAGAAAAAAAGGAACTAAAAACCAGAAAAGAAAAATACAAAACATTGCATCAAACATTTGTAACCCGTGCTTTAGTGGTTGTGCAAATTAAACAATGAATATATAAACATTTGTAAACCGTTTTAAGTCCGTCACCAATGTCAAAAACAACCCATTTATTCCATGCAAGTGACTTACATTTCGACCTATTTTTAACCCACAAAAACGAATCTTCTTGTTTAATTTGTAACCCGTGCATTGGCTTTTAATATATAACGAGAAAATTTGTCTCGCGCTATAACAGAGGCGCCGGCATTGGCTTTTAATATATAACGAGAAAATTTGGCTTTTAATATATACAACGAGAAAATTAAATAAATGAATATTGACGGGTGACGGACTTAAAACGGTTGAACGGTGACGTTAACATGTCTAAGCACAAAAAAGAAGTGTGGTCAAGTACATATAACAAACGTATAAATTTACGACAACTCGTTTGTGAAGATCGAAGTTATATAACGGTATCAATGTTCTTGAGTCGGTGTCGGTATCATTATTCATGGTACCTACACGTTATCTTTAGTGATGGAACCCATGATACCTTATTCTGAATACAAGTTCGTTTTTAACTAAATTTATACCTTGACGTCAAGAAAAAAATTAAACACAATCACAAGTTATTATTATTATTATTTTTAAATTAGCGAACAAAATTTTTTGAGAAAAAAATCAGAGTAGATGTATTAAAAGGGTAAACTCAAAAATTTTAAAAATTTAAGAAGTGAGTTGATATTTTTCAAAGTTATTGGTAGATTTGGTTGGTGGCAAAATGCCACCACATTAGTAAATGAATTAATAGGAAATAATATATAATAAGTGTATTATGGGTATAAGTTTTTGTTTTTTTGAACGGCAACAACTATATACATAAATATATAGACCCCAGTAAGAAGCTGGAAAAATAAACAGGAGCAGTTACACAAAGTCACCAATGTCAAAAACAACCCATTTATTCCATGCAAGTGACTTACATTTCGACCTATTTTTAACCCACAAAAACGAATCTTCTTTAATCATCTGTACCATTTGATGTATCCGAATGTTTTTACCATTGAATTCTACATCGTTCCTACATATCCAGATTCGCCAGAACGTAGCCAACATCACCAAAGACACAAACTTCCTCTATTTTATCGAGCCGGTTTGATTTTGGACAGCCAATAGGACTTCTCCCACCGTCTGCAAGTTATCCTGCCAACCGACTTTTATCCAAACAAAGATCGACCACCACACAGACCGAAATACCAAGCAGTCAACGAAGATATGATCCGTAGTCTCTTGAACCACCCCACACCTGCAGCAGATCGAGTTATCCAGCCGAACTCCTCTGCTAATCAAGCTGACCTTTGACGCCACTCTCCCCATGTTAGCAAACCAAGCCAAGTAATTAGCTTTCAAAGTGGCCCAACTATTCCAAACAAACCGTTTGTCCACAGTAGCATTCGAATTAACCCCCACAAGCTCCATCCTAACACCTTTCACAGAAAAATCCACCCTGAACTCATTGCTCTACGTCCACTTATCTTTAGCTTCATTGAGTCTTACCTTCCCTAAGAAGATCTGTTAAAGCCCCCACCTGATTCCATTCAGCTATTGGTATAAGTACAAGACTATGTTTTTAACTAGATATAGGATTATAATACCCCCTACTACCATCCTAACTATTGTTAGAAGGTGGTTATTAAACACCGAAAAATGGAAAGTGGACGTCACGTGTTTCAAATCGCAGGAACCTTTAACTTATATTTACAAAATATTAAAAGACCCAAAAAAGTTGGAGGAACAAACAAGAACAACACCACTTTGTCTCTCCTAAGCCCACATTTTTTAATGTCCCAAATTGATTCCGAACATCTTTTTCTCTCTTTCTAATTGATGAATATTAGTTTACCAGGTTAAAACAAGGTATTACATCTATACTATATAATAAATAAATGTTTTTTCATGTCACGTGTCACCTCCACATTCATTCTCATCATTTTTTTCTCGTCTTTCTCTTATTAAATGCACCTCTTATTTTTAACAATAATATATATTTAAAAAAAATATTAATTATATACTAATAAAACACATTTATTTTAAATTATCCCTTATGAAACTTTAAAAATCTAATTATTTAACTTTTATTTTCAATCAAATAATAATGAAAAACAAATTACATTAAATAGTATTTAATTTATTTTTAAAACTCAATTATATATTAGTTTTTGCATATTTTGAGTTTTGTTTTATATCTTTAGAATATGATAGATTTTTACACGGGTAAAATATACACATAAAAATTTAAAAATTTTATTTATTGATATTTTTCACCCGTGTATATACACGGGATCTAAACTAGTAGTTTAATAAATCTAACTTTTTACATATATTAGCAGTTTCTTTGAAAATTATCTAAAAGTACTATTATTTAATAGAATAGAGAGTAATTTAATATGAGAAAGACTGAAAACAAAAATCTATAATTTATCAGAAATCAACACGTGATAAATAAAGTTATTAATTTATTAAATAAGGATTACCCACCAAATGATTTTAAAGAATAACCTTTTTATTTATATCAATTCCCGGTGAGTATGGGACTATAGATTGACTTTCGATTGTAAATCAAAACTTAACGTATAATTGATTATTTAACTTTCGATTTTCATAAATGATTGTTTTGATTACGAACAAATCTTGTTCGGTTATTTAGTCACAGCGGATTCAATTCGATTAGTTTAGTTAACCTCTGGTTTGGTGGTTGAATCTTAACCCATAATATCAATTTATTATATTTTTTTTATAAGTAATATACCTGTCACATATCTATACTAATAAATTAAGGTTTATGGTGGACAATTGTCACTACTCGTGCGTTCTCATATTAGTTTTCGACTCTCTCTCCTAATAAATACGCATCTATCTTATTAAATAATAATTATATTATAAATATATTATTAAAGAAGTACTAATTATATTAAATAAGAATATATAATAGGAAATCAAAATATAACTAATTAAAGAAAAATATTAATTTATTATATACAAACACATTTCTACTTGATATATCTCAAAACGATTATAAATGTCTGACAAGTTAGGACGTATTGACAAATTTATAAGTTTTATCTTTTTTAATATACAATCTCATGTAATACACGGGATTCTAACCTAGTTTTTAATAATAAATTGATTTAAATGATTTGATATTTAAAAGATGATTAAATTGCGTTCTGAGCATGTAACATGCATATTTGAACGACTCCTTTTTTACTTGTGATTAAATAATTGTAAATGGACATGGATGCTTTAAGGACAGGGATTTCATCTCGCTTTATGCCATAGCAAATGGGTGTCGCTCAAGTGTAATATTTTTGTGTGGAGGGTGGAGGCGGATCGGATTCCATCTTTGGTTGCCCTAAACCCTAAAATGAATGTTGGGGTCGGGGACCTGAGATGCAGTCTCTGTGATGAAGAGGTAGAGTCGGTGTTAACAATAAATAATTAATATTTTATATTATTGTATTTATTTCACATATTGTTATATTAGGTAGTTATTTACCATAATAATAGGTCAATAAGTTGTTGTAACTGTAGCTTATTCTTCTCCACAATTGGTGCTTGTATCTTGTATATATTCCCAAAAGGTTAATGTGAAATTAAGTCCTTTTGACCATTCAATTCTAAATTCAATATGGTATCAAGAGCCTGACTGCTCCTACGAGCCATCACAGCCTTCTTTTTTTTTTTCTCGATCCTCAAACACCCTGCACTTTCTTTCTTTTCTTTCCGGTTCATCTTCGCAACCCTACCTCAGCCGCCACAAAACCAGCCATGGCTCCTAAACAGATTGTTCCTCTCACTGCTGCAACCCACTTTCCCATTAAACTCACATCCGCCAATTTCCCTTCTTGGCGCAAACAGATCCTCTCAACCCTCATTGGTCTTGAACTCGACCACCATATCACCGGCGATTCTAAATCTCCGGCCAAGACAATCTCTACCGGTGATGTCTCTGAATCAAACCCAGATTACATGCTCTGGTTTCGGCAAGACCAAATGGTAATCAGTGCACTCCTTGGCAGCTGCTCGGATACCATTCAACCACTTATCTCTGCTTCCGACACTGCTCGACAAGCGTGGGACACTCTAAATGCCAGCTACGCCAGCGGCTTTTGCTCACGGATCATCTCCCTCAAATCCAAACTCTCCAAAAACCCAAAAGGTACTCGGTCTGTCACTGATTTTTTACATGATATGAAATCCATTTCGGACGAGTTAGCCCTCGCCCAAAGTCCTATTGATGAAGAAGACTTGGTGATTCACACCATGAATCAACTTGGCGACGAGTTTACCGGACTTGTTCAGTCCCTGAAATCACGGGATACCACCATCTCCTTTGCCCAACTATTTGACAAATTACTTGATCACGAGCGCACCAACAATGAAAAATCAACTGAACCACTCATTACCACAGTGAATCACACCCAACGCCAACCTGCCCGAACCTATCCTAAACAACAATCCGAACCCCGATACCAAAAACCAAACTCGTCCCGCCCTTCCTGGAATACCCGTGACAAACCTACCACGCCAAACCAAAGCCGTCCTAACAGAAACACTGCCTACTGTCACTTCTGCAACATCCCGGGTCATGAGACAAAGGACTGTCGCAAACTCGGGCGCTTCCTTCGTGACTATAACTACCCGCTTCAAGGTACTACAGGCGTGGCGCCATCAGTTAATTACACCTCTGCATACCCCACTACAGGGTCCGCACCAGCATGGATGTGGGACACCGGAGCTTCCGGTCATACCACCCCAAATCCGAACTCGTTACCCGTTCTCTCAGAATACGGAGGCCCGGATGAAATTATCTTAGGTGATGGTAAATCTCTTCCCATTACACATATTGGTCATACAAAAATACAAACCAAATCACGACCACTCTTGTTAGATAATGTCCTCGTTGTTCCTCACTTACGTAATCATCTTATTTCCGTTGCAAAAATATGTCGTACTAACCGTGTGTCTGTTGAATTTTTTCCATCTTATTTCATGGTTAAGGATCTACGCACGGGGGCACATCTCATGCGGGGAGTGAACGTCAATGATGTTTATTACGGACCATTTCCGTCATCTCCTCAAATTAATGCAACCGGGACAAGATCACTACTCGCGTGGCACCATACACTTGGCCATCCCTCGTACCAAGTGTTTAAGTCCTTAATTACTAAAATAGGACTACATTGTAATAAAGTGTCGCCTGAGTCGTTTCATTGTAAATCTTGTTCCTTGAATAAAAGTCACAAACTGCCATTTGGTCATAATTCTTTTGTTGTGCACAAACCTTTGGAACTCATTTATTCGGATGTTTGGGGACCGGTACAAAACTCCATTGACGGATTCAAATATTATGTCATATTTGTTGATTTTTTCTCCAAGTATGTTTGGTTATATCCCATGCAACGCAAATCCGATGTTTCTACACTTTTTCCCCAATTTAAATCTCTCGTTGAACGATACTTAAAGACCCCTCTCGTGTCCCTATTCACTGATAATGGTGGTGAATATATCAGTCTCAAACCCTATCTCACTTCAAACGGAATCTCTCATTACACCACTCCGCCCCATACACCCGAACAAAATGGAGTTGCCGAAAGGCGTCACCGTCATGTTGTTGAAACGGGCCTTGCCCTTCTACACTATGCTAACCTTCCTCAAAAATTTTGGCCCCATGCCTTCCAAACCGCTACTTACCTCATAAATCGCCTTCCTACTCCCATTCTTAACAATCAAACCCCGTGTGACATGTTGTTCGGGAAACCACCCGACTACACGAAACTCAAACCATTCGGGTGCCTTTGCTACCCATGGTTGCGCCCGTATACTACTTCCAAGCTACAACACCGCTCCCGTTCATGCATTTTTCTAGGGTACTCGACCTATAGATCGGCGTTTAAATGCTTTGACCCAATCACATCTAAGTTATATTATTCAAGACATGTTGAATTCATCCCACACATCTTTCCTGAACACCCCACTGCCCACCCACACTCCAATCCTGTTCAAACCTATTCTTTTCCTATTCCTCCTTATAACCACTCATCAACACCACTACCTCCTGATCCCACACCCAATACCCCATCTCCTTCTACTTCATACTCACATTCTACATCGTCCACTCCTATTTCATCACCATTATCTCATAACAATAGTCCCACATCTACTGTTTCTCCCAGCCCTCCCAACATCCCACCTACGACTCCACCCCATTCCCCTCACCACTCGCATCCTCCTTCCCCACCATCGTCCACATCACCACCCTCACCTCCTCCTACCACTGAACAGCCCCACTCTGATTTGCATCCTCAATCTCCCACCACTACTCCACACTCCAACGACACTCCCAACACCACCCCTCCTCCTGCCAAACGACAAACCAAACCAAACAGCAAATACTTCAACCCAAACTTCATAAATTCCACCACACTACATCCTTTACCTAAAACACTTGAACCCACAACTCATATCCAAGCTATGAAGGATCCCCAGTGGCGACATGCCATGGATCTCGAGTTCAATGCTCTCTTCCAAAATCACACATGGGAGCTGGTACCGCGTACTGACCAACACGTCATTGGCTGCAAATGGATCTTTCGCATCAAGCGAAAGGCTGACGGCACTATCGACAAATACAAAGCCCGTCTCGTGGCAAAGGGCTTCCATCAACAATTTGGCAAGGACTATTTTGACACTTTTAGTCCGGTGACAAAACCTGTTATGATAAGAACCGTTTTATCCATTGCCCTTTCTAAACGGTGGCCCCTACGGCAACTCGACGTCAATAATGCGTTTCTCCATGGTACCTTACATGAGGAGGTCTTCATGATTCAACCACCTGGTTTTGCACACTCGGAGTTTCCAAACCACATTTGCAAACTTCGTAAATCTCTCTACGGTCTTAAACAAGCCCCACGGGCATGGTACAACGAACTCACCTCATTCTTGCTTCACTTTGGCTTTCAAAAATCGTTATCCGATCCATCTCTATTTGTCTATCATCACCATGGTGTCACATGTTATCTACTCGTCTATGTAGATGACATTATCATTACCGGTAGTGACAACAAACTTCTGGAAACCTTCATTAGCTCTCTTGGCCGAAAATTCTCCATCAAGGACCTTGGTCCTCTTCATCACTTCTTAGGCATTGAGGCTATTCCTACACCTCAAGGCCTCTTTCTCTCACAACATCGACATATCCATGACATTCTTACCACCTTCAAAATGGATGGCTCCAAGGATGTTCTCACTCCGATGAGTGTATCCGACCCTCTCTCACTAGTTGACTCAACTCCCTCCGTTGATCCCACCCCATACCGTAAACTCGTTGGCTCTCTACAATACTTAGCCTTTACACGACCGGACATCTCTTTTGTGGTCAACAAACTTTCTCAATTTATGCACTCACCTAGACAATCTCATTGGCAAGCCCTCAAACGGGTTCTCCGCTATTTGAAAGGAACGGTACACTACGGGTTATATTTGCATCGTGACTCTCCTCTAACACTCCGTGCCTTTTCTGACTCGGATTGGGGAGGAATCAATGATGGGGGGCGGTCTACTACGGCGTACATTCTATACCTTGGCTCCAACATAATATCTTGACGCTCCTCTCGTCAAAAGACAGTCTCTCGTTCCTCCACCGAGGCTGAATACAAAGCTGCTGCCAACGCGGCTGCAGAAATTGCTTGGGTACAGAACCTCCTTCAGGAACTTGGAATTCAGTCGACAAGCACTCCAAAACTGTTCTGCGACAACACAGGTGCAACATACTTGTGCGCCAATCCGGTATATCATTCTAGAATGAAACATGTTGCCTTGGACTATCATTTTGTTAGAGAACAAGTCAATGCTGGCAAGCTACAAGTCCTGCACATTAGTTCCAAAGATCAACTAGCCGATGTTCTCACTAAGCCACTACCGCGGACACCCTTTATCTCCATTCGATCCAAGATTGGAGTCTCCAACGGATCCTCCATCTTGCGGGGGCATGTTAACAATAAATAATTAATATTTTATATTATTGTATTTATTTCACATATTGTTATATTAGGTAGTTATTTACCATAATAATAGGTCAATAAGTTGTTGTAACTGTAGCTTATTCTTCTCCACAATTGGTGCTTGTATCTTGTATATATTCCCAAAAGGTTAATGTGAAATTAAGTCCTTTTGACCATTCAATTCTAAATTCAATAGTCGGCAGAACATCTTTTTACTTTCTGTTATGTGGCCTCGGTGGTGTGGAATCGTATTAGTAGTTGGTGTCGGGTTCTCCCCATTTTTGCTTTCTCGGTCAGAGATCTCCTGGAGCTCCATGGTTCTTGTGGTTTTGGGGAGCTTGCTAAGTATGCTTTCCATGGGATCATTATGTTGGCTTGTTGGTGTTTATGGCTAGCTAGGAACGAGAAGAGGTTAACAATAAGTCGATATATATTGAGAACATCCTTTCCATTATTAAGTCTTTCGGGTTCTTGTTGTTTTCTAATAGATCTAATTGTAAGTCCTTAAATTAGGACAAGTGGTATAAATTTTCTTTCATGTAAGGATTGGTTGGTTGGTTTTTCTTTGGTACACCCGCGGTTTATGGGTCTGTCTTATGATTAAAATTTGACTTTCCAAAAAAAATAAAATTGTAATTAATTAGTTTTGTACGAACGGGTATACTTTGTCGGATATCAATAATATCTTGCAAGTAGCTTTGATATTACCCCGGCCCCACAAGAAAAGAACAGGACCAGACCAACATGAAATCTAGCGTTTATTTTAATAATTAAACATGTTTATTAAAAGATAATCCTTTTTTTATAGAGTTATTTACATATATCCCATTCTTAAGCCTCTTAATAACATATATACCCAATCATAAAAATTAATTAATATTTACCCAATCCTTATACAATTACCTATTTATCCTCTTATGTTTTAAAACCTAATAATGATATATTTAGGAAGGGATATATGTAAATATTATTTTAATTGGTTCATTAAGTATAAAATAATAATTCAATAAGTTATTTTAAATGAATTGGGTAAATATGTAATATATATGTTTTAGGAAGGGAAAATATGTAATTAAAATTAGGAGTTGAGTAAATATGTAATAAATAAAGTTAGGAAGGGAGGTCTGAATGTAATTACTTCTGCGCCACTTTTTCCCAAACGCCACTTTTTCCCAAAAAACTTGCAAGTAAACTTCAATACATTAAATTAGTGCGACTCTATAACATTTCGTTATATTTATATTTAGGGTTTCAGAAAAAACCACAAGTTAGGCGAAAACCGAAAAAACCACTAAAAAAACAATTTTACCCAATCATATAATAATGTTTATTTTTTATTTTATTTTATTTTTATTTATTTATAAGAGTATCAATGTAATATTAAACATTTTTACAAATAGTGTTACGTATACGTAAACATAAAACAAAAAAATTGTGGTTACGTATACGTAAATCAAAAAACTTGTTTCTGGATACGTATACGTAAATAAAAAAATTGCCTGAAATGATGTGGTTTTCTTGGTTTCGCTTAATTTTGTGGTTTTTTCTTGATCCCTCCACTATATCTATATATGTATATATATTATAATTTTTTTCTGAACAATAATTTGAATAACTGACGTACCACTGGATCATCCTATAATCTCCAACACACTCGATAGAAAATTCACTATAAATGAGAAAACGTCCTGACCCTCAAATGATTATGGTTTAATACAATTCACAACGCATGAAACTCTACACTTGAGACTACATAGTAAATGGAAAATGTTTTTCTTCTAAATTCACCTTCAAATTTGGTAGCCTCTCATATTCATCCTTCATTTTTATTTCTATCTCACTCGTAAATACTTATTTTTATTAATAATTTCCTTTTTTAAGATTTGACAAAAAAATAAATTTAATGTAACTTTTTTTTATAAAAAAAACGTTACCTTAGGTGAAGTTGCATTATACCTAATGCAACCTTTGTTTTTACTAATGCAACTGTTTTTTTCAAATGCAACATTTTTAGGATGCAACTCTATGGAAAAAAAGTTGCATTAGGTAACAAAAAGTTGCATTAGATCTAATGCAATATTTTTCTAACAAAAAAAGTTGCATTAGGCTCATTTTTTTGTAGATGTATAGCGGTAGGGGTGTAAACAAGTAAAGAGACGCCCGAGTTAGTGAGTAGTTTTTCTAGCCAAGCCCGTTTAACTTACAAAGAGCTTGAGGTAGCCTAGTGAGTAGTTTTTTAAACTCAAGTTCGGCTCGTTAATTATTTACCAATTAATTTATATATATATAATTACTTTTATATATTATCATTATAATTTTGTATATAACATAACATATGTTATTTAGTTATTTTTATTATAATTTTATATATAATAACAATTCTTAGACAAATATATATTAAACAAAAGTTATATAAACAATATGTCTATTTTGGCTCATGAGCCAGCTCGAGCTCAGACTAGTTTAATAAACAAGTTTATTTTTAGGCTAGAGCTCATTTAAGCTCGGTTTAATTTAAAGTTTTAACGAGCCAAACATGAGTAGTTCACGAGTATCTTGGCTCATTCACACTCCTATGTTCCTGTTTAATGAATTTGTTTGTAGGTTGATTCTTTTGTATATATGGATTGAAGATGTAGTTTTTTCTACACAACCTTTTTTTCAAAGGATCGGGAAGTACTAGTACGTAAGAGCATGTAAGAATTTCTGCTAAAAGGAGGTCCCGCGGTCTTTTAGACAAATCCGCTATAAGGGACGTTTATTCTACGTCCAGCTAATATTCTTGTATTTGTGTTGGCAGGAGGGAAACACGTTTGTAGGGATCTCACAGGAGTGTCCCCTCTTTTGGAGCTCAAGGACAATGGGTTTGTCGTGGGCTAGGTTGCGTTGAATACGAAAGAATGCAAAGTAGCTAAACACGAGAAAGTTTGTTTAGAAAATCAACACCTGTTTATCTCTTTTTTGCTTTTAATACTTTTGGTCGGAGGATGTGGAATTACTTAAAAGGGTTCATCGTGTAGTGCATAGTAGTATTTCGTCCTCGAAGACACAAAGCCTTATTTTAGCAGGATCGATTTTGCTACTCAAAAAGAGGTTCCGGCGTAGTTTATTTGCTCGTTTACCTACCACTATATTATAATCGTCTATTTTTCTTAATATATATTAAGAGTAAAATACATTTCAAAACAAATAAAAAAAGTCCTTTTCTATATTAGTAAAAAGATCATTGTTTGATTAAATATTACTATTTTAAATTTACAACTGTGACACATAAATGAAAAAAGTTGTAAAATCTTTGTCATGTAAAGTAATGATTAAAACATCCAGTGGTAAAGTCGTAATATATGAAAATACCTAGCCTGTTTCAACAAAACAGGACTTATTTAACCTCCAGTGGGATTTGTGGTATCACTACACTACACTTGCTACTCAAAATATGGGTTTCTCGTTACTCATCCTTTTGGCGACCATCGCAACCGCCGTTGCATTTCCGATGAAGAGCCTAAACCACTTGGTAATGCCACATGGCCCGCTTACCGGCTCCGGCGACTGCGTGACCTGGCGGTGGGCTGTCGAAACCAACAACATTAAGGATTTTTCAAACAAAATCCCCGACCAATGCATAGACTATATCGACAGTTACATGTTGGGGTCACAGTACCGTCAGGACTTTAAGCTTGTCTGTGATGTAGCCTATGAGTATGCCAAAGGCCTCAACCTGACCGGAGACGGCAAGGACGCTTGGGTTTTTGACGTCGATGACACCACGCTCTCTTGTATCCCATATTTCCTTGAGCAAGGCAGCTGGTACGTACGTGATCATAACTATATATTTTAAAAATACTATGATTTATATATAATTTGTTGAATCATGATATCTCATAGTGATGAATATAATAATATTCAGGGAACTTAATGTTCACTCGTCGTATGCCCAATGGACAGCCAAAGGAGGGCTTCCGGTGGTACCCGAGGCTCTTGATCTCTACAAAAAGCTTATAAAGCTGGGATTTAAGATCGTGTTTATCACCGCAATGCATGAAGAGAACGCAGAGTCTCGTATCAAAAATCTGAAGGAAGCTGGTTATATTGAATGGGAGAAGCTCATCTTCAAGTCAGCAATTTAATTACTAATTTATTTTTTACTTATCAAAATCAAATAATTAATTTTTTTAAATGTTGGTACGTACAGGGGAGATGTACTTGTTCATTCGGCGGAGTTCAAATCAAGCAAGAGAAAGGAGTTAGAAGAGGCTGGGTACAGAATTTGGGGTAACATTGGTGATCAATGGACTGATATAACCGGTACCAACGTCGGAGATCGCACCTTCAAGTTGCCTAATCCTGTGTACTATGTCCCTTAATTAGATCATCCAAGAGTGGGTTTGTGCTTCAAGTGTCTAGTTGGGTTGGTATAAATAAGACTTGTTCAAAGTCGAGTAAACTAAGAAGCTAGCACTTCTATGTAGTATCTACAAAGCACTTTTATTTAATATCGAAGAAGCACTTTTTTAGCTATATCATTATTTTCTTTCAGAAAATATTAATCTAAATAGTAATGAACCATGAAAGATACAAGAGTGTATAAATAGTAATGAACCATACGGAAAGAAAATTAATGAAAGGTAGAAGAGTAGATAAATCATAAAATAGTAATGAATCATATGGATGAAAATTAATGACACTTATAAATAAGAGAGTGGGGACTATTTTTACCATATGTCCTGTCGGTGTCGAAACTAAAAATTTTCAACCGGGTTTTAATAAAAATGTTTTACACTTGTAATTTTTGTTAAAATCAATTATAATTAATATATTTTTTAGAAAAGGTTAATAATTGTGTCCTTTAAGGCCCTATGTCTTGAAACCGTTGTAAATTTGTTTCATTTTACCACAGCTTACGTAAGGCCGAGTCACCAACATTTTATATAAGGCCAGGTCGCTATAAATTTTGTATTCTGACAATTCAACTTATTCTCGACTTGTTTTATTATTATTATTATTATTATTATAATTGGTATTAAACGGATTTGATGAAATCTCGCTGTTTGGTTTCAGTTTTCTTTACCAAAGTATTTTTCTAAATAAGCGTTTTTTATATATAATCATTATAATGAAAAAAAATTACAACAAACCTAAGCAAAAATAAAACACCAAATTGAAAGTTATTAATGTAATAAAAAGAGGAAATATAAGTATGTAAAATATTTTATTGAAAAAAAAAGGTGATAATGTGAAACGTGAGTAGTACAACTTTACAACTCAGCACTACACTTGCTATTTCAAAACGTGGGGTTCAAATAAATTTTGGGCCACATGACCACAGTTTATGAACACTATCTACAGTTATTCCAAAACAAGAAACAAACAAAGTTGGGGCTTTCATGGTACAACAAAAAAAAAACCACGTTTGTTTGGTGATACTATCATAAATCTACTTTTGTTGATAAAACCTCAAAATAAAAAGCGTTTTAAACTATGTGGATTCATCAGATATATTTTTAATGATTGAGATCAAATTTTAGGAGAAAAAATTGTTAGAATGATATTTTTAATCATTGTCACTTTTGTTGAATTTTTATCAAGTTTTTCACCTTTTTTAAACGTTCATAACTTTTACATACATTATTTTTTTCAAAAATTACACTATAAAAACGAGTATAGTGTTGCAAACAAAAAGCGTACACATAGGGGTTTGGTTTGGATTGGTCATGCCAGACTTGGGTCTCCTAGATTAAGTCTTAAATAATCATCAAAGATGTATAGGTACTGAGTCTTGATACTTAGTCTATTCTTAGATTAGGTAAACATGAAAGTTTCTAAATAAGGAAACTTTTTTGTATATTGAAATATGGTATTTACCCTATATGGGTAATTATAACTTATAATTATGTTTATCATGCTAATAATAGTTATAATAAATTTTCGTAATCATACAAGTCACATTGCGTAGGCTTAGACCCAAAAGGTCTAAGGAATGGTAATTGGGCCTAGAATGGTTGAATAGCCCAGTAAGCTCATGTGGATCCAATCCAAGCACATATTATGCACAATAAATTCAGATTAGTTACCTGGGCTTGAAAACCCCAAATAGTAAAACTTTGTGCTCTTAGGTTTTAGGGCCGAAAAGGTTCCGTATGGGGCTATTAGTCGTCCTTAAGACCAATAGGCCCATGTTTGTCAAAAATAGAGATTTATCATTTTATTTACTGCAATAAAGTCATATGAATATCAACTTGGGCTTTTTCTAATAGAATATAGTGGGCGTGCTATTAGACCAGTTAGGCCTAATGACCCGTTTAATAGTATTTAATTTATTTTTAAAACTCAATTATATATTAGTTTTTACATATTTTGAGTTTTGTTTTTTCTATCATTAGTATATGATACATTTTTATACGTGTAAAATATACACATAAAGATTTAAAAATTTTATTTATTGATATTTTTCACCCGTATGTATACACGGGATCTAAACTAGTTAACTATTAAAAGGAGGTTTTTTTATCCAAATAACTTTTGTAACTTATTTTTAATAATTATTCAAGTCTGGAATTTATAAAAACCGCCAGCTTTTATTTCAATTAATTTATCCATTTAAATCAACATCATACATAGTAAAATCTCACCCATAACAAGGCTATTGGTAGGGTCCGGGGAGGGTGAGACGTAGACAAACATTACCTCTACCCTCGGGGATAGATAGGCTGCTTCAAGAGAGACACTCTGCAGCAAAACATATAGCGTACAAACGAGAAAGTACTAAAAGTATAGTGACCGAAAAGTATCAATAAGCAAGGAAATGATGAAAGGATAAGTAGCCATAGAAATAATTTCTTGAAGCAACATATAGTAATGCATATAATAAGACCATAAATATGCAAAGTCCACTACGACAAAGCTAAGACCAATATGTACCCTCCCTACAAGTTCATTACGTTAATCTTACGTCTCTACGAGCTTGTATCCTGGAGCATGTCCTCAAAGAGGTGCAGCTATAACAAATCCTACCTAATTTTCGCATCCCGTGTTAATTTTGGCATGCCTCTACTCCTCCCGTCTACAATGAAGGTTTCTACTGCTCTAACTAGTGCCGTCATATGTCTCCTCTTCACAGGTCCAAACCATCTCAATCTCCCCTCCAAAATTTTATTTGCTATACTAGCCGTTCCTAACCTATCTCTAAAAACCTCATTTCTTATCTGGTCTGGCCTTGTGTGCCCACACATCTTGTGAGCCGGTTCCAACGCCGCCAGAATGAGTTCATTCGAAGTTCGTTTGGGTCGGTTTTCTTACGAACACAAATTTTTCTCATGATATTTAACATATTACGATATATATAAAACAACCATATAATTATTGGTTATTGATTATATATTTATCACATAAACTAGTTAAACGAAATTTTGTTCTTACTGTGTAAATTCAGAAAGGGAATTACCAAAAGAAAAATCATGTGAGTCGAGGAGCGTAGCACCTGCTATTCATATGTGTTGCTTGTTAGTTATTTCAGATTTCAAGCAAAATAAATTGTTGGGTCAATAGATAGAACTGTAAATTTTATATAAAAGTTAATTATATTTGCTCAAAACTATTCTTTTGCTTCTGTGAGTTGAAGTTCAAGAGACGAAGCATTGGGAGGATTCCTTTTGTCGATGATGATGATGATGATGATTAACTGTAGCTGCTAAACAATTTCCAACAGGCAACCAACTGAATTTTGAGAATAAAGTTGGGATCTAATGACTACTGGAAATTCTTAGAAGGTAAACAAATGTAGGTTTAAGAAAAACACACTTCTATAAATTTAACAAAACAACCGACCTAAAAACATTCGAGAAAACGATTTCTCACAATAACTTATGGAATAACAAAAATGTGGCAGTACTTTTGCTGTACAATTTCTCTACTATTAATATTTGTTATATAGAGTTGTCTCTTGTTTTTTTATTTTTTTTAGGGAATTTTTTATGTTCAACACAAATATTTGTTTTCAAAATGTGAATCAAGAGGCGAACAAAAAGAAGGGAAAGACTAAAAAAAAAAACGTGCATTAATTAGAAAACGATTTTTTAAAATATTATTATTAAAAAACAGATTTTTTTAATTTTATATATAAAATTTAAAAATACTACTTTTGTATTTGAAATAAATATGTGTTAGAATAAAGTTTACTTATATTTAATTAGTAGTTTTTTTATTAAGTTTGATATTTATAAATTAAATTTTTTATTTTGATTTTGAAATTTTAATAGTTAGTTTTTAACTAAAATTAAGAAATTTATAAACATTTATTTCTAAAAGTATATTATATTATAAACTTTAATTTTTTTTAAATGACGAGTTTGTAAGGCCCTATTTCCGGGTAACCTCACTTGTTGGATTTACTCATAAACATAGTCATCAATTATGAATTATAATTTAAAAACGTTCAAACACAGCGAAAACATTCAACAATCAAATACATAGCATAGCACCGGAAGTCTTAACAATTAAACATAAACATTGGCTTAACATAAATAAAGGGGGATGTCAGTCATATGCCGGGTAACCATCACGCCTTCGCACGACATTTCCTTGTTTTACCTGAAATGTATACTAAAAGTCAGCTAACGCTGGTGAGTTCTAGTTTAAGACAATTAGGTAAAAACATCGTTTCTTTATAAGTATACAAATATATAAGTATATATATATATATATAAATACACATTATCATAGTCTCAATAACGTTCATATGTGAATACATAAATACGTATTCACATTTACTTTCCTTTAACATTCAGTGATCATACACATAAGGGTGATCAGCCCAACATTTATTTGTGTAAGTCACAAAGATAGACGTCCATCCTCAACAACAGCCGGAAAACCTTTGGCCATCTGTTATGCTATACCGTCCGGCAAACCTTCGGTCTTACCGTCGTAGGCCACCCGAAGGTATCCGTTTCCCACATTAACTATTATTTACGCAACTGTTCTACTTATAAAAAGGCATTTGCTTCGACCGTCCATTTACACAACTGTTCTACTTATAAAAAGGCATTTGCCACCAACCCCAATGGTCATTCATTCATTTACTAACTAGGTTAGGGGAGAGATCAAGAGAAAACCACAAAGTTAAGCAAAAATTGAGAAAACCACATCATTTTAGGCAATTTTTTTTTATTTACGTATACGTATCAAAAAAACAATTTTTTTGATTACGTATACGTAACCATAATTTTTTTGTTTTATGTTTACGTATACGTAACACTATGTGTAAAAATGTTTTTGCTAAAAATGTTTAATATTACATTGATACTCTTATAAATAAATAAAAAATAATAAAAAAAAATATTATTATATGATTGGGTAAAATTGGTTTTTTAGTGGTTTTCTCGGTTTTCGCATAACTTGTGGTTTTATCTGGAACCCTCCCCAACTAGGTTATATACCCATGTATTACATGGGTTGTTTAATATAAAAATGAAAGTACAATAATGTATAAAAAATTTAAAATAATGTGTAAAACAAGAAATAAAGTTCTTTGTTCCCTTAATTAAGTAATAATTAGAATTCAAATTTTATATTATCTTTTTTAAAAAATAAAAACATTAACATAATTAAATTTCAAATTTTAAACTTACTAAAAATAGGAAAAATTAAAAAAAATTAGTGAGAAAAAAATATGATGATGACATGTGGCATTTTTGGAATCATTTATTAGAATAACGATGTTTTACACGGATTAAATGAAAGAATTATTAAATAGTTTTTTTTTAATGCCATGGGCTCAACTGACACGTCCCACCAGGGAGAGCTCGTACATCAGTCTACCCATACAACCCCCAAGGAATTCGAATCTGCAGAGGGTGTTCCTAGTTTTTATGAAGTGCACCTTACAAGATTCAAACCCATGACCTCCACAGAGGGGAAACCCTTTGGGAAAAATTTAGAAATTATAAAATAAATATTAAGCAAGAAAAAAAAAATTCTCATATAATTATGACATGTGGCTCAATTAACTAATATGTATTAAGTATTTTTTTTTTCTTTTTAGAACGGTCAACTCTTTATTCTTGCTCCTAAATCTACCTCAACCAGTTGAGCATGAATATTATTGTGTACACACCTTGATACCATTATATTAGAAGCCAATTAGTATTTATTTTATCATTTGTGATCATTGGTTTTATTTATTTTCTCTTTGGTGGTTTTGTTGTTTAAATGAGTCTATCTTGAATGTTAAATATTCTGGGCCATACCATATAATGCGACGGCATTTGACCTATAGGTGGCGGAAGCGGCGGCGCTAGCGATACCAGGGTCCTTCAACTCTACACAAAACTTATAAAGCTGGGATTTAAGATCGTGTTTCTCACCGGAACAAAGGAAGCTTTCAAAGAACCTCGTACCAAAAATCTAATAGCAGTTGGTTATACTTGATGGGAGAAGCTCATCTTAAAGTAAGCATTTCATTTTCATTTTCATTTTGTTTAACTCGGTATTTAAATTTTATAATAAAAATAATAATTATCATTTACGTAACCTAATGATAGAGATTGTTACCTACTTTCATTTTTTAAAACTCATTATTGCTTTCTATTTAAAAAAATGTATATTTTTTGGAAATATGTGTAGAGGAGACAATGATCATGGTAATGCAGTGGAGTACAAATCAAGCAAAAGAAAAGAGTTAGTAGATGGTGGATACAGGATTAGAGGTAATATGGGCGATCAATGGAGCGATTTACTCGGTAGCAACCCCGGTGATCGCACCTTTAAGGTGCCCGATCCTATGTACTACATCGGTTAGGTGACTTGAAGTTTTTGTTGGTGTGAAATAATTTGTTCAAAGTCTAAGTTTCTTGTTTGTATGAGTTGATTTAATAAATAAGACTTGTTTAAATAAGTCGAGTAAGCTAATCTCAGTTTATATAAGAATAAGGAATTGAAGCACATGTTATGAATATGAATGATTGACTGTTTTCTTTATTAATAATCACTACTACACAAATGGGAAAAAAACCACCGACAAAATCGGTCGAAAAATTAGCAACCGTATTAGCGATCAAATCAAAATTGGTTGCAAAGTTAGCGACCAAATCAAAATCAGTCACAAATTAGTGACTGAATTGTTTCGGTTGTATAACAGTCGCATATATAACGACCAAGATTATTTCACTCGCAGATATAGTCGCTAATTTTATTAAATAATAAAATATAAAATAATTTGGTCGCAAATATAGCTAACAAATTTGTTTCGGTTGCAAATAAAATGTGATTTTTTTAACATATAATAAAACATAAATTGGTCACGAAAACAGTAGCAAATATAGCTACTGAAAGTGTTTCGATCACAAATACAGTGACCAATTAAAAAAACAATATAAAATAAATTTAAACTCGCCGGAAATATGATCGCAAATATAGCTACCAAAATTGTTTCGGTTGCAAATAGAATTGCCATTTTTTAGAAGAAATATTAAAGTAAAAGTAAAACGACCGCAAAAGCAGTCGAACATATACTGACTAATAAAAATAGTCGCAAACCTATGTATCGAAAATGACTATTTTGCAAAAACGATCGCTAAGTTTTATTAACAATATTGAAGATAATTTTCGGTCGCAAATTTAGCTACCGTAATTGTTTCGTTTGCAAATACAACAACCATACCTAATAAAATCTCACAAATAGCAAACTTATTAGTAGGGTATGGGAGGGCGGGATGTAGGCAAACCATGCCCCTTTCCAAAATGATAGAGATATTGCTAACAGAGAGACTTCCGACTCCAAAAATCTTATCTAGACATGAAAAAATATATTAGTATCATAGAGTTCATCATATTGAATCTACACAGCAAAACAACAAAAGATCTAATAAAAATAACATTAATAACCTACCAATAGCAGATAGTGTGAAAAGTGTAAGTAGTGAGAAAGTGAAGGTACGTAGCACATGTAACATCATATACGAACACAAAGCCAAGAATATGTTAACATGCGTAGACTACCACAATTTAGATAGAACTAAGCCCTAAGATAAAGCAAAGACTCATATGTTACCCCATCACTAAAAGTCCTTAACCTTTATCCTATGCATCGACAAAGTCTTATTATCGACCAAGTCCTCATAGAGATGCAAGTCTAACAGATCATGCCTAATATGCTCATCCCAAGTTAGTTTGAGTCTGCATCTACCCCTCATTCCTTCTACAATGAGGGTTTTCACTAATCTAATCGACGGCCTTATCTATCTCTTCTTCACGTGCCTAACATATATCAATCTCCCTCCCTTATCTTATTTTTATATACTAGCCACCCCTAATCTTTCCCTAAAAACCTTATTTCGTACCCGGTCTAGCCTTGTATGTCCTCACATCCACCTCAACATCCTCATATCCGGTCCAGCCTTTTTCAACACTAGTGCCTTCTTGATGGCCTAACATTAAGTTCCATATAAAAAAATCGGTCTAAGTACAATGTATAGAACTTTTCCTTTACTTTAGTTGGGAACCTTCTGTCGCACAATACGTTCGTGGCTGCTGATGTGTTATCATTTATATATCTTTTTCATACATAATCATCCCCATGCTTGTTTGATGTCTGAACAATTGCACTAGAATATAGATTAAATTGGGTCCTTTGAGATAATTGTTGATTATTTGGCTTCTCGTGATAAAAGGAAGGAAAAGTTAAAGATATGTGAAAGTTAAAGGCTAGGCATGGCTGTACATGGCTAGGCTTGAACGTGCCCCCTCTTAGAACAATCAAAAAGATTTTAAAAACATGTCAACACATGCTCATGCACGCTCGTGAAAAAAAAAGAAGATAATTTTGGTTGAAAGTAGTCATAATTTCACCCATTTCATTTTGTAATTGTTTACATTTAACCTGTTTGACATGTTCATTCGTTTCCTTCATACCATTCATTTAAAATTTCACATGTTGACTCGTTTCTCTTGATACTTGTAAGGTTCGGTGCCTGGTTTGAATTTGTTATGATTTTTAAAATTCAACACGCCAAATTCAAATGTGATTCAATCTTTAAGTTTCAGAGTCCATGCCTGATTATCAAGAAAATGGAATATTTTAAATAGGATGATCTATACTATATGATAAATAAAAGTTTTAGGATGACACTTGTCACTCGCACATGCATCCTTAATATTTTTTTTTGCCTCTCTCCTATTAATTGTATAATTTTTTTTTATTTTTTTTTTATAATTTTTGTTTCCCATCTCTCCTATTAAATAATAATGATTTTCTATAATTACTTTTATAAAACATTTTTTTATTTTTTTAAAATAGGTTTTTTCATAAACATTGTTTTTTTAATTTGAAAACTTTCTCATTCTTTTTATAAAACATTTTTAAAAATAATTATATAATATTTTTAAAATTAAAAAATCTTTATTAAAACTGATGTTTTATAACAATTTGTATTTATTCGATCCATCTGTTTTAAGCTACTGTTAAAAGCATGTGTGAATTGGTGGAATGTAAGCAAAAGAAGGGCACGACGTTATCTGATTGTGTCCCACACAAATGATACATTACGTAACTAAAATCAAATCCTCAATTGCAATGTTTTGAAACCCGGACCGGACCGGCCGGTCGGACCGGGAACCGGTGGTCTGACCGGTCCGGTTACATGTGTTGAACCGTTTTTGCAGCGAACCGGTGGTCGGACCGGTTGAACCGGCGGTCGGACCGGAAACCGGGTGGTCGGACCGGTTGAACCGCTTGACTATTTTTTTTTTTTTTTTTAATCTTTTTTAAGTCTCTTGGCTTCTTATTTCCTAGGTAATTGTTAGTTTAAAATTATTGGAATTGACTTGTTGGTGGTTTTTGAAAGGATTAAAAACTATTTAGACTGATATATTTTTATAATATTTATGACGTCGTCCGGTTCTTAAATCCGGTCCGACCGGTTGGACCGGTCCGACCAGTGGACCGGTAAGGAGACCGGTTCGACGTCCGGTCCGGTTCTGAAAACATTGCTCAATTGATTCCCTTTTTATTCCCTCTTCTTCCCTCCTCACGCATGCAATCACTCTATCAACCTGTTAATCACAACCTGCTAAATCCGTTCACCGTCCGTGAGCCGAGCCGAGCCGAGTCTACAATGACTCGGCGATGCTCTCATTGCAGCAACAACGGCCACAACTCGCGCACCTGTCCGACGCGGGGCGGCGGCGTTAGACTCACCGATGGCTCAATCATGAAGAAGAGCGCCAGCATGGGGAATCTTCCTGCTCTATATCATTCATCGTCTCCCGCTGCCGTCTCACCAAATCCTAGCTCCCCTGCGTCCTCTGACCCTATCGAGGGTTACCTTTCCGACGATCCTGCTCACGCATCCTGTTCCGCTAAACGCCGAGCCGATTGCAAAAAAGGTTAATTAAATCTCTATATCTTCATTTTTTTTCTCTCATTATCGTTATCGAAATGTGATTGGATGACGATTGATTTAGCTACAGTTTTAATATGAAACTGTTATATGAAATGATGATGATAATTAGGATCCTGATCGTTGATTTATCCTACTTTTATGCATTGGCATATTTTATATTATCTTAGGATTGTAATACAAGTTAGATAAAATGTGGTTTGCTGCTTTTGAGTGGATAACTTTGCCTTCAATCACCTTTGGTTTTTATCAGGACACACTTTAGAAAAAATCCCCAGTCCTTTGGTAAAAAGTGGGTGAAATTAATGTTTCTCTAGGTTAAATCTGTGAAAATTGTTATCTTTATGCTAATACCATAAAATCGATTCTTTGCGGATTATAAAAATATAAAGTTATGTATATTGTTCATGTTTGACACTCCATCAGTGGTCATGAGTATTATGTGTTGGATGCTTATTGCGTCTCAAATTCACCGCCCTCGGTGCTTAGAGAAAGAACAGAAACAGGTTGAAACATCAGCTTGATTCGTGTATTTGAGATTAAAAAGTGAATTTTGTGATTTAGTAATGATTATTGATGTTTTCTTTTAAGTTAGGATCAAAAAGGGGTGGGGGTGTTCAACTGTTCATACAACCATAAATTCACATGTCAAGTGTTCAAAACCACCTCGTTGTAAAACTAACTTACCAAGAATGTGAAACACATTAACAAGGTGAGGCTGTTTAGTGTTAAAACTTAAGACTGTGTCAAAAAAAACTTAAGGTCAATCAATAATTCAATACGCAATAGACATAAGTTTAGCACATTACGAAGACGTGCATGGACAAAACCTTATGCCAATTCAACATTCACATCGATGTTGTTTGTTGAGAACAGAAATAATCTCAAGTCTTAACGTGTTGAAGTAACTTAAATTTGCTGATAAAGAAGTTGAAGGATAATAATGTTGGGTTGCTAAATTAAACATGATTAAGCTAAAGAATACTAATTAAATAGACGATTGTACTAGAACTTTCAGTGACTGAAGCTATCTTCAATAGACGATTGTTTTAGAACATTATTTTTGGAGCCCGGGGTCTCATCAGAAGCAACCTCTCTATCTCTTGGGATGGGGGTAAGACTTGCCCATCTCACCCACCCCAGACCCTACTCTCTGAGTGAGATATTAGTTGGTATGTATGTTTGTTAGGTTTTACGCGGTTATGCTGCCGTAAATTCCATATCTAAAGCAAATGCAGTGAGACAAATAAAAACCATAATCTAACAAAGTTTGACATGGGTATTAAATATATTAAATGCTTGCATTATTGTAGGTACACCCTGGACAGAGGAGGAGCATCGGTTGTTCCTATTTGGTCTCCAAAAATTAGGCAAAGGAGGCTGGCGTGGCATAGCTCGTAATTACGTCTTGTCCAGAACTCCTACTCAGGTTGCCAGTCATGCCCAGAAATACTTCATTAGACAATGCAGTGCTACTCGAAGAAAAAGACGTTCTAGCCTTTTTGACATGGTTTGTCTTGCATCTTAAAACCAAGTTTATAAGTTGGTATGGTATAAGTTCTTTAATATGGGGTGTCCCACAGGCTGCAGAATCACCGGAAGATCATTTCATGTTGCCACCAGCAGCCGGTTCGGACCATCCCGACAACTCTAAATGTTCACTAAAACTCTCATTAAAACCTGATTTTGATCAATCCATTGAAGCTTCAACAAGTGAAATATTAAAAGAAAACATCAAAGAAGAACAATAAAAAACCGTTAACGAGCTTCCACCGATAATACCCGCTTTTTATCCCACTTACATACCGATTCCATTACCGTTGTGGCCATCAATCATGGCCCAGTTCAATGAACCAGCTAATAATAACAATACCGGACCCGATGCATCACACCATCGGTCCTGAAACCGATCCCAGTCCTCTCAAAAGAACCCATGAATTTAGATGAACTCGTAGGGATGTCAAAACAGCTTAGCTTAAAGGATCCTGAGCATGTTCACAACATCAAGCCCTCACCGCTGTCGTTGAAATTACTGGCAGAACCCTCAAGGCAGTCGGCATTTCACGCTAGTACTCCAGCTCCGGTGTAAACAAGGGTGGCGACGGTAATGGTTCCGGGGCTATATGATGGTTTAAGGTTGAAACGTGAGCTGGTGTGGTTTGTGATATTTATCTACGAGTACTTGTTTTGGTTTTGCTTGTTCCCTTTTAAACTTGCTAATGCAAGCTAATGCTGGGAATGCTAGATTAGTGTTTTGTTTTTTTAAATATATTTATAATTCTTTTATTTCTATGTAATAGTAAGAATAATACATAGGTGCTGTTTGTCAATAATTACATTTCTGTTTTTTTTTGTAATATAAACAGATTGATGTTTAGGATTATGTAGTGTATAGACCCAACCATGAAAATAATGGATATATGTAACTAGTGCTTGTTTTACTTGAGTATTTTTCTCTTTAAAAAAATATAAATTATATTTTTTTATTACATATATGTAACTCAAGTTAAATAAGATGAATGAGGAACGTAAAACTATGTGTTACATATATGTAACTCAAGTTAAACACTAGTTGATTCAATTGATCAAAGAACCGACACATATGTAACAACAAGAGTTGCATATATGTATCTAATTGATTCAACTAACTAATCAAAGGGATTCCTAACCGCCACCTTATCTTCTCCATTGTTATTCATCAATTTGTTTGAGTTTTTAGCTTTGATGATTGTTGACCCATCATCATCTTCGAGTTAATCTTCTTCGACCCATAATCATCTTCGAGTTGATCTTCTTCGACCCATAATCATCTTTGACCCATAAACATCATCATCTTAAAGAGTAAGAACATTATAAAATAAAAAACGAAGGTTTTATTTTCTGCATTTTCTTTCAAAATCCGTGATCCATACATATTTAATTCAACAAGCTCGAAAGCCATGTCTGTTTTGTGTATATATATTTGATGTGGTGAGAATCTAATTTCTTTTTAGTATCAAATTAAACCTAATAAATTAATGATTTTGCTATAAATTGATATTATATGTTCTAAATCACTCATTCGTCCAAAATCACTCATCCATCCAACGTTTCATGTCTCAGTGCCAGCTTTTGATTCCCATACTCAAGTGAATCCCCTTGCTTCCACCTGCGACCAAGAGCAATTTGGATAATCAAATAGTGAAACTTGAGCTTTAATATTGGTTTTCTTGATAAATGTTATTATGACGGTAAAAGAAATGGTTTTTTCATTAAAACTAGTATTGAGCCAAGCGTGTTGTGCACATTAAAACGTGAGTTAATAAAGCATTGACCACACAAAAAAACTTATATAAAAAAGCGAAACCATTAAAAAACCTGTCGTGTATGTTGCGACGTGATAAACAATGGAAAAATTTAACGTATTCGTAGTAACAAGTTAAAAGTAAAAAAAAAAATTTAACGTTATAGAAACTATATATAAAAAAAGAGAGAAGATAAACTGTGAAATAAATAAAAATATTTGAGAAAGTTAAAAAAAATAAAAAATCTATACTATATAATAAATAAAGGTTTCTTCATGTCACGTGTCGCCTCCACATTCATTTTAATCATTTTTTTCCCGCTTTTCTCTTATTAAATGCACCTCATATTTTTAACAACAATATATATATATTTAAAGAAAATATCAATTATACTAATAAAACACATTTATTTTAAATTATCTCTTATGAAACTTTAAAAATCTATTTATTTAACTTTTATTTTCAATCAAATAATAAATGAAAAACAAATTACATTAAATAGTATTTAATTTATTTTCAAAACTGAATTATATATTAGTTTTTGCATATTTTGAGTTTTGTTTTCTGTCCTTAGTATATGATACATTTTTACACGTGTAAAGTATACACATAAAGATTTAAAAATTTTATTTATTGATATTTTTCACCCGTGTGTATACACGGGATCTAAACTAGTAAAATATAAATAAAACTAATCACAGTAAGCAAAAAGCTATGAAAGCGGTAGAGTGCCTTGCGTAGGCCACGAACCCGCGCCAGATGATTTAAAACCAAACGCCTTAACCAGCCGAACAAAAACACATATTCATTAATTTTCCACTAGATTATATTTTTCTAATAAGAAAAATGTGAAAAAATAAGAATAAAGAAAACATGCAGTGATGAGTTGTACCATGAGCATACCCAATAGTAAGAAGTGAAGTCATGTGAGAGTCACGGGTGTGTTGATATACCCACTCACCTAAAACCCTAGCACTTTCAAACACGCCGAGAGAGGATGGACGGCGTACAATCGGAGGATGTCGACTTCTGCAACTCAATCCTCTCAAGGTTTAGCAACTCCGCCGACCCCCACCACCACCACCTCTGTTCCATGATCGGCGACATATCACAAGGTCTCAAAGACCTCAACCACCCTCTCACTCCTCTCGCCTATTTCGGCGCCACATGCACTTCCCTCGACAAACTCTTGTCGTCCGACCCCAACCCCCCCGCTCACCACATCGACGCTCTCATCACCATCTTCTCCATCATTCTCCCCAGCATCTCCCCGGCTGTTCTCAGGAAGGAATACGACTACGTGTCCGCTCTGCTTACTCGCGTTATTCTATCGCATTCCGTTACCGATACCGTCATAGCTTCTGGCTTAAAGTGCATCTCGCAGTTGTTAATTGTTGGCCATCGGACCACCTGGTCTGATGTTTCTCACCTATTCGGTATACTTGTAGGATTTATTGCAGATTCACGTCTCAAGGTAATTCAATTCTATTAATTAATGCACTAATTTGTTATATATTGCTTGATAGTATTCATTGATCACTGTTAATGTGTTAGGGATTTAGTTGGCTGAGTAAGTTTTTGAATGTGAATCAGTTACATGGAACTATATTCTGTTAGGATTTAGGGCATCTTCAATGTTAAAACTGAAATTGGAATATTGGTATAGGTAAGAAGACAAGCACATGTTTGTCTCCGTGAAGTCATGCAAGGCTTCCAGGGCACATCAGTGCTGGCACCTGCTAGTGAAGCTATTGCAAGCACCTTTGAGAGGTTTCTTCTGCTTGCTGGTGGTTCAAACCCAAACTCAAACACAAACACAAACCCTAAAGAAGCTTCTAGAGCTCAGGAGGTGTTGTATGTTTTGGATTCTCTCAAAGATACTCTTCCGCTTATGTCTGTCAAGTTCTCAACAAAGATTCTTAATTACTTCAAATCTCTTTTAGCACTACACCAGTTAGCAGCCACTCGTCGGATTACAGATGCGTTGTATTTTCTTTGTCTCCAACCAACTGTAGATGTCTCTCCTGAAGCATTGATAGATTTGTTATGCTCATTAGCTACCTCAGTTTCTTCAAATGAGATGTCTGGTGACAACTTGACTTTCACTGCTAGACTCTTAGATGCCGGGATGAAGAAAGTTTTTTCGCTTAACCGTCAAACTTGTGTTGTCAAGCTTCCAGTTGTTTTCAGTGCATTCAAAGGTTCCAGTTTGTTAAATTTTGTGTTATATTTTGGATTTAGGTAATTTTGTTTCTGACTTTGGGGTGACAGATATACTAGCTTCTGAACACGAGGAGCCTTTATCGGTCGCAATGGAGGCATTAAAGAGCTTAATACAAACATGCATTGATGAGATTTTGATCAAACAAGGTGTAGATCAGATTATGGCAAGTGGGAGTGTGAGAAAATCTGCACCGACAATTATTGAGAAACTACGTGCAACTGTTGAAAGTTTGCTTGATTATAGCTTTGCTGCAGTTTGGGACATGTCATTTCAAGTTGTGGCGGCAATGTTTGATAAACTAGGTAATTTTCCCAGCTTTCTTCTCGACTTTTATGTAAATGCGACTAATCCTAAGCCTTGACCTTGCTTTTTCAGGTGAGTTCAGCTCTTACTTCTTAAAGGGTACCCTTAAGAACTTGGAAGGCATACAAAAGCTGCCAGATGAAGATTTCCTGTACAGGAAGCAGGTGAGTTCTGTATGTGAAAAATCTTTTCTTTAGTTTTTTTTTTGTTATTATCAGTGCATTAAGGTACTACCTGTGTTTTTGCAGTTGCATGATTGCATGGGTGTAGCTGTAGTTGCATTGGGGCCTGAAACATTCTTAAAGTTTCTACCTTTGAATATAGAAGCTCAAGATCCCTCTGATGCCAATGTATGGCTTCTCCCTATCTTGAAGCAGAATATAGTCGGTGCTCATTTAAGCTTTTTTAATGAATCTTTACTGGACAATATTCAAGTCTTGAAGCTGCAATCTGCAAAGGTACAAGTGTTTTTGTATGTTTTTTGGTTCTCTTCTATATCTTGTTTCCTCCAGTGTATTTACATGTTTACTTGTACCAGCATGTGCAAGAAGGCCGTATTCATTCTGCCAGGATTTTTGATGGACGTGTATATTCTTTATGGTCTTTATTGCCTTCATTTTGCAACTATCCTGTGGATACTGCTGATAGTTTTAAGGATCTAGAAAAAGAATTATGCCATTCCCTCCGCGAAGAATCTGATTTTCGTGGAGTTATATGCTCCAGTCTGCAGATTCTCATTCAACAAAATAAAAGAGTTACAGAAGGGGAAAATGAACCCTCTGGTAAAGTCAGCATTAGTCAACAGCGAGTAGTTTCCGCCTACACTTCAGAAGTTGCAGCTCGTAATTTAGATGTGTTAAGATCCTCTGCACGTGAGTTTCTGTCTACACTATCAGGAGTTTTCATGAAGTCTACCAAAGATGATGGTGGATCTTTGCAGGTAGCAAATTTGACTTGCTCATTCTGTGTGTTTTGTGGTGTCTTTTTTTTTTATAAAATTTGTTTCAAGAGTATGTTAATTCCATTTTGTAGAGGACAATTGGTGAGTTTGCATCTATTGCTGACAAAAGTGTAGTCTCGAGGTTATATAAGAACACAATGAACAAATTACTAAAGGTGACAAAGGAAGCTGGTAAAATGCAAAACACCAAAGGCTCCAGTTCCATGGAAATTGACAACTCATCAAATGATACTTCACTGTCACTAACGCGGTGAGCTTTTGTATATAAATTCTAGTTCTTACATCATCAACAATTTGATATAAATGTTTCCGACATACGCTTATTTTTCATTTACAGGGCAAAGCTATTTGACTTGGCAGTCGCACTTTTACCAGGCTTAGGTATAGAGGAGATTGATGTTTTATTTGTTGCAGTAGAACCTGCATTAAAGGTTAGCGAATTTCAATTTCAGGATGAGTCTTACCGCTAAAAATTATCTTGTTCTGTTTGATGAATAAAATTAACTTAAGTGATGTACATCTGATTGAAGGATAATGAAAGTTCGATTCAAAAGAAGGCTTACAAAGTTCTTTCAACTATCCTTGAGGTATTTAATTTTGCATTTTGATGGTCATTTTTTCTGTTGATTCTTTTAAGTTGGTGTTGTAGCCTGTTCTTTGTTTAGGCAGTAAGTTTCGTTTTTTCTATTAAATTTAATACTACTTAAACAGCTGGAATAATCTGCAATCATTTTGATTTAAACTTCACGTTTTTTCTTTGGACAGCATGATGACAGTTTCATAGCAAGAAAGTTTGAAGAGTTGCTCAAACTGATGTTTGAAGTGATGAATTCATGTCATTTTTCAGCCAAGCGGCACAGACTTGACTGTTTATTTTTTTTAATAGCACATGTCTCGAAGGTAACAAGCAACATAAACTTCAATTAGTTCAAGAGTTCTCATACATGTGGATAAACTAGAGACTAGATGCAATTAAAAGATTTGTTTTGCAGGATAAGTCAGAACAGTTGAAACGTGAAATTGTTGCTTCATTCTTGACTGAAATTGTACTTGGACTTAAAGAGGTAATATACAAGTCATGCTGGATTTTTTTTTTGTAAAAATTAACTAATTAAGAAGCTTATTAGAGACTTAAGAGTAGAGTTGCGGGTTTATTTTACATCTTGTTGTTTTGTTCATTATATTTTAATCTCTTATTTGCAGTCTAACAAGAAAACAAGAAATAGAGCATATGAGATTATTGTTCAGATTGGCCATGCCTGCGTGGATGAAGACAAGGATGGAAACAAGGAGAACTTGTATAACTTTTTCAACATGGTAGAGAAGCTTTCTGGAAAAAAAAACATTTTTGGTATCTTTAATTATTGAGAAGTGATTTTAAGTTTGGTTGCTAAATTTTGGTGTAGGTGGCGGGCGGCCTTGCAGGCGAGTCACCTCACATGATCAGTGCAGCAGTGAAGGCCATTGCTCGTTTGACATACGAGTTTAATGATCTTCGATCTAATGCTTTCCATGTTCTTCCATCAACATTTCTCCTTCTCCAGAGAAAGAGCAAAGAAATAAATAAAGTATACTTGAATTAAATGAAACAAGATAATTATTTTTAATACATTTGCATTCTACAGTGAAGATTGAATGAACCATTGACTCAATATAATACTACGTCTATAGCTTGTACCATTTTATTTTATCATCAAGAATCTAATTTCCTATTGCTGCAGGCCAGTTTAGGTTTTCTAAAGGTATTGGTTGCCAAGTCACAAGCTGAAGGGTTGCAAACCCATATGAAGGGCATGGTGGAAACTTTGCTGAGCTGGCAAAGCAGCAGCAAGAATCATTTTAAAGCAAAGGTTTGATCATTTACCTTGTATTAGAAATATTTACTTTCTGAAGTGTGCTATTCATATTTGCTGGACAAAGTAATCATAGATTTATAGTTGGTTTCTAATGCTATTTTTGTGTAATCATCTTGTATTAGAATAAATTATTTACCGAAATAGTTAACTTAATGCGCATTGGAAAATTGTTTTGAGCCATGGAACTAAATCTAAACCAGCCGAATATGATACTTGTCTTGAAAATGTACCATTTCTTTTTTCATGTGTTAAATGTAACCCGTTGGCAAGTGAAAAGCATTGCAAACTTATTGTTCTAAATTGTTAGTGGAATAACCTTTTGTTGTTACAGGTGAAGCAGCTCCTGGAAATGCTTATAAAAAAATGTGGGCTTGATGCTGTTAAGGAAGTAATGCCTGAAGAGCATATGAAGCTGCTCACAAACATAAGAAAGGTTTGTTGTGGATCATTTGTTTATAAAATTAGTTTGAACTAAACAATATCGGTTACCGGTTATTGCTGGGATGCAGATAAATGAACGAAAGGAGCGAAAACATTCTGCTAACACTGAGGAAACCAAATCTCGTCAATCAAAAGCAACTACCTCCAGGTTTGGTCTGCTTTTTGTCTTATAATCGGAGGAACTTAATACTATATAATTTAAAAATGAATTAAATTATATTTTTGGCTCTTGAACAGGCTGAGCAGATGGAATCATACAAAAATATTCTCTGATTTCGGTGATGAAGAAACTGACAATGGCGATTCTGAAGCTATGGCGTTTTCTGGCCGACATAGTCGGCTAACCTCCAAAAAGTCTTCATTAATGTTTGTGAAATATTGACTCAAATGTTTATCCTACAGTAGAGATGCATAGATTGATTTAATATTTGAATAATTTACAGGTCCAAGAGAGCAAGGAAGAGGTTGGCAGAAGATAGTTATGAACAGTTGGATGACGAACCACTTGACTTGCTTGACCGTGAAAAGACGAGATCATCTCTAAGATCTTCTGACAGTCTGAAAAGGAAGCTACAGCCTGATGATGAGCCAGAGATAGATGCTGATGGAAGGCTAATAATTTCCGAGGATGACAAAAGCTTCAAAAGAGAGAGAGAGATTACGGCTACAGGGTCTGACTCTGATGTTAGGAGTGTAGCATCTCGAAAAATAGAAAAGCGCAGGAAAACAAGCCAGTCTGGTTGGGCGTATACCGGTTCAGAATACTCGAGCAAGAAGGCAGGTGGAGATTTGAAGAGGAAGGGGAAGCTTGAGCCATATGCTTATTGGCCACTGGACCGCAAGATGGTTAGCCGTAGACCGGAGCACCGGGCGGCCGCAAGGAAGGGAATGTCGAGTGTTGTCAAGAAGCTCGAGGGACAAACCGTCTCAAATGCTTTAGCCATGAAGGGATTGAAACCGAAAAGAAGCAAAAAGAATAGCAGCCACAAGAAACATGGTTGACATTTTTTTTTTCCAATTTTGTTTACCGTTATCATATATATTGCTTTGGGGTGTATACTAAAAGATTGTGAAATTTTCAAAAGTTGGTGAAATTCAATTGCATTTTTTCGTTATCAAGGTCTTCATTACAAAAGATGATGATTATTATTATAGTTATGTGGTAAAACATATCATCATCAAAATTCAAAACCATTAGAATGTAAATTAGTCCAACAATGAAAAAGAGCATGGTATTCTTCACTGTATTAACCGAAGTTCTTCCAGCACGACTCCTATAACAAAGCCCTGTTTAATATAGGATGTAAATATCATTATACAGATGCTCAATGTGTAGACCAAGCATGTATTATTTGTTATACTATCTTTCATTTTAATAATTTCACATTTTTTTTTAATCTCTTTAGGAGATAAAGTGACATTAAATCATCAACATATGTTGTAATAATTGTAAAACATGAGATTGTTCTATTGATTAGAATACTAGATCATATTTATATCTTTCTTATACGGGATATTAACTAATTGGATTATACCATATCCGACCAGACTAGTTTAGTCCACATATAGATCTTGATAAAACACATTTCTCAAGATTTTAATATAAATGGTTTAAGCATTTTGCAATCCTTAACTATTTGTGCATGCACTTTTGAGGAGTTTTGGCACAAAACTATCTCATTGATTAAGACTATTGTGAATTTTTGGTTGGTGGATAAGATGAAGGTTGAAAGAGTTGAAATCTAAATTCACATATATATGATTATATTCATTAAATAATGAATATTGGACGTAACTCGTTTCAAATCTACTTCATGGATTATAGTCAAAAGTAGGTTTTGAAAATGATATTATCTTTGTATCATCTGGCCTGAGATGCATACTAGAACTTGATTCTGTGGAGGATTGTTCTTTGACATTGTTTAACGTTGTTATTTGATCAGACAATAATAATGATAATATTTGGGAACTAATATAAAGTTTAGTGAGAGTTGTATACAGTTAATATGGGATATGTTCGTTTACTATTGTACGAGGTTGACATCTCTAGGCCCTCGTTGATTCAAACTGATATAAATGCATGGTCGTGCTCAAACTGAGAGTTTGTTAGACCACTTTGAATCTTGATCGAGAAAGTAAATAGTTGAACGCTATAACTGACATGTTAACATGGCTATTGCGAATAGTAAAGTAAGAGTACTTGGACTATTCAAGATAGATGACGGCTTGAAACCCGTATACGAATCCCAACAATTGCTATATGCAAGAGTCGATGAAAACCTAACCAAATATGTTACAGATTATCTTTTTAAAGAAGCTTGTTCAAGATCAAGCACCGTTAAATTTTCAGTGATTGTTGTGGATTTGAAAAGGCAGGCTTAAAACATGCTATGTTGCGGTTTCAGACAACTTAATAATTTGGAGGACAACATAACAATAGTTTGTGTTAAAAGGTTTGAACTTTGTTACTCCTTTGTTTATTCTGTCTTTTATAAATGCTGTAGGATTGTGCCTGTTTTAAAACTGAAAGTACAAGTTAAAAACTGCAATAATATGATGGAGAAAGGGAATCTCCTTCTCTTGTCCCCTAAAAGTCACAAAATCATATTCTGATCCCTTCCCACCCACCTTTGATAAGATTTTGTTCTTTATCAAAAGCATTAGATGTGACCATACAATATGGGATGTGTCCAATTTTAAATAAGTCATATAAAAAAAGTAAATTAGCTAAAAGGAGAACGAGTCAAGAACCGGACAAACGAGTTTGAAATTTTCTACAGTCTTCAACGTGTATACAACCTTTTAAATCATTTCATTCAGATATTTAAATTATTGTTATAATAATATTATCTTTTAATTGTAAATTGAGCATCAAGTATTTTTGATTTTTTAGATAAATTGAGAAAGTGTTTGCTGGCCAACCTGACCTGACCCGTTTCAACTCCATACTCGACCCATCCATCAATTATATTATATACAAATTTATTGGAACTTTAACAAAGTAAATTTATGATGACATGAATTCTATTCTCATCCTTTCGCAATATCAAACAAAAAAACCAAAGTTGTGATTTTTATGAAGTTTTTTAGAAAAAGTAAACAGTAGAGTAAGCTCATTTCATGTTCAATTAGGTATAGATACACTGTGGAATCTTTCTGCTCTCATTGTTCTTGTTCCCAGGAAGAAAAATAGAATCTGAATTGTTCCTGCATCTGGATTAAAAATTCAATTTTGAATTTTGTTTTCATTTTAAATTAGTAGGGATGTAAACAACAAGACACGTGAGTAATTTTTCAAACTCAAGATAAGCTTTTTTTGTTTCTTAATTATCTTATCTTATTTATATGTAATATATATTTGTTATATTAATAAACTTATTATATTTATTTAAATAATAGGTTTGTTTAGTCTCACAAGCCTAGTCAAGCTATGTATATAAAGCTTGGGCTCGTTTATTCGATGCTCGTGTAAGCTTGGATCAATTTAAGCTTTCAGTAAGTTGATCTCAAGTTTACTTACACATATTTCACTTCAATTGTTATTATTTTCCAGTTTTTGAAAATAGTCTTCTTATCTATGCAATTGTAAACTTGCCTTGTCCTCCGATTAGGTTGGCCTTGATATGTTAAACTTCTGATGTTCGGGCTATAAGCTCTTTCATCTGTGTATTTTAAAGGAAAAAATAAAATATTTTGGATATGGAGTTGAACTTATAAGTTGCTAATGTCAAGCAGCCAAAACAATTTAAAAAAGGATATTACCTCACTGATTTAACGATGAAGCTGTGATTTGTAGGGGCTGAAGTTAGGCCCATATGAGATAATCTTCACACTGTCACTTTCTGTCTGAACAGATATATAAATTTAAAAAAGCAGAAGTAATAGCATTTTAAGAAAACAAAATTAATAGAAAAACAAATACAAATCTAAACATTAGAAATTAATTAAACATGTTTTGGTACCAATTTCTGTGAATCCATCGGGATCGCCTGAATCCTCTGCTTCTCCTCACTGGTTGGGCAAGCATTCTTATGAATATGACATTAAACATAAAAATCCATGTGAGAAGTCAAGTTTTTTACCTCTTTTTCTTGTATGTGCATATTTAATTTACAATATTGTTTGATTTATTTTGCAGGAAAATGATGAAGACTGATGAGTTGTTGAAAGCAAAGAGGGAACTGGAGATTGATCAAATCAAGCTGCTATTGGAGCATAGGCTTACAAAAAAACATGCTGCTGATATGAATGACATGAGTTTTATAATTCAAGCAATAAGTAAGTTCTGTAATACAAGAATACTTACATTTCGAAATATATCCCCCTTCAACTTTTAGGATCCATTACAGAATTACAAACTTTCAAATTTCCGTGTACACCATAGTTAATCAGCTTTTGTGCCTATAAATAGGCCAGACTAATTTTTCAACCAACCTGTGCAAACCACCCAACCACGTCCCATAAAACACTCAAAACAGGTTAACAATTAACTGTTACTTCTTGGTATTTCTTTTTTTTTAATTTATAAATTTTCTTTTAACTTATCAGGCTCTGTAACTGTTTGTGTAGTAGTGGGTGTCCGTAACTGCTTGAGCTTCTTCATACGGTTACCCATTACATGTGAGAACTGCTTACCTAAACACCTGGAGAACATGTGTCTGTTGGAAAAAAATGCTGAGAGTAGTGGTAATCTTTTGCTGCTATACAGCTATAAACCATAAAAAAACTTGTAAATAGTTTCCACTTAACTGTTCATTTTTTTATATTTTTTGCAATTATATATGGATCAGGTTTATGTTAGCATTGGTAGGTTTATAATTAGTTTAATTTTTATATTTTTTGTTTACTGCTAATTTAATAATGATAATAGTTACTTTTTATTTATTAGTTTTAATACAATAAATGCGATTTTTTTGCAGGTATTTAAGGATCAGGTTTATGCCAGCATTGGTAGGTTTATGATTAGTGTAATTTTATATTTTTTGTTAATGTTCATTTTTATATATTATGTTTACTGGTAATTTAATATTTGGGTTTTTCTATTTTGCAGGTCGTTCACGAGCATATTTTTGATATAGCAGATTTGTGGGGTTAGGTTTATAATTTTTGTTTACTGCTAGTTTTTCTTAGGCTTTTTGTTTTTTTTATGTTTTAAAATAAAATTGTGTTTTGTAACTAAAATGAAGTTGAGTATTAGGTTTTTTACTTTTTTTTTTTTATGTTTTTTAATTAACCGAGTGAGCAGGTCAATTCCAGGTTGTTGGGTCCTGAAAAGTCATGGGTTGGGTATTGACCTGGTCATTGGGTCCTGAAAAATAGCAGGTTAATATATAAATGTGAGGATAAATCGTGGGTTTGGTATTGACCTGGTCATTAGGTACTAAAAACTCGCAGTTAATCTATAAATGTGGGGATAAACCGTGGGTTAACTGTCCTGAAAATCAAGAACACGATTTTAATCGTCATTAGTAAAAACTGTCCTTGGAAATAGGAAATAAAGACTTAGCACGGTCAGGATTGCGTTTTAGATTGATCCAACGGCTGAGAATGACTAATGGAGCGGTTAGACTCACCGCTGTAATTATAATATATAATTAGGGGATGTAGGATCCAGAATGGGTTTTCATAACTGGCCCGTTGGAGGGTTTGAACTTTGTAGAAAACCCAATTTGGAGGGTTTCATCTTTTTTGATTATAAAGTGGTTTTAGGCATTGGTATATTTGATAGCAATTGACATTTGACAGCATAATATAGGCAAAATAGTAGGTGTGTAGTCAGTTTATTCTGATGGGTATAATCTGATATCCAAAAGGAAAACAAAAGTGGGAATCGATGGTCCTGTCATGATATAATTTGGTGAAAGGAATGAAAGCGCTGACTTGTGATGAACCATGATTTATAATGCTAAATGCCACTCATATTAGCATCGTCTGTCTATTGCAATTACTATTGCTCAACACTTTGTTTTTAGCCTCAAAACCACACTACTTCTATGTTAATCATGTTTTCTTGATTTATATGTGTTATGAAAATTAGAAATCTTTTTAGACATGACATGACTATCTTAAAAGGTTCACAGTTCAAAAATGATTATTAACTTGATAAAAGTTATAATCTGGTTTGATAAAATGTCAAAGGTGGTAGATAACATCATTTAACATCCAAATTTTATTATTTTAAAATTAGGGTTCTTGAGCTGAAAATTGGTGGTTTTGATTTAGGGATGTTTAAATAGTGAATTGGGGGGGGGGGGGGGGGTTATGAGTTTTTTGTGTTAATAAACACAATACTTAGTTGAATTCCCCAATCGGTTTGATGAATCAAGAACCTTGGGGATTTGGGTGGAGTTTGGTTAAGACCTTAACAGGTCAAAATGGGTTGGTTGTTATCTAAAAATGTTGAAAGCTTCAATGAAGCTAAATAAACCAAGTTAGTTAATGGTGAATATCATAAGATCTTGGGTGGGTGCTAAACCTTAATTGGTGACTATATTTGGTATTAGAGTACTAAACATGTGGAATGGTTAGGTGATCAAACCGATAAAGGTGTTAGCTTTAAAGTCCGTCATGAATCTTTATTAGCCAAATGTAAGTGCTTTGCACTTTTTTAGTTATAGATAAAAAAAATTATTGTTGCATAAGTAGATATTATATTGAATGAATACTTGCTTATATGTTGTTGTATTAGGTGGTCTTGAAGTCTAAGAACTTCAAGTAAAATGATTGATTGAATACTTGTTTATGTGTTGATATTATATTGAATGATTTACTACATAGTTCTATATGTATGGGTGTAAAATTGGTAGTTTTGAAGTCTAACAACATGTGTGAAATTGGTGGCCTTCAAGTCTAAGAACTTCACAAGTATAAAATTGGTGATCTTGAAATACAATACTTCATGGGTGTATACTTGAAGTCAAATACTCCATGGGTGAACTTGGAATCATATATTCCATTACTTGTGATAAATATGGTGATTAGTGTCATATAAATAGATTATGTGGTTGAAATTCTATTAATATGTAAAATTGGTGTAATTTGACTTAATGTGGTAAAGAGTTAAAATAATACGTGGAATGTGGTGTATTGGTGTAATTTGACTTAATGTGATAAAGAAGCAAACTAATAGAGTAAATGGTGAAAGGTGATGTATTGATGTAATCTGACTTATGTGGTAAAGAGTCAAACTAATACGTGGAATGTGGTGTATTGGTGTAATTTGACTTATGTGGTAGAGTCAAACTAATTTATGGAATGTGGTGTGTCAGTGTAACTTGACTTAATGTGGTATAGGGTCAAACCATTTTATGAAATTGTGGTGAATTGGTGGAATAGGTGGAATTTGGAAGTTAAAACACTTCATGGGAAGTCAAATACTTTACGGGTGGTAGTGGAGTCAAATGCCTCACGGGTAGTATTGAGGTCAAATACCTCACAGGTAGTAGTGAAGTCAAATATTTCACGGGTGACGTGAAGTCAATAATTATATGAGTAAACATGAAATCAATTGCTCTATGTAGGAAAACAAGTTGAGGTTCTCGTAAAATGGTGGGTATAAACCATATAAATGGTGTTGGATGGGTGGGGGAAACTTGTGTGATGTTATAAACAAGTAAAAATGTCGTTTACCTGCACAAAGATGTAAACGGGTCGGACGGTGAGCTAGAAAAGGTTGAAAATCAACAAAATTGTTTGGCTGGTTCTGGACCAGAGTAATTTACGATGGTCCGAAGTAGTTTACGCCGCCCCTAGAGTAAATTACGCCCCAAACTCCTCTGTATACTCCGTTTCATACGCCCAAAATGAAGAAAAAAAAGGTCGTTTGGGGTTGGTTTTTGTTGTAAGGGCTTGGGGGCTCACTTAGGGGTTGTATATCATTACTAATGGTGAATTGTGAGTGTTTTCATATAGTTAAAGCTCCGGTGTAGTCTTGGATCTCTCTTCATGTGGATTTGGATTCTCATACTCAAAGTCGAGTGTTTGTTTTGCTAAACATTAATCTCGTTGTTGATGTTATAAGCAAATGTCGGTTGTTAATTAGACTTGTGAATGTGGAATGTCTTAGCATGTTTTGATTTCTTTTCCTTTGGAATTGTTAATCATAACTCGTTGTTGTAAACGTTAAGCCATGTCGTAAATGGTAAATGCTTTTGGGACCTAAATTCCATGTGTGTTAAAAAGTTTAAATCAGTATGAAAAATCCGTAAGTTACATATAAAAGCATATTTTAAAAGTATTTTCTTTGACACTATTTTCTTCCTTTAACAATGTAAGAATGATAAACATATTTTATAGACATTTTCTTTAAGTATCACAATTATATTCTATCAAAAGAACACACATTTCATATACTTTTAATAAAAAAATCACTTAACTGAATTTATTATTCATCCATCTATTGCTACATACCATGTTATTGCCAAACTACAAACATATCCAATTATATTTGTGTTTTGGTGTAGCAAAAAAGTTCTTTAAATGTGCTTGAGATTCTTTATCTAAATTGATTACTTCTTATTTATAAATGAAATACATAATTTAAAAGTTATTTATTTAAAATGTGGATTTTTAACACCTTGATCGTACGATAAAGTTTTATGGTCGAGAGAGATTGGTGGGTTATAATGTTGTAATGTTCCAATTGGTTTTAGGAATAGAAATATGTTCTCATACACACACATACTATTAATGTCATTTCCTGCTTTTTTTACATTCCATTTTTGCTTACTTCGGAAATACTAACCGAATAAGTGTATATATTCCGATTCCACGCAATTTGTATTTATTTATTTATATATTATGTTGAAGTGAAATTAATTAATAAATATTCATTTATTCTTACATTAGTTGGATTTTGGAAAATGGAATTACCCTTTTTTCCTAACTTTTCCACAGCCTTCAAGAATCGAATCCACGTTCCATTTCTTATGCAAAAAGGGGTTAGAGGTTTTATAACCGGCTTTTGTTTTTTGGTACATAAAATCCAAGATTTTTTTTTTCATTTATTGGTTACAATAATTAAAAATTGTATAATATTATATTAGGGGGGAGGGATCAAGAGAAAACCACAAAGTTAGGCGAAAACCGAGAAAACCACAAAGTTTCAGGCAATTTTTTTATTTACGTATACGTATCCAAAAACAATTTTTTTGATTTACGTATTTGTAACCACAATTTTTTTATTTTATGTTTACGTATACGTAACACTATGTGTAAAAATGTTTTTTAGTAAAAATGTTTAATATTACATTGATACTCTTATAAATAAATAAATATTATTATATGATTGGGTAAAATTAATTTTTTAGTGGTTTTCTCGGTTTTCGTTTAACTTGTGGTTTTCTCTGAAACCCCCCATATTATATTATTAGCATTATGCTTTAAGAAAAAAGAATTTATTTCATAAATGACATGACATTTATCTTTTTTTTCATGGGCCTATAAAACCCCATTCTCCCGTTCCATATTTAGCATCACTTCTATTCGATGGAAAGAAATCAAATGCATAGGCAGATTGCTAACACTCGCAAACTTATGTTCGACCAGGTTGGTTTTAATTTCATTCGTTAACTAAACATATTTATTCCTGGTAGTAAATTGTGTATATTCTCATTACAAACTGGTGAAGGTTCGAATCCTGTAGTGTGCAAGTTTGGTGGTGTTAGTTAATGAATAGATTAGTGTTAGTTAATGAATAGATTAGTGTCAGTGAAAACATATTTAACATTCACGTAGTTACTTCAAATCGTAGTTATTATAATATTTTTTTTAGGGATATTTGGATGAGCAATTCATACAATTGGAGGAGTTGCAAGACGGTTCTAATCCAAATTTTGTAGAGGAAGTTGTCACGTTGTATTATCGCGATTCTGCACGTTTTCTTTCTAATCTCGATCAAGCCTTGTACGAAACTCGGTTTCTTTTTCATTATTTAAAATAAATTGTTATTTATTTATGATTTAAAACAATGAATATTATGATAAATAGGGAAAAAAGGCCTTTGGATTTTAGTAAATTGGACAACTTGATGCATCAATTTAAGGGTAGCAGCACTAGCATTGGAGCCAAGAAGGTCAAAACTGAGTGCACCCACTTCAGGAATTACTGCAATGCAAGAAATGCTGAAGGGTATCTTAATTACCATTCTACCCTTTTAATTTTATATTGTTATTATTTATCATTACTCTAAAATCTATATGGGACATAATGCAGATGCAAGAGAACGTTTCAAAATGTCAAGAAAGAGTATACAACTCTTAGAAAGAAGCTTGAAGCTTATTTTCAGGTATTTTCTGATTTTAAAACGATCCATGTAGGACACTATATATTACAAGAACACACGTAACAAAATAAATCTTTCATTTTATATAGTCTTAAAAATTTTTAGATATAAGAAAATAGTTGAAATATAATATTTATTCATCTCTTATAAAATTCAAAAAGTAATAATAATAAAAATATATATGAACATATTTTTTTATGTATAGAACCTACAAATCTATAAGAAGTGAAAAAATTAAAAAAAAATATGAATCATCAATAACAAAATTAAACAATTTACATTGTTCTTTTTGTTGCCTTGTTGATTTAGTTTTCTTGAATAAATATGTTAAATTGTTGATGTTTATTTATTTGTCAACAGATGTCAAGACAAGTTGGGCCTGTTGAGACGGCATGTCGGCCCAGGTAGAAGCTTTGGATTATCAACGGGCCTAAGGCGACCCATAAAAGACTATTCTTAACAGCTCATTGGGCCTCACTGTAGACGCTAGTAGTGTAGTGGTGTGGTATTGTTATCATAAAACGAGGTCTTACATGAAATATGGGGAAAGATTGTATGGTGTGGTGTTCTACTTATACTCTATTAATCTATAAACTCAATTACTAGGGTTTTTTTTTAATATTAATGTGAATTTCCACGTATTTTTGTAGCATCTTTTTTTTTGGAAATTAATAAAGAATGTATTTGAAGATGCAACAAAAAAATGTGTGTTTGTTTTAATGGTATATAAGGAATAAGAGGGATGGATATTTTATTTTTAAATTTATAAAATTTATTATTAACTTTATAACAGCCCAAGAGAATATTTGATGATAAGAAAAATGAGCGAGAGATAGAAAGATGTCATAAACACACAAACATAACGATGCATATCATATGTATCGTGGTTCGATGGATGTTAGCAAATCTAACTTACATCCACTCATTGATATTCTATTATAGTTGTTCTTCTCTAATACGGTAGCGATCATTAGTGTATAATCTTTTCTCTAAGTTTATAACAAATTCTCTGTAACATAATAAAGACCACTAGCAATTGCTTTCTCTTACTTTGCTCTGTGTAATCACTCAACAAGAGGTGTATCAAAATGAGAGAATGAAAGTTTTTTAAAAGTAAGTAAGAGGTAAATTTAAATTGTAGTTAAAACTTGGGCATTTAATGTCATGGTTGGATCGTACATGACCTATTTATATTTTCCATCACATATCTTTATTCGTTTTGTTTTATCTATGATAATGAGAAAATTCATTTGTAAAAAGTGGATTTTAACTAGGCAAACGGAGACCCATTTGATCAAAGTATCTATCAAACCACATATTTTGATTTAGTGAACAATTTTATAAAGTCTTCTTTAAATAATATTCCTTCTAGATGTTTTTTTGATTTAATTTTTATAAAACCTTATATTTATAAAAACTAATTGGATTTTTTTTATAAAATTGTTTCAAGAGTGAGTTATTTCACTCTATTATTACTCCAGCATTTCTAAAGATTTTTTATGTCTTCATGTCTCAAATTAAACATTGTTGTAACAGTTATGACGTAAAATTATAAACTTATACATAATAAACCGTTTAGGGGTGTTTTATGATATTTTAGTTTTGGTTTGAACATATATAATATTTTTTATTTTATAAACCCATATTTGAAATTCTCACTAATTTAATATGGAATCAATATTAAGTTTTTTTAACCGCAAAGTCGTAAATTTACGTACCCACTAATTCATTTTTTTTTGAAAGGTTTCCTTCTGGAACGGTTGGTGCCATTCTCGAGTGTACCCACTAATCCACTTAATCTGGGCAAGTCAATGGGTTTTACGAGTCAGGCGGTTTCCTCAAGTGTTAAACTAATAATGAACGGTTGTAATTCTGTACGAGGTATGAATATACACCTGAGCAGAGGTTGCCACTAAACCCTAGTTAAAAAAAAAGTATTAATCTTTCATTTTCCTAATTATTTCTACACCTTGTATTTGACGTACAGTACGATACGATACGATACGATACACTCTCTTCATCTAAACATCATACACTCAAACCTTCCTCTCAGACGTTGTGCTGCACGCAGCCATTGATTCCGGCATTGCCGTCGTTACATACGTGAGTTCATACCTACAACTTTTTTCATACAGAACTCAGTGTTTCATGAGTGCTTAATTTAGCTATTTCAGTCGATAAACAGAAAATTTGTGATACGCTAGTTTTTTGCCCTAAGGTTTTCTATTTTCGGAATATTCAGTTGTTCAATTGGAGTAGAACATATACATGAAATTGAATTTCGTTAAGTTAATTTCATCTTCATCTGCTTCCAGCACTAAATTTCAGCGATTTTGGTGTGATATGTTGTCGTTCTCCTAGGGTTTGTTTTTTTTTTTGTAAAATTTCAACTCCGACTGACGGAAGTTGAATCGAAGGGGCATGGCGTCGTACAGACCATTCCCTCCGCCGCCGCCGCCTCAATCCAATTTTGGTCCTCCGCCACCTAATCAGACCTCTCGTCCACCTCCTCCGCCATCCCAACCGAGAGGAAATATGTATTCTCAGATTTGGAATTATCCTAATTATACAGCTCCACCTGTAAACCCTATTCCAAATCAGCAACAACAGTATCCATCATATCCACCACCACCACCACAGCCACCACTGGACTCTGCTTACCCACCACCACCACCACCTCCTTCTCAGCCTGCACCACCAGGACAGATGTACTTTCCATCTTCTGAGTACCTTCAGTTCAATAACCAGTCTCTGCAACCTCCACCTCCGCCTTCCTCTCCTCCGAGTTCTTCAATCCCGCCACCACCACCTCTATCGCAACCACCTTCACCTCCACTGCCTCCTTCATCCGCCCCCGTGACTGATCAAACCAAGGAACATAAACAGAGTGACTATAAAGAGTCATCCAAGGACACGGCTGCTTCAAAATGGCGTGACCCCCCCAAGGTTCCTTCTAAACAACACGCTAAGCCTTCTTCTGCTATGCCTCCGGTTCCAGCAAGGACATCAAACAGGGTTGAGATAGATGAAGAAAGAAGGATAAGAAAGAAGAGAGAAATGGAGAAACAAAGACAAGAGGAAAAACATAGGCAGCATCTGAAGGAATCTCAGAATAAAGTCCTCCAAAAAACTCAAATGTTATCTTCAACCATCAAACCGCATGGTTCAATTAGTGGTTCACATATGGGTGAGAGGAGGGCTACACCTTTTTTGAGTGGTGAACGGGGTGACAATCGTTTGAAAAAGCCGACAACATTTCTCTGCAAGTTAAAGTAAGTACTACGACACATTGTTTTGGTTTTATTCATGTTCTGTGTTGTACACATTCTGCTTTAATTTTTTATTGTTTCATAAGCTAGTATATTCTTTTGAATCTGATCAATTATATACATTTTTTGCATGTTTGTGCTCTTTGAAGGTTCCGGGATGAGTTGCCAGATACGATAGCTCAGCCAAAGCTTCTGTCTTTAAGAAGAGACAAAGATCGGTATGCATTCTCAATCTTAAATTTTGGGCACCATGAATCTTGATGTCATAAATATGCACATTTATTACCCTATAATTGATTAACTATGTTTTGGTAAAAGTCTTAAATAGAAGATTTTACAACTCTGTGCTGTAACGTCATAAATACGCACTATTAGTTTATAAATAAAATGTACATCGTTTCGCGTAAAGGTATTGGAAGAGAATATTTATACAAGTCATATTTTCCTGAATGTGAAATTACTGTTTCAGAATCACAATTCACAAAGAAATATGCTACTTTGATTAGTTAAAATCTATTTAATACATAGTTATTTTTATATATTTTGCAACTGAACTTTGCAGAGCTGCTAAATACACTATCACTTCATTGGAAAAAGTGCACAAGCCTCAATTATATGTTGAGCCAGATCTTGGAATACCACTTGACCTACTTGATCTTAGTGTATACAAGTAACACTTCATTATATATTTATCCTTTATATGTTTTCTAACTTTTTGAAGGCCACCCTCAATTACTTTATATGTTTTCAACCATGGATTAGTGCTCCAAAAGATGAAATTTTGCATGTTGCTCCAGAGGATGAAAAACTGTTGCAAGAAGATATTTCAGTCACGCCTATTAAAAAGGATGGCTTAAAAAGAAAGGAACGCCCTACAGATAAAGGCATGTCTTGGTTGGTAAAAACACAATATATATCCCCTCTTAGCACAGAAGCCACGAGGCAGGTTGGTATTGTTGTGTAAAAAGTAAATTATTCAACTTTTTTGTCTTGAATATTCTGTTAAAGTATCGTGGTTTGTGACTTACTTTGATGAAATTTGCAGTCTTTAAGTGAAAAGCAAGCAAAAGAACTCAGGGAAACACGTGAACGTAACATACTACACGGTGTTAATAGCAGGTATATCATTATTAATATTTTGAGGAATTTGAATTGTTGATATGGCTGTTGGCTTTATTTTTGCAAATATAACCAAGATTGACTTGTAACAGGGAAAGAATAATTCAGGATATCAAGGTTTCATTTGAGGCATGCAAATCACATCCTGTTCATGCTACTAATAAAAAGCTGCAGCCCATGGAGATTTTACCACTATTTCCTGATTTTGAACGGTGAGGACTTTTAATCAATAACGAATATACCAACGTATATTCATTATAATTAACCTTTGACCATTCTAATAGGTGGAATGATCAGTTTGTTGTTGCAACCTTTGACGGTGCTCCAACTGCTGATTCTGAAAGCTATAATAAGATGGACAAGTCTGTTCGTGATGCCCATGAATCTCAGGTAAAATCTTATTACTTTTCTTTACTAATTTAAAAGTTAGTTATCCTATATGGCTGTACCTCAATATATTAAATCCAAATAAGTTGATTAAAAATTTGAAATTAAATTTGCAGGCGATAATGAAAAGTTTTGTGTCCAGCACTTCGGGTTCAGCTAAACCTGACAAATTTTTAGCTTATATGGTTCCTTCGGTTGGTGAGGTAAATTACTTTTCTATGTTTCTTTTTTTATAATTATTTTGTTTGATTTTTCTTTATAATTCATAGTGAGTTACACTAATGATTGCAGTTATCTAAGGATGTTTATGATGAAGAAGAAGATATTTCTTACACATGGGTTCGCGAATATCACTGGGATGTACGTATAATATGTTCTGTTTTGAAAAAATAATACTGGGGGCCATCTCAGAAGTTGACGTGGCTTTATTTGCATTTGTTGGTTTACCAGGTTCGGGGTGAGGATGCAGATGACCCCACAAATTATCTCGTGGCATTCGGTGAATCAGAGGCTCGCTACATGGTATAATAATTAAAAAAAACTGGATTTAGACTTTATTATTATGCATCATTTTATGATAAATTTTCAACTTTATTCAGCCTCTGCCAACAAAACTCATTCTAAGAAAAAAGAGAGCCAGGGAAGGAAAAACCAGTGATGAGGTGGAACATTTCCCTGTACCAACAAGTATAACCGTAAGGCAAAGATCAGCGGTTTCAGTGGAAATGAAAGAATCTGAGGTCCGTATATTTCACGTATTTTGTAAAAGTGTATGTATAGTATTTTTATTTCATTTATTCTGATATGGGAAAACTGTGCAGAGTTATGTAGGTTCAAAGGGGAGGAATTCAAGTTCTAGGCATCATGGAAGTAGAATGGATATGGAAGATGAAGAACAAAAGGGCATGCAAGATGATGATGGTGATATGGATCAATTCAGTGGAGCTGAATATGATATGTCTGATTAACAGCTGTTTGGAGTCGGATTTAGATTGGTTGGGGTGTTTAGAAAAAAAGAAGGGTAGGATAAAATAGGAATATACAATTACAGGCTACAGTTGTTTGGAATGGAATTGGATTAAGGTTGTTTGCTCAATTTTGTTTGTGGTGGTAATGTTAGAAAAGTGTACATTATTAAGCAGATGATGCATTTGTAGATGGACAAAATTTGGTGCTAGCATGTAACATAGCCATTTTAGCAGCTACTTAATTGTTATTTACATCAACTGGGATTATAATACTTCTACAACCATATTTGAGGATTAGATTTACTCAAGATGTGTTGAAACGCTTTGAATCATCTGTTTATTTTTTGGGAGTCTTAACAACTAGGTAAAGGTGAGTGACAAAATTGCTTACACTCGACAATTTTCGACACCACTTGTCTATGAGGGGTGGAATAACCGGTCCTTGTACATTCAACGAAGTCGCATGTCGCTCGTAAGATAAGTCCATGACAAGAGGTAATAAAACGAGCTCAATCCTCTAGACTGTTTAACACGGTAAAGCAACTTTCCCAAGTGCAATGGTGGTGGGAGAAGTACTATTGAGGCGGCATGTAGGTCGGTCCAAACAACATAAGTTCAATTCAAACAGTCGGAAGATCAGGATAGGCTAAGGCTAGTTTGGATACATATTCACCACTACGGTCAGGAAATTGGGTCAAAGCTCAAAGTAGAACCATTCTTTCAAGGGTGTTGTCGGGCGAAGGTGCAACCATACATGAGGGAGTTCATGATTTGATGGTAGAAGAATGTGATAAGCCAAATGTTCAGGAGTTGGGTCTGCTAAAGATGTTTTTAAAAGCGTGAGTTTCTAGTTCTATTCATCTTTTGAGAGTTTCTCAACAATTAAGAAAATGTGTAACAATTTAGAAAAGATGAAACCAATGAACCTCAATTACATAGGACGAGTCCCTATGGATACACGAACACCACAAGACGCTTCTAAGAGGAGGCCATGACATCAAACTCCCTTTTAAAACGGCCAAAACGTCTTTAGTCGAATTCAAGCTCGGCTAAACTTATACACCTAACATCAAGCAAGTCATTACACAAAAAAACAACACATACAGAGAGGCAATATAGCAAAATATACCAATCATGAGTTAACCCGGGTTGGTTTATACCCCTAACGTAAAGCATGCCATTTCACAAAAACACAGAGAGGCAAAATAGCCAAATGTAGGCTACAGGTTCATACATGTTATAATGCACCCACCGAATAAATCAACGATTATGACATGATGAAAACCAACTTTAATGTCTCAGAATAGACACATTAATCCGCCACAAGCTAAAACTCACAAACAAAATTTGAAAAATAAAGAATCAAGAGTCAAAATTACATAAATAAGAGATGAATACACATGAATAGGCTGCAGATGGTCTCCAAATTTGCTATGGTTTAGATGCATTAATTATGTACATTGCAGTATTAGGGGATGAACCTGCATCACAAAATTATAAGGATCATAAGAACATGTATACTTGGTGCTACACAAAATGACATTATTGGACCAGATATTGCACTAAAAATGGTAGGAAGTATTACCCTTTCAAAGACTTCTAGATGAGATTGATGCCCTGATTAACGAATAACAGAAAAAATTATGGTCTGAATTAACCATAGAAAACAAAATTTAAGGTATAAATATTCTTACCATGCTTGCCGACATCTAACAGCTTCTTGCCTGACACTTCTTTTTGGGTCATCAAGCGCTCTTGATAATGCCTGTAGCACCTGAAAATGAAAAGAAATTTATGTCAAAAACATTATATAAATGTATAGGTGGACAGCTGTCAGTTAGTGATTAGTAACATAACCAACCTCTGGCCTGAATCTATATACCCTAGCATAGGGCAGATCAGACATTGCAGTCAGACACTGAATTGCCGTCTCACGTACCAGCTACACATGTCACAAAATGAATAAAATTTATCATACAAACGAGTTGAGTTTTCAAAATAACTCAAAGCAAGTGCCATACCATCATGTGCTGGTAGAAGACAAGCTTGTTGAGGCACATGATGACCGGGTATGCATTTTCCACAATAACTTCCTGACCTGTACATGTAGAGAACAAATAAAATAAATCCCAATTTAATTCTCTGTGTCATTTTTAATATAAAGAACATGTAACAAGTCTCACCATTTTTATCAGTCAAAATGCCTGATAAAACAAGTAGGAGGTTATATACAATGTCTCGATTTTGAACATCTTCACTCAGGATTGCTAAACCATCTACCATCAATGGAATGAACTGTAAAATCACATTAAACATTAGCTAGTAAAAAATATGAACATCAATGGAATGAGCTGTAAAATCACATCAAACCATCTACCATCAATGGAATGAGCTGTAAAATCACATTACACACACATACTTACCTTACTGGCTTCACCAAGAACAGCACTCAGTGGAGTATTAGATATAACATGCGCAAGGGCTCGATGCACTATGGATTTATCAGTTATTGGTGAACTTGATTTCACTACTGATGACAGTAACATTGGCATTACCATATTGAAAAACCGTTGCTTATAAAGCGGTCTTATGGTTGCATGTAGTTTTCTGTTCAAACAAGCTTCAGAATCACTCATTATAATGCTAAATGAGTCTGCAACAGCTCTCATTAGGTTTTGCCAATCTTCAGACGAACTTATGCTTCCATTTGAGGTTGAACGATGGCCATTGTAAATCAAGAAATTCAGAAAAAACTTAATCACATCTTTTAATTTTTCATGGCCCCGCATAAGCAATCCTTTTCCCACCCAAGCCAATCCAACAATAATAGCATGGGAATTTACTAATCCATCACTTATATTGCTTAATCTTAAATTACACACTCCCATCTCATTATCATCATCACTAGTAGAGAATCTCGCTAAGTATTTGTTAAATGTAATATCCATAGCTTCTTCCAAACTAAAATACTGCATATCATTGGGCATCTTGTTAAATATAGATCCCAATGCATGAGCTGATGGAATATGCCCATTGGAAAGAGCTCTCATGATAATCTGTAATATTTCTTTGGTGTTTTTTCCTTGTGTTTTAGGATGAAGTGCTATTATTACTGAATCGAATAATGAGATAATCCACTCGTCTCTACAAGAAAATTCAGCATGCTGCATAGACTCATTGACTTGGAAACTTGTGCATGAAGAAAGTATGCTAAAGGCTTTACCAAGAATCATGCTTTGACTGTCCTCTGAACAACTTGCCACGGCGTGCTTCATTCCATTCATTGTTGTCTCTAGAAGTTTCTGACCCAACAGAACACATACACGTTAAACATTATTCAAAAAACTTCATTGTGTGAATTGTTTCTCATTGTAAAATGCATAGGTATATTGCCTGTATCTCTGTAGACATTATTGAGATAAAGATACTAACGCATGAGTGGATGAAATATGACACAACAGACTTACTTTTTCGTTGAGGCTGTCACAAAACAGTGTGTTGTCTTCTATTTCATCCCAAATTTTTAATGCAAAATGCATAGGCACGTTGTCTGTATCTTTGGTATTCTGAAACCTAGTCATTGAATCATTGCTTCAACATTATTTCCAGAATTCAACAAAGTCCAAACATATAAAACTAAAAAGGACTTTAGGAGAAAAAAAACATACCATGGAAGCACCTTGTCAACATAGCATTCCAAAAGGAGCATTGCATGTTCAGCTGAGTTTGAGTTTCCATCAAGCTATATGAACAAAATGCATTAACAAAATGAAAACAAGAGATTCTCGTTACACAAAAAATAAAGATTTTATACATACCCAATATTTTAGTAAGCTGGCAGAGATAGCTGTGTCAAGTTCTTGGACAATTTTCAGCATATATTTCAAATTAGTCATACCAATTGTCGATATTGCTTCCACTTTGAGTGAAAAAGGCATTGATAAATCATCCGAAGACAATAAAGCCAACATTCTCTCTACAACAATAACATCAAAGCTTGCCATTTTCTCAAAATCATCATATTTCTCTATAAGTGAGCTAATTTCAACTAATGCATTCAATACAGATCTCCAAATAGATGCGTTGTTAAACTTAATAATGATAACTGAAATAAATTCCACCAAAATATCCTTAAATGTGGACTTTGACACAGGCAAGAAATTTCCTGGAAATGAAGCCAAAATCTGTAAACCCCTAACTGCAAAATAAATAAATAAACAAGGTCATTTCCAAAAGTTCAAACAGCAATAGAAAGGCATTTTATAATTTATACTTACCCCCAGAATGTGTGTAGATATTGTGAGTGCTTTCTTTCATTGTTTTAACAAATGTAGAAGTCAACAAAATACAGAAACTATGAAGCATGGTGCACCATGTCTCGTTGTCATCATAAGTTACTTCTGTAGGTTTGACCAAAGTTCTGCAAGCAGTAAGTAAGTCAACACATATATAAAGGTACCCGAACTTAGGTCTGGCAGGATCTTTCTCTTGCATCATTGATTGCAAACCATTTACTAATTCTGAGAAAAAACTTTGAAATATTGCATTACAAGAAGCATTTGAAGCTGCAGCTGACACATATAGAATTTGACCAACTGCATTTAATCTTTGCTTATCTGTCACGGTGATATCATCATAACTATTATAATTTGAAAGGTTTTTTAGAGTCATGTTAATGTCCACATCCTTCAAAATCAACTTTAGAAACGAAAACGAGTCATTATCTTGCTTAATAAGCTTTTGTAGAAGAACGAGAGCTTCATCTAAAACTTTATTATCCTGGTATCCCGGATCCAAAGTCAAAGAAGATGGCACAGAAGTCAAAATTGCATCTTTTAATGATGACCAAAGTGCTTCATGTTGTTCTTGAATCGTGTTTCCACGATATTTATCCATGCAGTAACTAAGATACTTCAAAGATTCAATCTTTGCTGATGGAAGAGATGAAGAAAGTTTTTCTAGAAGCAAAGGTATGGCAAACGGCTCAAAGAGGGGCGTAGATGCAAAAGCCAGCTGAATTAGAGCAGAAAAGTTATAAAACCGTAAAATATTAACATGAAGAACTACAAGAAAAACTAAGTAATACCATTAAAGCCCTAGAGAGCTCCTCTCTTTTCACATCATCGTCACCTTTTGGCTGAAAATGGAAATGAAAAATTGAACATCAGATGATAGTAAGATACATGGGATGTGTATTTTCATAATTTAAAAGATTTTCAAAGCAGACTCACATGTGTAAAATGAATGGGGAAATAAGATCCCAAAATGTTAAAAAGATCCTCAGCATAGCTTGCTAATGAACTAGAAGATTCTGGATACAACTTTGCCAGTATTTCAACAAGATGAAAGGTGATCAATAAACATTGAGGATCTTTTTCATCATCTATAGCTTCACAGATTACATAAACAAATTCTTCCTCCTACACAATTAATATATTAGAATCACATAAAAAATATATAATTAAAAAAGAAAGGCAAATCTTGGATAACTGAGTTTACCATAGGCAATACTGTGTCAGGATAAGAATCTATAAGGCATTCTAGAATCTCGAAACAAAGCTGAAGAAAAATCAAGCCTTAGATACAGATTCAAACCGTCAAACCAGTAAAGATTTTAAATAACAGATAAATATTTGGATAAAAACTGAAAAATGGGTACACTTATCTAACCTTCCTGTCATGCTGCCCTAATGATTGAACTTGTATATTTTGCATAAATGATTGAGCAACTGCATTTGCATCACTGCCACTAATCGCACCAGTGCCACTTTTCCTCCTCATTAGAGCTAAACAACCCACAAGGGCACCACGCAATGCGCGCCAATCTGACTGATATTGGAAATTCATATTATTTACTATAGTGAAACAACGACATAATGATGAAAGTATTCATAACAGAACAAATAACATTAATATGTGTTTATATCTGTTAAGTAATTATACACAAATTTAAATTAGTATAATTGATTAAACTCACCAATCTATCTGCAAAAAACCCAATCAAGCTATGAATTGTGTTATTCTCCAAAGTTTTTGATGAAATTCGTGTCAACAACTCTGCGAGAAGAAGGATGCCTAAGCAACAAAAAGGTATGATTAATCATGATCTCAGTGAATCAAAAATAGCCTTATGCTGCACTGTCACAAATTAAAATTTAAAACTTAAAATTACTATTAAAGAGCAATTAATTACCTCTAGCACGAATGACGTTATCAGTAGTAGTTAAATACATCTCCATTTCTCTAACCTAGAAGTTAAAAGGGATTGTTGTTTAATATGACAGCAAAAAACAAATAGACAAGATTGAGTACCAGAAACAGACCAGTAATTCCAGAGTTATCATATCATTCATCAAGAGCTTTGCAAGTGCATCTAAACTTGCGTCCTGAAATCAACAATTAGGTTAACTGATAACTCACATATGAACTCACACATACATTTAATAGATTTAGATCGAAATTAGCGAGGAAGTAAGATGTGAATATGAAAGTTAACCTGCTGAGACGGAGATTTAGACGACGCCGAATCGACATAGGTTTCGATATGCTTGACGCAGGTAATCGTAGTTGAATCAGCCATGGGGGAATTGGTTGGGTGTAGGTAGCAGAATGCAAGTGGTAAAGGGTTTTAAGGGTTTTGATGTTTCGAGAACTTTGTGTTGGGGAATTATGGGAAAGAAAGGGGTGTTTTTCGATGGTGTAAATTATAAATGGGCTATGTTTGGGTGATTTTTCGTCTAAATCTTTTATTATTATTGTTATAATTATAATATTTTAACTTTAAAATAGAGAGACAAGTATACGTTATATGCTAAAGAGGTTGTGGTGTAGTGGTTGAGGTAAGACCTGAAGTTCCAAGGGACCCGGTTCGATCCCTACCACTATCATTAATTTCCGTGGCATCGCAAATGAGGCCTTCTTAGGCTGATGCATCTGGGTTTTACCCACGCGGATCCATGGTTTGAGCCTCGGCTCTCCCTCAAGCCCGGAATGGGTCGTACTGGGTAGGATTTTTCCTTGGAAGCTCTCCAACTCTGACGCCAGGTGGGCCCGGTTAAAACAACATATTGGCCGGAGATGGATAAGGCTCTCCCATGTGACGGGGGGTGCGACGTCACAACATTCAATGTTCGCCTTTCAAAAAAAGGTATACGCTATCTTTAGAGTTTAATAAAGAAAAGATTATAAAAGAAAGGGAGTTAAAGAGAGAAAAGAAATAGAGAGGAATGAAAATAAATAGTTCATGAGAGAAAAATTGAGCGGAATAGAAAGATATAATGTAATTTTGTTTTTTACGGTTTGAAGGAAATGAAAAGAAATTAAAGATTTCATGTGGTTTTTTTTCTTTCATTCCACCTCCCAATTTGAAAGGAAAGTTGAGATGGAAGATTATTAAAAAATTTTCGTTCTTTTCTTTCCACTCTCTTCCATTAAAAAACTCGGGAACACATTTTTTTTAAGTTTCTTTCCACTTCATTACATTAAAAAACTCAGGAACATAAACCTATGGAGAATACGGGACCTTAGTCCCATCAAGAACCCTAACCTTGTTCTATATGTTGGTGACGGTGTAAACCAGATGTAGTGTTTTCACAAATAAATTGGATGATAGCAAAAATTGTAACTTGTTTGTAAATGTGGAAATAATGAAGAATCAAGATCAAAAGATTCACACCAAATACTTCTTGCTTTATTGAATCGAAATCGACAATACAAAAACAAAGAAATCAAAACGACATTTAAGAACTCAAACTAAAAAGCCCCAAAACTTCAAGCTATATACCTAATCATGCGTTAACTGAAAGTTAACAAACTTGTTTCCAAAACGACACAAACAGCCCTTCAACTTGTTGCATCTTCAGCATACCCTTCATCTTTACCAACTTGTCACTTCTTGCCTAAACTATTAAAAACCAACCCAACAGTTGACCAACCACTTAGTAATTGCTGACCTTTGACTTTGACGCATCTTTGTATAAATGTCGTTTTGATTTCTTTATATAGTGACTTATATACTCACTATATAACACAAATAATTACATTGTATAAATGTATAATAATAGTAACCACTTTTTTTTTTTAAATTCTTATTTAAAATTTGTTACCTTCACTGTTTTAAAATCTGAACTTTTAACTGAACACATTTTGGTACCCATTTACTAGGGAGTGGGAACTAAATTGTGTCTTTTAGAAGTATAAATTCAAAACATCTATTTTAAATTATGTTTTCTAATTATTGTTTATGAAATTTTCATAAATGGATATTTCAACAATATTTTTACTCATTCCAATATGACTTCCAGGTATAAATAGACAGAGAAGTTTCTCATTCAATCTTTTTAATTTTCATTTAACTAAACTAAGAATGTTATTTTCCTTGTGTGTATGTTATTGTGACAGTTGGAAATCAAACTGCAACATTGTTTGTATCAAATTGCAACTTCATATAGAATACAAATTACAAGATTCAAGAACAATAAGAAATATTCTATTGGACAGATATCATTAGACCAAAAGTACAAACCTTTATGAACCAATAGTCCAAAATTGCAAGTGTAGCCAAGTGAATACACATTTTCTGCATTTGCAAACTTTAGTCACATGAAGCCTCTTCTAACAAGTCCATAAACCCTTTGTTGGTACCGGAATCATTACCATTTTCTTGATCAAAAGATGATTTAAAATGAAACCCATGAGCGGTTGCTGCTTCAAATCTTGTCCACAGTTCTTTCTTTAAAGTGTTCTCACCAGCACACTTGCCTTTTAAATTTGTGGTGTCAAGATCCTTACACATTGGAGTGCTATCAATCACTGCTAATAGATACACACAAAAAGCCAATTCAAGAAGAAGAAAAAGAGAGATTAACCAATACGGCAACATGTGAATGCAAAGAGCTGAAGGTGGCAATTTCGACCTATGTGGCCTATAAATGGGCTGATTTGTGTCTTTTAATCTCTAACAGGTCAAACAGGTAAAATGTTAAAAGTTTAGCTAAAAATTAAAATTGAAAATATAAAATGATTCAACTAGGTCAAATGGGTCAAAAGATTAAACCTCCTAAATCTCTAAAAAATAAACTTTATTACTATTTTAACAATATAATTTTTAATCTTGTTAATGCATTAGCTACTCTAAAATTTTGTAAAGGAGTGCAAAAACATTTTGGCCCGATCCGTTTGGACACGTATTAAAAGTTTCCCAACAAGTCAAATGGGCAGATCTTTAAAACATAGTTAAAATGGATCAATCAGGTCTAAAGTTAACCAAAGCTTAAAAATTCTTAAAACCTCCTAAACCCATGTCTTAATGTAATTATTATCTTTAAGATAGTTTTTATAAACTTATCTAATACATTAACTATTTATAAAATAAAAAATAATAAAGATATTAACTTTTGGCCTACCAAGCCCAATCGACCCGTTTGGACTAGTATTAAAAAACGTTTCCAATTTTGACCCAAGACCCGTTTGACCTGTTACCGGGCCGCCTGACCTGACCCGACCCATATTAAAAAGTTTCCCGTTTTAACCCAAACCCATTTGGTCAGTTATCCAGCCTGCCCAGCCCGTCCAATTTTCCACCTTTAGAAGAGACATACCTTCTTTGCATGAAACAACACTTTTAATGCCAACATTCTTTTTCACCTTTGTTTCAACATCTTTGATCTGATCATCATCACTTGGTTCCAAAAGAACACAAGTCTTGGGTGGTGACATTGACATACACCAATTTGGTGATGCTTCCACTACTTTTTTTGCATTTCTCATTTTACAAGCAGGCCTAATTCCAAAAAGCTCAGGGTATTTCAAAGCCAGATGCCCAGATGGCAGTTGACAGCTAGATGGGTCAGAATCTCCTGATCCAGCACCAACAGGATCCATGTGTCGTTTTTTAGTGCCATTTATCTTGTTGCACCATTCAGAGGAGGGTTCCAACAACAAACAAGATTTTGGTGGTGACATTTTCATGTAAGGAGTTGAAACAATTACGGAATCATTCCTCCTTACCACTATTTCAGGAGAAGAAAACACATTCTCCACAATGGTTTTCTCATTGATGGCAATGTTGATATTATCAGCCACTGGGACCACAGGCCTGACAGTAGCATCACTGGTCATCTCCACAGTGGTTTTCTCATCGATGGCAATATTAAAATTATCAGCCACTGGGTGCATTGGCCCGACAGTAACATCACTGGTTAACTTCTTGAATACTGATTTGGATGACTTCTTTAATCTTGATGAGAACGGTGTGCGTTTAGGAAGAGGTGTTAGCAGGAAAAGGTTTCTACCACCATCTGCTGCACAGTCAGCACGCCATGACACAAGCGGTGATGGGGAAACCAAAAAGTCAAACTTGTCAACATATGGGCTGACAAGATTTTTGCTTGTTTCTTCATTTATGGAAGGAGTTATTTTCATACTTGATAAACGTGTTTCCAATTGTCTATTGGACCCTATAACTCGGGCTGGAAGAATGTTCTGGAATCTTGAAACCCATGGCTGTAATTGGGTTGGGATTCAAAATGTCAGTATAACATAAAATTCAAGAATGATACATAGAAAATTATGACAGGATTAACCAAATCAACCTTTAATGAATTCTGCATTTCATGCAATACATGTGTAAAAGATTCTATTTCCTTCTCATTTCTCACTTTTTTTTCCAAAGCTTGCACAACAAGTTCATCAATCTGCGCATACCAATTAACCCGTTAAAATATTTAAAACAATTAAAGTGTGTAATAAACAATAGAAATGCAAATATAAAGAAAACCAAACTCAGAGTTGTTCAGTGCTATATGAATTCATTATCTCTTGAATAATCATATAAGTTTGTACTTGTGAACTGGTTGGAATTTTGTGCAGATTATCCTATACAACAAACACATACATATTTCAATAAACTATAAGTGATTTCTAGTCCCAATCAACAACAGCATTCTCCATTCTTCTTGTCAAAACGTACTAGCATTCTAATACTGCTGGTTGGTCCAAATCACACACCTATTTAGGTTTTTTCTTCCCAAGTACAGAATGGCCCAATCTCCTCATGTTTGTCTTGCAACACGCTTATTATACAGGTTCGTGTTTGAAGAAAATGACACGCTTAGTTAATCATGTCGTGTTCGTGTTAATCATGTCTGACCTGTTAATTAGCCTGATTTAATACCATAACATTTCACCCCTGTGGTTTAACAATTAATTGAGATCAAATGAAGGCAAATAGAACTAGAATACCAAAAATACCCTAATTCAAAACAGAAAACTACTCAAAGTTTAAACAATTGGTCGGAACCCTAGATTCGATATCCTCAAAATTTACCCTACGAGTTAGTCACCTTATGAATAAGGGAAGAGAGATCGGAGTGAGCGAGGAGAAGTCGATCGAGCTGGTTGCCGGATCCGACACCACCGCCGCCGCCGCAAGTCGTTGCTGATTCTTGTTGTTGGGGCTGGGGGTTGAATCTCTTCATAACTGAATGTGTAACTGAGAGTTTCAAGCCTCCATTTGATACGTCTCTGAGGGGCTTCCTCTTGGCTCTGGATTTGGATTTGCCGCCGGTGATTGGCATTCTGTTCTCTAACGGTAACTTGAGCGGCTGAGTTTCAAATCTTCTGGATTGGGCGTTTGATTCGAATTCAGATCGTACGTTTCTTGTATTTATACTCCATTTTAAGTAACATTTTTAATTTAATTTAATTTTCTATTTTTAATATATTTTTATATTTTCACTTGTTTAGTATAATGAAAAAGCACGCGAAAGCTTGTGAGGATAATCAGCATGCCTTTGTCCCCCTGGCGTTTGACACGTTCGGCTCCTTGGCGCCGGAGGCGGTTCGGTTCTTGGCTAGAGTTCAGCGTGTAGTCCACAGCAACTTTACGACTCCTCAGGGGCGAGGCTTTGTTTTTAGTAGATTAGGGTTTTCCATTCAGAAGGGGATGGCGGCGCAGTTTGTTGCCCGTCTACCTGCTATCCTTATGTAATTTGCCTTGTTGATTGGAATGAAAAATAGAGTGATCAAAAAAAAAAAAATGAAAAAGAAAAAAAAACTTAACAACGTGAAGGAAACCATAATCAACATTTTACAAAATTATAATCTATTTTTTTTAGAATATGATAGGTTATGATTCAAGATTATGTTTTATGTTAACAACATATAAGATTAATATTATTAGAGATACAATCAAACAAAGAAACAATATAGTACAAGCCTAGGTCAAAAGGAAAAAAAAACATGGTAGATAGTCGTATTATGATATTATCAAGATACACTTGTAATCTTTTTTCTTAGTTGAGGTTTTGAATAATTAATATTTGTAAATTACATAAGACCCCGAAATATTATTCTAATAAACGGCTTCATATTTCAATCTTCACTTTGAACTTTGAAACTAACATGATAACATCCTAAGTGTATGATTTATAATAAGAAATAGCGGGTTTTCTCCTTCGCGCGTTGTACTGTGAACTCCACAACGATCCCGAATATCAAAACAAATATACAAAAAACACGTCGCAACGGCTGTTACTCCGACGTAAAACGCTACGCATACAACGTCTTAAAAACGACCGTCACTCCACTGTAAAACCCGAAAGATTAGCATCAACAAATCCGATTGCAAACCCTTATTTTCTTTAGCAAAGGAGACGTGTAAAATTCTGTATGGAATCGTCACTATTTATGGAGTTACTCTTTGTTGCGGCAGTTGCTTCTTCAACTACATATTGTATCGTACTACACGAACATGAAATATACGTCTACTAATATCGGATTTGTTATTCATAATTACTTGTACTACAACAAAATTGCATTAATAGGTACACTATATGCAAGGATTGTAGTGCAAAATGAAAACGGTCCCCTAGTGCTAGTTTTTTACAACAAAATTGCATAATCATTTTTTCAAGTTTGTTAAACCAAAGTCACGTAAGTGCAACTTCTTTACAACAAAGTGCATAAGTTGCACGCTATAAACCTAATCTGGGTACCTTTTCCTTTTCATTTTTGTGTCACTATTGTCGGGACCTGCGAATAGTTAAACATGACAAGCTAGTTGATTATTCGTTGAATCAGAGCACCTACAAAGGAAAACAAAAACCTATACCGGTAAAAAAATCATGATCATTAGGTCATGTATACAATGTGGAAATAGACCTAAATTTTAATCCGAGAATTAAAGTCTGTTGGAAAGAAAGAAACACAATTATTCAATTTACGTGATTGGTACAAATTTAATGTTGAGTTAGGTTGTTATATCACCTAAACACAATACCGACTCTGCCTAGACTTACAATGGTTGCTTGAGTCCATATTCAGAGCAAATGTAATCAGATTTCCCTAAATGCCCATGTTAAACAAATTCGTCCAAAGCTAACAATTACTTCTTGAGATAAAGCTTATTTGCAAGTGATTTTGTCATGTTTAGACTTTTAAACTTAGACCTGATTCCAGATGTTCTGGTTTCCTTCAGTAGTTATCTCTACACACGATCACCTAGACAAAGAATTAGGACACTACGTGCCTTTTCTTTGCCAGAGAGTGTTGCATGCAAGCTTGCTTCACCGGCGAGTGCATCCACCACCCCTTGGTGAACCAACAACGCTTACATCTTTAATCTCCATAACCCGAAATCATTCTTCCCGTCAATTTTTTTATAAATCGAACTTCATAGATGCAGTCCTTCAATCTCTAGATCGTCGTCTTTAAAATCAAGCCGTAACATGGTTCTGATACCAATTATTACAAATGAATCACGTAATACAACTTGTAATCACCAAAGATAAGAGATGAAAGGAAATTAGAAGCAAACAATCTTGAATTTAATCTAACACACTAAATTGGAATCAAAGTTCTTAGGGAGGTGGGAGTGGTACCCTCCCACTTCAAAGTACCCTCTCAAACCCACCAATCACAAGATGCCACATCATTTTGATAAACTACACTCTCAAACTACCCTCTATGGTGGGAGTGGTACCCTCCAAGTACCCTCCAACCCTCTTATTTTAAAAAAAAAATTTAAGCAAATAAAATTAATAAAATAAAACTTTAATTAATTAATTAAAAATACATAATAAATTAAAAGACAATAAATAAAAATACATAACAACAAATAAAAATGCATCTACTCTTCGTCTTCGTCCAAATCAGGAGTGTTTCTCGCAATATGTTCCACGAGATCAAAACGTAGACTAATATGTGTAGCTACATCGTGCAACTCCGAAAGGACGTTATCGTCAATAACTAGTTTGACTGGAGGATCCCGTATGTAGACATGTGATATTGCGTTCCCGTCATCCTTTAAAATCATATTGTGCAATATCATGCATGTATATACCTCGTTCCTAATCTTCGGCAATTTTAAATGCCGGTTTGGTCGACGAAGTATACCCCATTTCCCTTTTAACACACCGAAAGCTCTCTCGACATCTTTTATTGCCGACTCTTGCACCTTCTTGAATGCCTTTTCTTTAGGGATTGTTGGATATGGAAACGATTTAACAAACGTAGACTAACTAGGGTATATCTCATCCGTAAGATAGTATCCACGTTTGTATAGTCGTCCATTAACTATAAATGGACACTTAGGTACGGTTCCAAGCTTCTCGTTGGTAAAAAGTGGCGATTGTTGGAGAACATTTATGTCGTTGTTAGAGCCGGGTGAACCACAAAACGCATAAAAAAACCATAAATCATTTGAAGCCACCGCTTCTAACATGATCGTCGGGTATTGGTGATCGTCTCTCATATATTGTCCGTGCAAACTTGTCGGACAATTTCGCCAAACAAAATGTGTACAATCGATGCTACCAACCATACCCGAAATACCATGTTTTACTTCATGCACATTGTACAAAAGTGTCATGTCGTGGCTTGTCGGTCTGCGTAAGAACTCTTTGTCATATATTTGAATTATGACATTACAAAAATACTCTAGACATTCACTTGAGGTTCTCCTAGCCATACTTAAATAGTCGTCGAATTCGTCGGGAGGATTACCGTTGTGAGTTATTTAATTGTCGATGTGCATTTTTGTAGCGCCGTGAAAGTCTTCTTGTTCCTAGCGTCTTCACCCTCTTGAAAATATTCAAACCTAGCATCTACGTCGCTAACTATTTTTAAAAATAACCTCTTCGACATCCGAAATCTATCTCGAAACGTCGCTTCCCCTGTATTGGGTTTTCGTCGAAATAATCTCTTTTTAGAAGCTCTAGAGCTTGTTCACGATCACGGTGTACATACGTCCTTGATGATGTAGCTGTGTCTTCCTCTTCGGCTAGGGCGGCAATATCACATACGAATTGCATACTATCACCGCCGAACACGAAGTCGAGCGATTCGTCCGATGATTCGGGTGGATAGTATAACGTACGATTCATATTTTGGTTGAGTGGATACAAAAGTAATGGTATATTTAGAAAGAATATATTTTGGTTGAGTGAGTAGTATAAAATGATTGGATATGTATTTATAGGGGTAGTTTTTTTTTTAATTTTAAACAGCATATAGCCGTTCAACGGTCCTTTTTATGATTTTCAACGGGTAAAAGATACCACTTCAACGGGTACATATACCCGCTAGAAGTACCCGCCAACTACTCGCCATCGAACCCGCGGAGGATGCGGCGGTGTTCCACCCTACCGCCGGCTACCCACACTCGAACCCGCTTCCACTCGCACCCCCTTTACAAATTAAGGAAGAAACAAGAGGAATGAATTATTCCCAAAAGTCAAAGTAGGAACCGCAATTTTATCCGTACTTGATTAACCCGATTTTACGTACACCTGAATTACTCGTAACCAATTAAGCTGAAAATCAATTAAACTTATTGTTATTAAGGTCGGATTACGGTTAGACCGTAAAACATCAAAAACCCGAATTCCAAACTCCTCAACACCCTAAAAGTAGGGTGGTCTTATATAATATATTGATAGATAGGCAATAACCACTTCCCCCAAATTTGTACATATCTATAAGTTTTTTATTGTTAAAAAAATAATAACTTTGAATATTGACGTTCCATGAGACGTGTGACTTTTCTTCAGTTTACTTTATCTTTGAACTTGTGTATACAGTGGCAATGTCGATATCAGTGTGGAAGCGACAGAAGTCGATAACCCATCCAAATGCCCACCGGAAAGTTCTTCGGAGAAGTACAACTGCCTGAGCAAAAATCTTACGATACCGGCGTTCTTTTTCCGGCGGTGTTATCCCCCGACCCCAGCACTGATTCCACTGCAGTAGAACTCTCTACTTTCAAAGAGGCGATCAGAACTCATAAGCCATGGCTACAGTCCCTTCTCCTCAAAAGCGACGCTATTCTCTTCCGAGGTTTCTCGGTTGTATCTCCTTCCGACTTCAACGACGTCATCGAAGCTTTCGGCTTCCCGGAATTTCTCTACGTCGGCGGCCGAGCTTCTCGAACCCAAATCGTTGGCAGAGTTTACACAGCAAATGAAAGCCCTCTCGATAAGGAAATCCCTTTCCATCACGAGATGGCTTACGTAAATTCCTTACATTATTATATCTAATCTCAACTTCGTTTCAGTAAATTGGGCTAATGAAGTAGAATTTGATTCATATCTTCTCTAATTAGGGCAGTTTTAAACGATTAATTCTAATTTGTTTGTTACGTGAAAGGGGTTTGGATGATGGTTTATTAGATAGGATTATCTCGTTGGTTTTAAATATTTATTTAATGAGTTTGAGTTGGATTAGAATTGGAAGTTGTAGTCTAGTATGATTAGGATTGTTTAGTTATAAATAAAGTTATATTGTGTTGATTTTATTGTGTCAAGAATTATAACAAACAGAAAGAGCGATCTTTTGTTGAGATAAATTACGTGTTCTTTGGCCTAATTTCCAACAAGTTTTAGAGTTATTATTATTAGTTTTTAGAACAACTTACTTACACGTCGTACACCTAAATCTACACCTTTTGTTCACCGTGTAACTTGACACCTTTTCCACACACTTTGGTACTGTTAAGCCACATATCCATGGACCGATAGTTTTAGGTTGTCTTAAACATTCATGAACCAATCTTATAAGAAATTTATTCCTTGGTATTATACTTTATATGACAGATTCCAGATTCCCCCACCAAGTTATTTTTCTTTTGCGAAGAAGAACCAGGAGAAGGGGGAGAAACTCCCATCGTTTTGAGTCATATCATATATGAGAAGATGAAAGAGAGACACCCGGATTTCGTTGCACAACTGGAGGAGCATGGATTGACGTATATAAAGATAGCAGGTGACAAGGACGATCCATCATCCGTCACCGGAAGTAGTTGGAAGTCCGCGTACAAAACCGATGACAAAAATGTTGCAGAGGAAAGGTGTGTATCTTTATTCTTTACAATAAACCTTATGAATTCCACACATTTTATGTTAGGAGAATGTGTGATTAACAGGGCGACGAAGCTGGGAACAAAGCTAGAATGGATGGGGAATACTGTAAAAATTATAACAGGTCCGGTGCCCGCGATCAGGTTTCACCAGGAGAGTCACCGGAAAACATGGTTCAATAGTCTTGCAGTTGCTTACAGTGGGCCCACGAGTGAGAAAATTGACAATCGGAATACATCGGTGGAGTTGGGTAGTGGCGACCCTGTGGATGATGATGCTGTGAAAGACATGTTGAGAATGTTGGATGAAGAATGTGTGGCGATACCTTGGAAGAAAGGCGATGTTCTGTTGGTCAATAATTTGACGGTTCTTCATAGCCGACGGCCACTGATAAAGCCTCCACGTCGTATACTAGCTTCCCTATGCAACTGATTTGGTAAAGATTTTTCTAAGACAAAGGTAAAAAATAAATGTTATAGTTTTTAAAACAAACAATAAATAAATTGAATGGTTTGTAGTTTGCTTTTTCTTATTTTCACAGTTTTATTAACCGTCAAGGAATTAAGGAGGTATTTTAGCTAGCATATTTACATATCTTATTAGCTTATTGTGTTATTCCTCAATGGCCAGAGGGAAATGTGTATCAACGAGTTTGGATATCTCATTCATTTTAGTCTTCAATATGTTATTACGCGAGGGTATACATACTATATTAAATAGGATTATAAGAATCATCTAAATATCCGCTTGAAGTTGTTTAAATTATTGTATTTGTCTTATAATTTTTCTAACAAGAAAATTTGAATAGTACTTGATGTTGGCTAGATTTGTTACTACTCATAATTAAAAGTATCCATAGTGTCGTTTATAACATATTCTTACAAATCAAGTTTTTTAGATTAACAATACTACAAATTCAAGTGTTGACGTTGCAAAAAAACCAAAGTAATAATAAACAAATTGAAGCAGCATCTCTTTCCACGGTGGCCACCTAAGAAGTTTCCTAGTTATCATCATGTAGAAATCGTTAACATTTGCTTTATATATTATGAAAAATCTCTGTAATTTGAAGTTTATACACACAAACAGATCAAACGCCACTACAACCACAATCGAAATGGCCACCGGAATATTCTTCCAAGAAGTACAATTACCCAAGCAAAAATCTTACGACGACGGAGTTATCTTCCCGGTGGTATTATCCCCAAACACTAGTCACAATTTTACTGCAACAGAAGCAAAACTCTGTGTCTTTAAAGAAGCTATCAGAGATCACAAGCCATTGCTGGAATCTCTACTTCAAAAAAGTGGTGCTATACTTTTCCGAGGCTTCCCTGTTATCTCACCTTCTGATTTTAACGATGTCGTGGAAGCTTTCGGCTTCCCGGAGTCACTCTACATCGGAACCAAAGTCATTGGCCGAATTTACACGGCAAACGAATGCCCTCCGGAAATGCGAATTCCTTTCCATCACGAGATGACATATGTAAATTCTTTGATATACATCCAACTGCTTTCTCAATTTCGTTTTCAGTTATCTAGGAACACTACTAGAAAAACACTTTCACTAACGGAGATATCATCTATGGATCGATATGTCAAATTCCAAAACAAAAATTTTTAAATTAGTTTTTTAAAAGGATCCGTCAAACTCCCGTCTCTAATCCTTCCCTTCGGTGATATTGGCACAGTGATCCGTTAGTAATAGCTGTAGGTAATCTGTCTGTAAAGTAATTACCCACACTACTAGAAAAAAAGTTAAATAAAAACGGTTTTCGACGAGAAAATTAAATAAAAAATATTTAAAATCTCTGTCCCGATTATATTTAAAATTTATTGATACAAACAGGTTCCAGAGTCTCCGTGCAAGTTATTTTTCTTCTGCGAAGAAGAACCAGGAAGCGGGGGAGAAACCCCAATAGTTTTGAGTCATATTATATACGAAAAGATGAAAGAGAGACACCCGGATTTTGTTTCACGACTGGAGGAGCATGGACTAACTTACATAATAATAATGAGTGATGACGACTATCCATCGTCTTTCACTGGCAGCAGTTGGAAGTCTGCATACATGACTGATGATAAGAAAGTTGCTGAAGAAAGGTTTCATTTGTGTTTCACAACATTAAACTTTACAACTTATAATGTGACTAAGAATATAAACTCATGAAGTTATGTTTGATAGGGCGGCGAAGATGGGAACAAAGCTAGAATGGATCGAGAACGGTGTAAAAACTATAACTGGTCCACTGCCAGCCATTAGATTCGACAAGGAAAGTGAACGCAAAACTTGGTTTAATAATCTGACTGGCCCCGTCAATGGCGAAGGCAAAATTTATGATCAAGGTACGTTTATTGAGCTTGGAAACGGTGAAGTTGTGCCTGATGAAGCCATGAGAGACTGCTTGAAAATCTTGGAAGAAGAATGTGTTAATATACCTTGGAAGAAAGGTGATATTATGCTTGTTAATAATCTGACGGTTCTTCATAGCCGACTGCCACTATT